>OY728152.1:36695000-37945000 GCA_963277665.1 Viscum album
ATAAAAAATAAAAAAATAAAAAAAATATAAATATATAAATAAATAAATAATGTTCATATGAAAATTAATTCTATGTATTATGGGAAGTTGGGAGAAATATTTTTAAAGAGAGATTATTGATATTTGGAAATAGATTATATTAATTCTATTTATCAGGGGATGTTGGGAGAAACATTTGTAAAGAGAGATTATTGATATTTGGAAATAGATTATATTAATTCTATGTATTATGGGAAGTTGGGAGAAACATTTGTAAAGAGAGATTTTTGATATTTGGAAATAGATTATGTGTTCAATCAATAAATGACCTAAAAAAGTGAATTGTTTGAAAATTCTCAAAGCCCAAATTTAGACAAACAACATTATTGAACTACGATGTATAATAATTTGAGGGATAATTTTCATGTTGATATCATAAGTGAAATATTTCTAGTTGTGTTTGAAGTTGTTTCGATTTTCATAAAGTAACTGATGCGATAGAGAATCCAAGAAATTTTATGACACCTATTATAGTTCATATGTCTAAATAGGTTGTCATTACCATAGGCCTTGTCATAAGATTAACAAACACATCTGGATCGATTTATTCAACATGGTTTAATTCTTATTACCATACCAAATATAAATATTTCATCCCTATAATTAAAGAATTACCTCCTGATAACATTGAATGGGATTATATTAATGATTTAGAAACTATTAGTGGATCACCTATTTGGATTGATATGAATATTACCCCAATTTTTCATAAAAATTATGAATATTCTTCAAACGGTTCATGATATTGAGCTTTATTAGAGAAATTCCAACCATACTCAAAATTATTTATTGTATGAGTGGAATATTCAAACATTAATGATATGTTGAGGTATTTACAACATAATATTAATTATATGTGAAATAAGTATCTACCATTTATGGATTTTAATTATAATAATAGATTCTATTCAATTATTCAAATAACATCATATACATCACTATGTGATAGGAGATGTCATCCTCTAACTTGTCGTGACAAAGATATTGAAAGGGAACATATTAACCTATGTATTCTTGAGGTGAAGACATAAATGGTTAAGACCATTCATTATTATATTAATATTTATCATCGATTTCAAAATATTTATACCAACAATTGGTTGAATTATTATTTATTTCATGACGAATTTAAAGACATCATGAATTTATCTCCATGGAAGGGTGACATAACGTTTATAATGAAATGAAAAAATAACTCAGGTTACATCAGACACACTGTAATTTTGGGAAGGATTAGATATGAAAATTATAGGATTGGAATTCCACCATGTATCTCTAATGTCCATAATGTGTTCTATATATCATTATTAAATAATTACATTGCTTGACTTTATCATTTTCTCACTAATAATGATATACAAAAAGAAAATGATAATTCTTAAAATGTAGCGTCGAGCAATAATATTGAAACTAAAGTACATGTAGGGAATGAATCAGATGACATTTATGGATATTGTTCATTAGAAATTTCATAAATTGTTGGAATTCCTATTGGAACAATAGGTTTTTAATAAGATGAAATACCTTAAATTTTTATAAGTTATCATCCCCTAAAAATATGAGGAAGAAATTTCTTATATGTTGGAAGAATGTAACACCCAACATCAATTATATTAGATGAAACGTATATATTCATTAAAACATTATACAATTAAATTTTTGAAATTTCAGAAAACAAAAATAAGAATTTCATAAGATACATATGTAATTTGAAGTGACCTAAAAAAATAATCCTAGACAATATTTTGGGTAATTTACTATTTAGGTTATATTGTAGGAAAAATAAAAAATGTAGAATTTATCCTTTTCAATTTTTTATTATATTTTATTGTAATATAAATAATTAACTATTTTTAAATATTAATTTTGTATTAATAAATATAAGAGAATTTAGATAAAATAATTATTTTTTAGAAAACCGTTTTTTCATTATAATATTGTTTATATTTTATAAAAAAACATATCAATTATTATTAAATAATTAATATAATATTTATTTATGAGTTAATTATTATTTTTTATTTTATTTTTAAATATGTGAATTATAAATTATCTTGTGAAAATTTCAGTTAATATAATTAACATAATATCATCTTATGCTTGAAAAATATTTTCTTCAAAACATATTTTTTCGACACAATATTTGTCTAATTATTCGAATTTTTTATTCCAAATTATTTTTTCTAAATTTTTCAAAATTCAATCCATATTTTTATTAATATTAATTTTTATAATAAAAAATTGTAGACATAATTGTTCTTCATAATTATTAATAAATATATCAAAAAAATAATTAATGCAAATAATGTTAAAATAGTTACTTTCATGCCTCACACACTTGTATTAAAATTAAACATCCCCATATAGATAGTTATTATTTTTGATAAAGTGTAATTTATATTTATAATAAATTTTTCAAAATTATGTAATAAGTATCAAATAATTTTAGACTTAAAGCATCAATTACAATGGTTATTAAACTAGTTATAATGCTGAAATTAGAAATTTTTAATGTAATTAAATGTAGAGGATAAGGGTGTAACATGTTAAAAAATGATTTTTTTTATTTTTTTAGAGTTTTATGTAGAACGTGAATTCCCTATACATTATTATTTAACATTTTTTCACTTTGTATGATGTTTTCTTCCCATTATTGAATTGTTGCGTGTAATTGAAATAATATGAACCATATTTAGTTATAAAAGGGAACTATCTCCCATTACATCTTCACACAACTCATGATATTTAGCCCAATCATCACCTACCAAGATATATTCTCATTATAATTGGCCATATTCATCATCATCTTGTCTACTTAAAAATCCAACCCAAGGGTCTTTAAGAATATAAGTATTGGAGGTTTTCATAAGTTATGATAATCATCTTAATAAAGATGATTTTTTTTACAAACATCAATTATGACAAAAAAATTTCGATATAACCATACTAGGATGTCCATTATTCTGACTTGTTTATATTTTGAGGCAATAATTTTTTATTATTTCTATCCATGTTAAATAGTAATCAAATCGATCACTTGTGTTTGTTGAGGACAACCTCCTCAAGAACCATTTAAATTTTATACCCATAAATGACTCACAAGGATATTAATAGTTAAAAATTATTAAATATTTAAAATAAATATTACATGATATTAAATATTTAAATTTATTTTATCATCATCCACAATACCATTTTATCCATTAAACGAATCATATCATCCCTCATT
The DNA here is from genome assembly GCA_963277665.1 of Viscum album. Lineage (NCBI taxonomy): Eukaryota > Viridiplantae > Streptophyta > Magnoliopsida > Santalales > Viscaceae > Viscum > Viscum album. The sequence continues at coordinate 36,698,269 of OY728152.1, forward strand.
CTGGCCTATGGTCTACCGGCATCGTGAAGCAATGCATTTCAATATCAATTTCTAAAATTTAGGAATATTCCTGAAAATATATCAAATTATTATATATTATAGATTTATCATTGATATCATTCTATATTTGATTGTTATATGTCCTATTAATTAGAACTATTATATTCAAATGAAAACACGCATGAGAAAACAACACAATTAACACTTGAAAGATTGCTAATAATAATAAAAATTGATACCATATAGAATGTTGGAAGGTAAAAGATGATCATGAATGATATAATAATTATATATATGGTTCCCATATAAATTAAAATCATTATTAAAAAATATATATATAATTTTAAATCATGATCAACTAATTAGAAGTTTGATATACTACATTTCCTCTCAACATCCATTATATTGAATCAAAATTTTTGTGTGCACATAATCCTTTTTATGTGATGTAATACTTAATAAAATATGTTTTTAAAATGAATAAAAATTTATTTATAATGTTTAATATTTCCATTAATGTTTATTATTTAACATGGTTCCAATTTTAATGTTACCAAATATGTAGTAATATATTTTACAACCCCAAATACTTTTGGGATTTCGACAACTCTCATTAATGGAATCATATCTTTTATCCTCCAATGATCAAATGATTTTCTAATAAATATGATATTTATCAAATTTCCATATTTTCATTTATTAATAAAACATTTTGGAACCTGAATAAAAAAAATTTAAAAAAATTTCTCTTTCAATGAGATAATTTTTCTTTACATTATAATGTTGGACACAATTTTTTTATAAAGGTGCATTTAATTACTAAAATTGTTTTTTAAATTTATTTATTTTTTCATCAATTATATTTTTTTTATCGTTCATATATTTTTTAATAATATTTTTGAATTAAAGTCAAAATGGAATGTATTTTAACATATATTAAAAAAGTTGGCTTCCCCTCTATTCTAACTAGTTTAAAAATTTAGCTTCTACAACACGTTTTCATGGATTTTAAATAAAAAATACAAAGTTTATTTCAATATCTCACTTCCTTACACATTATTTTTCCAAAAATCATGATTTTATTAAAAAAATATAAATTATCTATTAACATGTTGTCACCCTTAATTTCATGATTAATATTTTTATTGTTTTCCTTCTAATTATATAATAACATTATTCAGATAATTTTTCATTTAATACTAATTTTCCCTAAAATATCCATATTCCATTTAATATGGATATTTTGACTATGAAAAACAAATAAAATTTTAATATGCTATGTTATCATTTAATTTTATTTTATTATCTTGGGAAATATTGTTAAATAATTTTTCTTTACATGTTACCCATATTTAATTATTAGGAATATTTATTCATTAATAAAATAAATCATTAAATATATGAGTATTGCTTTGGAAATATTGATATTTTTTGGCCCTATAACTATATAATCCCCAAATGCATTGGTTGGCATAATGAGAAAAACTAATTATCCAAATTATATGGTTTTTTACCTATAGTTTTATATTTTCTTTAAAATTTTATTGATTTTTTTGATATATTGATATCTATGATCATGGCATCCGAAAATAATCATTTTCCATCATTATGAATGTATTTATTAATATTTATTATATTATTACATTAATATTATCCCAGGACAATTTTCCATACCATTTGATTGATTGAATGGTGTGTTTTTCAATTTATAACGTTCCATAATGATTTTACATCATCTAATTATAATAACAATATAATTGATAATGTGTCATGTTTATTGGTTATTAACCAATCCAATTTTTTTATACCTATTTTATTAATTATATATTACTCCATACATAACCCTTATAGATTATATTAGATCATCTTAATTTTTTTCATACACCTTAGACATAAAGAATAATTTATTAAATAAGTTCTAGGTTGTTGAATATTTTCAATTACTATGTTTTATGATTTACCCCCAATGTAAAATCTCTATAATATATGTATTTGAATCTCCATGTATACTATATATATTGGTCCCTCAGGATTAGAAAGCCATGTATCTATTTGAATGTAATAATGTATACAATAGTACTGAGATACTAGATTTGGGATTATATACGATGGATTCAAAGCTCTTTTTCCATCAAAATAATTTGAATTAAAAAATTTATACAGTTATGGTAATGTTTATAATATATGTTTAATTTAAAATTATGATTAGGTTTTCTATAAAGTTTTTGGTATTTGAGTAAATCTTATAATACTTCTTATATTCACAATTTTCATGTGATATTATTAATGTTTATCAACAAAATTTTGAAGAGTTATTTTTTGAACAATTTTAAAATAAAATAATTGTTAACATTTATATATTTTTTATGGATTTACCTTTAACTAATTATCAATAATTCATAAAAAACTATTTTATAGAATTTAAATTATTTTGATATTGTGTTTCGATAAAACCCATTTGGTTCAATGAGGTTACATTCCATTATGTAATTATGGAATCAATGATTTGGTTTTTCTAGTTTAGAATACAATTTTATTTTTATTTGAATTTTATCTATGTTGTGGGTAGAGTGATTTTGTTGATTTATGTTTTTTTTCATGAACCAACCTTGATCGACCATGAACTGGTCACCAGAGCCAGATTGTGACATGTCTCTAGGGGCCTTCCCAATCCCCGTGGAATGGAAACTAGAGTCGAGTATCAAACATAAACCAATTGGAATGATTTCGGCCCAAAACTATGATCAAATAAACCAAATATAAAAATAAATAATTAATGACTGGTGATAAAAACAATGACCAGTGGCAGAATGAAAAAAAACTACACCTTCCTCCATGTGACCTTCTTGGTCGCCACCCAACTTAGAACCATGTTTCCTCTGAGAGAGATATTTCACTAATGAATCCTGCAACTGAATAGTTAACTTAGGGGTGACCACCAAAATGCTTAGTAGGGAAATACCATAGAATCCATACCATTCTTTCCAGGAAATAGTTGATTAATACTAGTTTGCAATACATATATAAAAAATATGAGTTTTTGAAATTTTAATAAAACAAAATCAATTTTCTCAATTTTAATTTCCATATACAAGGAAAATCATTTTTCAAAACCAAGTACAATTTGAAAATGAACACCAAAATAGGTGATACCAAAGCTGTGGTAAAATAACACATGTTTACAAGGAGAGTTGGAAATTAACTAGTACAACAGAATTCAAACAACCAATATAAATGATCACGTAACCATGGGTGATCCTAAACATCCCTATATGTCCTCTTGACATACTCAGTTCGGAACCACCTATCGGCGTATGGTGAAGATCCTAAGTCTATAGCTAACTGAAAACCCTAAAACTCACCAAATTCAGTGGAAATTCCCACTTTTCCTAACAAAATATCATGGGGGTACCAACCCTTCTAATTGGGGTTGATTAGAAACCACAACTTGATCATATTAATGGCACCCAGGAACAAATAGAGGTAGTAATAATGTTTAATTAGGATGTCCTCACATGCATGACTCATCTTATCTTCCACCACCACACTTTCCTGCCCCAAGCACTGACACTCTATATGATAATCCACAAAGGGATATCAATCATATAGTGGTACCCAATATATATATATATATATATATATATATATATATACAAACTTGCATATTCCACATCATCCATGGTTCCAACTGGGCTGACAAACATATGACCATTAAAAACTTTTCCCAAAAGCATGATGATACAAAATGGGCACGCAATCTCCAAAACACAATCATTTCGAAGACTTAATAAGAAAATTACACTAGATATAGAATTTCCAAATCAGAGCATAGGTCGGCAGGTCTAATTAATTTACGAAGACTATTTTTAAAACACCACTTTTTTTATTTACAATCCAAATGGTCCCTTTTGTTTCAAAATACAAGAAAAATCTCTTCACAACTACCAAACTACCATTAATCATTTTACTCACGCCAAATTATGCATTTAGGCCAAACAGGGAAAACCCATGGAGCACATTTAATGAATTTTCATTGAACCCACAAAAAGACCCGAACACATTTATAAAAATAATAACTCTTTAAAAAACCAATAATTCATTAAAATACCATCATAAGGCGTAACCTTCGATTGCTGACACATCCATGTGTACAACTAGTGAAACAATGGTTGCGCCAACATCAAGTGATACACCAACAACAAACAAGCCTCATAATAACTGTTTCCTTATAACACCCATTGAGTTGAAAACTGTGTCCATGCCACCAAAATATTTTGAAAACAAAAAACCATCCCATTAGGAATCATTAAACTCTTCCTAAAACAAATTAACAGATTTAATAAAACATATAATTTCAAAATGATACATGTCATAAATAATGCATTAAAAATAACATGATATGACACACACATGCATTTTCCAGATTAAAGTGCCATTTGAGAATCTATGGGGTAAGAAGATCATTGTTCTAATGTGTTATCTTCAATTTAATGCACATCAATGTCTTCACCTAGTGCACTCTCGGATGTAATTTCATCCAATGACACCATCCAAATTCCATGAGTGACCAATAAAAACCATTTTTATTTTCAAACCATCACTAATTTTCACTAATCCCATCAATTTAACAAAATCATAAAGGGTGAAAAGGAAAATTTTTTAAAAGAAAAGGGAAACATTCCAAATCACCATATAATCCACACCACTGAAACACCATATTTCAAAAAAAAATTCCCAAACATAATTCTAACCATCTTAGAATTACAAATAAAATTGTAAATACAACACAAATTGTCTAATTTTACAATCAAAACCCAATTTACATTTAACCATGCACATTTGACACATGCGTACATAAGAATAACTAAATACTTACTTCGAAAACAATTTTTAATAAATCATTATATTGAGAAAACACCACAATAAATATTCTATGTGCATTACTAGGGTGAACACCATAAAAAAATTTATTAAATAATAGATATTGTAACATCCAAGGTAAAAAAAGATATAATACATATTTATAATTTTACATATTTTTGAATTATATATTAATTTTACATTAAAGGGACTGATATGCTCAATGGCATACCCGATGTGCAACAATGGGTTTCTTTATAATCTTACGTTGCACACTAATAATATAATAATATTATTTTAAATTGTAGTTAATTCCTAGACATTGTGTTGGCGGGAATTAACTAAACTAACTACAATATGATTATAAATGTTTGGTAAATGTTTTTAAATTTATCCAATAAAATTTAGATGCTTTAAATTAGAAACAATCCAATTTTTAGTATAAATACTCTAATATTCTTTAAAAGGATGATTTAACACCTTTTAACGGTGAAACCTCTTTAAATTTATTTTTGGTCACTATTATATGTTCTATTTTTCCAGAAACAATATTCTTTATAATCAGGAAATAAAAATTTACTTTGGGTAAATTTTTTGTATTTTCCTGATAAAATTCTATTTTTAATGAAAAGCGAAAAATACTGTATTATAAATCACAATTTTATTTTAATATAATTTAATAAAATGGTTATATTATATTATTAAATTTTTTTAATGTGTAATTATATTTTATTTTTTCCATTTAATCCAATTTTTTTTCATTGATATTGATTTGACTTTGAAATTGGATATAAAAAAGTGTCAATCTTTTTATTGTTAATATTTCTTAAAAACATGCCTTTTGTTTTGACCATGGGAATTAATTTTAAATTAATTAATCCAACTTATATGTTTTAAATTTGGTAAAATAGACATCATTTTTGAAATCAGAATTTCAAATATACCTTAGACTGATTTGTTTTTCTAAAAAACATCAATTTTTTGATGAAGAGTGAAACCACTGAGTAATAGTTAAAAACTGAATTTTTCATTTAAATGAAATTTCACCCCTTTTGTGAATTTAATTTCAAAAATCAGGTATAAATGGTTGTTATAATTAAGTAAAATTTTGTTCAATAAGATGAAAATAATTTTTGTTGAATAGAAACATTTGAGTTTTAATTACCACAGTTAAAGGTTGATAGGGAAATTCAAGGTAAAAATAATATCCTAATAATGAAAAATTACCATAAAACTTGTCTTAAACATATTTTATAAGTCATGGCCGACCATGGGAATCCTTAGGTCTATTTTGGGACCCCATGGAGCCACATGGGAGTGATAATGACACTTTAGATTAATTAATTTAATGTAAAGACAAAAATAACATAAACAAATATCTTTTAGTAAATTAATTTTTACCTAGGGTTATATAATTTATCTATTAGACTATAAATATTATATTGAAATATAAAAAGATTTAATAAATTATGGTATTTATTTAATTTTTAGACATCATATTAATTAAATTATTTATGACACAATAATGATGCAGTGTTTACCTTATAAATAAATGATTTAAATAAATACGATTATAAAATATTAAACCAATATAAAAAACCTATCCAAATGTTATTGGATGATTTTATTCCAACCGTTAGTCATATTATATTCTACTTTAATTAGTTTTGGGCTTTTAGAAACCGAATATAATTATATAATAAAATAATATTTTCAGATTTTCTTAAAGATCCCTCCTCTCCCTTATAAAAATATATTATTTCTAAATCATTAGTCACACCTCTCATACCCCTTTTCTTGTCCAAAATCTTCCCAATTAAGCTCCCTACATCCCTCTCCTCCTCCTAGAATCCTTACCTTAGGATTAAGTCACTTCAATAAGTCCTTTTGGATCAATCCTAAGGGAGTTACCCAAACTAAAAGTAACAGTTTCTCTCAACTTCTTTTCTTTTATCTTACTTCTCCAACAATTAAATATTTTTATTCCTTTCAATTTTAACCAAAAAAGCATCCTAAATATACTAGGATTTTTTTTATGAGAATTATTTGAACTACACTAACACACACCTCCATCTAATGGATGATGAACAGACTGTTTCTATGGATGACAAACTAACGCATCATGAAATGATGATTGTTCGATTATCTCCTACCACCTCTCATGGTGACCATTGTGGGGGAACTGTATTTTTATATGATATATATTATTTTTCTGTTTCCAATATGATTTTTTATTTTCCATTTATAGCATACCTTTGTGGTTTTCATTTTGGGTAAACGTGATAATTTAATTTGAGGAAGTGCGAACTGATACCCCTCAAGGTGATATGACTCGTTAATGCCATATGTGGGACTTATAAAGGATGGAGATAATGATATTATATAAGATATTATACTATTATTGTAATATACCTACTTATTATTTTGTTATCATTCATTTAAAATAAAAATAGAAATGAATGTAGTGTTCATGCGTACGTACGACTTACCGTCTCCTCGAACGGTGATTTTCATTTAATATCACCATATGTTATGTAGTATTATAAATACATGTATATACTAGATATATATGATATATATTATATATAAATCATTATTATTATTCCTTATATAATGAACTTTTGACCACGTGAACAACTTGTAATTATTAGTAGTCCATTTTTGACTCAAGTACCAAATATCAACAAAGTGACCATTATTAACTTAAATAATTATGTAATGTTTAGAACATGATAATATGTGATATTAAAGGGATAATAAACATGAAAAATGATTTTAGGAAAGTATAAATTAACCTGAATTTATTATTCAGGCAATTAAAGTAAAAACGGATCATGTCAGACATGAGGATAGGGACTTCGTCTCAATCTCTTTTAATTGAGTCATGTTCTGTTTTAGTACAAGATTTTCTTTTATAGAGTTTATAAACACTATTGACCTTTCATTTCATTCCATGTTAATCTTTTTCCATGAATTTTTTTTACTAAATGACAAAAAAGAACGATTCTTTTAATGTACACAGTGACAATGACCTTTCCGCCATCGCGTGTATTATTTGATAATTGTCATCCTTAAAGAGCCGTAATGTTTTTAAAATAAAAATAAATAGCATATACTATTTTATGTATTTTGGTATTGAAAACGGTTTTGATAATGGATTTTTTATATCAATGTATTTAAATGATATATTATTATTAAAATGTGGAAATTTTATCTTTCCTTTATGTTTGTTTTATGTGTTCGAAACATGTTTTGAATTTTGGGAATTGTAATGTATATGGGTTGTTCTGTGATAAACCAAAGGCTAGTGAGCCCAAGATAGCTCTCCAATGCATTAGGTAATGTGACAGAGGTAAATGTTAATATTTCTCCTAAGATATATAGGGAATATACTGTGATGGGTATTCCAAAGGTAACTCCCTACGTAGTTATGATAACTACAATGTAATTATGATATGGATGCCACAAGTTTCCTTTATGATTTATGTTTTCTTTGTATTATTCATAAATCATATGATTTATTGAGGTATTTTAAAGAGGTTATGTTATGTATGTAATGAAGGAATAATGTTTTCTTTTTTTTTTGTTTATAACCCTTACTGCACCTTTTCTGCTCATCCCATGTTTCCGAAATGTTTTTCACAGGACATAAAGATGAATAGAGTCAATGATGGAATCATGGAAAAGTATATATTTCTAAAACATAGGACTAGACATGACTCTTTATTTCAAGAATTTTAATTTTATGAAAAAATTGAAACTGAGTAGAAGAGTCTACATAGTAATGTTTGAGATTTAATTTAATAGTTATCACATAATTCCCTAAAAATCTCAACCTGAAAAGATTTTTTATGTTAATTATTCATTTAATTCAATATTATGTAACATTTATGGTTGGGACTGTATTGCTAGTATCAAAGGTTAGTTTAGATAACATTAGGAGTTATGGAATTTTAAAATTAATATCCATAAATGACGTTACATTAATATTGAAATGATACATCATTTACAGATTACCATGTTGCTTCACCTAAGATATTTCCTTGTTCCGAATGGTATTTCATAGGGGAAGCATGGAAGTTATGTTTGGATGACATCAGGAAGAACACAGCCTTCCAAATCAGCTAACTGGGATGGTTTGAATAGGAACTGAATAGTTTGTTGTAGTGATGGAACAGTTGGATCATGCTATAAATGGTGGTGGTATTCATGCGTGAGATTAGACAGATCATCTACAAAGGAACATGTAAGTAGTGGAGTATTTCATGTGGCAACATCCCCCATAATTCAGAGGATCATCTGACCCAGTGCAAGAAGAAGGGTGGATTAATGCACTGAATAAAATTTTTGATGTCATTGGGTGTTCAGAACCACAAAAGGATAGTCTCGGTGTTTACCATTTTTAAGGTGAAGCTGATCAGTGGTGGTTGATGGTGAAAAATATCAGGTATTTTGAGGAGATTGATGATCTTTATTGGGATGAATTCAAAGGTATGTTTCCTGAGAAATATTTTCCTATGGTGGTTCATCGTAGGTTGGAAAAACAATTCCTAGAATTGAGGTAGGAGGTTGAATCTGTGGTGGCTTATGAAGAAAAATTCACTCAACTAGAAAGGTGTGCTCCAAATTTAATATGAGATATTTATAGTAAAATAAATTGTTTTTACTCAGGATTAAAGCTAATGTATCGAAGGTAATTAGCTTCTCATGAGTTCAAAAGTTATGAAAAACTTGTTCAATGTGCGTAGAATGTCGAAATGATGTTTTTTGATGATCATGTGTTATTTGAAAAATAGTATAATAAGAGGTCAAGGTGGTAGGAGAAATAGAAGAACTCTTCAAGAATTTCTAATGGTAAGAAACATAATTTCACATTTTGTGAAAATTGTGGTAAAAATCATGCTTGGGAATGTCTTTTGAGTTCGGTTTTGTGCTTCCTATGTGGTAAAATGGGGAATCTCTTCCTCTTTTACCACCAATCCTTCTTTTCCCTAAGGTCCCCGACCGTCACAAAGGTTCTCATCATATTGTGATTTCCAAAACGAAGTTCAATGTGGCTTTAGATCATCACAGATCAACACTTATCACTCGATTCATAGGTCATCATCCTCTGGTTGACGCCTTCGAAAGATTTTTTTTCGAAGCATGGATTCTCTAAAATCTAGTGGTGTGGGTCTTCTCGATCGATATCAACTGATGACTTTTTTCTCATGGGAGGAGGATTTGGTCGTCTCCTGGTCTAGCACTCCTCAAGTGTTAAATGTATTCAGTTTTTTTATTCATGTGATGATATTTTGATCTCAACATGAAACATGACCCCTCTTCTACTATAGTGTGGGTAATGTTCTCCCAAAAATCCACAACCCATTCAGAACCCTTGCATTATTTGTATGCTCGAGAATTTTCTTGGAAGATATCTTGGTTCAGATAATCATGATTCTACGATCTATCATCTGATTTTGCCTCATGATTGTGCTGAGGTCGATGTCTCCAAACCTCAATCGAAGTGGCTGTTGATTTTGGTCGAAGAGGAGCTTATATTGAAGCAGAGAGTTGTGTTAGAATCTTTCCCAACATTCTGCTCGGGATGTAACAAACATGGACATTTCACCTCTGGGTACCGTCGTGCAAACTGGGACCAGCCAGCAGCGGTGCTAACAGATACAGTGGTTGATCACCAGTTGCAGGAGAGTGGTGATTTGGGTGTGCATGTGTATGAGCTCGGGGAAGCCCCAATGGGGTGGGATCTTGTCAGGTATCATGGCCCTTCAGTTTTGGAGGCCAGTACTGGGGAGGCTCCAGAGAAGCAAACTCCCCTATTGACCACTGTGGATGTGAAGAACATAAGGCCATAGGAGGCTGGAGTGCGGGTTGAGGAAAAATTTTCCTGGCTGAAGTATTACTTGGGTATCCTTGGAGATTAATGGGAGAGTCCCTTAGTAGTGTTCTCGGTAATCCCTACAGCTCCCTATAATTTCATGGTGGGTGAGGCGAAATCAACAGGGAGTGAGGTCTATAGTCTCAGTGGCTCTCAAAATAGAGGTTGGGAGGACACAAATAAGTAGCAGCAGCAGTTTATGGGGAGAGGTTATGAGTAATTCCCTAGATCAGAAACGTTGTTGGGGAAGTCCTACTTATCAGATGCAACATTTCACAATTTTCAAAGGATTCTTGATGATGGGAACGTATTGAGGGCCTCAGACCCAAACACCTTCGGCCATCGGAAGTCTAGGTATGGGGGGAATATATCTATCCGGGAGAATATGGCAGGTAAAGAGGAGTCTCTAAATAAGAAAATTCCCCTCAATGTTGACACGATGATAATGCTTGGGAACTTCTTTGATGGCTTAGAATTCCAGGAACCTCCATTGAATTTGGAAGATGACTCGTCATGGGATGAAAATTATAGCCTTCCTTCAGTGGATAGTATGGACTGGTGTCAAGGTAAAGGTCCTCATAGCCCTTGTAAAAATAAGGGGAAAAAGGAATTAGAGATTCAGGGAAATGTATAGTGGTCAAGTGGAAAATCCAAAGGCATGCAAGGAATACTCATGCTTGCCAAAACCTATGGAAACTCGGTCGGCCATAAAGGTAAGGAACAAAGAAAGATCCGTCCTACAAAAGGGAGAATGTGAAGGAGCAATTAGATACAAAGGAAATAGAAAAGAAAAGGATGGGGAGTGCTTGAAACTAATTCTTCACTCCAAGGAAGTTATGCTTGAGAAACAAATACAACCCAACATCTCATAAGAGGAACTCAAGAGGATTAATGAATGAAGGTTTCCAGTGGATGCAACAAAAGAGCAAGAAGTGTGGTTGGATAAGCAAGATATAATTTGGGATTGAGGCATTAATAAGTGAAAAATCAACTCATAATATTTTATTCAGACAATGGAAAGGATGATCTCTCATTTTTAAGATCTTATCAGAGAAGACCCAGCTATCTCAGTTAGTTCGCTGCACTGGGAGCATTATAGAATAGTTGGGTCGAGTAATATTAGTCTTGTGTTTAATCAGTTTGTGAGCTCTTTCACCACATAGTGGTAGCCTTTTGTGAAAATTGGTATTCCCATTTTCCCTAAAAATGGGTTTAATAAAAAAAATTAAATTTGGATTTGGATTTTCTAAAATTGGTCATAAGGCTATTAATTGCACTAAAAAAGCGCAGAGTAATGGTAAGACAAAATATGATTTGCAATCAGTAAAATGATTCAAGTGTAATAAAATTGGTCATTATGAAAATGAGTGTCCAAAAAAGAACTCAACGGAGGGAAAGCAACTAGAGTACAAGAAGAAAGGGGTGGTGAAATCTTTTTCAACTACTTCAGTAGATGTTGTTCCATCAAATGAATTAGTATTAGGTACACTTTTAGTTTGTTCAGATTATGAAAATGTGTTTTTTGATTTAGGTTCTACACACTCTTAAATTTCTAGAAGTTTTCTAGTAAATTGGGAATTACATATTAATATAAGAATAAATAACTTTTGGTAAAAACACCTAGAGGAAACATTGAAACAAAAAGAAAACATAAGAACCTTTATGTCATTGTGTGCGGGAAGAATCTACCTGCTCACCATATTATTTTTCCCCTAGTAGAATTTGATGTTATTTTGGGTATGGAATGGCTTTCAGTTTATCATGCTAAGATTGACTTCAGAGCTAAATATGTTTATTTTCAAACAGATTATCAGTTTGTGTACAACAATGAACCCTTTATTTTAATAACATATCCTAAAGCTGAGAAACTAGAATAAGATTGAAATGAATGTTACTTTGAATATGATTTTTAAAATAAAGGAACTGTTCAAATTAATGATTTTCCAGTGGTAAATGATTACCTTGAGGTTTTTCCTGATGAGTTTCATTGTATTATACCTGATCGGGAAGTTGAATTTTTAGTTTACTTAGTTCTTGAGGCTAAGCCAATTTCAAAACCCCCTTATCGAATGGATCAAATTTAAATATTAGAGATAAAGAATAAATTTGCATGAGTTATTAGATAATGTTTTCATTTGACCTAGAACATCATCATGGGGTGCCCCTGTCTTGTTTGTTAAAAAGAAAGATAGTTCAATGAGACTTTGCATTGATTATATAGCATTGAATAACATATCTTTTAAGAACATGCATCCTTTTCCTCATATCAATGATTTTTTTGATCTGCTCCTAGGAGCATAGTATTTTTCAAAGATTGACTTGAGTTCTGGGTACCATCAGATGAAAGTAAAGGATATAGAAATTCTGAATACAACGTTTCGTACTAGATATGGCCATTATGAATTTGTAGTTATGCCTTCTGGGTTAACCAATACACCTGATGCATTCATTTATATTATGAATAGAACTTTCCATTATATCATGGATACGTTTGTGGTTGTGTGCATTGATGATATTTTGGTATTTTAAAAAAGTAAAGAGAAGCATGATAGTAATTTAAGGGTTGTCTTGAAAACCATAAAAGAAAAGAAACTGTATGGGAAATTCAGCAAGTGTGATTTTTGGGTAATAAAATTTTCTTTACATGGTCACATTGCATCAAAAAATGCCATAACTATTGATCCTGCTAAAAAAAAAGTTGTTGAAGAATGGAAAAGAACCAAAAATATAACTGAGATCTTTAGTTTTTTTGGTTTGGAATGTTGTTACCAGAGGTTTGATGATAATTTTTCATGGTTATCTATTCCAACGAATAAGTTATCTAAAAAAGGTGTTCAGTTCATTTGGAAAAGATAATGTGATGATTTTTTTCAAGAATTGAAAAAAAAGATTGGTGAATTCTCCAGTTTTGTCACAAACTTCCAGAAATGGTGAGTTTGTTATCTACAGTGATGTGTCATTGAAATGACATGGTTGTGTCCTTATGCATAATGATCAGGTAATTGCTTATTCTTCACATTAGTTGAAACCTCATGAGTTAAATTTCCCTACACAAGATATGGAATTAGCTGCTATTTTCTTCCATTAAAAATTTGGAGGCATCATTTGTATGGATTAAAATGTGAAATATATACTGACCACAATTGTTTGAAGTATATATTCACACTAAAATAATTGAACATGAGATAGAGGATATGGTTTGAATTAATAATGGATTATGATTCCATGATCCTTTACCATCCTGGAATATAAAATAAAGTGGATAATGCTTTGAGTCAGAAAAGTAAGGCTACATAAACCATGCAACATTTAGAACGAGATAATTTGTTTTTTGATTTGAGGATCATTGAAATAGAAGTTGTTGGTGTAAGAAATTATTCTATTTTGTTTTAGGTGTCAGTTAAATCATCTCTATCAGACAGAACTAAGAAAGTGCAGAAGGAAGATAGTGAGTTATAGAAAAATATAGAGTTGGATCAGAAGGGTATGTTTCCTGAATTTAATGTAGATAATGATTGTGTTTTGAGGGTTGGTAAAAGATTATATGTTCCTTGTGATTCATAGTAGAAGAATGAGTTGTTATGTGAAACTCATAGTTCTCTGTTTTCAGTTCATCCTGGCAGCACTATGATGTACAGAGACTTTCATGAGTATTACTAGTGGGATGGAATGAAAGGAGATATTTCTGATTTTACTATGAAGGGTTTGAATTGTCAGTAGGTTAACGTAGAGCGACATTTACGGAAAAGGGATGATTTGGTCTTACCAGTGTCAGAGTAGAAATGGGAAAATATATCCATGGACTTCATTGTGGGATTATCGTAGACATCTTGAGGTAATAATGCAATCTGGGTTATTGTTGATCAGTTGACTAATTCTGCTCATTTCCATCCTATTCGAGATACCTTGCCTATATATCAACATTGTCGGTTGTATGTTAGAAATATAGTAATGTTACATGGAGATCCCCTCCCCATTGTGTCTGATCGTGATCCCAATTTTACTTCTAGCTTTTGGAAAGGCCTTCAGAAGTCGTTGGGTACTGAATTAAATTTTAGTACATCTTTTCATCCTCAATCAGATTGGAAGTTAGAACGATAAATTCAGACTTTTTAGGATATGCTGCTTACTTATTCACTGGATTACCAGGGATGTTAGCACCAATATATTTCTTTGGTTGAATTTTAATATAATAATATTTTTCATTCCAGTATAAAGATGGATATGTATAGGGAATTATATGAAAAGTTTTGTTGAAATACAGCTTTTTGAGAAGAAGTAGGTGAAAGGAAGCTGATGGGACTAGAATTGGTAGAAGAGATGGAAAAAAGGTTGAGCTTATTCTGAATCACATGAGAACAGCTCAGAGTAGGCAGAAAATTTATGCGTATAACTGGAGGAATGATCTCCCTTTTGAGGAAGGTGATCCTGTCTTTCTCAATGTTTCTCTATGGAAAATTATGATGCGTTTTGGTAATAAGGGAAAGTTGAGTTTTAGGTTCATTAAACTATATGAAATCCTAGAAAAAGATTGATTAGTTGCTTATAGAGTGGATTTACCTCCATGTTTATCCCAGGTACACAAGTTTTTTCTTGTTTCAATGTTGAGAATGTATATGCCAGATTCATCTCATGTTTTGAGCCCAAAAGTAGTTCAATTGGATGAGAATCTCTCCTATGAGGAACAAACTGCCCTGATTCTTGATCGAAGAGAGAAAGAACTGTGAAATAAGGCAATTCAACAAGTAACGGTTCTTTGAAAAAACAATATGTTTGAAGAGGCAATGTGGGAATCTGAAAATTCAACGAGTGGTAAATACCCCCATTTATTTGATAAGTGAATAAAATTTAGAGGATGCAATTTCTAGAAGGGGGAAGGATATAACATACTAGGTAAGTAAAAAATAACACATTTTCATAATTATAAATATTTGTAAAAAATATTAATTTTACTTAAAATGTGATGATATGCTCGATGGAGTATCTGATACGCAACAACGAGTTTCTTTGAAATCTTATGTTGCACATTAATAATATAATAATAAAATTTTAAATGGTAGTTAATGTGTAGACCTTGTATTGGAGGGAATGAACTGAACTAACACCAATATGAAAATACATGTTTTTATATGTTTTTAGATTTATGCAATAAAATTTAGAGGTGTGAAATAAGAATGAATCTGATTGTAAGCATAAATACTATAATATTTTATAAAAGGTTGATTTACCCCCTTTTAGTGGAGAACCCTATTTAAATATAGTTTTGGTCACTTTTATATGTTCTATTAGAACAAATAAAATTATTCTATAGAATCAGGACATCAAAATTTAATTTGGGTAAAATTTTAGTATTTTTCTTATAAAATTCAATTATTAATGAAAAGTGAAAAATACTGTATTTTAATTAAAAAATACCATTTAATCTAATTTATTTATATGGATAGATTATCTTTTTAATTGGTTTTAAAGTGTAATTTGATTATATTTTTACCATTTAATCAAATTTTGGTCATGGAAATTATCTTCACTTTGATATTCGAAACAAACAAGTGTTAATCTTTTGATAGTTAATATTTCATAAAAACAGGCCTTTTGTTTTGACAACGGAATTTAATTTTAAATTAATCAATCTGACCACAAAGTTATTTATTTGGTAAAATAGAAATAATTTTTGAATTGGGAATATCAAATATATCTTAGACAGAATTTGTGGTATTTTTCTAAAAAACATCATTTTTTTGATGAATAGTAAAATCACTAGGTAGTAGTTAAAAAACTGTCTTTTTCATTTAAATGAAATTTTACCACTTCAGTGAATTGAATTTAAAAAATACAACATATATAGTTCTTATTGTTAATTAAAATTTTGTTCTATAAGATAGAAACAATTTTTGGTGAATAGTAATTTTGACATTTATTTACCACGGTTAAAGATAAATAGTGTAATTCAATGTAAAAATAATATAATAATAATACAAAATTACCTTAAAACATTTCCTAAACTTATTGTATGAGTCATTTATGTCCATGGACATCCTTGGGTCGATTTTGGGACCCCATGGAGCCACTTGGGAGTGATAATGACCCTTTAGATTAATTTATTTAATGTAAAGACAAAAATGACATAAACAAATATCGTTTAGTAAATTAATTTTTACATAGGGTTATATAATTTATCTATTCAACTATAAATATTATTTGTAAAGATAAAAATATTTCATAGATTTTTTTTCTTAGATCTGAAATAAATTAAAATATTCATGACACAATAATGATGTAGTGTTTACGTTATTAAAAATGATTTAAATAAATAATATTATAAACCATAAAAAAATATACAAAACCTATCCAATTCTTATTGGATGAATTTATTTCAACCATTAGTCATATTATATTCTACTATAATTAGTGTTGTAACTTTAGAAACCGAATATCAATATCTAATAAAATAATATTTTTCACACTTTCCTAAAGATCACTCCTCTTCCTTATAAAAATCCCTCACTTTGAACTCATTCATCACACCTCTCAAGCCCCTTGTCACATCCAAAATCTACCCAATTAAGCTCCTTATAGCCCTATCCCCGTCCTAGAAGCCTTACCTTAGGAAAAAGTCACTTCAAGAAGTTCTCTTGGTTCAATCTAAGGGGAGTTAAAAAAAATTACATGTAACAATTTATCTTAACTTAATTTCTTTTATTTTACTTATCCAACCCCTAAACCATTTTTATTCCTATATATTATAACAACACCATAATCCTCAATTTACAAGGATATTTTTAGGAGAATTATTCTAACTACACTTACACACACCTCCATCTAAGGGATGAAGAACATATTGTTTCTGTGGATGATAAACTAACACCTCGCAAAATGATAATTGTTTGATCATCTCCAACAGCCTCTCATGGTGGCCATTTTGATGGAACAATATTTATATAAAATATATATTTTTATATTTTTTCTTTAGTATTATTTATTTTCCATTTATAGCATAACTTTAGGGTTTCCATTATGGGTAAATGTGATAATTTCATTTGAGGAAGTGCAGACTACCACCCCCTCAAAGTGATATGAATCATTAAATCCATATGTGGGACATTTAAAGGATGGAGTTAATGATATTATATATGATACTAAACTGCAATTGTCATATACCTATGTATCATTATCTTTTAATTCCATTAAAATATGAAATTGAAATGAAATTAGCGTTCATTCGTCTGTACGACTTACCGTCACAAAGAATGATGATTTTCATTTCTTATCTCCAAATGTTATGTACTATAATAAATACATGTATATAATGGATATATATGTTATATATGATATCTAAATCATGAATATCATTCTACATTTAATGAATTTTTGACCACCTGAAAAACATGTAATTACAAGAAGTCAATTTTTGACTCAAGTACCAAATATCGACAAAAGGACCATTATTAACATAAATGATTACATAATGATTATAACATGGTAATATGTAATATAAAAGGAATGATAAACTAGAAAAAGGTTCTTAACAATGTAGATATTGACATTAGTTTATTATTCATGATATTAATTGAAAAACAGGTCATGTCGGGAATGAGGTAAGGGATTTCGTCTCAATCACCTTTCATTGAGGAATATTTTGTTTTAATACACGATTTTCTATTATATGTTGTATAAACACATTTTACTTTTCATTTAATTAAAATGGAATCTTTTTCCATGAATCATTTTACTAAATGACAAAAAAGAATGTTTATTTTAATGTACGTGGTGACAACGACCTTTCTGCCACCGCGAGTACTATTTGATCATTAGATTCCTTAACAAGTGGTAATGTTTTTAATAGAAAAAATAAATACCATATAATATATTACATATTTTTGTGTTGAAAATGGTTTTGATAATGGATTATTTATTTCAATATATTTAAATGATATATTATGATTTAAATTTGGAAATGTTATCATTCCTTTATGTTTTATTTATGTGTTACAAACATGTTATGGTTCTTGGGAAATTTTACGTATACAAGTGGTTCTGTGATAAACCTTGGGTGGGTGATCCCTAGATAGATTTCCAATGCATTGGGTAATGTGATGGAGGTAACTATGAATGTTTCTTCGAAGAGATTTAGGGAATATACTGTAATGGGTATTCCATAAGTAACTCCCTACGTAGCCATGATAACTATAATGTAATTATGATATGGATTCCACAAGTTTACTTTATTAATTTTGTTTTCTATGTGTTATTCATAAATCTTATGATTTCATGGGGTATGTTAAAGATATTATGTAATGTATGTAATGATTGACTAATGTTTTCTTTTTTTTTATAACCCTTACTGAGATTTTTATGCTAATCCCGTGTTTTGGAAATGTTTTTCAAAGGACCTAAAATGAATATGGTCAGTAATGGGATCAAAGAAAAGTCAGGTTGTCTAAACCATGGGACTAGACATGCCTCTTTTTTTCAAGAGTTTTTATTTTATGAAAAAAATGAAACTCAGTAGAACTTTTTATTTTGTACTTTTTGATATGTAATGTAATAGTTATGGCATAATTATCTAAAGAACTAAACTTGAAAACACCCTTAATGTGAATTATTCATTTAATTAATGATTATGTAATGTTTATGGTTTGGTCATTATGGAGGTGACAGGTGATCAGGGGTACAGGTTGCAAGACTGAGTAGGGGAAGACCGTGCACCACTTGGAGGGGACCAAGAGGGAGAGGGGTCCTGGAACATAAGGGTGGAAGTTGGGAGTTGGGGGGTCTGGCTTCAACACGTGGAGTGAGAGGGTGGGTGGGGTTGAACTAGGAATGTTATGGTTTTAAATAATAATAATAATAATAATAATAATATAACAACAATAATAATAACAACAATATAATAATAATAATAATAATAATAATTAAAAAGAATGTAATTTTAATATTAAGAAAAATAATTACAATTACCCAGATGTTTATAATTTCATGCGTTTCATATTAAGTAATAATGATATTAATAAAAATTTAGTAACAATTATATTAATGATAATAGTGAATAATTATAATATTATTAACAATTGTTAATAATAAAAATATTATTATTTATATAATGATATTATTATTATTTCTTTATAAACAATTTCGTTTTTTATTTTTCATAAACCATAATTTGTTTCAAATGATAAAATTCTACAGGAGCACCTAGGCTGACTACGTGGCTACCGCCAACCGTGTTGTGCCTGCACACCTGTCCAAAACCCTCTGAAGTCATTAATCATAAAATTTATAATAAGGACCTAGCCCAATCCTTGTAACGAGAAACCAAAGCCATGAAATAATAAAATGAATTAAAATTTTAATGTCAGTGTGTGAAAATTCACACAACCAGAGACACTTTCTGTCCCCATAAAGTCACCCGGCTGAACGATTGATAAAACAAGAATACATGACTGATTGAAACCAAAAGAAATAAACAAAACTGAAGTAAATATAATAACATGTGAGGGTACTCCCCACCACATGAACTCAACTATAATGGATATTTAACACCCAAACATACCACATTGGGAGGGGGCGACGTGGTAACTCATGACCGATCCAATCTTACTTCTTTAGCATGAGCGAAACAACACCTCCACTGAAACGTGGAACTATCGACCGAGACCAAAACCCCACAAACTAGAGAAAACCCACCAATAAGAACTAAACCCAAGAAGTAAAAATGAGAAAAAATACAAAAATAAATTTATACAAAGGCAATTACGTCTCTAAAAAACACATCTAAACCGAGAGCAAGCCATATATGGGCCAAACACATTTTTAGAAAAGTGCATGATTCAGAACACCCTATTCCAATAAACAAGGTTGTTTGGATTGAAAAATAACTAGTTCATCACATTTTCCCATTAAAATTATGAAATATAAAATTACAATAAAACATAAATAGTTGACAAATACGGGAAAACTCATTAATTGTTCACTACCAAAATATAACTCAAAATAATGACCAAGGCTTCACACCCCCGGAAACTTCTGACCACAGGTGAGCATCACCCCATGACATGTGGCTGGGGCTCTGATTGATGAAGCATCTCTTTCCTCATAGTTAGGCACAAGAATCATCTAGTCACAGTTTCATATTTAGGGGACACTTCCTACCGAACATCTCTATATGGATCAGAAACTCGCTATGATGGCACATCATTGGAAAGATGTGACATGATGGATTCAGGTGCCCTAAATGTCGACACTGATGGAACACCATTGAACGGTTCAATGAACTGGGTTCTAGAACCACTACAGAGGACTCATTTGATATATGTCCCTCGGGCACACCCTGCATGACAAATGAAAAACCTTCACGTGAAACTGGATGCACTAGATTTCCATCCATCTGCTCTCTAGAGACAAACTCAACTAAGAATGATTCATCCAAAAGCTTCTAGAAATGACAGTCCCAAGAAGGGAGGTCCCACTCCAGGATCTCTAGATTAAAACCCCTGAGGATGTGAGAAGTCTTAATCAAATTCTATAATTATACCTCCAACAAAAAAGACACATGTTCTATGAAATGATAAACATATGCTTTCACTATCTATAGGCATTGCTGAATGCACACAATTTCTTCCCTTTACGTATTTTTCGCCTAATGTGGAATGAACCATCATATGAAGATATATTTAAAGGCATCCCACATCATCCAAAATATCATTTATTACAGGGTGAAAAAACTCCCATTCTTCTAGTGTTGGACCTTCGAACATACACAAAACAGAAGCCACCCGGACAGCTTCGGGTGTTCCAAATAACCTGATGACATGTGCAACCTCTTCAAGGAGAAATTCTCCATATATTGGAACAGATCACCATAATGGACAAAAAATATAAAATAAGTTTCAAACAATGCACACGACTTATCATAATCTTTGGGGACCATTCTAGGCACCATTTTCTAAAAAAATATATAAATCATAGTACCAAAACCAATATTCAGATGAAGCAACATCAATGAAAGATCCATCATCAAAAAACAACCATCCGAAAACCAAACAAATATAAACACAATCAAAATATTACCATTCAAAAACCTCCTTTAGAAAACATGTTCATACCATTAATTTCAAATAAATAGCCATGAAATCCCATGAACTGAAACACATGTGTCCATAATATCCATTTCTTTACCAATTCAAACAACTACCAAATTATCAAGACAATAAATTTTACTTTGAAACCAATTTTACCCATCCCAAAACAATTTAAAATGAAGAACCATCATTTATAATATCATTTTTTATTTTCTAAAACACACCTTCACCAACCTAAACCAAGACAAAACACCACTTACACCATACTACCAGTGAGAGGGACAAGTGTATTTTCACAACTCCATGTAATTGTAGAGACTCATGCCCTATGTAAGAAATAACACTAATTAGAACTTTAAACATGCACTTTGATATCTCATGGGACACTAGTCCATGATAAATAAACACATGACATCGGCTCACCTCCATTGTCATCCCCCAATATAAAATAAACAAGAACAATGCATGAAATCAATTCGTGGACAACACTTAGAGACTCATGGTATAGAAGGAGAGATGGTTCACGATGCCCTTCCCATACCAACCTCCAGAGTCCCGATAGTACAAATATCTATCTATCAGATCCCAAATATCAAGGGCCTCCTCTGATACCATTTTTTCATGAACTATCTGGGGATTACCATGAAATTGTCACCCGATCCGGTAGACCGCATTTCCTGAGGGGCGTTCCCAATCCCCATAGGATGTAAACTAGTGTTGGACATTAAAAATACAACCAGTAGGAATTATTTCATCCCAAAACCAGGATCAAATAAACTAAATAGACCAATATAAAAATAAAGACTGGTGATAAAAATAATGACAATCAGTGGAAAGAAAACAAAACTCCACATACCTATAGTGAACTTATAGGTTACCAACAAACATAGAACCCATATTTCTTTGATAGCGATCTAGAACTATTGAAACATGATACTGAAAAGACAATAAAGGGTTCATCACCGAAATGCTCTATAGAAAAACACCATGAAATAGAAACTATAACATCTATGAAATTGTCCTTTAATAGTAGTTTAAAAGACAGTTATAAAAATATGATTTTTTTAAATTTTAATAAAAAAGTCCATTCTCCATATTAAAAACCAACACAAATACAAATCATTTTCCAAAACCAACTTCCATTTGAAAACCAAAAAGTAAATAGGTGATAACAAATCTATGATAAAATAAAAAAGGTAAACATTATAAAATGGGAATAAACTAGTACAAAAAAATATAAATGATCAAGTAACCAAGGGTGATCTTAAACATCCCTAGAATACCCCTATAAGTACTCAGTTCGGATTCACTATCCAAAATTTGGTGAAGCTCCTAAATTTAGACCAAAATGGACACCCAAAAATGGAAAAAATATAGTGGAAAAACCATCTTGACCAAATAAAAAATATAGGTGGAACCAACTAGTGTAATTGGGGTTGTCCAGCAATCATCACACAATCATCTAAAATATGCCTACGAACCCAAGGGGTTAGTAATAATGTGTATGTATAATTTCCTCACACGTGTGGCTTATCTTACCTACAACCACCACAATTGCCTACCCCAAACACTGACACTCTATACAATAACCCATAATGGGATATAACACCTATAGTGGTGCCCACTAGATATATATATATATATATATATATATATATATAAATGTGTATATTCCACATCATCCAAGGATATAATTAGGATGACAAAAATATAACCATTCAAAACATTTCACATTACCCTGATGTTTCCAAATAGGCACCCAATCCCTAAATCACCGTCATTTCAAATAGTCAACACAAATTTTATATTAGAGAAGGAAGTCCCATAAATCCCCTTAGTTCGACATGTCTCATTCATATACCATGATCAGTTTAAAAACATCACTTTTAGATTTACAAATCCAAATAGGTCCTTATGTTGAAAAACACACAAGAAATTTATTAATAATTACAAAACAATCATTACTCATTTAACTCACACAAAATTATGACTTAATTCCAAATAAACAATCACCATAAACACCTTTACCTAAATTTCTATGAACCCACACAAGACCCATCTTGATTTTAAAAAATAAAAACCCTCTAAAAAACTAGTCATTCAAGAAAACCCCAACATAAGGAATCACCTTCATTGGTTGACCCATCCATGTGTTCACCTAGTACACCCATATATGTTCCAATATCTAATGATACAACAACAACCAATAAGACACGCAAAATCCATTTCCATAAAACACCAATTTCCTTGAAAACCATGTCCACCCACCAACCATATTTAGAAAACATAAAACCATCCCCCTAACAATCATTAAACTCTTTATAAAAAAATATTACACCTTAAAAAATCCATACCATTTCCATATGGACCCCATCATAAATAATGACTTCAATAAGAAATGATATGCCACTCACATTCCATTTCAATATTAACATGATAATTCAGAAACTATGGTTCATGAAGAGGATTATTCTAAAGTGCCATATTCACTTGAAAGCACATCCATGTGTGCACCTAGTGCACCCATGTATGTTCTTTCATCCAATGACACCGTCAAAATTCCATGAATGTCAAAAAAACCAAATTTATTTTAAAACCAACACTTATTTTCACCAAACCCATCTATTTCACATAATCTCAAAAACTTCAAATAGAAATTTTTATATATACAATGGATGATTTCCAAAATAACATACAATCAATTCCATAAAACACTATATTTCACAAAAAATCCTAGATCAAAATCTTCCCATCATAGCTTAACATTTAAATGTTGAAATATTACAAAAATAATCTAATTTACCTGTGAAACCCCAATTTAAATTTAACCAAGAAGATTCGAAACCTACAGACATAATCATAAACTATGATTTACTTCGAAAACTATTTTTATCAAATTAGACTATAAAGAAAAAACCACAATAAATTTTCTAATTTCCTTAAAAGGGTAGAAACCATATGCAATGATTTCATTTTACTATATTGAACACGTAATCAAATCGGTTGGGCTTAAGAAAGCGTAAACATAAATTGGGAACACTTCATGAGCTATTTTAAACAAGTACAAAAATTATATTGAGGCCATAAAAGACTAATTAGCAATACTGAGAAGCAGATAATAATGTAAAAATAATAATTGAAGGAACAAAAGGACAGATTTATGTATTTTTAATGGAATGGGATGGAAAAGACTTCTTCAAATGAAGTGAGGATGCGACAGAACCTCAATTAGGGGTGAAACAACACACCATGGACAAAAAGTACACAAAAAAATGAGAAAAACGTGAAAATTACAATTCATTACATTATGGTGTTGTTAGATTTTACGAAAACTCCTAAAAATAAGGGGGGGGAATCTGGGGGGGCTAGAGAAGGTAGATTATTTGAAGAATGCTTGGGATGACCGAAGTTGGAGAGGGAGGCTGCTGGGGGTTGGGTGTGTTGTTGGTCGAAGAAAAGAAGAGGGAGGGGGATAACTGGAGAGAACAAAGAAGAGGAAGGGGGTCTAATAGCTTGAACAAGAGTGGGTGAGGGGGTTTGGCTAGTGCCGGCTAGAAGAGGATGTAAGGGTGGAGCGTTCGCCATTGGGAGGGGACCAAGAGGGCAAGAGTGACAGTTGGGAAAATTTGGGGTCTATGTGCAGCGCGCAACACAAGAAGGGGTGGGGGTAGCTGTAGGTATGTTAGTGTTTTTGAATAAAAAATAATAAAAATAATAAAAATATAATATTCAAAATAATATAATATTAATAATTATAATTATAATATTATAATAGTAAATATTATTATAATTATAATAATTATTAAAATAATAAAAATAATAATAATAATAATAATAAATAATATTAATATTAATGATAGTAATAATAAAAATAATAATAATTAGAATAAATACAATTAGAATATTAAGAAGAATTATTGTAATTATTAAAATAATTATAATTCGATGCATTTCATTTTAAATAAAAATGATATTAATAAAAATTTATTAATAATTATATGACGAAAATTTTAAAAAATGATAATATTATTAATAAATATTGATAATAGAAATATTATTATCTACATAGTAATATTATTATTATTAAGTTTTAAACATTTAACATATTTCATTCACATAGAACATTATTGATTTCAAACGATAGACATCTGCATGGGCACATGGGTCGACCGTGTGGGTACTGCCAACTGTGTAGTGCCCACACATCGGTCTAAAACCCTCTGAAGTCATCCAACATCAAAATAATTTAAACTCGGACCCATCTCAAACCATGAAGTGAGTAACCAAATCCATGAAATAATAAAATAAATTTAAATTTTAAAAGTCATGGTGTCACATTTTTCCGATGGTATTTAATTTATTAATGATGTGTTTATGTGTATGTTTTCCTATGTTGAGTATAAACATTCAGATTTATTGGACTAATTTTTTATCATTAAAACGTTTTGAGTGTAATCTCCGGTACAAAAAGTACCTATAATGGAAAAATTACAAACAATACGTCAATCCATATGACTAGCGATATGAAGATAATATTTGGTTTCATATCATCAACTTTATCTAGAGACAAGAACATGTGTTTCTATAAGCATGAAATGGGGAGAAATTAGATATATGATTATTGGTGGACACATAAAGTTTATCTTACTAATGTCTATCTAGGTATTTTTTAAATGTAATTGGGGAGGGTCTATTTGAATGAAATATGGAGAGATAAAAAAATTATATAAAGACCATCACTATCAACATATTGATGGATATGTTTTTTTAATCCATTTTCACATTTTGGATGTAATTTATTTCTCATGATAACCTCATGATATCACGAGACATTATCCATAGTTATCTATGATTTTCTATAGAGATAATATGATATTTATAGACTGGTTGATATGTTGTAAACCTACAATATAATAATTCGATGTATGTGTCATTTCATGTGATCTTTGTTTTTTCCTAAATTCCCATAATTTGATAAATTATAAAGGGAATAATATATTTTGAAGGAGGTATTTTTATGTTTTATAGAATATGATTTATATGTTTCCATGTTAAATTTATTCATATGTGTTAATCGATGTGAAATGTTATTTTTTATTGGTCTACTCTAAGAGATGTATTTTATGAGATATTCAAATCCTTTCAGGTGTTTCATGTATAGTTGTTTTCACACATATTAGATGACAAAAATGAAATGGAATTTTTATTTTATTTTTAATAATCTTGACATAGTGGTGGGTTTTCATCTATTTTATTAATATAATGTGATCATTGTGTTCATTTTTTCTTTGGAATCAATGTAAATAATATGGAATATGTCAGGTTTGGAGAACAAAGAATCGATTCAGGTACTATTATAACTTTTTTGTTGCATTACTAGGTGGAATTGGTTTGGATGTATGATCTTGTATTATCCTTATTTAATTTAATTTTATTGTATATAGTTCTTTTTTATTATTTTTTATTGATATGAATTTACATTTATTAATTTTTATCCACTTCATTGAATAGATCATGTAATTTATTGAGGTGTTAATCTTTCCAGGCCTCCTGATTTTGTTTTATAGGTAGGAAACAACATTTTTTCTTCATTTGACACATCATTTTTAAATTTATGGTCATAAAAATTATTGATTAGATAGTAGAGAATAAATCATCTTTCTTATGAAGCTAAAAAAATTTGTAATTTTTCATAGTTTATATTCTCATTTATTCATGAATAAGTTCATTAGTTTTCATTGGAGTTTATTTTTCATGATCCAATCATTTTTTCTTATTGATATTATATTTTTTATAATTTCATTTTTGGATGTTCAGTTATATTTTCCATAGAGTTTTCAAAATTTGGATCCTCTTTGTGGGTATGTTTTAGTTGTGTATCATTATTTTTTCATTTTACACATGACTCTTTATCTATTTTTTCATGATTTATAATTTCTAATGAATCTTTTTTTGGGAAGAATTCATTATGGTTTATTGAATTCTCAAATACCAAAATTCTCTGATATTATTATATATTTTTTAGAGTATTTATTTCTTCCCACTCAATAAATGTTCTTCTCATAAAATAATATAGTGTTTTTGGTAGTTCAAAGCTTTCATACATGTTCGGTAGACAATATCATTATTTCCCATAATCTAGGAAGATATTAGGGGGTCACAAATGTGGGTTTTATAGTTTTGTATTTTTTATGAAAAAACCTTTTGAACATCACTACAAATCATAAAATTATTTAGATTAATTTCACATGTTTCGAACATGGTTTGATATAGTATGAGAAACAATTCTTTGGATTCAATAATTGATATTAAATGGGAATATTTGTAATGTTTTCTCAGATTTTATTATTGTAATTAATGAATTGTTTTTAAAAACAATTGAAATATATCATATTTCCTTAAATACATAAAAAACAGGTTTAACGAATAAAAATGTTCATTGCTATGCTATTTTATAGATTATTACCCATTTAATGATTGATAACGATTAACCATGTTGTGTAATACCTATATTTTCCTTGGAATGTGTTCTTTCATCAATATTCTTATTCATTCCCCCATATCTCAACACATTTTCTTAAAAGGAATCTTAGATCAAGGGTGTTTATGTCAACTCATCGGTTCTTGTTATGATATAACAAGAATAATTTTATATCAACAATTGATTATTGTTCAATTAATTTAATATATATTAATAATTGAGTTAATTTTTTTTGATCATCATGGTATATGGTCTATCCCTCCCTTCTTTTTTGACCTCAAGGTTATTGAATATGAATCTGATTCTTTTTGAATCAAGGATAATCTATCATCCATTTATTCTTTATATCACAGTTCTTATACATATATAAATCTTAAATAACTATCAATATTACAATTATTTGATATAGGTGTCCAAGAAATCATTATTTAATGTTTAGTACATTACTTACTTTTCATTTGTGATGAGACTCCAATGTGTATTAATTTATCATACTTATTTATAATAAAACAATCAAATAATTGTATTCTCCTAAGATTTAGATAATTGTTAGAATATGTGTTTTATTTTATTAATTTATGTGAATTCAATTTTAATTAAATATACCATTTTTAAATTGAATTTTTGGAGGGATCATTATAATTATCGTTGATGATGTTTATGAATTTGATTTCCAAAATAATATAATTTTTTTTATAATTTTAGATGATGTAGAAACTTTTTTTGAATATTATATGACCAATTTTATATAATCATGAGTGAAAATTTCTTAATAGGTTTATAATTTTCCTTGGATTTCATTTAAGGAATTGGAATTTTGATTGAAATGTTGAATGTCCTAGTTATTGTGTTATTTGTTTTAGAAAATAAACACTCAAATGACATTCCCCAATATGGGTGAGGAATGTTTTTAAGATTTAATGATTTTAGTAAAATTTTCCTTAGGAGGAAATATCATTCTTGCATATTTTCTTATGTAATTTATGTTCCACTATGTGTTTTTGATGGTTTGAGTGACATGAATTAATGTGTGCTTTTTTCTAATATGATTATGAGTGGAAATTATCACCTACCTTTTCATATATAATGGTATATCTGTAGTTGATTGGTGGTATGTAAAGGTACACCTGCAATGTAGTTTTTATTATGATATGGAATGTTTCCTTAGATGGGGGCATATGAAAAATGATGTGATATTTTATATCAATTAGGTTAGAATGGGTATGAACTAGTGTTTTGGTGCTGTTGATTGGTGTGTATTCATCCATAGTGTGAAAAACATTCATCACAATTAGCCATTATATATGTGTTCTAAATTATTTCCCATTGTAACATTATAATTATAAAAATTATATTTTTCTATATTATAATGTTTTTTTGCATTGAACATTGTGAAATAATATCTAGTTTTTTCAAATTTTTATTTAATGGAAATTTCTAACAATATATTTCAAATGATTTGTAATGATAATATAAGTTGATTTTTTATTTAGTAAGGGGTTCAAATTCATGTTGATTTCTGTCATCACCAGAATCCATTTCATACATGTTTCTATGTATGATAATATAATTTATACATTTTTTTATTCTTGTTTTTAAATGATCATGAAATAAATTTTTTAAATTTTATGCTTTGGGTTAGTGGTTGGATAACAAATGGTATTTTTATCTTTTGAATGTATATCATATATATTTACTATTTCTCATTGATTAAGGAATATTAATATATTTTTTATGCATTATGGTGGAGATAAAATTGGCATTTCATGACATACCCATGGACGTTTTGGGGGGTGTTTGTGTCACTTTACATTTTTTCAATTGTATCAGTCATTAACCTTATTTCATAGTTTTTTTAATTTTATTGATTCACATATTATTGTATATATAATATTATTCCATGTATTAATTTTAATTCTATATAATAATTTTTTATTATTTTTAATTTGGGAAATCATTGCAACCCATTCTGTTATTGAAGTTTTTTTTCACATGAACCCCCAAAAAGTATGTTTTTGTTATAGTTATACTCTATGATTGATACCAGAATGTTAGGAACAATTTATCATTTAATTGCATCAGATAGGATTTTCTGCAATTTTATAGGAGAAATATGTTTTTATTAATATATGCTAACAATTTTGTTATTAATCTGATTAGACAATATAAATTATACTGGGTAGGTTTTATTGATTAAATATTATACACATATTGTAGAATTTATATTGAAGTAAATTATAGTATTTTTTTGAATATGTTGTATAAGATTGTGATATTAATCCCTACTAATTGTGTGTGGCTTCTACATAATAAAAAACTAAATTATTATCGACGAGTTTAATGTTGGAAGATCAGAGTGTTGATTTTAAATTTCCAATCCTAAGGGATGTAAAAATATATGTTCTAGATATTTCTAAAATATCTATTTTTATCAATAAAAAAGTATGTAAAATGATATCAAATAACATTAAATCAACTAAATTTTGAAAATAAATGAAATAAAATTGAAATTTATTCCCATAATGGTTAAAATAGTTGCTCTGTTCACCAAACCATTGTATAATGAGGAAATGTAGAAAATAATTAAGTATTTTGGTGTTCAAACTCAGCCATCACAAATGATATGTAATTTTGTATCAGACAACACTCATATCTATTTGAGGATCATTATTTTGAAATGGGGGATTGAAATATAAATCATTCAATACTTTTATCATGTTATGTTTAGTTAAAAGTGTAAAAAATAATATAGGGTTTTAGTTAATTGAATTGTTTTACCTTCATGGGGAGAATAAATTTTATGATAGTTACTAAAATGGGAAGTCCATGAAAATAGTTCTTTTCACATGTCAATTATTTTTAATTTTTTTTGGAATTTCATACTATAATATTTCATCTCGAAGATTCCATATATAGATATTACATGTTGATGATAAATTTTATCTTATTTTGAAATATTGATTAAAAAGAGATTATTCATATATATCTTGATGAATAATTTATTTATAAACTATGTAAATTAAATATATTCTCAATTTATATAATATTATCAAATAGAATCAAATAATACAGTATTGATTTTTTTAACAAAAATCATTATTATTATTGACATCATGGTATTGTTATTTGAAATTGATGTTTTCTACAATATTTATTCACATGTGTGATTATAATTACATAGTTGTTACACATTCTAATATTAAATTAGTTCAAAGTGAATAATTATCCTTAATTTATAAGATAATCCAAAAGGGGGGATTGATTAGATCTTCTATTGTGTT
The DNA here is from genome assembly GCA_963277665.1 of Viscum album. NCBI lineage: Eukaryota > Viridiplantae > Streptophyta > Magnoliopsida > Santalales > Viscaceae > Viscum > Viscum album. The sequence continues at coordinate 36,729,847 of OY728152.1, forward strand.
ACTAATTTTTTTAGGAAGAATATGATTTTGTGGGACTATTAATATTTCTTGATGAAAATGTTATTATGTGATATTAAATGAGAAATAATTGAATTTGAATATTAGAAATATGTAGAGGAATATATATGGTTTATGTGGATATAACTACCATTGTGGCATTTTTCAATGCATAAATCATGTATAAATGGAATTGGTGTATGATAAGTCATTGGAGGAGAATGTCATTATAAATTTTCAAATTTCATTTTATTGATTGGAATTATTCTTTGAATATTGTATCTCAAATTATGATTTTGATGATGTTGTTCTATAATTTTATATACATCCAATTATTTTTTAAATAATTTTATATTTCATATATCATAAATTTTGAAATATCTTTCCCAAAAAAATATATACCTTCTAGGAAAGAACATCATCTTCCACACTATAAAAATCATTAGCATAATTGTAGGAAATTAATTTTATTTTTAAAAAATAATATTTAGTAGTTATGAATGAAAAAAAACTATGAATCATTCTAGTGATAAATATGTATGAGTCCATGAAATTATAGGGGTTATTTATTGCCTATAAGATATTTTTTTAGAAAATTCATAAGCATCATTTGTATAAATATCAATATATGTAATCAAATTGTTCTAAAATGTGAATATCATGAAATATTAAAAATTATTTAAAAGTATAGTCATAAATTCATGTTTCGATAATTTAATATTCATAAAAATAAAATTATCAGTAAGGATTCAAGGTGACCATTTTTCAAATAATTTTTCATCACCGTTAAATATTTTATCTCTTATTGTTATTTTATATTTAATTCATTTAAAGTATGGTGAATAATTCCAATCATAGAATAAATGTAACATGATATGTTTATGACATGTTTCATGATATCAGTTATTTGTATAAATGTATAAGGCCTCATGGAATAGAACAAACACATCTATTGTTATTTAAGAATATTTTACTAGAGGAGTCGAAATATATTTTCTATAATGTAAATTTTTTTGATGTATTTTTTAATTGGAATTTCAAATAGGAAACAATGACTATGATAAATTAATATTGAAGAGGATATCTAGTCTCATCATTATGAAATTTAAATTTCAAATATTTAATGTTAATTTATTATAATATTTTGATTAACACTATAAGGATAATAATATTTGATACTTATTAAGGAAGAAATTTTTAATAAATATTATTTAAAGAATGATAAATTTCCTATTCATGGACATTTATAATATAATAAATAATATTATTTTTGAAACATTTAAACAAGTTTATGTGTGTTGGACATGGAGTTTATTTATTTCAGTGAGGATTACAAAATTGTTTATAGAATATATTTTGAAGGATCTAATTCATGATGATGATGAATATTGTAGTGTTTTCATGCATTAAAGAGCATGGGAATAGAAAATGAATATTTTAGTTATATAGAAAATAAAATTAAGATGAATCCAACATATTCTAGAACATAATATCACTATACTGTTCAAGCGAATATTAGTTGTTTTAAAAATTACTATGATAGTATAGTTGGGATGAAATTGTGATAGAAATTCATTGAAACATTGTATTGTGACGAAAAAATATTCATATTTATGATATTCTATGAACTATTTCACTATTAAATTCTTTATTTTTTATAGTTTGATATGAGAGGAATTCATAACTATTAAACACTAAAATTATTTTGTTATATTTTTCATTAAATAATTTAATTTATTTTTTATACTTTTAGTACAAGAAACACAATGGACAAATGAATTATTATATACTATTAAATATTATCATTAAAATGATTATTATTTCTCGGCTATTTGATTAATAGTTATGAATATGAAAGGATAAATTACAAAAAAAATTCTGGTTATTAAATATAAAATATTAAGTCATTAGATATCGATTTTTAAATTGAATATAATAATATTTTGAAACCAAAGGGGAAGTTTTTTGTGACATTTTTTGTCACACTGTTAATTTTTTTTATGTATTAATAAATTTGATTAATAATTTTTTTAAATTTATTTAAATATATTTTTATTATATTAAAATGATAAAATGTTTTAATTAAACAACACATATTTTTCTGCGAATAGGTTATGAAGAAATCTTTTTTTTCTTAAAAATATATTTTTTTCAAATAATATTTCCACCAAATTTATGAAAATAAATTAAAATTAATTTCTACCATTTAATGAAAATAATGTAGATAAAATGATTTACCTATTTTTTTACTAGGATTTTCAAATTTCAACCCGTGGCCAATATGATTTTTCTTCAATATAAATAATAACCACGGTAAAATATAATAACGTTATAGAGCTAAATTTTTCCAAATACATATTAAAAATAATTGATAACGGAATAAATAATTATCCACATTACAACATAATGAATGTAATTACACCATTAATACTTAGGATGAATATATATTTGTATATATATATTCAATGGACGTTGGTCTATGAAAATGGATTATGTATTATTTAAATCAATGAAATTTAAAAAATGTCACTCTCGTTATTTTTAATAACCATTATGTTTACACATATGGAAAATTTACAAATGAATAATTATATGTTTTTATATTGACCTTCATTTTTTTCTTGATATAGATTTTTTTAGTTATTATGTATAATATAATTCCATCAATTAATTATGAAACACTGATATCGTATGTCTCTATTTAAGAAAATAAATTATAAATAATTCCCATAATACTGAAAATGATATAATTTAAATGATTTAATATGGAAGGTAAATTTTTCATGATCTATAGGAAATATTAGTGTGGAATGAAAGAATTAGAATATATGTTACCATTTTCATTATTAATTTTATATTAAATTAAATGAATAGTTTCAAATTTAGCAATAATGATATATTACCAAAATAATATTTTTTTTCTCTTAATTAAACATCATTAAAATATTAAAATATTACAATTTTCTTATAATATAATCTATAATTTCATAAATGGACCATTTATGGTGCAACTATCAACTTATAATTAAAAATAATACCCCTAAATATTGATAAAATGTTTCCATAGTTAAAACAAAAATTTCCTGATAAAGGGTTATTCAAAATGATAATGTTTAATATAAAACCTAATTCAATCTATATTTTATTATTTTATTTGATTATATCTATATCAATCATTACCATTGAATACATGTACATCTAGTTACATTTTGGTTGAAAATTTAAAAAAAATTAATTTAATCTTTTTAGAAATTACATATGTTCCCCTGACCCCAATTATATAGTGTACCCTTCTCTCACTTAATCATACAATAGAGACCATTATTGATAAAAACAATTATTACAATATATTTTAAAAAAACTCTACACACTTAAATGGGTCTGTTAACCAAAAAAGGTTGACCCAATAACCCAATATAGGAGATCTAAAGGATTTGTTTCGAAGAAGACATAACCGAACTACTCGATCAATTTCTATAAAACTAATATTGAAAAAATATAAATTGAATTTATGTTTCTTAAAATAATGACATCAATTTAATGAATATTAATAAATTGTATTTAAATTTTTAAAAATTCTTTATACTCCCACTTTCAAATCAAATGAGTTGATAACGAATCAATTGTATGAATATACATATTTTAGTCTACACATAATGATACAATTTATTTTTCATTACCCTATTTGATGGATGAGTATTATATTGGGTTTCATGATTATATATATTATTAATTCGAAAAAAAACAATTAATGATAATAACATGTCTATCTTCTTAACATCCAATCCTCTGAGAAACCATAACGTGGTTCATGCATAGGGGTGGACTACAATATCCACGAAGTAATTTTAATTATATTTCATCTCTATTTATTATGTATGTAAATGATCAAAAGATTGATTAATATATATGATATATATGATACAATAATTATCATTTAATAGTGAGTTAAAATTATCTTTTCATTCGTTTCAAACATCGAAAATTGAAAACATCATTCATACGTACATATAACCTACCATCTCTATATATAATGTAATTAATTTTTTTATCTATAATTTTTAGGTCTGAGTATATATATATGTATATAAATAATAAATAGGATATTTATATAATTATAAATTTATTTGAAATGATGGAACGTAGATTAATTTACTCACAACATGGAAACTAATCTGAAACACTGATGATAAAATAAACTATTAGCAATAGGAAATAATAATTTAAATAAGGAACTGTTGAAAAAATTTGGTTTACAAATCTTAATAATGGAACCTATATTATGTTATAAGTATTAACACATAGATTATATATATTATTAGAAATATTATTATAGATTAGGTTAGAGTGTATTTAAAGAATAGAGAACTCATGCAATTGATTTTTTTACAATCTCACTAATATTTGGAATTATTTATAATTAATTATTACTTAGTAAATATTCCAAATTATTAACCATTAATTTATAAAATGATTCAAAAATGTTTTTAATATTCACCTATTGTTGATAAATGTAATTTTTACCCATTTTTTAATTTTTATAATTTTGTTTTAATTGAATATTTTTTACATTTTATAAAGTGTGAACTTTTCTAATTTTTAATATAAAATATGAAATTAATGTTTTTACACAAATAATTATAGAAAACTTATTCCCAATATGATGTTTTAATTTTTAAATTATGCTTAATTTATATTTTTACAATGTTATATTATAAAAATTCCTTCAAAATTAAACATATTAAGAAAAAATAATGATTTTGAAATTATAATGTTATTATCCCCCAAAATTATTCCAGGGGTTATTTCAAATGAGTTTTAAAATAATTATATATTATAAATTGATTACCATTTTTATCAATTGATGTTATATTTTTATTATAATATTATTTAATGATTAAAAAACCATTTCATTTCTATGTTTTATTCTTTTATGAAATTTTAGTGACACAAATTACTTCTCCTTGGGTTGTTCTATGATTAAATGTATATGAACAAAATTTCATTTTATGTTATCTAAAATGAAGAATGTTTTATGATATTGTGGAATATATATATATATATATATATATATATATATAATTTTCATTATATGAATCACGGAACCAATATCCCCCTCTAATTTATTGGCTATTGATTTTTATTTTTTCAGATAAACTATATTAGAATGGGGAGTGAACTTGCTTTAGTAAGGGCCTCGATATGAAATGATATTTTTGGGTGTAAACCATTTCTAATATGATGTATTAGTTTAGTGAACCCATTACAATATGATAGTATTAGATATTATCCTTAACAAATAAGGTAATTCTTTTTCTATGTTTACATGTATCCCTCAATTCTATCTCTTATAACTATATTATGATGTAATAGTTCTTTTTTTAGGATTACATTAAATTTATTGTTTTCTAAACTACCAAAATATCCTTAATGAAATATTATTGGGATTTTTTATATGTATTCTATGTTTTTTAATGACAGTATATATTTTTTTACCATTTTTTCATGTTATTATAATGATATCACTGACATCTCTCTTGATTACCCATATTGAGTATCAAATATCTCCTTAATATTAAATTTTCATTAATCATTTTATAATTTCTGGGTTTAGTGTAACAAGTATAGGAACTGTTATATTAGTATTGAAATAAATTGAAGAGAATGTGAATATTTTATATACCAATTTGTTATATTTCCTTGTATCTATGGATTAAATTCCTAAATGAATATTCCATGAATCAAAATTTTATGCAATTAATATTCATATATTTAAATGTATTATCAATGTATCAAAATATTGGATCAAAATATTAGAATTAATGGGCATTTTATTTATCCATTAGAATCTAGGATGTGAAAACATTATAAATAACACTGGAAAAAAGTCTAAATATTTGATAAAATACTAATGTTTTGGAAAATATTATAGATTTATTCATTTAAACCAAAGTTATTATTTATGAAAGTGTAATTATTTAACGTAAAATAAATTATTTTCCATTATTATATCGATTCTGAACATGATTATTTTTTATTAATATATGATTTTTTATTCTTTTAATGGATGGAACCATAAGGAATATTGTAAATACAGAATGATATGGACAATGAAATTAATTACTTCTATAGAAACCAAATGTCATGCGAGATAGAAGGTAAGATCACATTATTATTTCCTCAAAAAATTATATAGTTGTGAAACATTTAGATATTTGAAACAAGAAAATTTTGTAACACTATTCTATTTATCAATTCATTATGAAATCTCCACATTGTTATTCTAATCCACTACTTAATGAGAATGGGATTAGTATCAGTAAAAATTCATTCTCAATCCTACACTATTTAGAAAATGAAAATGTAATTTTTAATATTGGACATTTTATATGTGAAGTAGAAGAATGGAGGAATATTATAAAGAACTTGATATAACTATTTCAAATTAAATCATGTTTATGTCAAAAAAAATTGAATGAAATTTTTTAATAATTTATATTCTGTATAATCCTCATAATAAAATGGAGAAATAATATTATTATTTATAGAATAATCATATGATTATCTTTCTATATGTGATGATAATTTTAATGTTCTGTGAGGAATTATTATTATATAATCATTAAATATGAAATTGAGATTTTTTAATTCATTAGTCGCTTAAAACCATGTTGTTGAAGGGAATTATACATTAGGGACCTTAGTATCTATGAATAAATTTTTCTACATGCTATGAAGTTGGAGATAGGGATTGAATTTACCCATTAGTATGAGTGTTTTGAAATGAAATGGAAATATTTATTTCACTGAAAATTAAATAACACATGGAGAGATGAATATAAAAATTAAATTATGATCAATATGTGTAAGGAATCATATATGAAATACTATTAAGGGAACATTTAAATGTTCCATGTGTTGAATGGAATATTATCAGGAAATAGAATACATTTGTGATGTGATGATGGAGGAAAATGATGTGAATAGAGGGGAGGACCAAGATAATGTTTCATTACCCTCTCTTCACAATGGGTACCCCTCCATGCCCAATAATGTGAGAGGGGAGAGGGTGACACCCAAGTCTAGCCTCCTGTAGGCCCTGGGTTTTCAACTATCACTTAGGGTATAATAATCACACATTTGGGAGGCATTAACAACTAAGATAAATCATTTGAAACATAGAGATATGTCTGAAACCAACCAACTCTAACTCATACTACAATACATAAATAAACTCAAGCACATATATTTAATGTCGTGAAAAGACTACAACAACTGAAATGGGAAAACATTAAGTAACATAACGATGTAAAATTGCAGAAACCACAAAGCCCGAATAGCTCTTACACCCCATGAAATTAGTAACTAGATTGATCGCTAGAAATCTCTATGTTACATTAAGAATATATGTATATAAGTAGGGTGAGTATAAATGTATAATTAATAGGATACTCCCTGGAGCCCCTCATGCAAATGTGATGAAATAAAACTAAAGCATAGTGAACCATAAGTGAAACAAAATCACCACATAAATAGATATACTATGTTACCATGATCAACATGGATAATCCCACCAATTATTAGATACAAGTGTTTATAATATAAATAATAACCTCAAGGGTTCTCTACTACCACTTCCCCACTGGTTTTTATCTATTCCCCAACGTTGAATGTCCTAACCATCTCTCTCCCAAAGGCTTTCCCACAGACACCTGAGCATAGGATAAAAACATGCACCTAATGGAACACCACCACTACATCAAAAGAACCATAGTAACCAAGTAGTATCTGGTAGACACCAAAGCTCATATAAAGTGTATCTTAGGATGGACATTATACTACAATCCATTACATCCCATACACTGAGTAAGAGTCCTCAAGGAAGTACAAGCTATACATGTAACAACTATAGTAGTTCATATGAAACAATATCCAGGATATATGTGTGTTAATAAAAAGAAGCTATCAAATCTATCTACAAAAATATTTGGGAAAACTAACATTTATTTCTACAAACACATGTAACTACAAAGAGATGTGATTGGGAACACTGGGGAGTAGAAAACCATCTATCCACCCACCTGAATGTCAGGGAAAATACTTCCAATGGCTCAGATTTCCCAGGTTGTCAGTTTCCCAAACAAAGAGGGTGCAATAGCATATAAAAACACAAAAAATTACTGAACACAATACATCAAACCACCATAATATAGTAAAATCCTAGTTGTAGATTCAATTGTAGCTAACATCCATCGAACTCTCAACCTCCACTAATAAGGCCAGATATCCTATAGCTATATAACCATTTAAAGAACATAATTAATATTCATATCCCATTTTTAATAGTTTCACTTTATATAATTATAATTTAAAAATTAATTACCTATAATTAATTCCATATTACATTTCATTATCACCACACCAACTTTCATTCCCTCCAGGAATTACCATACCATGTCAATGGCTTCTCAGAAATATAACATCATCATTGTATCCCATGAATCACCAGCCACATGGTTTAGAATCTCTTATTGATTCATTAATTAATATTATTATTACATTCCCATAATTATAGGAATTCTAGAAAAGAAAAAATAAGCTTATAAACACATTGGGCTCAAAATGTTGAGTTGATAGACTACCTGTCAAGCCTTTTCCACCTATAGTAGGAGCGTAGACCCATAAATCCTCAAGACACTAAAAATGAAAATCATGTGGCATATCCTATGTTTCATCGCCTCCATTGGTAGTAGGGTAATAAACACCAATATCCTTATGTCATGGAAATTCAAAAATAACATAAAAAACCAACAAGAATTAACAATCATCTATCATAAATAACCCACACATTTCATCATCTCTAGTGTCCTCCCCAACACCCACATGCATAAACCTATTCAACATGTTAGTCTATGGATCAACTGATACCCAAACTCCTGGGCCTCCCCACCCCACATACGACAATTGCCTCCCAACATCAGCAATACCAATCTTATACCACAACAAATCAGCAAGAAAAAACTTCAATAAATTGGGCTCCCGTCCCCAATAAAGGAGTCTTTCCATCCCACACAATGATCACTCATAGATCCAGGCACAATGCTCCTAGACCACAAAAGTAAGAGGATGACATAGAATCCTTCTAGAAATTATATTTTATCGATCAACTGACTCTTTAATCCATCTTGAATTAGAAGATTCATTATTAGTAGGTTCCAAATAGGGGAAACATAACCCGTAAGCTACCACATCTATCATAAATTAATGAAACATTCTTATTGCATCAATTTTTTTACAATCAATTTACTAAAAAAATAGATTAATTTACATTACTCTTTATCTTTGGAAAAATAATTAACGACTAATCCCAACCTTTTGTTCTCTACATTTTTTAAATAAGAATGACTTGTAAAAAATGAAGTTAAATATAAAACAATATCTAGAAAAACAAGAGCCAACAAAATACAATGGATATCAATTCTTTAATTGGTCTCATATATTTTTTATGTCGATTACATTGATTTTTAGTGGGATAAATGATTATAAATCTACTACTACACAGAAAATAGTGTAGAGAATCCATGATTCCCCTACCTCAATTGGTTTCGAATATTCATTGCATGAGAACATGCCAATATGACGGATCAAGACAACCTTTCCTTGAAGACTGCATCCACCTGAGGACATAGAGACACCACCAAAACAACCAACAACCCAGGAAGTTGTATTAGGAATATATAGAATGCATTACATTAAATTAAAATGGAAAAATGTGAAGGAACCTATATAGGAAACCAGAAAATTAGAGATAGAACATAACTTATGTTAAACATTGATAGAAAATTCCTAATTTCCCCAAAATAGGGGTGTGCATGCAATAGGATGAAACTCTATGAAATACATAATCCAAAGATACAGTACTACGCACAAATCCTATAGTAAAGAATTAATGGTTAGAGCATCTCACACAGGGGAATAAGGAGGGAGAACAAGGGAGGAAGATATATCAGCCCTTTAGAATATTTTACAGAGTAGCAGTTTAAGATACAATGGATTTACCATTAAGATCGAATCTATCAATGATCATGCATTTTGAATGAATAAAGGATTCTTGACTGTTATGAAAAAATATGATTGGAGTTATGTACTTTGAATCGGCCTTAAATCCCTTTAAAATTCCATGAATAAATTATTGGTCATAAGAAACGTCAAATTTGAGAAAATATAGGAAATATGAAAAAATCAATAAATTTGACAAAGGAAATGACATTTTTCAAGAAACACTATTCGTGACACCATTTTGGTGCCACCATTTCTATGCCACTGTTTTGGTGCCACTGTTCCAGTGCCACAATTTTTGTGCCACCATTTTGGTGCCAATGTTTCGATACCACAACTTCAGTTCCATAGTATCAGTGACACCTTTTTGTACCACTGTTTTGGTGCCACAATTTTGGTTCCACCTTTTCAGTGCAATCTTTTTTGTTCCACCATCGGTGTAATTTGGCTATGAAAATGATACAATTTTTGAAACACTCATCACATATGAATTTTTTTTGAAATTAGTAGGGGATAAGTCATCTTGACATCCATGGACAACTCAAACTCTAGATTTTACCAATGGAATTGACCAAAGTGGTTTGGGCCATTAAATCATATACCTAACAAAACATTATCACCCCTGAGAATCAAAAACCAATATTGAATGGAAACAAAAAAGGGGACTGAGCATCCTCTCTTCAAGATACCTCTCTAGGCTCTCACCACTAAAAGTGCTGAACCACTTCCTAAAGGAGCATAGGAAACCACACGACACCGAAAACTATCTCTTAAACACTCACCCAGAGAACATACCTCTTGAAAGCGAGAAATAAAGAGAAAAACTAGATAAAGTCATCTCATAACCCTTAATGTTCAACAACAATGAACTAATCATCATTATAAAAAACAAGTTAAACATAAAACAACTCAAGGTACTTAGTGAATATCTACCACTCATGTTTCCAACTACTCTCATCCACAGCATTGTATCTCCATAAGATATGAACCGAGGTAATACAAAAATACACCCAACACCTTCCCCTTTAGGTCCTTGATCTATAAAGGATACTCATTAAAGGATGAATCATCATCAACATCGATCTCACCCAAACCGATGATGTGATAATCCTCATGAAGATAATGATGGAGATGTAACACATGAAAAAAAACATGTATCTGGCTCATCTCTGGGAGAAGTGAAATAGGATATGCTACCACTCCAAAATAACCCAACACCTCGAATTGAAAAATATACTGAGGAGAAATGTGACTCCCATGACCATTAATTTTTCTTCTAATGAATTAGAGTCACCTTCAAAAAAAGGTGATCCCCAACATAAATATCCATAGGTCTCCTCCTATGACAACATATGATTTCAATCAACCTTGCACTGCCTTGATCCTCTTTAAATATAGATGAACCATCTTCGTTGTATTCTATACTAGCTCTGTCCTGGGAATTTATAACTCACTGAACCCATTCCAAAACAAAAGAGAATGAAATGGACATCCATACATGGATTCAAACAGCATCATACTGATGGTGGAATGGAAACTATTATTGTAATAAATCTCTACCAATGGAAAGAATCTCAACCACAATCTTCCAAAATTCATGACACAACAACACAACATGTTTTCATTAGTCTGAGGTAATGTCTCCCCAACTTCTTAGTGAATGAAAATCCCTCCAACTTGAGATCATGTGTACAATAGTTATGTTCATGGGGATGAAAATTCCAATACCCATAAGAATCCAATGATATCTGCTCTATCAGAACAAAGACTAACCTAAGACACAAAGAATCACAGAAAATGTCTAAATGAACTCCCTCAGCTGGATGTCAATGATACTGGAGCTCTTACCAACATCTCCTTTGGATACTCAAAAGCTACCAGGCACTAATCAGTTCACATGAACGCTCGATCATTCCTAGTAAATGATGTTCATGGAGTCATAACCTGAGATAAATCGGCCATGAGCCTCCTGTAAAAGCCAACCAGACCAATGAAACATCATTCCCCTACCATTGTATTGGGGGATAACCAAGTCACAAATTCTTCCATCATCGATTTATCCATAGATACTCACTATTATTATACAACATGCCCCATGAAATGGAATTCTCGAGCCCAAATCTCAAACTTTGAAAACTTCCCAAACACCCATTGTCGATGAAGAACTCCCAAAATAACCTGAATTTTCTTTTCATGCCCCTATTAATACTGGGAGTACACAAGGATTTCATTGACGAAAACCACCAAAAACATATCTAGGATTCCCTAAACACATTTTCCAGTATCCCCACGAACACAACTTGAGAATTTTTCATGCCAAATAGCATCACCAAGAAGTCTTAATTCCCATGAAGACAACATAAATAGGTATTTATAATATCCTCATTCTTCACTCCAATTTGATAATAAATGGACGAAAAATATATCTAGAAAAACCATGTTTCCTACTCAACTGATCGAATAAACCATCAATCTATGGAATAATGTACTAATTATTCAATGTCAATTTGTTCTAGCAATGATAATTAGTACCAAACCACAAACTGTAGTCAGTCTTCATGATGTTCAAAATAGGTGTGCCACATAGTGACACACTCATCCAAACAAAACCATACTATAACAAACATTGAAATGTATACTCATCTCCAGTGACTCATAAGGTGGAATCCTATATGGAGATATAGAGATAGGAGATTCTCCTCGATGTAGCTCAATCCTGAACTCAATCTCTCATCGAGGGGGTAATGAAACAACCTATTCTAGAAAAACATCAGGGTACTCTTCAATGACCCTAGGAGACACAGACTAGTAATCCTCTTATTAACTCAACATGATTTCATCCATCAAATAGGAAAAATAAAGAACACGCCACTGACCCATTCGAGTGTCTCTCTTAACTACAAACACTACTATCAATGAATTTTCATCGAAGAACACCAACTTCCTCCATAACAAAAAATGGTTCCTGATACGTTGGCATATGTCGGGGAGTTTCCCCCCTGAGAAATGAGATAATAAGTGTTGGGACCTACCCCTGGCCAAATAGATATTTTTCTTCCCTGAGAATGGGGATCCTTAGACCACGTATCTTCTTCATTAGAAATCCTAACTTCTCCCCTCTCGTGAAGCATCAATTTTGGATAATGATCTCTTGAGGACCTCTTCCATTTCCATCACATCAAGATATGCCTTCAATAAAAACTCAGTGACCTGGTTCTTGACATATGTACAAAAAACCTCTGGTAAATTTCGCATCCGGACCTACTCACTTGGAAAATGGTATGAAGCATATCGTAAATGGTCCATGAAAGAGATTCCAAAATCTTGCGCAATGGAGCTCCCATGTCAAAGGGTAAGATTATTTTGATGACTAGATGCCTTCACACTCAATGAAAGAAACTTGAAACTAAATTTGAATCAGAAAACCTCCCATGATATCGTTGAATTCTCGTGATCTCGAAGAAAGAAGAACCACCACTACGTCACGGCCCCATGTAGCATCGTCACAGCCAATGATACTCAGTGCTCCTTATGAACACGGATTGAACATAAAGCTATATCAACCTCCTCAAACTATTCTTTCATGACTACATCTGAAATGGATCCCTCATACTTATGTAGACCCTAGAACTAAAAATTAATGTGAGTCCCCCTCTATGTGTCATTCTCATCGACCTCCCCTCTATAGTGATCTACTAGCAAAGACTACTTGACTTCGTCTGGAAGAACATGATGAGTATGTCAACCATGATATATAAAAATAAAATAATAAGTAGTTAGTGCTCCTAAACATGTAATATGGAAGACTCAACATTAATTTTTTTCCTTTCATTTTTTTGGTTAACCTATACCATAGTCTACCCATTCTAAAATAAGTGAAATAATGAATGTTTCCTGATCCTTTCATAATTCCCTACCCTATTACAAGTATCGACTCACTTAGTATCCAATGTAAACATAATGGGTTGTGAGTCGGGCAGCATGTAGCCCTAAATACTGGTGTCTCAGCCTATCTCTTATGTTTACAACACATACTAAACTTTTCTGACACTGTTGCCTCACCAACACATGAAACCTAACCTATTCCTAACTCTAAACTCCATCATATCCCTCAAATAGACCATTTACACCACTCAGTTATGACCCACTCTCGACAAAGTGTACAACTCCTAGTATGAAAATGTCAAAAGGGAGAGAGTGACACCCGAGTCTTGCCTCCAGTAGGCCCCATGTTGGCAACTAGCATAGAGGGTATAATAATCACACAGATGGGAGGCATTACCCACTAAGAGAACACATGTGAAAGTGACAGATAAGAAAAGCACCAACCAACTCCAACTCAAACTGAAATATAAAAATAAACACAAGTACACATATCTAATGCCATGAAAATTATACTACAACTAAAAAGATAAAACTAATAGTACCTAAATAAGTAACACATCAACAACCACAAAGCCCAAATAGCTCCTACAACCCCAAGGTAGTACTAACCTGCATGATATCCAGCCTTATTCAGGTGACCAAAAAATATTTGAATAAAAAATAGGGTGAGTATAAAGTATACTCAGTGGGATCTTCCTCAGATCCTCCTGTGAAAATTTAGTGAAATCATGCTAAAGCACAGTGAAGAACAACTCAAACTAACTCAACACCTAAATAGGAAAGAAATGTTACCAACCTCACCATGGATACTCTAGAAAAAGTACTTTATAGAAGATTATATAAAATAATAAAGAACATAATGGGTACCCAACTACCACTTGCCTATTGGTTTTCCTCATTTCCCCAACATTGAACATCCTATGAAACTCTCAAAAAAGGATTTCATTTAGACACTTCGGAATAACACCACAACATGATCCTATAGAAACACAACCACTACATCCACATAAACAGTATTACATGGATGTTTTTAGGGCCTCCACATTTCACATAACATGAGTCATACATGGGTCATTATACCTGAAGCCATTACAAGCCATACACCGAGTAAGGATCCTCAATCCATAAGATCCTAGCCACGTCACACCCATAGTAGTCCATATAAAACTATATCCTTAATATATGTGTATGAATAAAAAAACAATCATATCCCTCTAAACATATATTTGTGTAAAAATAACCATTGTTCCTACAATCACAAGTAACAACCAAGAGAAGAGTGTAGTGAAAAAGGGGTAGTCAACCATCCAATCTCCCACAGAAATGATGGGGAAAACACCCACCCCTTATAACGGATTAGATTCCCTAGGGAGTTAGTATTGCCTAACCGATAGGGTGGAGTAACACATAGAAACACAAAAAAGTACCATATATAATACAATACACAACCACACAATTGGACAAACCTATAATTAGACTCAACTATAGCTAACCTCTCTCAGACTCTCAGCTACCACTAATATGACTTGATATCCTATATGAATATAACCATTTATTGAGAGATATTATGTTACTTTTTAGTCTTCATAAGTTTCAATTTATATAATTAATTATTTATACATTAATTAACCATTATTAATTTAACATTAAACTTCATTAGCATCACACCAAGTTCCATGCCCTGCAATTATATCCAAAAAAGTGTACATCTTCTCTGAAATATTACCATAGAATTTCATCCCAACATGCTCAATCCCCATGGGTAATAATAATTTATTAAATAATTTATCAATATCATCATTACATTCAAAAGATTATATGGAATCTAGAAAAAAATAAGCTACCAAACACAAGGGGATCAACACGGGGAGTAGATGGAATACCAGTCAAACATTTTTTACCTATAGGAAGAGCAGAGACCCATCCATCCATGAGAGGATACACATGGAACACATGTGGAATATATTTTATGTATTTACCTCCATTTGATTATGGGTAAGAAATACCATATACCATAAGTAGTGGGGGATGTAAAGAAGATAAAGAACCAATAAGATTCAACAAGCGTCCAATGTTTATAACGGACCCATTTCATCATCTCTAGTGTTGTCACCGACACCAACATTGATAAACCAATTCATATTACCACTCTAGGAATCATCTAATACACCAAACCATGGGCCTCCATGCCCCAAGTACCACAACATCCTCCTATAATCATCCATCCTAGGTTCACAACAAAACAAAAGTATGAAGAAAACAATCAACAAGAAAAAGGAATCTCAGGCCAAATAAATGTGTCTATCCTTCACACACAACGAGCACTAAAAACTCCAAGAATACGGATCTTGGACTTTCCAAGTAAGAGGGTAACTCATTACCATGACATGAATTATCTCTTATCATTAAACAAAATTATTAACCCATCATGAAATTTTTGATTCATTATTAGTAGGTTCAAACTATGATAACCAAACCAGTTTGAAACCTTATCTATCATTAATTAATTATATGTGCTCACGACATCAATTTTATTATAAAAAAAATTACAACAAAAACCAAATTCATTTACAATCCTCTTTATTTTTTGCTAATAAATTTTCATTTAATCTCAACTTTAAGTTCATTAACAATTTCCTTTAAGAACGACATGCCAAACATCAAGGTATGGATAACACTCTATCAAGTATAACAAGGGGAAACAACACACTATTGATATCAATTACCCAATCCATTTCATATATTTATTATGTCAATTACATTGTGACCCAGGGGATTAAAACATGCTTACTCTATTACTACAAGTAAAATATTATATAGAGGCAAAAAATCCTCATCCTCAAATGTTTTACAACATTCATTGAACACGATCATGTCAACATGGAAGATCACGATCACCTCTCCTAGAAAGAAACATCCATTTTAGTACATTGAGACAACACCACAACAACCGAAATCCCATGAGTCTATATTAGCAACATATAGAACAGAAGAAAAAACATCGAGAATGAGAAAATAGATGGATCCTATGCCAGTACCCAAAAGAACAATGGAAGAATATACCTTATATTAAAGATGGATCGATAATTCCAGATTACAACGAAGCAGGGGTACACATGTAGTAGGAGGAATCTCCAGGGAAGACATGATTCGAGGATATAGCACAACACATGACTACTATACTAAGGAATGAAAATTTCAATAGTTTCCCATAGGAGAACCCTGAGTAATAACTTGGGAGGAATATATTTTGACCCTTTAGAAGATTTAACGTAGCAGTAGTTTTAGATAGGATCGATTTTCTATTATGATTGGATCTAACAATGATCACATGTTTACATCTAGAAAAGGACATCCCGCAATTATGAAAAATTAATATTAGTGTTATGGGACTTGAATTGGTCTTAAATACCATAAAATAAGTTCTTTAATGCCTTTTAGGTCAATGGAAACCTCAAACAGTTGAAACTATAGGAAATTTTAAGAAATTGGGAAATTTTACAAAGTGAATGACATTGTTCTGGAAACAATATTGATGTCATCATTACATTGATATTGTTTCTATGCTACAGTTTTAGTGTCTCTGGTTTTGGGCTTTTATTTCTATGGAACCATTTAAGTTCCACTATTTTGGTAATTTGGTAATGTGAATGAAAATTTTCTAGAAAAACTACTCATAGAATGGAAATTTTTTCAATGTTTTGGGGTTAAGTCCTCTTGGCATTGTGGAACACCTCCAATACTAGATTTCAGAAATGGAATGGATTGGGGAGGTCTGGGAAATTAAATAATGCACCTACCACAATCCATTATTTTAAAATATTATGAGTTTGGTAAATATTATAAATAGATTCAAAATATGATGGTTAATGATAATAATTGTTGCCAATAAACTCATAGGACACAAAAAAAAGTTAAATCTCATAAAATCACAATTCCTAGTAATGGGTAAGATAAATTTTTGGTTAAATATTCACTAAAAAACCACTCATTAACTACAAATGACTTATTTGATACTAGAAACATAGTCATAATTATAATTAATAGAATTTATGAGGTATCAATTTTTCACCTCAAAAAATGATGTTGGATTTGAATTAAAAACTTGTAATTGTATGAGTAGTGAATCACATGTATATGAATCGTCACTAGTTGATGTTTGGTGGACTGGGTTTCTGAAAAATATTTACATTCTTTCCCTGTATCAATTTTATGTTTTTCTAATATTAGATTTTATTTTACTAAATAAATACCACATTAATTTTCAATTAATGTAATTTACCTTTGGTATTATAAAAAAACAATGCTCTCCTATCTATGGGGTGAAAAAAATGATAATTTTATGGAAATTTGAACCATCAAATGTGACACAGTTCATACTAAATTTTTTTGTTTCATCGAAATATTTTGAGGAAACATAAAAAAATATTCTTATTGTGAGGGAGATATTTGATGTCTTCCAAAATAAGGCTCCTGGTCTTCCACCAATTTATTTTTTCTATAATACAACCCATACACGTTGCTACATGTACTTCAATGTTACCATATTTGATGGTCTAGATTGAACATCAATAATTTATTAAATAACTCTAGTATATTTTAGAACCACAATAAATTCATCCATTCTCCATCCCATGTGGTGATCCTATTGTGTCTATAATGTATAAGTATGGATTAAATTGACTCCCTATTGATTTTTTAGATATTAATAAGATAACAATAAATTTCATGTATTTTTTCCCCTATATAGATTAAATAATTTATCAATACCACAGAACAATGTACATTTCGAAAATTTTTATTTATTTTTCATAATGTAAATAGAGAGTCAAGAAGGAGAATATACTAATAAAATCATTCCATAAAAATAATTTACACTATTAATTAATATTAATTTCATTTAGTCTCAATATTCTCCCTAACTTTATATATTATATGAACTAATTATTTATAGATTTACTTGAAAATGTTATAGTTGTATTCATAGATGATATTATTATCTAATAAAATTATATGAAATTAAATTATGAATATTTAATAATTTTGATGTAGAATATATATTTGTAGAACCATATTGTAAAATTGAAAATGTGTTTTTTTGGGATTTGGAATGATTTATTATATGGTCATATAATATCATGGGATGTTAAATTAGTATATCCTTAAATGATTCAATTTATTAAACAATGTACCTATCCCAACATTTTTATTAAGATCTGTAGTTTTTTTTTCATTTTATGTAAATTATTATTATTATTTAGATAATATTCTTATGACCATCAAATCCATTCACCGTGATATCATGGAATAGATCCTTGTACATATCTATGGATGAATGTGAGGGATGTTTTAATGAATTATAATGAACTATATTGGGAGAAAATATTCATACACTACTCTGTCGGGGAATCATTTTCATTATATATTGTGTTTTATTAAAAAAGGGATTGGATGTGCCCTCATGTAAATCAATAGGGTTATAGATTTTTCCTCATGATAATTTATTTTCTATGATTAAAAATGCCAGATACAATATTTTTTGTTATTAATAGTAATTTTTGTCACAAAACATTAGTTTGAATAACATCTATGGTAAATGGTGTGGTATATACATTGATAAAAAATCATAATATAGATTTTTTCTCAATAAAGCTATGCATGTAGAGAAGAAGATGATAATTGTCACACCCCCACACATTTAAATTATTATTTTTAATTTCCTTGTATTGTGGTAGTACGGGTTGAAGTTAGATTTAAATTTATTAGTTTTTATATTTAAATTCATGTTTTTTACTTAGCGGCATGAAGCTCACGAGGAGATCACGATCTGGGAATGTTGTGTGGATTGACCCAAGTTACTGTGTAGCTATCCCAATCATCTAAATAAATAAATAAATAAATAAATAAAATGAAAATGAGAAAAAAATGATTTAAAAATAATATTTGTAATGATATTATTGTTGAGAATAATAATATTATTATTTATTTTATTGTCATAATGTATATTATTATTTAGTTTATTTATGTTTAATATTATTATTAAAAATAATAATATTATAATTATTATGTTATTTAATTAGTTATGGTTTGTTTTTCCCACCCCTATTCTCTCTCCAATCTATAATTTAACCCCTACCCTAATACATCATGATGCAAAATCCCCAACACCTAACCTTATGTGAAATTCCTTTCCCCCTCTCTAGACCTCGCTGCCCACACTACCTCCACCCTTGTCTAGTGAACATTCCCTCCTCTAGCACCATTTCACTACCCGAACACCCTCGCGCCTCCCTTTCATGACCTGGGGTTATCCTCCCTCCATATGTGGTGCACAATCCCTCTTGGTTGGAACCCTCTGGTATCTCCCCATTCGGCATGAACCCCCTTATGCACACTCCTCCCTTTCCAGTAGCCTCTCCAAGTAAAAAAATCCATCAATTTGGGGTTCTATTTTTTCATTCAAGTTGTGTTTTGTTTTTAGGGATTATTATTGGGTCATTTTTTGTTCTAATTCTTCAATTAGGATCATATTTGCGTACCTTAGTGTGTGATTATTATGCGATTGGAGATTCACACCAAGGTTTTGGAGTTTTGACATCTGAGGATGGTGGTTCAATCTATAATCATTATTTAGATAATTAATTTTATTAAATAGTTTATTTAATGTTTTTCTCAGTTAATATTGTAGTGAAAATTTTTCTTTGAAAATTTTTCATTTGTGTTTAAATTTAATGTATTCATTTTAGGTGAAATTGAGTTATTTTTTATGTGTGACCTGTGTTTTTTTATTTGATGTCAATTTATAAAGCATGAAATTGGTAATTTAAATTATATAAGTGATGAGAATGATGATTGAAATAATTTTTAGTTTTCATTTGATTATAAAAAGGGATTTTTGGTATGATCATGGTGTAAGTCCTTGTGGTAATTCCATGGGTTGTTTTATAAATTCTGTAAATGGTTTATTTACATTGTTTAAATGGTGTGAGTGGCGTTTTAGGGGTGGTTATGATGTGAGGTTGGTTTTATATAGGCATTTTGATATGAAATCATGATTTTTTTGTGCTATTTTTTGTGGTTCTAATTTTGATGTGTTTCATAAAATGTTTTATTGATTTATTAACTTATAAGGGTAGTGTGTTTTTGTTTATTTTTGCTTTTGAGTTTTCAGTTCAAATGAAACTCTCTTGTGTGTGCGAAGGTATATATATATATATGGGTTATTTCGTTACATGTATAGTAATCCTTGGAAGAGAATATACATGTATGAGGATTGGTGTGCCCATGCATATATATTAATATTCATACATAGGTGAGTGGCGACTAGTATATGAATATATTCATATATGTAAGGATCCCCTATCACATTTTCATGGCCATACAGGTGTGTGAATAGGGTCTAGGTGTCTATTTATATATCAAGGTCTATGTGTGTGTGTTGGTGTGTGTGTGAATGAGTATATTCATAGTGGGGGATCAGCCTCTTTTAGTTAGAATTATCTAAGTGACAAATGTTCGGTTCAGTTCTACCATGAGGTATGTTCCCTATGACTTGATCATTAATTACAACGTCCATTTTTTATTGGTGTTATTTTAAAAATTATGTCTCCTAATTTTATATTAAATGTATATGATATATATATATATGTAAATGATTTTGGTTTTTGAAAATTGGTTTTGTTGATGTTTTTAATGTAAATTGGTTATTTCCAAAGGCGTGTGGCCTTTCATCCAGTTTTTATTATAAATTTATAATGACATATTGATTTTCAAAAATTTTTTACCCCTTTTTAATCATGGTTTTAATATTGTATTTAAAATATGGTTCCTTGGTTGGTAATGTAATCTTTAAAATTATTTTTTGAAAATGATGTTGTTTTATTACAATGTTTTTTAAAATGCTAAAATCCATTGTAATGAAATGAGGCCCATTTAACAATTTGAGAATGGTTTGAGAAGGTTGAAAATCCCACTTGAGTCTTTTACCCCTAGTTTTAGAAATGTGATACAAGTGTTAACATGTGATTTAAGATATGTGCCTATTATTGAGGCTTATTCACTGTGTGATGTGAATGAGGGGGAACATGCTTAAGGAGGGAAAATTGTGGTGGGATTTTAGATGGTTTTTGGATAAAGAATGTTTTTTGTTCATTTATTTTATGATGATAATTCCTCACCAATAATTGAAATAGAGACCTTGTGTAACCTTGGGTTTCTAGGGTGGTGACAATTACTACTACGTTATATGATAAGAAAGTGGTTCATCTATGTTTTGTCTTGATGGATTGATGCTTACAACACTAGAAAAATATTATGATGATTGGAGACTAGTAGGATATGGGTATGTTCCCATCTATTGGCCCATGCATGAGAAAACAATTTTTCGTCGTTTCAATACCACATTCTCACTGTTGTATGAGGTTATAAGGGTACCATTTTTTCATGACACCTATAGGTATTAACCATTGTGATCATTTTTGACATGGTGTTTGTGAATTGATTATCATTTTAGTTTCTTCTAGATTGATTCCTCTTTTTAAAAAAGCATGTTTTAAAATTTTACTTTTTCCCTTTTATTTGGGAGTGTTGGTGAATTCTTGTAAATATTTTTAAAATATATTGAATTAGAATCACATAACATAAAAATCTAAACATGTTACTTTATTTTGAAAATAACTAAAATTTTATTTTAATATGTATTAGTTTCATATTATAATTATTGGGTTTTTTATAGGTAATAGAATAGGGAGTTGTTGTAATTTGGAATTACTTCAGTGCATCCTGATTCTCAAGCCTAATTTATTTTACAATTTCAGGTTTCTATAGCTATGGTTCACTCTGGGATCAATTGTGGTTTATGTGCACCATGGTGACCCATGAAGTCACTTGAGGTAGGTTTCCCTCATAGTTTTTTTTATTCCCACTTCCATTTTATTTAGTTTATATTATTTTATTTACTTATCTTTATTTTAATGCATAATTCATTCCCAAAAGTTTATTTAATACTGAGGCACTTGTGCTAGCCCGTGGGGATTGAGAATTCCCCCTCTGGCCTTGTTGTAGATCCGGTCAAGTGCCGGGTCAGATAGTGACCCTACATGGTTCGTGAAAAAATGGTATCCGAGGAGGTTATGCCTCGTTTAGTCTTTTTCTCTGGGAAAGAGTTTTGATATATAAGATCTAGGTATTTTGGAAGCCGATGTTATATTAACATGTACGGTTCCTATCCCCCACAACTCATGGAGGGACATGAGTTACCAAGGAAAATCAAGTTCTATCTATGTTCTTTGGCCCTTGTGGTCTCTTGTTAGATGTGGAATGAAATGGGAGTTGGTTAAATAGTCGAATTGAGTTCACTGGGCATAGAAATACATGAGGATATGGGGATTTAGTCCTATAATATTCCTAGGGTTGGTTGAATGATTAGCATATGACCACCAAACATCTGACTAAGTCACCCACTAACACTATTTTTCTCTTGCATCCTTCTTTATCTATTTTTTGTGAAATCATAGAAATTTTATATTTATTGTATGATATTTTGGTTTTTGGGACGTAGAAAATGTTTTACAAAAGAAGTGATTGTAAAGTGATTTGTAAGATTTGAAATGTGTGGGATGAATGATCTGTTTTTGAAAAATGGAATGATTTGGTTTTGGTGTTTGTTGTTCCAATAAGTTACTACATTCTTGGGAATATATGGATAGGTGGATGGTAATTGAATTGAATGGGTTATTTACTATATTGACTTGAGGTAGGTTCCTAGTGTTGCATCAAAACATTCATGTGATAGGATTGTGATACAAAATTGGTATTTTTTCAGCCCACAAAATTTGATTATTTTTAAAATGTTATTCTAATGGAATATTTTATGTTTTAATAGCTTGTGATTATGTGATGCACCTTTTGTATTTTGAGAATTTTTTTGTGATGCATTCAGAACTGAGAATGCTTTCTTTGGATGACATGTGTCTTTAGTTTGAGTTAATATTAGTAAGATGGTGTGAAAGTGTGTGGTTAGTGAGTTATTTTGGGAAGTTTTTGGGAATGCCCTTGTGGTTATTCCCTCAGTATGTTTATTGTTTTATTGCACTATTTCTATGCCATTGAACCAGTTTGATTGGGTCCATGGGTTTTTTTCTTGACTATAGTATGCCCTCATAAATAATCAATGCATGGTTAAATTGTGGCCACTAGTGATTCACCGTTACCAGGTCCCAGAGTTGATCATAGTAGAAGATCTATTATGGGATTTCAAGGTTGTTTTTACCTCTCTTATCATTCTATTAAGTGGATCATTTTTTCAAAGAAAGGGTGATTGTGGTTGGATTGAAGAGACCTTATCTCCTTATGTTTCTTGTGTTGTCAAATGCAATTTTTGATGTCATTGTGTCTAAAGGTCCATTCTGAGATCTGTGAAGGGAATTCCACTGTGGAAATGTGAATGTGGAAAGGTTTTTTGGTGTTGGTTGTGTTGGAATGTTCCTTGGAACTCTCATTAGTTTTATTAAAGCATAGGTTTGTGTTGGGCCACTAATGTGGAAAATATGGTTCAAAGTTGAATGTTGTGTTGCACATGCATTTACTAAACCCTTATCATGGTAAAAGTGTTCTGTGAGAGTTTGAGGGTTGTGGGATTTTTTGTTTTAATTTGATGTTATGGGATCATATTGTGTTTGTTTGTGATACCAGTAGGAAGCTGTTTTTATTATGGGGGTTTAGGGTCATTCTATGAGGATGGAGATGCTTCAACCATCAGTTCTTGAGTCATAGTTATCAGAGTGATGCTGGTGTATAGCCTAGAAAACCCTGGGGTTTTATGGGACCTTATCCCAATAACTTATTTCAATTTGGGAAATAAATATATTTTACGTCCTATATAGGAATCTCAAACTTATTATCCCATATTGGTGGAAGGAGGTGCGGGGACCTTGCTTCCATGTTGTTACCCATGTTGGTGGAATAATCTCTCATTGGTCGTAAAGAGGTGGCCATCCCTTTTTCATAGGACTCTAGTAGTTGTGTCTTAGTAGGTGTGAGTCTTTGTTTATTGGCCCTTGTATGACCAACCTTCTATATTAACCTCAATTTTAGTCAGGGATCATCTAAGGAAGGTAATACCCCATTGGAATAAAGAATTATGTTGTGTGTTTCTATCAGGACTAGAGTCTTCATGCATAGAATACATAATGATATGGGATCTAGTTGGTTAGGAATGTTTTCGAGATGGATCATTTTGGTTTCCTTTTTCCATTCGTACAAATCTGTTAAGCGAGCTTGACTCTATTGTGGGGATACCCACTGTGGTTCTTGATGAAATTCTCTAAAAATTAACTAGTGTTATCCATTTTTTTGGTGGGGAATCAATTTGTGCCTCCCCTTGATGGTATCCTTTTACTACCTTAGGTGTTAGTTAACTCTTGTGCCGTAGATTCTGCTCAGGCCTCCCATGCCAGCATCACTGTTTTTTCCATGGTCTTTTTTCAATGATTGGTAGTCTCATTCATGGATATCATTGCACAATCCCATTTTTTGAGAAGACATTGTGGTTTATATGCACCAAATGATATTGTGAAGTATGGTTGTGGTGACCTTGATGAGTTTGTTTTTTTTCTATACAATGTGTTACTTCATGAATCTAATTACTGAGAGTTAGTGCATTATTACAAAACATTGGCATGATCACAAAAGGTCAATTCTTGAATGACTGATTAGTTTAGTAGCCTAGTCAGTACTTGATACATACCCATGTTTTACAATAATTCATGAAATAATGAAAAACAAAATTGTGTCCCCTTTGAACACACTCATATCCTCTTGCCTATCTCTATTGGTTAATCATGATATACTTCATCACATCCTAGGAAAATGTATATATAAGAAATGGGTGAGATCTGATGCTCAATAGGGATAACATTATAGAGAAAACTATCATAAATAAGAATAAGCATTTAAGGAAATGTATAAGATGAAAATGGAATCATTTTAATCTTAAACTTCAGAATAATATGGAAGAGATAAATCAAATAATGGAATTAACTAATTCACATGGATATTATACTTGTCAAATAATCACATTGAAGATGAGTATCTAATTTCATAGTGATGGTTTATAGAATTCTGAACATAATAACCACATAGTAAATGCATCATGCCCAAACTAAAAATAAATATTTTTCAAGGCCTTGTGCAAAGACACTAGTTTGTCTCATGAGACCTACCAATGCATCAATGATGTATAGAAGGCTCCACCCATCACTTAATAATTCCAATGCATTTCTCATATGAAATGGTTGAAACATTTAAAACTACCATACAAAATGATAATATTTTTACAAAAAACCATGAATAGTATAAAAATAGCACATCCATTGTCAATCATAACTCATTCAATACAATATGGATTATTTTGTTAAAATAAATCAACATCAATCAGGAATAATGATGGTTATGAACATAGATGATAATAATAATAAAATATATTTATAAAGACAAGGATTTATGATGTAATTGTTTTTAATTATATGAGAATATTACAAGTTCGCAAAAATTTACGGCACCTGATTCAGAGGCCCGGTGTTCAAGGAATCAATTTCTGAACATTTTTAGTAAGTTCAGTAAATGTGAAAGAGGGTTTTTTTAACTTCTGAATTGGTCATTGGAATTAAAATTTGAGGACACCGTCGAGCTTGCAACACTGAATTTAGTGGTGGTGACCAACCCAACTCTCTTCATTAATGAGGGGATACCTTAGGAATTCCCCCTAGATAATATGAGAAATCTAATTTTATTAATTTTCCAACATTGATTAATTAATAAACATAATTAATTATGTTGGATTCTCACATTTCTTGATGTAGGAAAATCATTGGAAAAAGAGGAGAGCCTTGGAGAGAACGTTTGGATGATCATATTCCAATGAAGAACCACCCCCAATGAAGAATGAGGATAACGCGCATGCCCGAATCTGATACGTGTTTCGGGAGAAACAAACACCGATGTCCCATTCACCGAATTCATCACATTCCTCTTGACATCTCCAACAATTGTCAAGGACGGTGTTTTAATTTTAAATATGATTAAATCAATTTTTTGATTCTTTATATTCTTCATTCAAAACAATGATGGATAAACAAACAAGGTCATCATTTCACACTTATACCATGACCCATTTTATTCATTCTTCATGCATTCTTCATGTGTTCTTCGATTCCAAATAATTAATGATGTTGAAAACGTATTGTCTCATTGAGCATGACATATGGACCTAGAGGTATCGACTCGAGGATCTTAAATATGTGAAATTCATAATTTTTGGTCTTCGAATGAAGCTGTGTAATATTTCTGAAGAATGTGGAGGCCGACACATGGTTGTCCGCGTGAAAGGAGGGAAGAGTGCATCTGTGCCGCCAGAAGTGGACGTCGTGGCCCATCGGACGTAGTGGAATGGGGTGGCGGTCGGCACATCGGTCAGCTATGGGGAGATGCGGTGGCGCATGTACACACACTCAGAACTACTGACCATGGACACTTGGACATAGAACAGGTCGGAGGGCAGCTAGAACTCATCCATCCGCAGTGGAGCAGCGGCGCACAATCACACCACTGGGAGGAGGACCAGTTGGAGAATCAGATGACTATAGAGGATCGGCAGGACCTTATTGGGTTCCGTAGGTGACCTGGATTTCCAAAAGGAACAATACTTTGTTGTTCTAAACTGAAGGGGAGATTCCCTCTCTTTGGCACTATCTCGGGTGGACCACACTGCTCAGCGGTCCGTGCCAATGGGCTGCACCTAGCAGGCCATGCCTAGCTAACCTGGCAGGGCTGTCCCACTTTGCGGGGTAGGTGAAACCATGGCCTAGGCCAACTGGTTTGGACCAAAATAGGGTTGAGTCGACCTGAACCAGGTTTGGTCAGCCCAGTCCTGGTTGGACGGGGTTAGTATGATCCGGTCAGATCGGACCTGGGGCCATATGGACCCAGTTTCACCTTTATTGTCATAGCATGAGAATCAAGCGTCTATTTGATGAACCTTCTGTGTCACCTAAATCCTCAGATCAACAATTTCCATTTTATACTCTACATTATTTTTTGGTTTAGGTTGGAGTATTTCCATGTTGGATCGTCCCCAAATCCAACCAGGCCCTAGGAGCGGAAACGCTAATAACTTCTAGTTCGGGCATCTTTTTGATGTGCCTTCTATTGTGTTGGGTCCCTTATGATGTGAAGGACCATTAGGTTACTTATTTTTGGAGCATAGTGGTAGTCGAGGTATGAACGATATCTCGAGGGAAAAATTCTATGGAACTTGAGTTCACCGATTACGAGAAATCCAGTGGCTAGTAGTGAGGTGGAAGTTAGAGATGGATAATACGGAGGTTATTTACCTATCTACTCTGGACGGGACAGATCGTGTGTGGGTAGTTGTGGGTGTTTGTACCTATAGATCCTGTGCGGGATAGCGCCTAACAATCCAGTTTGGTTCATATCCTATGTGGGTCAGCTCTCAAGGATCATGTGTGGGTCAACACATACCGATCCTTTATGGGTCAGAACCTATATGGGTCATTGAGGGGGTTAGTACCAATTGATCATGTGTGGGTTAGACTCCGTATAATCAGAATTAGTTCCTCTTGACAGAATAAGATAATCTAGCTTCGGGAATCATCATGTCCACATCTATATTTCTCTTATACCATTGTGAGCTGAGTCTTTACCGATGTTGTGTACCTGTGCGGTACATAAATCATTGTGGTGTTACTTGTGTGGTACTTCTACATTTGTGGTATTCATTCATCATGTGTGATGTGTGTTTTTATTGACAAATTAGGTATATGTGTGGGTGTGTGCCTAATTAGTGTGAGGATTATTGGTTCATGATTTGAGATTGTGGTCCTGCATTGTGGTTTATCCTTTGGGTATTCTGAGAGACCCTCAATGGTCTCTGTGTCCCTACTGAGTATCGTTATTCTCACCCCTGCACGGGCTTCAGCCTCACCTTGTTGTGTCTTGTGCAGACGATTGAAAATGCTTACTGAGGATGAAGGTACTAGGGCTGGAGGTTGCTCAGGGGTGGACCATAGACGAGATGATCTGTAGAGAAGACTGTTCGTGAGCAATAGCTACACATCAGAAAGGATCCTTAACAGGAGATAAAAGGAGTTGTTTCCTGTTTTACTTGTACTTCTTAGTTTTACTTGTACTTTTCAGTTGGGATTTTATTTTGGCCCCTTTTCTAACTATACACACCATGATTTCTATATAGTTTAACATGTTCATGTATCTTGCTATGTGCATGGTTTGCGTGAGTTTACAGGTTTAGAGGTAATGAATTCCCGTTGTAGGGAATACACCTTTCAGTGCTTGTTGTCATCCCCTAGCCTATAAATAGTTGGCATGGGGTAGTCACGGCAAGAGACCCCATGGACTGGTTGTGACAAATTGGTATCATAGAAGTTTGGTTCTACCGAATAAATAGGACTTTGATCTTTTCTATGTGGAGAAATAGTGTTAAGTATTTTGAGTGTAGTTTTTAGTTTGGGGTGTTCGGTGTTGGGGTGACAGACATCGTATCCATACACCAGGACCCTGACTTCTGAAGTCTGACATAATGTATAGAAACAGTAATTGTGTGTGTGTTTTTGATATGTTTTCTTTATGATCTCTTCGATTCTTCTCACCCTGTATAAACTTACTGATTGTGGTGCACCTGTTTCTTTACAGGATTCCTACACACAGACAGACGGTCAGGTTTCCAGTAAGAGTACGTCATGACAGCCCACCGAGCTGTGAGGCTTCGGTGCAGGGCCCCCTTACGGTAGTTGTACCTTCAAGTAGTATACCAGCTTTACCACTCCCCATTGGGAAGACGATGCCACCAGCCCCAGAAGAAGAGGGTACATGGTGCTTGAGTGCATTGCATGAGATTCAATGCTAGAGGCCACTGAGGTGTCAGGGCGAGATGGATCCACAAGTGGTTGATGATTGGCTGGAGGTCGTGGATAGATTTTTTCAACTGGTAGGGACACAAGCTGATCTCATGGTTAACCTTTCCGCCAGTCTTCTTCAAACCATAATAAGATGATGGTGGAGCTTGATGCTCCAGGTTCATGACAAGATGACTCTCTTGTGATCTAACTTCGATAGCCTTTTCAGTGCATAGTTCATCCTAGAAACCCTACAGTCAGTGTGTATACAGGAGCTTCTCCAGTTGTAGTAGGGTAGCTTGACTGTGGCTGAGTATTCAGCAAGGTTCACAGACCTATCGCGCTACTCCACACATATTTTGTAGGTCCCTTTATTCAGGGCTCAGACCATCGAGCAAGAGCTCACACGGGAGATTAGAGCTTTGATGGTTTCTATCTGCATTCCGATGTAGGCATGGGTGTTAAAGAGAGCACTCATAGTGGAGATCTTCCTTGCTAATCAGTCACCATCAGTGAGACCCACCATCGGACAACATGTATCAGAGTCCTCAGCAACTGGAAGCAGATAGATGAAGCAGAGTTCCAGGAGGACCAAACCTTCTCGTGGATGACCATAGGATACAATGTTAGTTGTCTGCGACTCCTGAGACAGAGCAAGTACGGCGAGGGACAAGTAGTGTTATTCATGCGACGGGCATGGTCACATGGATTGTGAAAGCCCAACCCATCATACATATGACCAGGAGACGGTCGAAATAATGCCAGGGAAGAGGAGAAGATTCTATAGTGTAGGTCCTCGGGTAGGAGGCAGACGTGGCAGAGGATCAGGTCGTGCAACAGGCAGTGGGCGGAGATTCGAGGTTTTACCGCCACCACCTCCAGGTGGTCCACACGGACAACATGGAGTAGGTCTATATGGGAGAGCATAGCTCTAGGCAACTGAGGCCCACAATCAAAACACTTATTAGATGATTCGAGTTACGATTTCTAACTACTCCACCTCAGATGCAGTATGTATAGACACAGGTTCCAATCATTTTTTTATTGCCACGACCCTTGTTTGGAGCACAGAGTTTCTGGTGTAGTCGTTGGCACGATCCTTACAGCAAGAGACTCTTATGGGAGTATATTCCATGAATACGTTGTAACACCCGAGACTTTTATGTTATATAAATCATCAAAGGAATCTTTTTCTACACAACACTTTCTTGGCTTGCTTTACACGCAATCACGACCTTCCTCGATAGCTTGCGTCGTACGCAATACCGAGTTTCACTAAACAACAATATGCTATTAAAACTAGCCGTTATGAATAGTAATAACCACTTTTTGAAATTTTATAAATTTTATTTTTCAAAATGGACTTCATTTTTGGACTCAGAATATCGAAATTAGCCTAGGGTGAAATTTTGGTGTTTTTCTGAAAACTTTCAATTTTTGATGAATAGTGAAACCACTAAGTGGTAGGTTAAAAACTGAATTTTGCATAAAACTTAATTTTACCGCTTCTGTGAATGGAATTTCAAAAATCCTAGAGACACGGTTAATATCAAGGACTAAAATGTGGTTCAATGAGATGAAAATAATTTTTTGGTGAATAGTAACTTTTTACTATTTTTACCGCGGTTAATAGTAAATAGGGTAACTAAGGGTAAATATGATATTAATATTACCCTAACACATGTCCTAATTCTATTGGACAAGTGTAATTCGACCAAAAAAAAACTTAGGAATAAAATATGACCATTTAGGCCCACTTGGATTAGATTAGGACATTTATTATTAATTTATTTAAAGAAGGGTTAAAATAGTTAAAATCAAAGTTTAATAAGTAAATCATTTTTAATATTGGGTTATACATAAGATAAATTCCATTGTAAATATTCATTAGAAAGCTAAAAAGATTTCCTAAATGATGATATTTTATTTGTAATTTTTAGACATTAAATAATTTAATTTATTTATGACATAATGATGATGCAGTAATTATCTTATTAATGAAATATTGACATAATTGATGTTATAAACACCAAAATAAATGTAATTTGAGACTTTTTATGAATTCCACTAATTTTCTAGGTTACTATGATATATTAGTATTGATTTAATAAACTTGGTTCGAACATATAATTCTGTTATGACTTTCACAAAAATCATATATCAAATAGTGTCAAAATTGACACAAAATAGTTTTTAAATCAAATATTATATTATTAATTGTTAGTTTATTCCTAAAAATCTAAGGTTCGGCCAAATGACTTAGATAAGGATATATATAT
Source organism: Viscum album (assembly GCA_963277665.1). NCBI lineage: Eukaryota > Viridiplantae > Streptophyta > Magnoliopsida > Santalales > Viscaceae > Viscum > Viscum album. Next base: position 36,761,996 of record OY728152.1, read on the forward strand.
TAATAATAAACAATTTGGGGTTCGTTTGGCATGTTATAGTAAGTGTATTAACCATATAGTGAAAGAAAACAAAAAGACATGGTAAAAGTTAAATTATTTAACTTAGAGTTAAATTTAATTGATAAGGTTAAAATAATATCCTAAACTTGTCTAAATTCTATTGGTTGATAGTATTTCGACCCATCCCCACTTTAGCTTCGAAATAAGACCCTTTGAAACCATTATAAACCGATTTTGACTTTAATATAAAATAATATTTTGAGATATTCCTAAGGTGCCCCTCTCCTCCCTTATAAAAGGGCACCTCCTCCCCCTCCTCCTCACACCAATTTGAGCACTCAAGCTCGGCCAAACCCTGACATTTTCCCTTCTCCACTTCCCTAGAATAATCCTAGAGGTCCTGGTCTTCTCCAAAGACCAATCTTAGTTCCTTAAGTGGAGGATTCAAAAAGGCGTTCCAAAGAAGAGGTAATATCCATTACCGATCTTTTCAATTTCTTTCTTATTCAACTTCTTCTTATTTAGTTGTTTCATGATAAAGTAATAACATCAGTATTACTTACATACTGATATGTTATTATAAATATGAAACAACCCTAATTCACCTTCTATCCATCCTACGGAAAAATGAAATCACCGCGCGTGCGTACGTACGGAATACCGTCTCCACGCCGTGGTGTAATCTATTTTCCACCATCACCTTACAAGGATGGGTATAATGGTGTAATCAGTAACTATATATGATTATTATTAAGTAATATTGATACTGAAATAATATATATATATACTCCAATACAACTCCACGATCATAGGAACGATATCATCACTCGTGCGTACGTACGAAATACCGTCTCCACGATGTGATGCAACTCGTTCTACATGATCTTCATTTCATAATGATTATATAAATGAATTGAATGAATGAATATGGTATATACTACACTAATACCATTCTGGAAATGAATTATCTATAACCTAAAGATAAGAATAAGAATTTATTCGACAAAACACGCATAAGAACAAAAAGTTATAAAGACCCGAGTAACAAGTAACAATGAAATATTACTAACAAGAAGCTAATAATATGACCATATATGATCTCATATCAATATGTATGATTCTGGAATAAGTCAATAACATTATTTAAACCATTATACAGGAGCTTCGGACACGAACAAAGCAAATCGGACCTAAGGTAAGGGAAATATCACAATCTCATTTTTATCCGAGATTGTTTATTCGTAAGTATTTACTGGGGTGTATTTTATCATCCACATCCATGTTCCCTCAATATGTAATATTGTTTCCATCCACTTGAAATAGTTTAAAATCCAATTTTACCCTTAGGTGAGTTTTTAGTAAAGAATATGAAAGGAATCTTTTGTCGTTTTTCCGTACGAGGTACTTTTTGACTTTTCCGACAAAAGTACGAAGAATGTTTTTTTTAACTTATACGGCACGAACGGATTTCTACTGTTTTATAAAGCCTTATTTTCATGAAGCTTCCTCTAAAAGATTTCATGACTATTTTCAATAAAATCTCTTTCTTTTAAAATTGCATGATGTTTTGTGAAAAGAAATTGATTTTGAAGAAGAAAGGATATTTTCCTCAAGAATTCAATTCAAGTGTTTTATCAAAATTATTTTCCATCTAAGATAATAAAGGGTTCTGTTTCTATCCATATTTTTACATTGATTTGACTATGTTGTGATGGAATTATGTTTATTAATTCCTTTATCTTATATGAATTGATTTATGATGTCATGATGTTTCAAGAATCCCATTTTTGTTACATGTGTATGCGATGATGTATGTTTTATGATTATGTGGCACACATAAGAAAGGATTCATTATAAGATGGGTGGGACCTATATCTCCCTCCAATGCATTGGGTAATGATTTTATATCTCATGAGATAGACATGGCTGGAACGGAAGGTTATTTCGGTTCAGTGATACAGGACTGAAACGAGGAGTGAACTCGGTTCAGAAAGGGACTTTGTCCACTAAGATAGTCTTGGAAATGAGTCATGACTAACAAGAAATGATTTTCCATGATTATGTGTGCATGCCACAAATATTCAAGTTTTATGTTATGATTATGAGGATCTCATTTTCACTTCTATGATTTATTCCATGTTAAGATATTATGATCTCTTTTGCAGGTTTTGATTTTCATAAAGATATGATATGATTTTTATTTCCTTTATTTTCCCTTGCTGAGCATTTGAGCACACCCTTTTATGTTTTCTTTTCCCCAGGTCAGGAAGATGGATATTAAGTAGAATATGCTAAAAGGGACCCTAGATATGATGAAATAAATGGGAGACACTGTAGAAGATTTATGAACCAGTTGTTTATGTTTCCCAGTTTCTAAAGACACTATACCTATACGGTCCTTTGTGGTTTTGTCATATGTTGTAATAAGTGTGCTTCAATTTTGAAGTATTAAAAATGTATGTAAAGTATGGGTCGTTATAGTTGGTATCAGAGGAAAGGTATAGTCAACCTTTGGAAACTAGGATGTGAAAGCCTTAGTAAGAACCCTAAGGATAAGTCTAAGCATAGAACACAATCTTAGAAATGGCCATGAATAACCTAGGATAAGACCATAAGCATGAAAATTTTATTCTTGAATTATGTGGTTTCCTATTATAATTAGTGTTGCTCACACTATTCTTCTTGGTTTTAGTCAATGGTTGGAACCCGAAGGAACCGTGTTAATGCGGAATGCGATGGGCAATGCAATGATTGTCCCCCTGAGCAACCAAACGATATGGGAGCTGGAATGCAAAATCTTGTAGCCATGCTCACGCAACTTTCTCAAGCTATGAATCATGCAGGATTTCCAAACGAACAAAGGAGGGAGCAACATTCTGTTGAATCCTTCATGAGGCAGCGTCCACCATCTTTCAGCGGGTCTACTGATCCATTAGTTGCTGAACAATGGATTAGTACTACTGAAAAGATATTTTCAGTTCTTCAATGTTCTGAGCATGATAAAGTCATCCTAGCAGTGTATCGTTTGGAAGGAGATGCGGATCAATGGTGGAATCTTGTTAAGAATACGAGGCAAAGGGATGAAATTGAGTCTATGGAATGGGACGAGTTCAAGAACTTATTTTTCAATAAGTACTTCCCTCGTATTCTCCGAACAAAGATGGAGAAAGAGTTCCTTGAACTGAAGCAAAGGGATGATGAATCTGTTGGTACCTATGAAGCAAATTTTACCAGACTTTCAAGGTACGCTTCTGGTATTATTATCTAACCTGAGAGTAAGATCGATCGATTCTTTAGTGGATTAAAACCAAGTCTTCGAAGGGCGTTAGCCATAAGGGACTTCAATAGCTACGAGGAAATCGTTCGATGTGCTCTCAAAGTCGAGATGGAGATTGGAGTAACCCATCAGTCACATGGGTTTGATAAGAAGAGGAAGATGGAATTCAAAGAAAAATCTAAAGAGCACACGGAAAAGAAGATGAACATTCCCTTATGCTCAAAGTGTGGAAAGAAACATGGAGGGAGTTGTCTTAAAGGGACAAGTAAATGTTTTAAATGTGGAAAGGAAGGTCATCGGGCATTTGAATGCCGTGATAATGGGAAGAAGATGTCTAATGATGCAAACAAAGGAAGGGATACACAGAATGAACCTACTACACTTCAATGTTTCAAGTGCAAGGAGATGGGGCATTATGACAATCAATGCCCAAATCCAAGGGTTGATGATGATGGTCGACATCAACAAAATCTTAAGGCTAAAGACAAAGGAAAGTCACATGCAATTTCTATCAGCGATGTGGAGTACGATAACGATGTGGTGAAAGGTACACTTACCATCCATTCTAAAGTAGCAAATGTTTTATTTGATTCTGGATCCACCCACTCTTTTATTTCTGAAGACTTTTCTAAGGGTATCACCGTATTACCTCAACAATTAGATGTTGAGTTAGCCGTGACAACACCTAATGGCACATCAATCGCATCAAAAGTTTATAATTCTTCTCCGATCGAAGTTTGTGGGAAAGTGCTTCCTGCAAATCTTGTGATCCTTCCTTTAGTGGAATTTGATGTGATTCTTGGCATGGATTGGCTTTCTCTACATGGAGCTCATATCAATTGCCAAAGAAGGGAAGTCACATTTCATATTCCAGATCAATCTACGATCGTCTATCAATGCAAGGATGAACATAACCTTCCAGTGGAAATTTCTTCCATCTTATGGGTATTGATTCCACTAAATGAAGGTTATTTATCTCAAATGGTTGGCGAGAAACTCACGATTAAGAATATGCCCATTGTACGGGAGTTTGATGATGTCTTTCCGGAGGAATTACCGGGTCTTCCACCAAATCGTGAAGTTGAGTTTTCAATAGAACTCGTACCGGGTGCTTTGCCTATTTCAAAGACACCTTATAGAATGGCCCCAATTGAGTTGCAGGAATTGAAGAAGCAACTCCAAGAGAATCTTGATAAGGGATTCATACGCCCTAGTGCGTCACCTTGGGGAGCACCTGTTCTATTTGTTAAGAAGAAAGATGGATCAATGAGACTCTGCATTGATTATCGAGAACTTAACAAGATCACTATCAAGAACAAATATCCTCTCCCACGCATTGATGACTTATTTGACCAACTACGTGGAGCTCTATACTTTTCCAAGATTGATCTTCGTTCAGGGTATCATCAATTAAGGGTCAAAAGGGAGGATATACCAAAGACGACTTTCCGTACAAGGTATGGACACTATGAATTTATAGTGATGCCATTTGGTCTTACTAATGCCCCTGCTATCTTCATGGATCTAATGAATAGAGTCTTTAGAGACTATCTTGATCAATTTGTGGTTGTCTTTATAGACGATATTCTTGTCTATTCAAAGAGCAAGGAAGAGCTTGAAGATCACTTGAGAATTATATTGAAGACCCTGAGAAAGGAGAAGCTTTATGCCAAATTTACCAAGTGTGAATTTTGGCTTCAAAAAGTTGCATTTTTGGGTCATATAATCTCAAAAGAGGAGATATCTGTGGATCCAGCAAAAACAGAGGTTATCGAAAGATGGTCAAGACCAACAACAGTAACTGAGATCCGAAGTTTTCTTGGTTTGGATGGTTATTATCGACGTTTTGTAAATGATTTTTCACGATTATATAATCCACTCACCAAGTTGACTCGGAAAGGAGTTAAGTTTGTCTGGACAGAGGAATGTGAAGAGAATTTCAAGGAGTTGAAAAGAAGGTTATCCAGTGCACCTGTGCTCACACTGCCTTGTAGTGGAGAAAGGTTTGTGATCTATAGTGATGCATCCAAGAAGGGATTGGGGTGTGTTCTTATGCAAAATAATATGGTGATAGCTTATGCCTCACGACAGTTGAAAATCCATGAGCAAAATTACCCAACACATGATTTGGAGTTGGCTGCGGTAATCTTTGCATTAAAGATTTGGAGGCATTACCTTTATGGTGAAAGGTGTGATATTTATACTGATCATAAAAGTTTAAAGTATATTTTCACACAAAAGGAGTTGAATATGCGTCAAAGAAGATGGTTGGAGCTGATTAAGGATTATGACTGCTCAATCCATTACCACCCTGGGAAAGAAAACAAGGTGGAAGATGCATTAAGTCGACAAGACCATGCTAGTTTATCCATGATGAGGATCACAAAGGATCCAATATTTATGGATTTACAAAGGATGGATCTTGGAATTATAATGGAAGGGGAAAAATCTTATCTTTCTCAAATGAATGTTCAACCATCTATACATGTGAAGATTAAAGAGGCACAGAAAGAAGATGTCGAGTTACAAAAGAAGGTGAGAAATGTTCCTGAATTCAACCTTGATTGTGATGGGATAATAAAGTTCAGGAATCGGGTTTGTGTTCCTCCCATCCCCGAATTAAAGAAAGAGCTGCTGGATGAGGCTCATAGTTCTTCATTCTCTATTCATCCTGGAAGCACGAAGATGTATAGGGACCTGAAAGAGTACTTCTGGTGGGATGGCATGAAAAGAGATGTTGCTGAATATGTCTCTCGATGCTTGGTTTGTCAACAAGTTAAAGCTGAGATACAGAAGTCTAAGGGGATGTTACAACCATTACCCATACCCGAATGGAAATGGGAAAACATCACTATGGACTTTGTCACAGGACTTCCTAAAACATCCAAAGGCAATAATGCTATCTGGGTCATAGTTGATCGTCTTACAAAGTCTGCACACTTCATTGCTATTAGAGAGGATTTCTCTCTAGATCAGCTTGCCAGGATATATGTAAAGGAAGTGGTAAGATTGCATGGAGTACCACTTTCTATTATATCTGATCGGGATCCGAGATTTACCTCGAAGTTCTGGCGAAGTCTTCAGCATACTCTGGATACAGAGTTGAGTTTCAGCACTGCTTATCATCCCCAGACAGACGGTCAGTCTGAGAGAACAATTCAAACCCTAGAAGATATGTTGAGAGCTTGCTCTATGGATTTCAAAGGAGGTTGGGATCAACACCTACCTTTGGTGGAATTTTCTTATAATAATAGCTTTCACTCCAGTATTCAGATGGCTCCTTATGAAGCTCTCTATGGAAAGAAATGCAGGACTCCAACTTGCTGGGATGAAGTTGGGGAAAGAAAGCTATTAGGACCTGATCTCGTTGATGAAATGGCAGAAAAGGTCAGATCTATTCAACAACACATAAGAGCAGCTCAGAGTCGACAGAAAAGTTATGCCGACAATCGAAGAAGAGACCTAGAGTTTGAAGTGGGTGATAAAGTGTTCTTACGAATATCTCCCTGGAAGAGGGTTATGAGATTTGGAAAGAAGGGGAAGTTGAGCCCTAGATATATCGGTCCTTTTGAAATACTGGATCGTGTTGGGAAGGTAGCTTACCGATTGGCGCTTCCACCGAATCTCTCTCAAGTTCACGATGTGTTCCATGTATCTCTCCTGAGAAAGTACATACCAGATCCTTCACATGTACTCAGCTCAGAAGTTGTACCGCTGGAGCAAGATCTTTCTTATGAAGAACAGCCGATAGAGATTCTGGATTGTAGCGAAAAAGTCCTACGAAACAAGACCACTCGCTTGGTGAAAGTTTTATGGAGAAACCACCAACTTGAAGAAGCTACATGGGAGCTTGAGGATATGATGAGGGAGAAGTATCCTCATTTGTTTGTTGCAAAGTGACGAATTTCGAGGGCGAAATTCTTTTTAAGGGGGGTAGAATGTAACACCCGAGACTTTTATGTTATATAAATCATCAAAGGAATCTTTTTCTACACAACACTTTCTTGGCTTGCTTTACACGCAATCGCGACCTTCCTCGATAGCTTGGGTCGTACACAATACCGAGTTTCACTAAACAACAATATGCTATTAAAACTAGCCGTTATGAATAGTAATAACCACTTTTTGAAATTTTATAAATTTTATTTTTCAAAATGGACTTCATTTTTGGACTCAGAATATCGAAATTAGCCTAGGGTGAAATTTTGGTATTTTTCTGAAAACATTCAATTTTTGATGAATAGTGAAACCACTAAGTGGTAGGTTAAAAACTGAATTTTGCATAAAACTTAATTTTACCGCTTCTGTGAATGGAATTTAAAAAATCCGAGAGACACGGTTAATATCAAGGACTAAAATGTGGTTCAATGAGATGAAAATAATTTTTTGGTGAATAGTAACTTTTTACTATTTTTACCGCGGTTAATAGTAAATAGGGTAACTAAGGGTAAATATGATATTAATATTACCCTAACACATGTCCTAATTCTATTGGACAAGTGTAATTCGACCAAAAACAAACTTAGGAATAAAATATGACCATTTAGGCCCACTTGGATTAGATTAGGACATTTATTATTAATTTATTTAAAGAAGGGTTAAAATAGTTAAAATCAAAGTTTAATAAGTAAATCATTTTTAATATGGGGTTATACATAAGATAAATTCAATTGTAAATATTCATTAGAAATCTAAAAAGATTTCCTACATGATGATATTTTATTTGTAATTTTTAGACATTAAATAATTTAATTTATTTATGACATAATGATGATGCAGTAATTATCTTATTAATGAAATATTGACATAATTGATGTTATAAACACCAAAATAAATGTAATTTGAGACTTTTTATGAATTCCACTAATTTTCTAGGTTACTATGATATATTAGTATTGATTTAATCAACTTGGTTCGAACATATAATTCTGTTATGACTTTCACAAAAATCATATATCAAATAGTGTCAAAATTGACACAAAATAGTTTTTAAATCAAATATTATATTATTAATTGTTATTTTATTCCTAAAAATCTACGGTTCGGCCAAATGACTTAGATAAGGATATATATATTAATAATAAACAAATTGGGGTTCGTTTGGCATGTTATAGTAAGTGTATTAACCATATAGTGAAAGAAAACAAAAAGACATGGTAAAAGTTAAATTATTTAACTTAGAGTTAAATTTAATTGATAAGGTTAAAATAATATCCTAAACTTGTCTAAATTCTATTGGTTGATAGGATTTTGACCCATCCCCACTTTAGCTTCGAAATAAGACCCTTTGGAACCATTATAAACCGATTTTGACTTTAATATAAAATAATATTTTGAGATATTCCTAAGGTGCCCCTCTCCTCCCTTATAAAAGGGCACCTCCTCCCCCTCCTCCTCACACCAATTTGAGCACTCAAGCTTGGCCAACCCCTGCCATTTTCCCTTCTCCACTTCCCTAGAATAATCCTAGAGGTCCTGGTCTTCTCCAAAGACCAATCTTAGTTCCTTAAGTGGAGGATTCAAAAAGGCGTTCCAAAGAAGAGGTAATATCCATTACCGATCTTTTCAATTTCTTTCTTCTTCAACTTCTTCTTCTTTAGTTGTTTCATGATAAATTAATAACATAAGTATTACTTACATACTGATATGTTATTATAAATATGAAACAACCCTAATTCACCTTCTATCCATCCTACGGAAAAATGAAATCACCGCGCGTGCGTACGTACGGAATACCGTCTCCACGCCGTGGTGTAATCTATTTTCCACCATCACCTTACAAGGATGGGTATAATGGTGTAATCAGTAACTATATATGATTATTATTAAGTAATATTGATACTGAAATAATATATATATATACTCCAATACAACTCCACGATCATAGGAACGATATCATCACTCGTGCGTACGTACGAAATACCGTCTCCACGATGTGATGCGACTCGTTCTACATGATCTTCATTTCATAATGATTATATAAATGAATTGAATGAATGAATATGGTATATACTACACTAATAACATTCTGGAAATTAATTATCTATAACCTAAAGATAAGAATAAGAATTTATTCGACAAAACACGCATAAGAACAAAAAGTTATAAAAACCCGAGTAACAAGTAACAATGAAATATTACTAACAAGAAGCTAATAATATGACCATATATGATCTCATATCAATATGTATGATTCTGGAATAAGTCAATAACATTATTAAAACCATTATACAGGAGCTTCGGACACGAACAAAGCAAATCGGACCTAAGGTAAGGGAAATATCACAATCTCATTTTTATCCGAGATTGTTTATTCGTAAGTATTTACTGGGGTGTATTTTATCATCCACATCCATGTTCCCTCAATATGTAATATTGTTTCCATCCACTTGAAATAGTTTAAAATCCAATTTTACCCTTAGGTGAGTTTTTAGTAAAGAATATGAAAGGAATCTTTTGTCGTTTTTCCGTACGAGGTACTTTTTGACTTTTCCGACAAAAGTACGAAGAATGTTTTTTTTAACTTATACGGCATGAACGGATTTCTACTGTTTTATAAAGCCTTATTTTCATGAAGCTTCCTCTAAAAGATTTCATGACTATTTTCAATAAAATCTCTTTCTTTTAAAATTGCATGATGTTTTGTGAAAAGAAATTGATTTTGAAGAAGAAAGGATATTTTCCTCAAGAATTCAATTCAAGTGTTTTATCAAAATTATTTTCCATCTAAGATAATAAAGGGTTCTGTTTCTATCCATATTTTTACATTGATTTGACTATGTTGTGATGGAATTATGTTTATTAATTCCTTTATCTTATATGAATTGATTTATGATGTCATGATGTTTCAAGAATCCCATTTTTGTTACATGTGTATGCGATGATGTATGTTTTATGATTATGTGGCACACATAAGAAAGGATTCATTATAAGATGGGTGGGACCTATATCTCCCTCCAATGCATTGGGTAATGATTTTATATCTCATGAGATAGACATGGCTGGAACGGAAGGTTATTTCGGTTCAGTGATACAGGACTGAAACGAGGAGTGAACTCAGTTCAGAAAGGGACTTTGTCCACTAAGATAGTCTTGGCAATGAGTCATGACTAACAAGAAATGATTTTCCATGATTATGTGTGCATGCCACAAATATTCAAGTTTTATGTTATGATTATGAGGATCTCATTTTCACTTCTATGATTTATTCCATGTTAAGATATTATGATCTCTTTTGCAGGTTTTGATTTTCATAAAGATATGATATGATTTTTATTTCCTTTATTTGCCCTTGCTGAGCATTTGAGCTCACCCTTTTATGTTTTCTTTTCCCCAGGTCAGGAAGATGGATATTAAGTAGAATATGATAAAAGGGACCCTAGATATGATGAAATAAATGGGAGACACTGTAGAAGATTTATGAACCAGTTGTTTATGTTTCCCAGTTTCTAAAGACACTATACCTATACGGTCCTTTGTGGTTTTGTCATATGTTGTAATAAGTGTGCTTCAATTTTGAAGTATTAAAAATGTATGTAAAGTATGGGTCGTTATATACGTACTAGTGCCGGCAGTGTGAAATTGCACATGGAGGCGAGAGATTTGGCTGGGATCTTCTATTAGCGACATCGAGGCCTTACGACGTCATCTTGGGTATGGACTAGTTATCCACATTCCATGCTCATATTGAATGTATTAGGTGCAAAGTGCATTGTGTCCACATGGATGGGGATAGGTTCTCCTTCACCAGGGAGAAGGGATCCTTTGCAGTGCAGGATGGACTTAACTGGAGGAGGTTTCAGCCGATCACACATCAATTGTATAGCCTTACCAATGGAGTGGTTGATGTTGAGTGTCCAAGCAATCCTGTAGTGGTGGACTAGTACGCTGATGTTTTCCTTGATGATGTTTCACATCTACCTCCTCATAGAGTGGTGGACTTTTATATCAACTTGGACCCGGAGATGGAACTCATATATACTCCAGTATATCAGATGGCTCTCGCAGATCTTCGAGAGCGGCGAGTATAGCTGGAGGACTTACAGAGCAAGGGATTTATTCAGCCCAGTGTTTCTCCTTGGGCAGCACCGATTTTGTTCGTCAAGAATAAGGATGGGTGTTTAAGGATTTGTGTGGACTATCGACGCCAAAACAAGGTGACTATGAAGAACATGTACACACTACCGAGGATTGATGATCTCTTCGATCACCTGAAGGGAGCATAGTTTTTTTTAAGATAGACCGCAAATCTGGTTATCACCAAGTCAGAGTACAAGAAGTGGATGTGCAGAAGACTGGCATAAGATTTCAGAATCACCACAATGAGTTCTTGGTTATGTCATTCTGCAAGACCAATGCCCTAGTAGTGTTCATGTGTCTCATGAATAGGATATTCCAGCCATTCCTCAATCGTTTTGTGGTTTTCTTCATCGACGACATCCTATTATACTCAGTGATGAAGGAGGATCAGGCTTATCATCTACAGATAGTTTCGGACACACCCAGAGAGAACCATAATTATTTTAATAAATCTAAGTGCCAGTTCTGGATATAGGAGGCCTACTTTCTAGGCCATTTCATCTCGGAGGCTAGAGTTTTGCTGGATCCAGCGAAGATTGAGTTTATACTTTCTTGGGATTTAGCCAAGAGAGTGACAGATGTGCAGAATTTCCTGGGTTGGGCTAGTTACTACCGGAGGATTGTGCCTAACTTTTCTAGAGTTGTTGCACACTTATCGTCATTCAGGATGAAGGGGAAATACTTTGTGTGGTTGGATAAATGCCATCAGAGTTTCCAGAAGTAGAGTAGAGACTGACGGGTGCCCCCATCTTGAGGATACTAGAGGAGGGCGTTGGGTACGTCATCTACTGCGACACATCAGGGACCGGACATGGATGTGTCCTGATGCAGAAGTGAGAAGTGATATCATATGGTTCTCAACAACATGAGTTTAACTATTCTACCCATGATCTAGAGTTATCGGGAGTGGTCTTATCAATGAAGATGTGGTGACTTTACTTTATGGGAGAACAATTTAGAGTATACTCTAATCACAAGAGTCTCTGGAATATCATCTCTTAAAAGGAAATGAACCTGATACATTGACATTGGATTGAGTTCCTCAACAAATATGACTTCAAGATTGTCTACACTCTTAGGAAGTGGAATGTGGTAGCAGATTCACTCAGTAGTATATTAGGTATATAGTTGCTGAGTGAGACAACAGAGCAGCTAGCATATCTGTGGATATCCAACATGGAGTGAGATGGAGAATCTTGTCTTCAGTTTCTAATAGTCACTCCCCTACTCCTTTAGTGAGTCATGGAGCCGCAACTTGGAGACACTGACTTTGAGGCTAGACATTCTCAGATATCCACATGACATACACCTGATTGTTATTCTGAAGGTGGGTAGTACGTTATCCTCTTCAAAGGGAATACAGTGGTACCGATGTTGGTTAGGGGGGAAGTGTTGATAGGGTTCTGTAAATCCCCTCTATTGGTATATCTAGGAGTGATGAAGATGCACTAGGACCTTCGGTATCTACACTTGTGGCCAGGAATGAAGAAATAAGTAGTAGAGTTTGTCTCTCGGTGCTGCATTTGTCAGAAAGTGAAGGCAGTGCATCATGTACCAGCAGGCTTAGATCAGACCCTAGAGGTTCTAGGGTGGGAGTGAGATGGAATCTCCAAGGTCTTTGTGATAGGTCATCCACACACATCCAAGGGGCATGAATCCATCTGGTTAGTCATCGACTGACTCACCAATTCATCCCACTTCATACCAATCAGAGAGCAGGGACCAGTAGAGAGCATGTGACACCTCTCTGTGAAGGAGATTTTATGGTTTCAAGGAGTTCCATCTACAATTTTCTCCAATTGTGATGATATTTTAACTTCTCATCTATGTAAGGGGTTTTAGTAAGAGTTCAGGGCATAGATTCTGTTGTGCACCGCCTTCCATCCCCAGACGGATGGTCAGACAGAGGTGACCATTCAGACCCTTGAGGAAATGATTCGTTCTTGCATCCTAGATTTCAACTGAAGTTGGGAGGATCACTTACCTTTGATGGATTTCACATACAAAAACTACTATCACTACACTATATGAATGGAACCTTTCTAGGAATTGTATGGATGACCTTGTAGATCACCTCTGTGCTCAAATGACGAAGGGAGTTAGCACATGTGGGACCAGGGATGGAACATGCTAGCACAGAGAAGGTGAAGATTATCCAGGACCAGATGAAGACTACACAGAGTAGGCAGAAATCCTACGCTGATATGAGATGAAGACCTCTGGAGTTCGGGGATATAGACCATGTCTTTCTTGGGTCTCACCTTGACGAGGTTTTTAGAGATTTGGCTGACGCGCCACATTATCTCCAAGATTTATCTAACCCCTTCAAGTCCTCAGTAGAGTTTGTGAGGTAGATTACCACTTATCTCCTATAGCTCAGTTTCACCATGTGGGTAAATTATTCCACGTATCCAGGCATATGAGATATGTACATGATACTTCTCACAACATTGACTAGGGAGAGCTGGACTTTGACAATGGGGTGATGTTTTTAGAGGTTCCATTAGAGATTGAGGATCGATAGGAGTAGGTCCTTCGTGGGCAGTCAATACCATTGGTGATCATTTTTTAGAAGCACCAAAACTATTAGAAGATCACATGGGAGCAGGAGGCTTAGATTCATTCTCAGTACACTGGATTTTTTCCATAGTTTTTTTGTGGCTTTCAGGGATGCAAAGCACTGATGTGCGGAGGATGTAAAAACCCTGTTTTTCTATGATTTTTGTTAATTATATTGGAAAATTACGTGTCCGAAAAAATTTATGGTTTGTGATACTGAGACCCATTGTGCCAGAAATAAATTTCTGAACATTGTTTTAGTACATTCAGAAAACGTTGGAGCGTGTTTTTTTAACTTTTGAACTGGTGCTCGAAATTGAAATATGAAAACACAGTTGATCTCACAGTGCCGATATTCGCCTATAGAGACCTTCAACTTGACTACATTAGGTCACGGGTGGAAATTAGTTTCTAGATTTTTCATGGGATAAATAAAATAAACATGCTTTATTTTATTTTTAAAATTGAAACCTCTAATTTTGAATTTAGTGGTGGGGACCACCCGAACTCTCTTCTTTAATTGGAGGAGACCCTTGGAATTCCCCCTAGTTAATGTTCCGACTCCAATTTAATAAATGTGCCCACATTGATTTACAAATAATCTAATTTTGTTATGTTCGAATCTCACATTTATTGAGGTTGAAAAATCATTGTCCAAAGAGGAGATCTTTGGAGAGAATTTTTGGATGATCATCCTCAAACGAAGAACCACCCCCAATGAAGAACATGGACGACACAAGAGCCCTTATTGGAGATGTATTTTGGGATCGACAAATGCCGACATCCCATTCACCGACTTTATCTCCTTCCTCATGACATATCCAACGAACGTCAAGGAAGGAGTTTCAATTTTATGTATGACTAATTCTATTTTTTGATTCTTGATATTCTTTATTCACAATGACGATGGCCAAGAAAACATGGCCATTGGTCTGAACTTATTCCTTGACCCCTTTTCTTTCGTTCTTCATGCTTTCTTCATGCGTTCTTCGACGCAAAATAATTAATGATTCTAAAAACACAATGTCTCATTTAGAATGACATATGGACCATGATATCTCAACCCAAGGATCGTGAATATGCAAATGTCATAATTTTCGGTCTTTGAACGAAGCCGTGGCGGATTGCGGAAGAAGGCGGCAACCAGCACTAGGCTGACCGCGTGAAAGGAGGGTGCCACATGTCTGTTCTTCCAGAAGTGGTGGTTGTGGCCCCTCAGCTGTGGCAGAATGGGGTGGTGGCCAGCACATTGGCCGACTGCATGGTGAAGCAGCGATGTGTGTCCACACTTCCGAAACTGGAGACCAAGACCGCTTGCTCACGGCAGACGACGGAGGGTGGCCGAAACTCAACCGGAAGTATTGGAGCAGCGGTGCATGATCATGTTGTTGGGAGGAGGACTGGCTAGAGCAAAGGCAGGGCAAAGCAGATCGGAAGGACCTTCTCAGGTCATACAGGTGACATGCCAATGCCTAAAGGCGCCGCCCTAGGCTGTTAGGAATAGAAGGATGCCGCTCCACCTTTGGCGCCAACTCGGGAAGACTGCGCTACCCAGTGGGCCGGGCCATCTATGGCCTAGGCCAACCTGGACAAACATGAATCGAGTAGTTTGACCCGATCCAGGTCGGGTCGGCCGATGCAGGGTCAGTCAGGGTCGGTCTGACTGGGTCGGATTGGACCCGGGCCCATCAGGTCCCAGTTTCATCTTTTAGGTCGTAACATGAGAACCGTGCATCCCTTTGGCGAACCATCAACAACACCAGAATATGTGGATTGAGAAAGTGTTCTTGATATAATCCAATTAAGTTTTGGATAAGGTTGGAGTACAACCGGGTTGGATGGATCCTGAATCTAACTTTGCCCTAGGATGGGAAAAACTAATGACATGCAGACAGAGCATCCGTTCGACACGCAGTCCATTGTTTTGGGACCCTTATGACATGAAAGACCATTGGGTTACTCCATTGTAGATCATAGGGGTAGTATAGGTATGAACGATATCTTGAGGGACTGATTCTATGGAACTCGAGTGCACTAGGTACGAGGAATCCAGTGGCTGGCAGTGAGGTGAAGGTTGGAGATGGATAATACGGATATTAGTTACCTATCGACTATAGGTGGGAAAGAACCTATGTGGGTCATTGCGGGGGTTAGTACATATAGATCCTGTGTGGGTAAACGCTCAGCGATCCTATGTGGGTTATCACATATCGATCATGTGTGGGTCAGCGCTCATTGATCCTGTGTGGGTTAGCGCATAACGATCCTATGTGGGTCTGATCCTATGGGGGTCAGTGCTCAGTTATCCTATGTGGGTTAGTGCATACTAATCCTGTGTCTGTCATTGCGGGGGTTAGTACTTATCAATCATATGTGGGTCAGACTCCGTATAATCATCAGCAGTGACTCTTGATTGAATAAGATGATCTGACTTTGCGATTGATCATCTATACATATATACATCACTTATACTTATTTGAGCTAAATCTTTACCCTTGTGGTGTAACTTTGTGGCACTTAATTCATCATGGTGTAACCTATGTGGGACATTTACCTTTTTGGTATTATTTCCTCATGTGTGAGGTGTGTTTTTATTGACAACATAGGTATATGTATGGGCATATAACTAAGTAGTGTGAGGACTATTGCTTCGTGCTTTGAGATTGAGGTCTTTCATGGTGGTTTGTCATTTGTGGATTCTAAGATCCCCTTAGGGGTGTTAGGGTCCCTATTGAGTATCGTTATACTCACCCCTGCATGGGCTTCACCTGAAACATGTTGTGACATGTGAAGACTGTAACACCTCGAGATTTTATGAGAAATATATTTTTTAATTTTATTGATGTCTTGTGTTGTACGTTACAAAAAAGAAGTCTTGAACAACACGCAACCCTAACATGGCTGCATTACACGCAATAGAGACCTTCCTCGATAGCGTGTGTAGTACGCAATACCGAGTTTCACTAAATGAGATATTATTATAATATTATTATGAACTAGCCATTATGAATAGTAATACCCAGTTTTTGAAATTTTATATTTCAAAATAGACATAATTATTTGGATTCGGAATATCGAAATTAGCTTAGGGTGAAATTTTGGTACTTTTCAGATAACTTTCATATTCTGATGAATAGTGGAAATTATAAAATTTTAATTAAAAATAACTTTTTTAATCGAAATAATTAATAGTGATAAATTATTAATTTTAGTGGTTTTAAATTATATTTAGAATATATTTTTACAATTTAATACAATGTTGGTCATTGGATGTAATTTCAATTTTAAACCAGACATAAACAAGTGTCAATCTTTTGATAGTTATTATCTCTTAAGAACACGCTATTTGTTTTGATGACAGGAACTAATTTTTAAATTAATTAATGCAACTGATATGTTTTGAATTTGGTAAAATAGACATAATTTTTGAATTCATAATATCAAATATATCTTAGTCCTAATTTTTGGTATTTTTCTGGAAACTTTCATTTTTTGATGAATAGTGAAACCACTAAGTGGTAGTTAAAAAAACTAAATTTTTCATATAACATAATTTTACTGCTTTTGTGAGTGGAATTTCGAAAATTCGAGAGACACGGTTCATATCAAGGACTAAAATGTGGTTTAATGAGATGAAAATAATTATTGGTGAATAGTAACTTTTTACTTTTTTTTACCATGGTTAAAAGTAAATAGGGTAATTAAGGGTAAAAATGATATTATTATTACCCTAACACATGTCCTAATTCTATTGGATAAGTGTAATTCGTCCAAAAACAACCTTACGAATAAAATATGACCATTTAGGCCCACTTGGAATAGATTTGGACATTTATTATTAATTTATTTAAAGAAGGGTTAAAATAGTTAAAATCAAAGTTTAATAAATAAATCATTTTTAATATAGGGTTATACATACGATAAATTCTACTATAAATATTCATTAGAAATATAAATTTTTTTACTACATAATGGTATTTTATTTATAATTTTTAGACTTAAAATAATTTAATTTATTTATGAAACAATTATGATGCAGTAATTATTTTATTAATGAAATATTGAAATAATTGATGTTATAAATACCCAAATAAATGTAATTTGAGACTTTTTATGAATTAAAATAATTTTATATGTTAATATGACATGTTAGTATTGATCTAATTAACATGTTTCGAACTAATCATTCTGTTATGATTTTCACAAAAATCAATTACCAAATAGTGTCAAAATTGATATAAAATAGTTTTTAAAACAAATATTATATTAAAAATTGTTATTATATTCCTAAAAAACTAAGGTTCTGCCAATATACTTATATCATGATAGGTGTATCATTAATGAACCACTTGGGGGTCGCTTGGATGTATATGGTTATTTTATTAACTATATAATATAAAATTACAAAGTGACATGGTAAATGTCAATCTAATTAACTAAGAGTTAAAACTAAAATTTAAGGTTAATATAATGACCTAAACTTGTCTAAATTCTATTGGATGAGATTATTTAGACCTATCCCCACCTTATCTTTGAAATAAATCAATTTGGAGCTATTAAAAACCGAATGTGACTTTATAATAAAATAATATTTTTAATTATTCCAAAGGTGCCCCTCTCCTCCCTTATAAAAGGGCACCTCCTCTCTCTCATCCTCACACCACTTTGAGCCATCAAGCTCGGCCAAACCCTGAAGAATTCTCTTCTCCACTTCCCTAGATACATCCTAGAGGTCCTGGTATTCTTCAAAGACCAATTTTTGTGCTCTAAGAGGAGGTCTCAATGAGGCGCTTCAAAGAAGAGGTAATGTCCGTTACCGATTCTTTCACCTTTATTTCTTCTTCCACTTATTCTTCTTAGGTTGTTTCATTATGAAGTAATAAAATCCGTATCACTAATATACTGATATGTTATTATAATTATGAAACAACCCTATTTCAGCAGTTATCCATCATACGGAAAACGAAATCACCGCGCGTGCGTACGTACGAAATACCGTCTCCACGCCGTGGTGTAATCTATTTTCCACCACCACCTTACATGGATGGTTATAATGGTGTAAATAAGAACTATATATGATTATTTTAAAGTGATATTGATTCTGTAATAGTATACGTACACTCCAATAAAATTCCACGATCATGGGAATGATATCATCGCTCGTGCGTACGTACGGAATACCATCTCCACGACGCGATGAGATTCATTCTCCATGACTAACCATTCACAAATGATTATAAAGTATACATAATAAGTAATCATGAAATATATGACATAATAATGTTACTTTATTTATGTATATATATATGTATGTCATCCAATTAATTCTATTCAATTCAATGAGGAAACAAAAACAACATTCATGCGTACGTACGGCCTACCGTCTCCATGAACGATGTATTTCTTTCCATTTATCGATCTATTATATATATGTATATTCTGAATATATATTATATATAAATCATGTTTTATATTCTATAATTAAGTAATCATGATCTAAGTAATCATATGAATAATTACAAGTCAAAACACGGACGACAAATGAAACGATTTTACCCAAAACGCTATTTAACATGGAATTTACAAAAGAACGGGTAATATAAAGTCATAAGTGAACCATATATGATATCATAACAATGAATATGATTCTGTAATAAGTCAATGACATTATTTAAATCATATTATAGGAGGTTCAGATACGTACGAAGCATATCAGACCTAAGGTAAGGGATAATTTTTCAAATCTCATTTTTATCCGAGATTGCTTATTCGTAAGTATTTACTGGGGTTATTGTTATCATCCATGTCCATGTTTCCTAAAAATGGTTTCCTGTATGTTTAAAGTCCTTTTTACCCATTTTTGACTTTTACTACATGGTATGTATGGAATCTTTCTTTTACGAGGTACTTTTTGACTTTTCCGTCCAATGTACGAGAAGAATGTTTTTTTAACTTATACGGAATGAAAATATTTTTACAGTTTTATAAATACATATTTTCCTGAAGCTTCCTCTAAAATATTTCATGACTATTTTCAACAAAATCCTTTTCTTTTAAAATTGCATGACATTTTGTGAAAAGAAAATGATTTTGAAGAAAAAAGGATATTTTCCTCAAGAATTCATTTCAAGTGTTTTATCAAAACCATTTTCTATCTAAGATGACATTATTTTCATATGTGTATGTTTCCAGTATAATGTCTCTATGATTTACATGGTTTCTCTTTTCTTATTATGAAATGATATCCATTTCTTTTATATGGATTAGGTGATGATGTGATGATGTTTATGAAACCCATTTAATTTATTGGGTTATTATGAATGATGTATGTTTATTTTGTGGCACAAGTAAGAATTATTTCATTATGAGATGGGTGGGACCTATATCTCCCTCCAATTCATTGGGTAATGATTTTATATCTCATGAGATAGATATGGCTGGAACGGTAAGTTAATCCGGTTCAGTGTTACCGTACTGAAACAAGGATTGAACTCGATTCAGAAAGGGACTTTGTCCACTAAGATGGTCTTGGAAGTAAGGCCTTGGCTACTATGGAAATCATTACATGTGCTTAATGGATGCCAAAATTACATGTTTTATTCCCATCCTATTTTATCATTATTTATGTTCCATTATGATCTATGCCTTATGTACTTCCATGTTTTAAGTCGTCTCTCAAGATTTTGATGTTTAAACATTATGTTCATGTTTTTAGTTTTAAATGTGTATGGTATGTTTTATTTTATCCATGCTTACCCTTACTGAACATTTGAGCTCACCCTTTTTATGTTTTATTTTCCCCCGGGATTAAAAGAAAGGTTTTAGGTAAGGAAACAAAAAGTGTAGGATCTTTATGGGAGATGTTGAAGATCTTTCACCACGATTATAGGATTACATTCCATGTTTCTAAAGACAATAAACTATTACGGTCCTTGTGTGTCTGTTTTTGTTATGTATTATGTATTATGGAAAAGTAATGTAATATCTATTTACGTCAAGCTTCGGGTCTCTACAGTTGGTATCAGAGGAAAGGTTTAATCAACCTTTGGAAACTAGGATGCGAAAATGTTTGTGAGATCCTTAGATATATTTCTAAGGTAGGTCTAGGGATGTCCCTAAGGATAAGTATACGTATATGATATAGTCCTAGAACTATGGTAACGATCATAGAATTTAACCTAGGATGTTAGATATTGAGTGAACTCCCCATTTACTATATTGTTTTCCCTAGCATGATTTTTTCCTCTCACACTATTCTTTTTGGGTTTTCGAAAATGGTTGGAAATTGGAAGATTCACGAAAATGGAGGATATGATAGACAATGGAATGATATTCTTCACGAGAAACCAAATGAAACGGGATCTGGAAGTACAAAAATAATTATTATGCCTAATCAGCAATCTCATAATATGATCAATAATCTCAACTTTGGTAAGTTTCCTGACTCAGATAATAAGAGAAATATGGAGTTTCATGATGATCATAGAGGAAAGAAAGTTCAATTTCCCTCATGTAAATCATGTGGGAAGAGGCATCATGGAGATTGTTTCAAAGGAACTGGAAGATGCTTTGGCTGTGGAAGAGATGGAAAAAAAGCCAGTAAGTGAAAAGGAAAAGGTTCAGTTAACACCATGGAGAAGGATAATGGTATTGCTACGACATCAACAATGATTAGATGCTTTAAAAGCGGAATGTTCGAGCATTATGAAAACCAATGCCCTAATGGAAAATCTCATGAAGAGAATCAGCATGGTCATATGGGTATTATTTATGTGGATGATGATGAAGAGACTACAAATGATATATGAGTTGAAAGAAGTGTTGAAGCTCAGTCAGTTGTTTTAGAAGGTAGTGGAATGATTTTATGTTTATCGAGAGTTATGTTGTATAGTTAATGGTACTATGAAATAAGGAATCATCTAAGGATTGTTACACTATTGTTTTTCCTAAAAGTATTTGAAAGTATATATTGAATGGTACCAGTAACCATGGAAGGTTATTCAAATATTTTTGTAAAGTAGATGATATGCGCATAATGAAGGAATAAGAAGATAATCAGATGTTTGATTGTATTCATGAGCTCATGATTGATATAAGGACTAAGTGATATAATGGTTTGAGTATATAGAATTTTGAGGATTTTGGTATGTGTAAAGTGTTAACAATTAACTGCATTCATGTTTTCACTGAGGTTCAATGGGTATTCATTTTTCAAGAGAATACATGATTAAGGCCTTCGAATGTTTGGAATGTGACCAACAAGACATATCTTATGATATATGGGGATCAACGATGGTATTAAATCTCTGGTAATCGTTTTCACTATATTATGAGAGTGGAATGTAGTATTATGGATAAGCCTAAAGATTGGAATGGATTGTGTTGGACATAAGTTTGTATTGATAGAAGTTTTTTCGATATTATTTATGGGATTTTATAGTAATATAGTTTTAGAAAAAGGACAATCTGCAGGATGGGCAACAGCCCATCACGTCAGACAAGGCTATGGGAATCGAACCCACAAACAAAGTGCGACTAGCCTTTATCACCTACCACTGGCCTACAGGAAGTCCCTGGTTAGTAGAAACTAGTTTTATTTTATTAAGCAGTATGATATATGAAGTATAAGTTCATTTTTGGAACCATATACAATTAATCTAACCATAAGATGGGCTTATAACTTTTTCTAACCTTTTGTTTGAAATAGATGGAATGACCCATCATTCTATCACATGATCTGCTAACACATCACGAATAAAAAATTCAACTTCATTTCTTTAAGGGATGAAGTGGGAATTGTTCAATTCACGAACAATAGTGAGATTGTACCAAAATCATGTAAATTTTTCTTTTAATTCATCAACTTTAGGGAAGTGATCTTGAAAACCAAAAATGTTGTCCTAGTTCCCTTATATCCGATGAATCAGATGGTACCTTAGATCACCACATATCTATAGCTTTGTGATTGTTGGCTTTTTCATATCCATGTTCTCTACAACTCTCCATCAGATCATGATAGTTAGGTTTCTCTTCCATATCCATATTTTCACCTATGTTCTCTTATGTGGAAACCCAGTGATTAGTTAATTTGGGTAACCGTTATGTTTCATACTTTAGTTTTTAAAGATTGGTTTTGGTATTCCTTTTTAGTATGTGTTTTTCTATAAAAGAAACTTTCGAGTAGTAAACCATTTTTAAACCCGACGAATTTCGAGGGCGAAATTCATTTTAAGGGGGGTAGAATGTAACACCCCGAGATTTTATGAGAAATATTCTTTTTAATTTTATTGATTTCTTCTGTTGTACTTTACAACAAAGGATTCTTGCACAACACGCAGCCCTAACTTGGATGCATTACATGCAATTGCGACCTTCCTCGATAGTGTGTGTAGTACGCAATACCGAGTTTCACTAAACAAGATATTATTATAATATTATTATGAACTTTCCGTTATGAATAGTAATACCCACTTTTTGAAATTTTATCTTTCAAAATAGACTTCATTTTTGGATTCGGAATATCGAAATTATCTTAGGGTGAAATTTTGGTACTTTTCGGATAACTTTCATATTCTGATGAATAGTGGAAATTACTAAATTTTAATTAAAAACAACTTTTTTAGTTGAAATAATTAATAGTGATAAATTATTAATTTGAGTGGTTTTAAAGTATATTTAGAATATATTTTTACAATTTAATACAATTTTGGTCATTGGATGTAATTTCACATTTAAACCAGACATAAACAAGTGTCAATCTTTTGATAGTTATTATCTCTTAAGAACACGCTATTTGTTTTCACGACGGGAACTAATTTTTAAATTAATTAATGCAACTAATATGTTTTGAATTTGGTAAAATAGACATCATTTTTGAATTCATAATATCAAATATATCTTAGGCCTAATTTTTGATATTTTTCTGGAAACTTTCATTTTTTGATGAATAGTGAAACCACTAAGTGGTAGTTAAAAAAACTGAATTTTTCATAAAACTTAATTTTACCACTTCTGTGAGTGGAATTTCGAAAATTCGAGAGACACGGTTAATATCAAGGACTAAAATTTGGTTCAATGAGATGAAAATAATTTTTGGTGATTAGTAACTTTTTACTTTTTTTTACCACGGTTAAAAGTAAATAGGGTAATTAAGGGTAAAAATGATATTATTATTACCCCAACACATGTCCTAATTCTATTGGATAAGTGTAATTAAGCCAAAAAACCTTATGAAAAAAATATTACCATTTAGGACCACATGAAATAGATTAGGACATTTATTATTAATTTATTTAAAGAAGGGTTAAAATAGTTAAAATCAACGTTTAATAACTAAATCATTTTTAATATAGGGTTATACATAAGCTAAATTCCACTATAAATATTAATTAGAAAGATAAAGAAATTTCCTACATAATGGTATTTTATTTATAATTTTTATACTTAAAATAATTTAATTTATTTATGAAACAATTATGATTCAGTAATTATTTTATTAAGCAATGTTTGACATAATTGATGTTATAAATACAAAAATAAATGTAATTTTAGACTTTTTATGAATTAAAATAATTTTATATGTTAATATGACATGTTATTATTGATTTAATTAACTTTTTTGGAACTAATAATTCTGTTTTGATTTTCACAAAAATCAATTACCAAATAGTGTCAAAATTGACATAAAATAGTTTTTAAAACAAATATTATATTAAAAATTGTTATTATATTCCTAAAAATCTAAGGTTCTGCAAATATACTTATATCATGATAGGTGTATCATTAATGTACCACTTTGGGGTCTCTTGGATGTATATGGTAAGATTATTAACTATATAATATAAAAATACAAAGTGACATTGTAAATGTCAATCTAATTAACTATGAGTTAAAACTAAAAGATAAGGTTAATATAATGACCTAAACTTGTCTAAATTCTATTGGATTATAGGATTGCGACCTATACCCACCTTAGCTTTGAAATAAATCAATTTGGAGCTATTAAAAACCGAATATGACTTTATAATAAAATTATATTTTTAGTTATTCCAAAGGTGCCCCTCTCCTTCCTTATAAAAGGGAACCTCCTCCCTCTCTTCCTCACACCACATTGAGCCTTCAAGCTCGGACAACCCCTGAAAAATTCTCTTCTCCACTTCCCTAGACAAATCCTATAGATCCTGGTCTTCTTCAAAGAACAATTTTAGTGCCCTAAGAGGAGGTCTCAAAGAGGCGCTTCAAAGAAGAGGTAATGTCCGTTACCAATTCTTTCACCTTTATTTCTTCTTCCACTTATACTTCTTAGGTAGTTTCATTATGAAGTAATAAAATAAGTATCACTCATATAGTGATATTCTATTATATGTATGAAACAACCCTATTTCACCATCTATCCATCCTACGGAAAGAGAAATCACCGCGCGTGCGTACGTACGGAATACCGTCTCTACACTGTGGTGTAATCTATTTTCCACAACCACCTTACACGGATGGGTATAATGGTGTTAATAATAACTATATATGATTATTGTAAAGTGATATTGATTCTGTAATAGTATACATACACTCCAATAAAATTCCATGATCATGGGAATGATATCATCGCTCGTGCGTACGTACGGAATACCGTCTCCACGACGCGATGAGATTCATTCTCAATAATTAACAATTCACAAATGATTATAAAGTATATATAATAAGTAATCATGAAATATATTACATAATAATGATACTTTATTTATGTATATATATATTTATGTCATCCAATTAATTCCATTCAATTCAACGAGGAAACGAAAACAACATTCATGCGTACGTACGGCCTACCGTCTCCATGAACGGTGTATTTATTTCCATTTATCGATCTATTATATATATGTATATTCTGAATATAAATTATGTATAAATCATGTTTTATATTCTGGAATTAAGTAATCATGATCTAAGTAATCATATGAATAATTACAAGTCAAAACACGGACGAAAAATGAAACGATTTTACCCAAAACGCTCTTTAACATGGAATTTACAAAAGAACGGGTAAAATAAAGTCATAAGTGAACCATATATGATATCATAACAATGAATATGATTCTTTAATAAGTCAATGATATTATTTAAATCATATTACAGGAGGTTAGGATACGTACAAAGCATATCAGACCTAAGGTAAGGGATAATTTTTCAAATCTCATTTTTATCCGAGATTGCTTATTTGTAAGTATTTACTGGGGTTATTGTTATCATTCATGTCAATGTTTCCTAAAAATGGTTTCCTATATGTTTAAAGTCCTTTTTACCCATTTTTGTCTTTTACTACATGGTATGTATGAAATATTTCTTTTACGAGGTACTTTTTGGCTTTTCCGTCCAAAGTATGAGAAGAATGTTTTTTTGAACTTATAGAGCATGAAAATATTTTTACGGTTTTATAAATCCATATTTTCATGAAGCTTTGTCCAAATTATTTCATGACTATTTTCAACTAAGTCCTTTTCGTTTAAAATTGCATGAAATGTTTTGAAAAGAAAATGATTTTGAAGAAAAAAGGATATTTTCCTCAAGAATTCATTTCAAGTGTTTTATAAAAACCATTTTCTATCTAAGATGACATTATTTTCATATGTGTATGTTTCTATTATAATGTCTCTATAATTTACATGGTTTCTCTATTCTTATTATGAAATCATATCCATTTCTATTATATGGATTATGTGATGATGTGATTATGTTTATGAAACCCATTTTATTTATTGCGTTATTATGTGTATGTTTATTTTGCGGCACATGTAAGAATGATTTCATTATGAGATGGGTGGGACCTATATCTCCCTCCAATGCATTGGGTAAAGATTTTATATCTCATGAGATAGACATGGCTGGAACGGTAAGTTAATCCAGTTCATTGTTATAGTACTGAAATGAGGAGTAAACTCGATTCAGAAAGGGACTTTGTCCACTAAGATGGTCTTGGCAGCAATGCCTTGGCAACTATGGAAATCATTACATGTGCTTAATGGATGCGACAATAACATGTTTTATTCCGACGCTATGTTATAATTATTTTTGTTCCATTATGATCTATGCCTTATGTACTTCCATATTTTAAGTCGTTGCTCAATATTTTGTTCTTTAAAAATTTTGATCATGTTTTTAGTTTTAAATGTGTATGGTATGTTTTATTTTATCCAGGCTTACCCTTACTGAGCATTTGAGGTCACCCTTTTTATGTTTTATTTTCCCCTTGGATTAAAAGAAAGGTTTTAGGTAAAGAAAAAAAAAAGTGGATGATCTTTATGGGAGATGTTGAAGAACTTTCACCATGATTAGAAGATTACGTTCCAAGTTTCCAAAGACACTAAACTATTACGGTCCTTGTGTGTCTGTTTTTGTTATGTATTATGTATTCTGCAAAAGAAATGTAATATCTATGCATGTCAAGCTTCGGGTCTCTACACAGATGACGGACAAAGCTGACTGAGGATGAGGGTACCAAGGCAGAAGGTTGCAAAGGGAGGACCTTATACGAGACGATCCACAAAGATGATTGTTCGTGAGATGTACCTACCCCTCAGGTAGGAAGATTAGCAGGTGTTCAGAGGATCTGTTTCCACTTTTACATATAATTCCTTATTTCACTCGTACTTTCCAGTTGGGCTTGTATTCTGGACCCTTTACTTACTGTACATGCCATATTTACTATATAGTTTACCTTTGTGCATGTAACATGTTGTGTGCTGGGATTGCGCGAGTTTACAGGTTTAGAGACAATTCCTTCCCGTTTTAGGGAATAGGCCTTTAGGTGCTTCATTCAAGCCACTAGTATATCAAGGGTGGGTTTGGCGTAGTCATGAAATGGGCCCTGGGGGATGGGTTGATACACTATTTGAGGGAAATATCCCATTTTTCTTGAAAACATTTAAAAGTATAATTATTTTTCAAGAATCTGTTTAAAAGATATTCCTGAATGGAAGTGTCCCATACCACTTAGAAATATTTAAAAAGAATTTTAATATTAAAACATTACTGTCCATATAAATGAATCCATAAAACAATTTTTAAAATATAGACATTAATGAGAAATTGTTAGAACAATAAATCTTTAAAAAAATTATAATTATATTTTAGTTAGAGTTCCTATCAAAATGTGAGACGCTAGAATAAAAATAATTTAGGTAATGAAAACACAATAATATCATGTGAATAAAAGGATTCATGATATACTATGTCAAGGAACAGTATATATACCATATAAAAGTGAATTGGTGCATACCAATAAAGAAGGATCAATGGAATAGAAATAGAGATGAAATCCCTTATAAAGACTCTATCCTTAAGTTAAAGATAAATAAATTACCTAATTAGGTGTGAAAAATATAATTACACTCAATATGAATGGATATTTTGTGAAAATCAATAAGAATACATTCACGCAAGATCTTGTAAAAACTACACCAATGACTTGGATTTTTACTCAATGAATGGAAATTGAGTTAAGATTACTCTTATCTAGTTCAAATTGATGACATAAGAATTTTTCAATGGAATGATTATGTGTATAAAATGTATATTTACAAAATGGGGATTATAAATTACTAAATAATTAATTAAATTATGATTTGACACATAATATAGGAGTAAAATAATCAATTAAGTGTGCGTAAAACCCATGGAGTGGAAATGGAAATTTTAAATTCCCTTACAAATTTGGTATCATATGAAACAAACACACCATGAAATAAGGATCATAAAATGATGATATAAATACCCATAAATTAAATAATATTTCACAAAGAATACAGTCTTGGGAAGTATATACACTACACGAAAGGAAATAGTGGAAATATTACCTGAATCTCACAGGAATAAGAATGGACATGAAAACCCCAGAACTTTTAATTTTCCTTAGTATAGGGTAGGATAACATACTATATAGTATTGAAATAATTGTTATTAAATTATAAATTAACCATATATATAAATATGATATCATATTTGATCTTATAATATTTCCTTGTTAATGATATTTTAGTAGTACGATTTTTTGGGAGTTAACTGATTCGTTTTCCTTTATATGTATTATTACATAAGTCAGGTTTATTATGGATAGGATGTATTTGATTCATATCCAGAATTATATTAACATCATAAACATTGTTTTTGATCATCAAATTAAAATTATTATTAAATTTTAATGATGGTAAATGAAATCTCATCGGGTCGTGGAGACGGTAAGCCGTACTTACGCACGAGCGACAATATAATTCTATTAGTGGTAAAATAGTATGTAAATTAGTGGTATATTAAATATAAAGAATCATTAATATATTATATTTAATTTTTAAATCTGTTATACTCATTGTTATACCGATCCAAATAATGAAGTGTTAAATAACAAACTACACCACGACATTGAGACTCTAAGTCATTCGTACGCACGTATGGAGACTTTTTCATTCATAGGATGGATCGAATAATCAATATGGTTGTACCATATTTATAATAAAATCACATTATGTTGAAGTTAATATACATATTATTATTTTATGGAAACAACACAGAAAGATGAAGTGGAAGAAGAAAAGAACATTGAAAGAGGTGATGAATTTTTTACCTCTTCTTCGGGTGCTTCCTTTTTGATTTGATCAAAAGGGATTTTTAGGTTGCATTTCTGATCAAAGTAATAAATATATGTTAATTTGAGGGTGGTTGGGAAGATATTTGAGCAGGGGTTGGCTGGAAAAATGTATTTGGAGGTGTGATTTTGAGAGAAGGTCAAGTACCTTTTTATGGGAGAGGTGACAGTCACTTTAGGAAAAGCTTGAAATATATTTTCATTATAAAATCTTATTTGGTTTAAAATTCCTCCAAAAGGATTTATTTAGAGGCTAAGGTGGAGATGGGTCTAAATCATCTCAACCAATAGGTTTGATACAAGTATAGGTCACTATATTAACCTTATCTTTTATATTTAATTCTTAGTTAGAATGTTTCTCTTTTTTCTATGTCTTCTTTTATTATTATATTACACAATTAATAAACATAAAATAATATGCCAAGATAACCTCAAGTGATTAATTAATGAAATATATATAATTATATAATTCCTTTGGGGGAGCCTAATATTTTAGGTATATTATATCATTTTATATCATTTTATTTTATTTAAATAAACATTTGTGTCAATTTTGACACTATTTAGTATTTTTTTTAAAGTAAAAAAACATTATTACATAAAAAAATATATATTAAATAACCCCTAAAATATCATATTAACATTGAACATTAATATAATTCATTTGGGGGAACCTAATATTTTAGGTAATTACTGCATCATCATAGTTTCATAATCTAATTTAATTATTTAATGTATATATATTATAAATAAAATAACAAGATGTAGAAAATATTTTTATCTTCCTAATGAATATTTACAGTCGAATTTATCTTATGTATAAATCTATATTAAAAATGGTTTAGTTATTAATCATTGAATTTAACAATATTAACTTTTTTTAATTAAAATAATAATAAATGTCCTAATCTAGTCCTAGTGGATTAATTGGATAATATTTTATTCAAATGTTTGATTTTGGTCGAAATACACTTATCCAAAAGAATTAGGACATATATTAGTGTAATTATAATATCCTTTTTACCTTTAATTATAGTTATTAATCTTAACCATGGTAAATAAATTTTAACAGTTACTATTCACCAAAAATTATTTTCATCCTATTGAACAACATTTAACTTACTGATTTCAACCACGACTCTTGGATTTTTGATGTTCAATTCACATAATAGGTAAAATTATGTTTTATAGAAATTTGGAAATGTGCCGAGAAAGAGGGTAGAAGACACTAAAAAGATTAAAAAAATTTATATATCTAACCATATTATAAAATGACTGAAATGAATTAAATTAGACTAATATAGGTATTATGTATCTATTTCTATATTAAAATAAATTTATATAATAATTATTTAAATAAAATTCATTTTTTATCAATAACCCTGTTTTTTACTCTTCATCAAAAATTGAATGTCTTCATAAAAATACCAAAAATTAACCCAAATCTAAATTTGTATTCCAAATTTAAACAATGATATATATTTTACCAAATTCATAACATAGGAGTTTAATTGTTTAATTTAAAAATTAATTCTCATTTCCAAAACCAGAAAGCAAGTTTTTGAGATTTAAAAACAATCAAAAGATTGATATGTGTTTATTTCCAATTTAAATGGGAAATTACATCCAATGAACAATATTGGATTAAATGATAAAAAATAAAATCTAAATATACTTCTAAACTTTTCAAAATTATAATTTAACACTATAAATTATTTTGATTAAAAATTTTGATATCAATTAAAATTTAGTATCTTTCACTAATCATCAAAATATGAAGGTTATCAGAAAAAAAGATATTTATCGAAACTAAATTATTGTGTCCCACTTCAAAAGAAGATTATTATTTTGTAAAATTGGATATATATATATATATATATATTTATGTTTCATGTATTTTATTTAAAAACAGTTCACCATTAAAAGGTGGAAAAATTACATTTTTTAAAAAATACTTATTTTATCTGAAAAATTGAATTTGTTCATATATATTTTCTAAAAAACACCTAATATGGATGGTAAAATTATATGGAGTATATAAAATTCAAATTTTAGTTAATATTATTCAAAACCGTTTTTTGAATGGCTAGTCTGGTAAGTCGTGGTGCACTCGAACTCAGTGTTTCATGTAACACATGCAATTGAATTAATTTAAAGAAAATAAAATACTATAAAATCATGGGGTGTTATATTCTTCTCCCCTTTTGGAAATTTTTACCTCAAAATATTAAAAAATGGGCTTGGTAACTTCATTGAATTCCCCATACCGGAAAAAGAATCATTAAAATTATCTCTAAAAAAGTAAGAAAGTGAAGTATAAAAGTAACCTGAGATAATCCATAAGAGGATTACATGTATGAAAAATGGATATGGAAGATAAACTATGTGTCATGTTCTATTAGAGAGTGATAGAAAACATGAATAAGAGAATCTTATCAACAAGAAAACAACAATCATGTGATGGGTTAAACAGTCATTTGTGTCCACGTAGGAAAAGAAAACATACAATTTTTTTTTATTAAGTTACATTTAATAAATTTAATTAATTTAATTATGAGATTGACTATGAAAATAACGATATATACTTAAATTTTAAGTAAATTTTCATCATTTAATAAATTTTTGCCACTAACTCATCTTTTCTCCAAACGATGTGTATTCATGCTGACATGGTCACACCTGATACACTAGAATCAACTTCTAGTGAATCACATAATCCAGAAAAGATAAACTATATATTTCCCCTTTGTTTAGGGATTAACCAAAACGAAATAGTTATTAAAAGATTAGATGATCCCCAAAATGGATAATCCTTTTTAGAAATAAATACTAATCTAAATTTACAAAATTAAACAAACAATACACAATGTTTAATAAAGACCATTAAATAAAAAATTGTCCTTAAAATACTTCAATTTATTCCAACTATGAATGAAACCCAAAAATCAGAAGAGTTTAATCACGTAGTCCTTCATAGTAAATCTAAAAATTTATCTCCAAATAACATCAACTACTCTTAATGTCTCATAAAAATGTGCAATTAACCACATAACATAATCTCTTTGATAGGGTAATAATATCAATTAATGACATGAATCACTATAAAAAACATTTCTTCTAACAAAATAAAAAAATCCACCATTACTCCTCAAATGTCCTCTTATATTATTATATTTTACATAGGCATACAGTGTTCCAGATAGATTAACATCTTTAAAAATAATATTTATCAATTAATCACCAAATAATTTTCCTATAATAAGGATATCAATTTGATAAAACATAAGATATCAAATCAACTTATTATTGATCAATTAAATCAATTTTAAAAAACTTTTAGTGTAACACCCCAGGATTTCAAAGTGTGTTATTTCTTAAAAATAATTCAATAACTTGCACTACACGCAACACCGAGTTCAATCACACCATTAAAAGAGGTCATGAATAGTATTAACTACATTTTGAACTTTATATAATCCTTATAATTTTAGAATCCCTATTATGAGTTTCTTAGTCATATTGCAAGAACAGATTCATTTTCAGTATTTCACTTTTATCAACTTCTAATAGTGAAACCTTTTTAAATACAATATTTTAAACTTTTTGACTAAATGGGGACATCAAAAATTTAAAATGAAACATCCCAAGCTTCCACGGTACGCTTTCCTTTGAATAAAACAGTAGCGTGTGTTGTACGCAACTTCGAGTTCTAACACACCGTAACCAATCAAACTAGCTGTTATGAATAGTAATACCTACTTTTTGAAGTTATATATATTTTATATTTTAAAATGGACTTCATTTTTGGATTCGGAATATCAAATTTAGCCTAAGGTGAAATTTTGGTACTTTTCGGATAACTTTCATATTTTGATGAATTGTGAAAATTACTAAATTTTAATTAAAAACAACTTTTTTAATCAAAATAATAAATAGTGATAAATTGTGAATTTGAGTGGTTTTAAAGTATATTTAGAATATATTTTTACCATTTAATATAATGTTGGTCATTGGACATAATTTTACAATTAAACCGAACATAAACAAGTGTCAATCTTTTGATAGTTATTATCTCTTAAAAACACGCTTTTTGTTTTGACAGCGGGAATTAATTTTAAATTAATTTCTGCCACTTCTGTGTTTTGAATTTAGAAAAATGGATTCCATATTTGGAATCAGGATGTTCAAATTGTGTAAATAGGTGACTTTTATTTTTAGACATTTTGAATAATTACTGCGGTAAATATTTTATTTACCATGGTTAAGGGTAAATCCGGTAAATAAGGGTTAAAAAATAATATTATAATAATAATAAATTACCCTAAAACGTGTCTTAACCCTATTGGTTGATACATGGTAGACCATGGGCATCTTTGGGTCAATTTTGGGACC
The DNA here is from genome assembly GCA_963277665.1 of Viscum album. Taxonomy (NCBI): domain Eukaryota; kingdom Viridiplantae; phylum Streptophyta; class Magnoliopsida; order Santalales; family Viscaceae; genus Viscum; species Viscum album. The sequence continues at coordinate 36,795,937 of OY728152.1, forward strand.
CCATTGATCCACTTGTAAGTGATAATGACACTTTATTTTAATTAAGTTAAAATGAATACAAAAATGGCATAAGCTTACATCTTTTAAAAGAACAATTTTTACATAGGGTTATACATGTTGGATTTTCTATTATAAATATTCATTAGAAATCTAAAAAGAGTTCCTACATAATGATATTTTATTTATAATTTTTAGACATCAAATAATTTAAATTATTAATGACACAATAATGATGTAATGTTTACCTCATTAATAAATCATTTAAATAAATAAGATTATAATGATTAAAATATTATCTAAAACCTGTCCAATTCTTATTGGTTGATGTTATTTAGAATATTAGTCATCTTATCTTCGACCTCAATGATTTTTGGACCATTATAAACCGAATATAATTATATTATAAAGTAATACTTTCACTCTTTCCTAAAGAGCCCCTCTTCTCCCTTATAAAAGGAGACCACTTCTACTCATTCCTCACACCTCTCAAGCCACTTGTCTCGTCCAAACTCTGCCCAAATAAGCTCCCCACATCCCTCTCCTCCTCCTTGAAGCTTCCCCTTAGGCAGAAAGCATTTCAAGAAGTCCTTTGGTTCCAACCAAAGTGAGTTACCTAAATTAAAGGTAACGATTTCTCTTAAATTATTTTCATTTATTTTGCTTCTCCAACCCCCAAAATCTTTTTATTCCTTTCTTTTGTAACAACACCAGTATCCTCAATATACTAGGATGTTGTTATAAGAAGTATTAAAACTACACATACACACAACTCCATCTAATGGATGATGAACATAATGTTTCTGTGGATGGCAAACTAACGCCTCACGAAACGATGATTGTTCAAATACATCTTACCGTCTCTCATGGTGGCCATTATGATGGCACTGTAATTAAATATGATATTAATGATATATATTTTATATATAAGCTTCTGTAATTCCATTTTATTTCATACCATTATTCGTTTCATGTTGTATATACATACGATAATTTCATTTGAGGAAGTGCGGACTACCGCCCCCTTAAAATGATATGACTCGTTCATACCACACATGGAACGTATAAAGGATGGTGTTAATGAACTTAAGTAACATATATAAAATATTATATTATACTGGAATAGTAATATACCTATGTATCATTTGGATTCAATTCTTTTAAAATAAAAATTAAATGGAAGTAGCGTTCGTGCGTACGTACGGACTACCGTCTCCACGAACGCGGTGAGATCCATCCTCCATCGTATCCATTCAAGTCTTATTCTCATTTTAGGGTTAAAAATAATGTTAATATCATTCTGATTATGAATAAGATTTAATCTATCCATTAAAAACATGTCTTACGTAACCAAACATTTAAGAAGAACGAATCGATTATCACCTGAAACGACGATAATACTAAGATATTATTAAAGCAATGTTAAAAGATCATATATGATATCATATTAATGTATATGATTCTTGTATAATTTAATAACAATTATTTCACCATTATACAGGAGGTTAACCTACCCCAACAAAGGAAAAGTACAAGGTAAGGATTTATTTCGCAATCTCTTCATTATCCGAGATTGTTTATACATAATTATCTACTGGGACCTTGTTATCATCCACGTCCATGTTCCTTTAAAATGTATTTCAAAACATTTCTAATATTTAAAATAATATGGGTCAAAGTAATTTATACCCTTGTTTGACTTTTTATAAGAGGTTTATAAGGGAATCTTTCCGTCGTTTTCCAAACAAGGTGCTTTTAACCTTTTCGACAGAATTAAGATAAGAATGTTTTTTTAACTTATACGGCGGGTGCGGTTATTTTCCGCCGTTATAAAATCGTCAAAGCTTCCCTTACAAGATTATAAGAACATTTTCAAGAAAATGTTTTATTTTATATGGCTCTTAAATGGTTTCAAAAATAGAAAGAGATATTTCTCTAAAAAGTGTTTTGATTTCATCTATGTCAACATCCTTTGATGGATTTTACGCTTATTTGAAGTTGATTTATTATGATACAAAACTTCCATATTGTAATAAAGTTTTGTGATATGTTTGACTGTGGATGTTCCATTTATATAGCATTCATGGTTTATGAGTAAAGTATTGACATTTCGTATGCTAGTTCCAATAATAATGTTTATGTTATATTTCAACCTTTACTTCATATGAATGTGTTGGACAAGTATGTTCCAGGTTGGGGACTGGTTAAAGTAAGCCCTCCAGGTTGGGGACTGGTAAAAGTAAGCCCTCCAGGTTAGGGACTGGTAAAAGTAAGCCCTCCGGTTTGGTCTCCGGTTATTAGAAGGAATCCGGGTTGGTGTCCGGTTATTAGAGGCACTTCGGGTTGGTGTCCGGTTATTAGAGGCACTCCGGGTTGGTGTCCGGTTATTAGAGGCACTCCGGGTTGGGTTCCGGTTACAGTTATCCCCAAGGTCTTGGGATGAGGCCTTGACAAAGAAATTAAAGTTCAACATTATGCATTCCAACATTATGAAAGTGGTTATTGATTTTTGCATGTGATTATTCGATTAGTAGAATATCCATGTGAATAAGTAAATGGCATTATTTCATTTTATTTATGCCATACCATGTTGAAAGTTCATGTTTGAAAGGATTTTGTTTTAGTTATACATTGCCTTAAAAGTTTATTCTTATTTATGAAAGTTTTCGCTATTTTGTTATCCTTACTGGGCATTTGAGCTCACCCCTTTTATATGTTTTATTTTTCCCAGGAAGTGAAGAAGTAAATTATGAATGACCTGCAGGGATATTATGTGGGGATATGAGTGTGGATTATGGAGACTTTATGTTGTTGTAGTAGTTTTTCATTTTATGATGTAATGTAAAACCTATGAATATATCTAGTGTTTCCAAGGCTACTAAACCAATCGGTCTTTCGAGATTTGATCTTTCTTGTGATCATGCCAATGTTATGTAATAATGCACCGACTCTGGGTAGCTGGGGTCGGGGCGTTACAGTTGGTATCAGAGGGAGATTTAGTACAAACCTTGGAAGCTAGATTTAGATAAACTCTGATTAGAGCACGTAGACCTAAGATGAACTTTGAGGATTAGTATAGAAGAACTTCCTAGAATTTTGGTATTGTAAAGATTTTGTGAGTTTTCCGAGCAATACATCCCTGTCTGGATACGAGCAGGTAGAGGCGGCTCTGGCACAGATGTACCTAGGGGTAAAACCCGAAAACACCGATTTGAGCTAGACTCGAACGGGAACTGGTGCACGACAACGGGCCTTGCTGCACTCTTGGTTACGACACTCCCGGGGGATATGCTTAGGATAACTCTCATTTTCTTTACAAATCATTATGAAGGGTTTATGAGTATATACTTCCTCAAAGAAATCATTTTTATGATTATGGATTATATCCATAAATAGTTCAACTTATGTTAAGTGTTTTATAAGTATGGGATTATGTATTTTGATTCATAAACTGATCTAGTGTATTCCATTGTTTAGAAATGGCGCCCAGTAGAAGGAATGAGAACTCCAGAAATGCACATGATCCAAAGAGAAGGAAGGATCATATCTTTCATGGTCTTAATCTAGAATTTATAAGAGAAATAGTCTCCCATGTATTATCATCATATGAAGAAATAATATCATGTGTTGATAAGATAAGTAAAGAGTTTACTGAGTCCTATGGCTTTGAAGGGAAGCAAGAGAAGAAAAGGATGGAAGAGATAAATATGGATAAAGGGAAGAGGGAAAAGAAGAATTTTCCCATATGTGGTAACTGTGGAAAGAAACACCCTGGAACTTGCCTGAAAGGAATGAGAGTTTGTTATAAGTGTGGAGGAAAAGGGCACAAAGTACGTGACTGCAAGGGTAAGAAAATGGTTTCAAATGTACAATGCTTCATTTGCAAGGAGTTTGGACACTACGCGAACCTATGTCCCAGTCATCAGTCTATGACGCAAATGATGCTATTGGATAATAATCAAGTTATGATACTACCACAGATGAAGAGGAATGATTAGAGTTCTTATGTTGATTATGTCAATTGAGTGTTGTATCAACAATGTACTTGTTATAATAATTATGGAGTATATAAGGATTGTACTGCAGTACTATTTCATTAAGGACTTGAGATTGTGTGGAACAAAGAAAAGTGACTCAATAGCAGGATAAATTTTTGGAAAATATATGGTTGAGAGAATGATAAGTCATAATATAGTTCTGATACTGAGGTAGTGATTTTGGAATAATATGTGATTGTTTTGGATAAATTATATTGGATATTCTTGACTACCTTGAAGCTGATTAATGATTTGTATATTCCATCATTTTTGGGGTTTAAAACATTTTTGGATTAATGAAGTATATCCAGCATTCTATATAGAATAAGGGAACATGAATGTAATCAATAAGGAATATGGTAATACATGATGAAGGTATTCATATGCTATTACGGGGTAAAAAGGATCTATATTATGTTTACCTTCCTTATAAATGTTGGACTGTGAGTTTGGATAGAAGTATTTTGGATAGTTCTAGTTTGGATTATTTTGGATTTCCATAAAAGGACAACCCGGAGGTCGGGCGGCAACCCGTCGCATCCGGCAAGGCTGCGAGACTTGAACCCGCAACCGAATGGCGACAAGGGTGTATCACCTACCACTGGCCCACGAGATGTCATGGATTAAATAATGTAGTTTTTATTAAAAGATCTTTTAGATGAATTATAAATTCGTTTATTTTGGAACCCTATACGAATAGTGTAAATAGAATTTTTTTTACATTCTATTATGTTTTAGAGTGAAAGATGAGTATGTGGTAGAAATTTATTAATGGATAAAACTCTAATTATAAAGTAAGTATATCTCCATATGATCTTAGCCAATCTCATAAGAAATTCCTCAATATTAAGAAAAGCAAATTAGAACAAAAATGTTTTCCTATATGGTACCTTAAATCATCACTAATTTATGGCTTTGGGATTGTTGGCCTTTTCATAGCCATGTTCTCTACCACTCTCCATCAGGTAATTGATGGCTAGATTTTTCTTCCATATCCATATTTTCTTACATGGAACCCTAGTATGTGTTATTTTCGGTAATCTTCATACTTTCCACTCTTTATTTAAAATAGAGGCCTCATTAATTAATTTTTCGATGTGGGATTTCAACTAAGATATTTTGAAACGTCAAAAATGTGTTATCCCAATACCCTATGTTTTGTTGAACCGATGGTATTTCAAATCATCATAGATTGATGATTTTAAGGACCTAAATTTTATACTTGTTTGTGATTTATGACCTCAATCACTACCTATAAATATTTACGTTTTCCTCCAATTATATGTCTCTAATTGCCACCAATGTTCTCCTAATCGAGATCATAATTTGGTGGTGACCCTTTCATTTATCTTTTCCTCATATTAAGACTAAATTTTAGTAACCCAATTTCCGATGTGGGTTTTCCCACAAATATATTTTCTACTTTCAACCTTTTATTTTTGAAGAACAATTTCAAATTGCGAGGACGCAATTTATTGAAGGAGGGGAGAATGTAACACCCCAGGATTTCTAAGTGTGTTATTTCTTAAAAATAATTCAATAACTTGCACTACACGCAACACCGAGTTCAATCACACCATTAAAAGAGGTCATGAATAGTATTAACTACATTTTGAACTTTATATAATCCTTATAATTTTAGAATCCCTATTATGAGTTTCTTAGTCATATTGCAAGAACAGATTCATTTTCAGTATTTCACTTTTATCAACTTCTAATAGTGAAACCTTTTTAAATACAATATTTTAAACTTTTTGACTAAATGGGGACATCAAAAATTTAAAATGAAACATCCCAAGCTTCCACGGTACGCTTTCCTTTGAATAAAACAGTAGCGTGTGTTGTACGCAACTTCGAGTTCTAACACACCGTAACCAATCAAACTAGCTGTTATGAATAGTAATACCTACTTTTTGAAGTTATATATATTTTATATTTTAAAATGGACTTCATTTTTGGATTCGGAATATCAAATTTATCCTAAGGTGAAATTTTGGTACTTTTCGGATAACTTTCATATTTTGATGAATAGTGAAAATTACTAAATTTTAATTAAAAACAACTTTTTTAATCAAAATAATAAATAGTGATAAATTGTGAATTTGAGTGGTTTTAAAGTATATTTAGAATATATTTTTACCATTTAATATAATGTTGGTCATTGGACGTAATTTTACAATTAAACCGAACATAAACAAGTGTCAATCTTTTGATAGTTATTATCTCTTAAAAACACGCTTTTTGTTTTGACAGCGGGAATTAATTTTAAATTAATTTCTGCCACTTCTGTGTTTTGAATTTAGAAAAATGGATTCCATATTTGGAATCAGGATGTTCAAATTGTGTAAATAGGTGACTTTTATTTTTAGACATTTTGAATAATTACTGCGGTAAATATTTTATTTACCATGGTTAAGGGTAAATCCGGTAAATAAGGGTTAAAAAATAATATTATAATAATAATAAATTACCCTAAAACGTGTCTTAACCCTATTGGTTGATACATGGTAGCCCATGGGCATCTTTGGGTCAATTTTGGGACCCCATTGATCCACTTGTAAGTGATAATGACACTTTATTTTAATTAAGTTAAAATGAATACAAAAATGGCATAAGCTTACATCTTTTAAAAGAACAATTTTTACATAGGGTTATACATGTTGGATTTTCGATTATAAATATTCATTAGAAATAAAAAAATATTTCCTACATAATGATATTTTATTTATAATTTTTAGACATCAAATAATTTAAATTATTAATGACACAATAATGATGCAATGTTTACCTCATTAATAAATCATTTAAATAAATAAGATTATAATGATTAAAATATTATCTAAAACCTGTCCAATTCTTATTGGTTGATGTTATTTAGAATATTAGTCATCTTATCTTCGACCTCAATGATTTTTGGACCATTATAAACCGAATATAATTATATTATAAAGTAATACTTTCACTCTTTCCTAAAGAGCCCCTCTTCTCCCTTATAAAAGGAGACCACTTCTACTGATTCCTCACACCTCTCAAGCCACTTGGCTCGTCCAAACTCTGCCCAAATAAGCTCCCCACATCCCTCTCCTCCTCCTTGAAGCTTCCCCTTAGGCAGAAAGCATTTCAAGAAGTCCTTTGGTTCCAACCAAAGTGAGTTACCTAAATTAAAGGTAACGATTTCTCTTAAATTATTTTCATTTATTTTGCTTCTCCAACCCCCAAAATCTTTTTATTCCTTTCTTTTGTAACAACAACAGTATCCTCAATATACTAGGATGTTGTTATAAGAAGTATTAAAACTACACATACACACAACTCCATCTAATGGATGATGAACATAATGTTTCTGAGGATGGCAAACTAACGCCTCACGAAACGATGATTGTTCAAATACATCTTACCGCCTCTCATGGTGGCCATTATGATGGAACTGTAATTAAATATGATATTAATGATATATATTTTATATATAAGCTTCTGTAATTCCATTTTATTTCATACCATTATTCGTTTCATGTTGTATATACATACGATAATTTCATTTGAGGAAGTGCGGACTACCGCCCCCTTAAAATGATATGACTCGTTCATACCACACATGGAACGTATAAAGGATGGTGTTAATGAACTTAAGTAACATATATAAAATATTATATTATACTGGAATAGTAATATACCTATGTATCATTTGGATTCAATTCTTTTAAAATAAAAATTAAATGGAAGTAGCGTTCGTGCGTACGTACGGACTACCGTCTCCACGAACGCGGTGAGATCCATCCTCCATCGTATCCATTCAAGTCTTATTCTCATTTTAGGGTTAAAAATAATGTTAATATCATTCTGATTATGAATAAGATTTAATCTATCCATTAAAAACATGTCTTACGTAACCAAACATTTAAGAAGAACGAATCGATTATCACCTGAAACGACGATAATACTAAGATATTATTAAAGCAATGTTAAAAGATCATATATGATATCATATTAATGTATATGATTCTTGTATAATTTAATAACAATTATTTCACCATTATACAGGAGGTTAACCTACCCCAACAAAGGAAAAGTACAAGGTAAGGATTTATTTCGCAATCTCTTCATTATCCGAGATTGTTTATACATAATTATCTACTGGGACCTTGTTATCATCCACGTCCATGTTCCTTCAAAATGTATTTCAAAACATTTCTAATATTTAAAATAATATGGGTCAAAGTAATTTATACCCTTGTTTGACTTTTTATAATAGGTTTATAAGGGAATCTTTCCGTCGTTTTCCAAACAAGGTGCTTTTAACCTTTTCGACAGAATTAAGATAAGAATGTTTTTTTAACTTATACGGCGGGTGCGGTTATTTTCCGCCGTTATAAAATCGTCAAAGCTTCCCTTACAAGATTATAAGAACATTTTCAAGAAATTTTTTTATTTTATATGGCTCTTAAATGGTTTCAAAAATAGAAAGAGATATTTCTCTAAAAAGTGTTTTGATTTCATCTATGTCAACATCCTTTGATGGATTTTACGCTTATTTGAAGTTGATTTATTATGATACAAAACTTCCATATTGTAATAAAGTTTTGTGATATGTTTGACTGTGGATGTTCCATTTATATAGCATTCATGGTTTATGAGTAAAGTATTGACATTTCGTATGCTAGTTCCAATAATAATGTTTATGTTATATTTCAACCTTTACTTCATATGAATGTGTTGGACAAGTATGTTCCAGGTTGGGGACTGGTTAAAGTAAGCCCTCCAGGTTGGGGACTGGTAAAAGTAAGCCCTCCAGGTTAGGGACTGGTAAAATTAAGCCCTCCGGTTTGGTCTCCGGTTATTAGAAGGACTTCGGGTTGGTGTCCGGTTATTAGAGGCACTCCGGGTTGGTGTCCGGTTATTAGAGGCACTCCGGGTTGGTGTCCGGTTATTAGAGGCACTCCGGGTTGGGTTCCGGTTACAGTTAGCCCCAAGGTCTTGGGATGAGGCCTTGACAAAGAAATTAAAGTTCAACATTATGCATTCCAACATTATGAAAGTGGTTATTGATTTTTGCATGTGATTATTCGATTAATAGAATATCCATGTGAATAAGTAAATGGCATTATTTCATTTTATTTATGCCATACCATGTTGAAAGTTCATGTTTGAAAGGATTTTGTTTTAGTTATACATTGCCTTAAAAGTTTATTCTTATTTATGAAAGTTTTCGCTATTTTGTTATCCTTACTGGGCATTTGAGCTCACCCCTTTTATATGTTTTATTTTTCCCAGGAAGTGAAGAAGTAAATTATGAATGACCTGCAGGGATATTATGTGGGGATATGAGTGTGGATTATGGAGACTTTATGTTGTTGTAGTAGTTTTTCATTTTATGATGTAATGTAAAACCTATGAATATATCTAGTGTTTCCAAGGCTACTAAACCAATCGGTCTTTCGAGATTTGATCTTTCTTGTGATCATGCCAATGTTATGTAATAATGCACCGACTCTGGGTAGCTGGGGTCGGGGCGTTACATTTAGTCACACTAACATGGGACGTCATGTAGTCTAGTGCTAGGTGATAAATCCTAGTCTCACATCGGTCATGGGTTTGATTCCCATTACTTTGTCTGATGTGACTGGTTGTCACACGGTCTACGTGTTTTCCTTTTTCAAATACTATATTTTATAACATTCCCAAAATGAGATAAATTTCAAAAAAATAACCATACCATAATTTAACCAAAAATGTTATCTCATGCCTGGAATTTCCATTCAAAAAATTAATAACCTATAATTGCCTCAAATTCAAGGATCATATAAATCCAAATGGTTCTTTATAACTATATCCACAAATGCGATGATTATTCTTCCTCAAATAGAATTTTCACATAACAAACTGCTGGGTTACCAATTCTAGAGAAAGGTATTCCAATGTAATCCCTTCTACAAAGAGAATTATTACTTTTAAATATTTCTCAATCAATTTATTTCCACACAGGTTCTTCAGTGACCAAGTGGTTATCCTATAGAATAGGGCATTGACTTGGTTAATGCCATGGTCCCCTACATTTATAACAAATGACTGTAAATGGATTCTTAGTATCATTTTTATTTTCTTCCATATTACTCTTCATTTTTCCGCGTCAATTATTTACTTTATATCCTTCATTACCACACATAACTAAATTATTTTTTCCACTGAAACACGTTCCTTGTCACGACCCGTCCTCGGGGCCCATGCCGTGACTACCCCAAGCCTGCCTTCCATAGGCTAGGGGCCGAAAACCAGCACCAAGGTTTAATTCTCGGTAAAAAGGGAAGGAATTGCCTTTGTAAAGTAAACAAACCCACAAAGAAAGCAAGCAGAAGTAAACACTAAGTAAAAACTGGGTACAACAGTAAGTGCGGAAAAATAAGTGGGCCAGTATACAAACCCAAACTAAAAGTAAAGTACAACTGGAAAGGTAAAACAAAAACTGAAAGTAAAGCCACAGCCTCAAGCCGTCCACTGGAAGTCCCACCTGAAGGGTGGGTATAGATAGCCTCCACAGCTCCTCGGGTCCAGCCGTCCCTTCCGAGTACGCCCCGCCCAGTTATCCACCTCCGGGTACTGACCTGCTCCTCGTGCCTCAACCACGAACAGCATTGTTCGTTGTCTGCAACCAACACAACGTAGTGCGGGCATAGCCCGTGCAGGGGTGAGTATAAGCTACTCAGTAGGGACCCTGAGACCCCCGAAGGTCTCCCAGAATCCAAAAAGGATAATCCACAAAGGAATGATAAAAACATGAAGTGACATCCGACACTACTTAGGTATATGCCCATACATATACCTAAGTCATCAATTCTCGTTAGGCTCCAACATCTGATCTCAAGTACAACCCAGTCCACACAGGAAATCACAACCCGGTCCACACATGAAAGCATAACGTAATCCACATAGGATACCAAGTCAATCTTATCGAAGATAAGGATTGAAAGTCAAGATTCAGTTCACATAGGTATACTTCTTCATAAGACGATAGAGATGATTAGATGTAGTCACTGATTCATCTAAGCTATCAGACCCACATAGGATCGATAGGTACTAACCCCCACAATGACCCACAAAGGATCGATAGATAACTAACCCCCACAATAACCCACACAGGATCGGACCCACATACGATCTGTAGGCGCTGGCCCACACAGGATAGCTGAGCGCTGACCCACACAAGATCTGACCCACACAGGATCAGTAGAACTGATCCAAATAGGATTTTTGAGTGCTGTAGTCATTGCCATAAAATCCACGGAGGATTTCGGTACAGTCGTCATCGTCGTCATAGTCGCAGCCAGCTCTAAGGTTCCCGCAAATAGCAAGCTCGTTCGGGAGGGTCCGCTCCATGAGCTGAGGGGATGATACATCAACTGACACATAGTATGAGGTTGATGTATCCAAATGTTCCGTATTGTCAACATGAACTCAACTTCATAGACGGCGCGTCAATCGGACGCCCAGTCTGAGAGTTATTGGCTTTTTTGTCCCAGGGGACCGATTGGTTTTTAGGTCAAAACCAACCCGACCATACTCCAAATGCATCCAAACCTCGAGCGGAGTAAGCCAAAAGGTCCGTCTCACTAAGTGGAATCCAACAAAGTCGACGGCACGTCAATCGGACGTCCGGAGGTCAAGTTATAAGTGTTTCCGCTCCGAGGGCCCGGTTGGTTTCGTGTACGAACCAACCCGGCCGAACCCAAAGTACTCCAAAACCTTGAGTGTAATATACTGAAATGGCCGTCTCGATCCAAGGATCGCATTGCAGATACCGGTGAATCGATTAGAGGTCCACAGTACAAGTTATGGACAAAAGATCGTGAGGGGGCTGGTATTAGGGGGTTCGGGCACGATCTGACTCGGCCTGATACCCTCCGGGTTGGCCCGAACAGGGTTGACCCGACCCAGCTCCGGGTCCGGCCTGCTTGGGTGCGGCCCGGCCTGGCGGCCCGGCGCGCTGGCCCAGAGGCTCGGCCGAAACGGCCGAGCATTGAAGCATGGGGGGGGGGGGGGGCTACCCCCCCTCTTGTTGTAATCGTGGCCCCATTTGGGGGCCGCTATGCTGGCCAACCGGGGGTTACAGACCCCCAGATTTCCACCTGACCAGCCGGCCTGCTCCGGCCGGCCCACTGTTGTCGCCACAGGACCAGCGATGACCGGTCCCCCTGCTCCGATGCCGGCGGCCATGAATCGGCCGCCGGTCCCTGCTCCACAGCGGCTTTGATTCGTCCGGCGTGGCGGGACAGCACCGTGCCCCTCCGCCGCGGCCCCGCTCCGGCCGTGGTGCCTTCGGGGTTCTCCAGCATGGCGTGAAAGTGTCGCACATTCCTTGCTGCGTGACCCCGCTCGGTGCGATGGCACCACGCCATCCTCGATCCATTCCACCACAAGGTAGATAAGAGAAAAAGGGAAGGAGGTTCGGTCGTGTTTGTGTGGTCCGTCCCCCTCCTATTAACTGATAACAAGGGGTCCATTTGTACGAGGAAAGATGATGGAAGAAATTCACGAGTAGAAATGCATAAATCCCCAACCTGTATCGTAGTTTGAACGGAGGTTCATCACAGAATAACCATCGCAGATGAATACATCAAGGAAGGAGAGAGTCACGTGGCGGAGAAATAATTCGTCGGCATCGCGTCGTCGATCTCCGAGTGATTTGGTGTTTTTTTCAACCATCGTCGGAGGTCAGCGTTCTTCTTGTTATTCGAATTCTTCGTCAAGGAAGAAGAACTTCAAGAGCTTTTCCTTTTCTCCCAAAGACTCATACAACAAGATTCAACCAAATAAAATAAGTACATCACTTTTTTTATTAACCTGACTTATGTTTGAAAAATAAGTTGAATTAATCCCCTCAATTAATTAACTCAACTTGACTTAATAAATTGAGGGTTATGGAAGGTTAGGGAAGATGAAGGGGTGGGGTTCGTGTGGTCCCGACCGACCTCATAACCATAGTTTGGAAGTTGGGTGGTTTCCCCCAACTTCCACTCAATGGTTTTAACCACTTAGAAAAAAAATTGATGCTCAATTTTATTTTACCTTCCACAATTTTTTAACAACTTCTCCCATAAAAATGAAACTCCGAGAAAGGTGTTCCTAAGAAATTACCGGCGATGCGTATTCATTGGTTCCCTCGGAATTCGATTCCGAGCACCGGTTCAAAAGTTAGGAAAACCCGCTCGTTCGTTCACTGAATGTACCTGAGCTAAACTTCGGATAGAAATTCTGGGCACACCGGGCCTCAAAATCAAGTGTCGTCAGAAACCGCATTCTTGTAAAATCCCAAAGGAAAATAAGAAAAAATTTCCCTTGAATTTTACAGGTCTTTAAATTAATCCCACCTCAGGGATTTACATCCCCGTAAAGATACATAAAAAACTTGGGGAACAAATGTCGGTATTGTGCACGCATCTGAGCCTCCCGCTCCCAAGTGCTCTCCTGGAGGTTCCCGTGCTGCCATCTGATTCGCACTAGAGGAATCGACCATCCACATAAGACCCACTCCTGTCGATCCTCGATCTCCAATGGGACCTCCACAATAGTCGACCCATCATCAATGTCTAGCTCCCCATGTTCAATGACATGCGTCGGGTCGTGCACGTATCTCCTCAGCTGGGATACGTGGAAGAAATCGTGCACCCAGTGCAGCTGAGGTGGTTGAGATAGGCAATAAGCCACCTCACCAATCCTGCTAAGGACCTGGAATGGTCAGATGAATCGGGGAGAAAAATTTCCATCTCGACCAAATCTTCGTAATCCATGTCGAGGTGAGACCTCCAAGAAGACGTGGTTTCCATCCTCGAACACTAGTGGCCTCCGCCTCCTGTCAGCATAAGAATTCATCTGGCTCTGAGCTATCCTCATCTGCTCCTAGATGACCTGGACCTTCTCTATCATGGCCTGGACCATCTCTGGTCCCATAAGTGCTGACTCCCCTAGGTCTGTCCAGCACAGAGGAGATCTTCAAGGTCGCCGTACAAAGCCTCGTATGGTGCCTTCCCGATGGTGGAGTGATAGTTGTTGTTGTACGCGAACTCCACCAAGGGTAGATGGTCCTCCCAACTGCAACCATAGTTGAGGACACATGCGCGAATCATGTCCTCGAGAGTCTGAATGGTCCTCTCAGTCTGAGCATCTATCTGAGGGTGAAAGGAGGTACTCAGACGTAGCTGCGTCCCGAACACCTCCAACAACCCCTTCCAAAGTCGGGAAGTAAAGCGAGCATCTCGATCGAAGATGATAGATAATGGCACACCATGAAGCCGTACAATCTCTTGAACATAGAGACGTCCCAAGCTCCCCACTGAGCCCTGCTCTCTGATGGGTAAGAAGTGAGCCGACTTGCTGAGTCGGTCAAAAATCACCCAAATGGAGTCGTGACCTCTGGAAGTGCGTGGAAGTCTGGTCACGAAGTCCATAGATATGTCTTCCCACTTCCACTCTGGAACCTCCAAGGGCTGTACCAAGCCTTCTGGTACCTGGTGCTCTGCCTTCACCTTCTGGCAGGTGAGGCATTGATAAACGAACTCTGCCACATCCTTTTTCATGCCCGACCACCAGTGTTGTTGTCTGAGATCCTGGTACATATTTGACACTCCTGTTTGTACCGCCAAAGGGGAAGTGTGAAACTCTCTCAGCACCTCCTCCCATAAAGCAACTGGTACCAAGGTACGTCCTATGAAAAGGACGTTGTGCTCTCCTCCCATGGAGAATCCATCAGGTGCCTTTCCTGAGGATATCTGCGCACGCCGTGTCTCACAATCAGCGTCCCCACGCTGTGCCTCTCTGACACACTATAGTAGTAGACGAGTGACTATGAGAAACTGAAGAATGGCTGCTCCACCTCTATCCATGAAGGATATATGCAATGCGGCTAGCTGCTCTGTCGCCTTCCCAAGCAGCTGGATGCCCGTCCTCCGGCTGAGAGCATCAGATACTACGTTCCCCTTACCAGGATTATAGACTATCTCAAAGTCATAGTCTTGGAGGAACTCTAGCCATTACTGCGGTCTCAGATTCAGGTCCTTCTGCGAGAAGATGTACCTGAGACTCTGATGGTTAGAATAGACTGTAAAGCGCTCTCCCATCAAATAGTGTCACCACATCTTCAGAGCGAAGACCACTGCTACTAGCTCCAGGTCATGGGTAGTGTAGTTCTGCTCATGCTGCCTCAACTGACGTGATCCATAGGCAATCAAGGCCCGCTCCTTCATCAGGAAACATCCGAGTCTGGTTCCTGACACATCACAGTAATCTACGTACCCAAATCCCTCCTCTGGTAGCCTCAAGATAGGCGCGCTAGTCAATCTCTGTCTCAGCTCCCGGAAGCTCTGCTGACATCTGTCTGACCACACAAAGGGTTTCCCCTTCTTCTTCCAAGCTGATATTGGTGCCGCAACTCTAGAGAAGTCTTGAACAATTATTCGATAGTATCCAGCTATTCCCATGAAACTCCACACCTCTGTCACGCTCATGGGTGGCTCCCAAGATATCACTTCCTCGACCTTCGCAGGATCCACTGCAACTCCTGCCTTAGAGATGACGTGTCCCAAGAAGTGGACATCACGTATCCATAACTGACACTTCAAGAGCCTTCCATAAAGCTGGTGCTCTCAGAGTCTGTCTAGTACAACCCGTAAGTGGTAGGCATGCTCCTCCTCAGTAGTCGACTAAATCAAAATGTCGTCGATGAAGACCCGGACAAATTGATCAAGGTATGGATGAAAGATCCTGTTCATGAGGGCCATGAAAACTACCGGAGAATTGGTTACACCAAATGGAATAACCAAGAACTCATAGTGGCCATACCGACACCTGATGGCAATCTTATGCACGTCCTCATCCCGAACTCTGAGCTGTTGATAGCCGGACATGAGGTCTATCTTCGAGAACCACCATGCTCCATTGAGCTGATCGAAGAGGTCATCAATCCTTGGTAGCGAATACTTCTTTCTCGCTGTCACCTGGTTCAGGTGACGATAGTCGTCACAAAGTTTCAAGCTCCCACCTGTCTTCTTAGCAAACAATATCGAGGAAGCCCAGGGTGAATCACTGGGTCGGATGAATCCCTTGCCCTGCAAGTCCTCCAACTGTACCCGTTTCTCTCGAAGCTCAGCGGGGGCCATCCGATATGTTGGGGTGGATATCGAGGCTATCCCGGGGTACATGTCAATATAAAATTCTACCTCTATGTGAAGAGGTATTCCTGGAACATTGTCGGGAAAAACTTCCGCATACTGATCCACCACTGCAGGAAAACCAAGACTCCGCATGTCAACTGCTCCTAGGATGAGGCTAGCCAACTGATGAGTGATGGGCTGTCCTCTCCTCTGCGAGAGTCCATCCTATGCTGGGAAGGCTCCCTTCTTGTCAGTGAAGGTGAACCTGCTCCCATCGGTGCGTACACACCGCACCTTGTGCTTAATACAGTCAATTTGAGCATGGACTTTAGATAACCAATCCATGCCCAAGATGACTTCGTAAGGCCTTGACGCCGCTACAAGAAGATCTCAGCCGAAGCTCCCGCCTCCTAGAGTAAGCTCAAACTGCCTAAACCAGTGTGTAATCATCGAGTCTTCTTTCGTAGGAGTCTCTAGCTGTAAGGATCGAGCCAACGGCTCTTTCGGAATCTTCGAGCTCCGAACAAGGGCAGCATCTATGAAAGAATGACTCGCTACTGTGTCTATAAGAACTGCAGCTTGGGTGGAATAGACACAGATAGTACCTCGAATCATCAGGGCGCGCCGTTGTCGTAGGCATCCGCTGCCTAGAGTTGTGCCTGTCTCTGCCCGCCAGCTCCCTGTGGTCGGGGTGGACCTCCTGGCGGTGGTGGTGGTAGAGCCTCAAAGCGCCGCCCACCACCTGCTGCTCGGCCAACTCCTCTGCCTTGTCTGCTTGCTCCCTGTGGACCACCACGGTCTACCCTCTGCCTCTGCCTGGGTGGTCCCTCAACCGTCTACTACTCCTCGGCACGGCTGGTCGGGCAGTCACGAGCCATGTGGCCCTGCCCGCCGTATGCGTAGCACTTTCTGCCTCTCGAAAGACTGGCTCCACACTGAGTGCCCCGCACCTCTGATCTAGTTTCCTAAAGTCGTCTGCCCGAGGGTCTGGTCTGCCTGGACCCATGAGTCTTCTGTTGACTGCCTTCTGCAGAAGACTCTGCTACATGACGCCCTGTGATAGGTCTCACTACTGATGTAGGCTCACCAAGGAAGCTCTCGATCAGAAGGGCTCGCTCCAGTACCCCTGCCTATGTCAGAATACTGAGGGAGATCAGTGATGCCCTGATCTCATGCCTCAATCCCTGCTCAATGGTCTGGGCCCGGAAGAATGGGTCCCGTACCATGTCCGTCGAATAGCGCGAGAGATCTGTAAATCTCGCCGAGTACTGGGTGACCATCAAGTTGCCCTACCGCAGCTAAAGAAGCTCTTAGATGCGCACCACACAGAGGGTGGATGGGACAAACTCCGAGCGGAAGAGGATCTCAAAGTCCATCCATAGAAGAGATGCCTCGCCGTGCACTTGGAGCATCAAGATCCACCATCTGCCTGCTACCGCGTGCAGTAGGCTAGCTGCGAGGATCACCATGAGGTTTGATGGTGTCCTCACTTTCCTGAAAACCCGTACAACTGCCTCTAGCCAATCCTCGGATACCTGAGGGTCTGTCTCCCTACGGAACCTGGGCGGTCGCTGACGCTGAAACTCGTGCAGTGTACTAAGGCGACGTGCATCGTCAGCGGCTGGGGATGGTAGCATCGGTGGCTCGGAGGGTAGAGATACCACTGGTGCCTCTACTGTTAAAGGGCCATGTACCGAGGCCTCATCGCTCGGTGGGATGTCATCACACACAACTCTCGGAACCCTAGATGGCTGCCGTCGTGGGGCCATCCTGAAATGAAACAGGTGAGCCACGGTCAAACAGTATACCTGGTGAGCTGACATAAATTAATCACAAAGAAAACTTGAAAGACACATGCAATCAATGTTTTCATGTATTAAGTCGGAAATTAGAAGTCAGGGTCCTGGTGTACGGATACGTCGGCCGCCGCACCAACACTAGATTCCCTGGACTGATAACAAAACTCAATACTCTTAACACCATTGCTTCACATTGAAAAAGATCAGAGTCCTGAGTTCTGCGGTAGAACCGAACTCCTCTGATACCAATTTGTCATGACCCGTCCTCGGGGCCCGTGTTGTGTCTACCCCAAGCCTGCCTTCCCTAGGCCAGGGGCTGACGACTAGCACCAAGGCATAATTCCTTGTAAAAAGGGAATACATTGACTTTTTAAAGTAAGCAAACCCACAGAGTACGCAAGCGGAAGTAAACACTAAGTAAAAACTGGGTACAACAGTAAGTGCAGAAAAGTAAGTGGGCCAGTATACATACTCAAACTGAATTTAAATTACAAATAGAAAGGGAAAAAAACAACTGAAAGTAAAGCCACAGCCTCGAGCCGTCCACTGGAAGTCCCTCCCGAAGGGTGGGTACAAATAGCCTCAACAGCTCCTCGGGTCCAGCCGTTCTCTCCGAGTACGCCCCGCCCAGTGATCCACCTCCGGGTACCGACCTGCTCCTCGTGCCTCAACCACGATCAGCGTTGTCTGTCATCTGCAACCAACACAATGTAGTGTGGGCATAGCCCGTGCAGGAGTGAGTATAATGTACTCAGTAGGGACCCCGAGACCCTCGAAGGTCTCCCAGAATCCACAAAGGATAATCCACAAAGGAAAGATACAAACATGATGTGACATCCGACACTACATAGGTATATGCACATACATATACCTAAGTCATCAATTCTCATTCGGCTCCAACATCCGAGATCAAGTAAAACCCATTCCACACATGAAATCACAACCCGGTCCACACAGGAAAGCATAACGTAATCCACACAGGATACCAGGTAAATCTTATCGAAGATAAGGAATGAATGTCAAGATTCAGCTCACACAGGTATACTTATTCGTAAAACGATAGAGATGATCAAATGTAGTCACTGATTCATCTAAGCTGTCGGACCCACATAGGATCAATAGGTACTAACCCCCGCAATGACCCACAAAGTATTGATAGGTAACTAACCCCCGCAATGACCCACACAGGATCAGACCCACACAGGATCAGACCCACAAAGGATCTGTAGGCACTGGCCCACACAGGACCGCAGAGCACTGATCCACACAAGATCTGACCCACACAGTTTCGGTAGCACTGATCCACGTAGGATCGCTGAGTGCTGTAGTTGTCGTCGTCGAATCCATGGAGGATTTCGGTACAGTCGTCATCGTCGTCGTTGTCGCAGCCAGCTCTAGGGTTCCTACACACACCAAGCTCGTTCGGGAGGGTCCGCTCCATGAGCCGATG
This sequence comes from Viscum album, assembly GCA_963277665.1. Taxonomy (NCBI): domain Eukaryota; kingdom Viridiplantae; phylum Streptophyta; class Magnoliopsida; order Santalales; family Viscaceae; genus Viscum; species Viscum album. The sequence goes on from OY728152.1 coordinate 36,815,360, forward strand.
GGCTGATACATCAATTGACACATAGTCTGGATTTGATGTATCCAAAAGTTCCGTATCGTCAACAGGAAGTCAACGTCACAGACGGCGCGTCAATCGGACACCCGGTCTGAGAGTTATTGGATTTTTCGTCCCAGGGGCCCAGTTGATTTTTAGGTCAAAACCAAACTGACTGTACTCCAACTACATCCAAACCTCGAGCAAAGTAAGCCCAAAGGTCCGTCTCACTAAGAGGTATCCAACAAAGTCAACGACACGTCAATCGGACGTCCGGAGCTCAAATTATAAGCATTTCCGCTCCGGGGGCCCGGTTGGTTTCGTGTACGAACCAACCCAGCTAAACCCAAAGTACTCCGAAACCTTGAGTGAAATATACCGAAACGACCGTCTCGATCCAAGGATCGCATCACAGTTGATGGTGCATCGATCGGAGGTCCAAAACCCACGTTATGGACAAAATACCATGAGGGGTCTGGTATTAGGGGTTCGGGCCCGGTCCGCCCCGGCCTGATACCCTCTGGGTCGGCCCGAACCAGGTCGACCCGACTCGGGTCCGGGTCCGGCCTGCATGGGAGCAGCCCGGCCCGGCGCACTGGCCAGGAGGCTCGGCCGAAACGGCCGAGCATTGAAATGCAGGAGGGGGGGGGGGGGTGGGGGGGGGGGGCGCTGCCCCCCTCTTGTTGTAACCGCGACCCCATGTGGGAGCCGCTTTGCTGGCCAACCGGGGGTTACGGACCCCCAGATTTCTCCCTGACCAGCCAGCCTACTCTGGCCGACCGGCTGTTGACGCCATGGGACCAGCGATGGCTGGTCCCCCTGCTCCGATGCCGGCAGCCCGAAACTGGCCGTCGGTCCCTGTTCCGCCGTGGCTTTGGTTCGTCCGGCATGGAGCGACGACACCGCGCCCCTCAACCGCGACCCCACTCCGGCCGCGGTGCCTTCGGAGTTCTCCGGCGCGGTGCGACGGCGCAGTGCATTCCTTGTCGCCTGACCCCGCGCGGTGCGACGACACCACGCCATCCTCGTTCAATTCCACCACAAGGTAGACAAGAGAAAAAGGGAAGGAGGGTTGGCCGTTTTTGTGCGGTCCGGCCCCCTCCTGTTAACTGATAACAAGCGGTCCATTTGTACGAGGAAAGATGACAGAATAATTTCATGAATAGAAACACATAAATCCCATACCTCGAGCATAGTTTGAATGGAGGTTCATCGCGGAATAACCATCGTGGAAGAAGACATCGCAGAAGCAGAGAGTCGCGTCGCGGAGAAATAATTCGTCGGCGTCGCGTCATCGATCTCCAAGTGATCCAGCGTTCTTGTCGACCTTCGTCGGAGGTCGGTGTTCATCACATTCTTCGTCGAGGACGAAGAACTTCAAGAGCTTTTCCTTTTCTCCCAAAGACTCACACAACAAGATTTTACCAAAAAAATAAGTACTTCACTTATTTTATTAACATGACTTAAGTTTGAAAAAACAAAAGTTGAATTAATCCTATCAATTAATTAACTCCACTTGACTTAATAAATGGAGGGTTATGGATGGTTAGGGAAGATGAAGGGGTGGGGATCGTGTGGGCCCCACCTCCCTCATAACCAAACTTGGGAAGTTGGGTGGTTTCCCCCAACTTACACTCAAAGGTTTTAACCACTTAGAGAAAAAAAAATTGATGATCAATTTTATTTTACCTTCCACAATTTTTTAACATCTTCTACCGTGAAAACACAACTCCAAAAAAGGTGTTCCTAAGCAATTACTGGCGCTGTGAATCCATCAGTGCCCTCGGAATTCGATTCTGAGCACCGGTTCAAAAGTTAGAAAAACCCACTCTATTGTTCACTGAATGTAGCCAATCTAATCTTCGGATAGAAATTCCAGGCACACCGGGCCTCAGAATCAAGTGCCGTTAGAAACCGCGTTCTTGTAAAATCCCAAAGAAAATCAAGAAAAAATTTCCCTTGAATTTTACGGGTCTTTACATTCCTAGGTTTCTCCTTACACATTTCCGGGATGATGAAAATTGAGCATTCATTTCTCCATAGTATCCACTGCTAGAGCTCTTATCATTCTCCTACACTCTCTTTTTTATGAGATTTGGAGTTGGGTAATGTATATATTGTTGATCATATTTTTGGAAACCTGCTTCGGTATGAACATAATAAAATTTACGCCAATCAACATTCCATTTAGTTGATCATATCCAACATCATGTCCACATTGTACATTATGTTCAATGTTACTATGAAAAATAGAATCCAACCATTGAGAAAAACAAGAAATCATAGTGTGAGTAACAATAGTCATTAAATAATTTATAGAATATCATAACAACTTATTTTCAATCTAAAAAACCTTATGATTAACAAAGGTTATTTATTCTCATCTAATATTAAAATCCATCTAAATGGTTCGTATAGATAATTTTAATTATCTTAAGCATATCCCTCCTGAGTGTCGTAACCAATAGTGCAACAATTTCTGTTGTCATGAATGAGTTTCCATTCAATTCTATCTCAAAGCTATGTTTTCAGGTTTTACCCTTAGGTACATATGTACCAGAGCCACCTCTGCCGACTCGTATCTAAATTAGGATGTATATCATGGAAAACACATATAATATTTACATTACCAAAATATTTGGAGGTTCTTCTATTGTAATACCCAAGGACAATCTTAGGGTAGTGTTTTCAAATCAAAGTTTTTCAAAATCTAGCATCCAAGGTTTATACTAAACATCATCGGATACCAACTTTAATGCCCCAACCATAGTTACCCAGAGTTGGTGTATTATTACATAAAATTAGCAAGATTACAAGGTGTCATGTCTCAAAATTCAGATTAGTTTAGTAGACTTTGAAGTACTATATACATATATATATTTTACATTATATCCTAAAATAAATAAAAACAACATTTTTTCCCTTTTAAAAGTAGTTATATCTGTTTTCCTATCCCTCTAGGTTAATCATAATATACTTCTTCACATCATGGGAAAAAGAAAACATAAGAAATGGGTGAGCTCCGATGCTATGTAGGGCTAACAATATATTAGAAACTATCATAAATAAGCATATACATGTAAGGAAATGTATAACACTAAAACAAAAGCCTTTTAAAATTAAACATTACATAGTATATAAAAGATAAATCAAATAATATCATTTACATATTCACATTGATATTATAAGAGTCTAATGATCACTAGAAATTTTAATGGATAATTTCGTAATGAAAGAATACATAATGCCGGACATCATAACTACGTAGTCAAGGCCTCGCGCCATGACTAAAAATAAAGATTTTTTCATGTAATTATGCGAAGACACTAGTTTGTCTCATGAGACCTACTGATTCATATAGGAGATATATAAGGCTCTGAGCATCACAAACTATTTCCAATGCATTCCTCATATGAAAATAATGAAACATAACATATATATTCATTTTAAAACTAGCAAATGAAATATTAATATTTTAACCACAACGAATGAATGGTCTAAAAATAGCACATCGACAGTCAATATTAACTCAATAAATAAAATATAGAACACTGTATTATAATAAATCAAACTCAATCATGAATAATTATGAATATTTACATTGATGAAAATAATCACAAAAACTGTTTGAGATAAATATTCTATTTTTCTTGAAAACATTTAAAAGTCTCACTATTTATCAAGAAGTCGTATAAATATATTTTTGAATCAACGTGTCCCATACAACTTTGTCACATTTAAAATAATTTTTTATTTTTAAACATTCATTTCCACATAAATAAATCCTTAAAACCATTTTTAGTCATGGAAAATAATGAAAAATATTTAAAAGAATAAATCGTTAAAACATTTAAAATGTTATTTTAGTTAGAGTTCTTAAACAAATGACAGACGCTTCAATAAAAATAAATGATTTAATAAAAACATTATAATATCATGAGAATAAAGGGATTAATTTATACTATATCAAATTACAGTATATACACCATATACAAGTGAATTGGCACATAACACCAATAAAGTTTCAATGGAATATAAATTTAGATGAAATACCTTATAAAGACTATATCCTTATGTTAAGTATAAATAAATGACCTAATTCTAAATGATAAATATAAATACACTCAATATTATTTTATATTAAGTTTAAATATATCAAAGGACTTTCACACATATTCTTGTAAAAACAACACCAATGACTTGAATATTTAACTCAATGAATGGAAATTCAGTTAATATTACTCTTATCATGTTCATATTGATGACTTATGAATTTATTAATGGAGTGATTATATTTAATAACGTATATCCAAAAATGTAGGAGTGGAAATTAATATATAAATAAATAAATATTGATTTCACAAATAATCATGGAGTAAAATAATCAATGAAGTTTGCGTAAAACCCAATGAGTAGAAATCAAAAATTAGAAATTCCCTTATCGATTTGGTAACATACCAAACATAAACCTCAAAAAAGAAGGATCATATAATTAAGATGTAAATACCCCTAAATTATTGTTTATTTTACAAATAATAAAATCATGGTTTGTACATACACCACAAAAAAGGAAGTTGTGGCAATATAGTATGTATCTCACGAGAATAATATATGAGATGTAATCCCCTTACCATGTTCATTTCATTAGTAGAGGTTTGGGAAACCTCATGTATAATGGTGAAATAATTTATTTTTGATTATTAAATAACCGCATACATAAATATGAAATCATATATGATCGTCCAATGTTCTTATGTTTATGATATTTCAGTAGTATCCTTGTTTAGGGTGTTAACTGATTCATTTTCCTTTATTTGTTTTGGTATGTAAATCATGTTTGTTATCTATAGGATGTAACAGATTAATATCCATAATGATATTATGTTCTTAAAAATTATTTTAAATATTTAATTGAAAATGATTCTTGAATGGTTATGATGGGGAAAGAAATCTCATCCCGTTGTGGAGACGGTAAGACGTACATATGCATGAATGACAATATCATTCTATTTTTGGTAAAATTGTATGTAAATTGATGGTATATTACATATAAAGAATAATTCACATGTGATATTTATTATTTAAATCAATTATTCCCATTATTATACCCATCCAAATAATGAACTGTTGAATAAAAAACTACCCCACAACGTGGAGATGGTAGGTCATACGTATGCACATATAGTGACATTGTCATTCAAAGGATGGATAAAATAATGAATATAGTTGTACCATATTTATAATAATGTCTATTAATGTATAAGGTACTAGGGTTATTATTTTGTTCTAGAAACAACAAATAAAGTGGAAGTGGATGAAAAAAGAACATTGAAATAGGTGATGAAATTACTACCTCTTCTTCGGGTGATTCCTTTTTGATTTGATCAAAAGAGCACATATCTCAAATTTTTGATAACATTAAGGCCTATAAGTTTATTTTAGGGTTTTTGGGAAGATATTTGAGACGAGTTTGGCTGGTACAAATGGCATTGGATGTGTGATTTTGAGAGAAGGGAAAGTACCTTTTTATAAGAGCAGTGAGGGTCACATTTGGAAACGATCGATATTTTATTATAAAATAATATTCGATTTATAATGCCTAAATAAGGATTTATTTCAAGGATAAGGTGGGTATGGGTCGAAATAATATCAACCAATAGGTTTTAGACATGTTTAGTACACTATATTAACCTTATCATTTTGATTTACTTCTTAGTTATAAAGTTTAACTTTTACCATGTCTTCTTGTATTTCAACATTACATGGTCAGTAAACTTACTATAAAATGCCAATAGAACCTTTAGTTGTTCATTAATAACATATATATCATTATATATGTCCTTTGTAATAATTTTATATTTTTAGGAATAATATATCACTTAATAATATACTATTTTTTAAAATATTCATTTATGTCAATTTTGACACTATTTAGTCATTGGTCTTTGTAAATGTCAAATATACTTGATTACATAAAATAAAATACAATAAATCAACCCTAAAATTTCATATTAACCACTAAAATAAAGGGAATTCATCAAAATATTCAATTTATATTTATTGTTATATTTATAATTTCTATTATTTTATTCTTTCATTAATAAAGTAATTACTACATCATTATAGTGTCATATATAAATTTAATTATTTAATGCCTAAAAATTATAAATAAAATAACATGATGTAGGGAATATGTTTATATTTCTTATTAATATTTACAGTCAAATTTATCTCAGGTATATCACTATATTAATAATAGTTTGGTAATTAATCATTTAATTTAACACTTGCAACACTTCATTAAATAAAATAATAATAAAATTTATAATTGAAGCCATGTGGATTAAAAGGATCATATTTTATTCCTAAGGATTATTTTGGTCTAAATAAACTTATCTTATTGAATTAGGACTAGTGTTAGGGTAATAATAAGATCATTTTTACCTTTAATTACCCTATTTACTATTAACCATCATAAACAAAATTCCAAATTTACTATTCCCCATTAATTATATTCATAATATTGAAACAAATTTTACTTACTAATGTCAACCATGTCTTTAGGATTTTTGAAATTAAATTCACGGAAGCAGTAAAATTATATTTGTAGGAATTTTTAAATTCTCCTAGATGGTGGGTAAAAGACGTTAAAAAGTTCAATAAAATTTTATATATATAACATTATTATAAGATGACCCAAATGAATTAAATTGGACAAATTTTTTGTATTAGGTATCTATTTTGACTTTAAAAAAATTATGTCATATTTATTTAAATAAAAGTTGGTTTTAAACAATAACTCAATGTTTTTCACTATTTTTTAATAATTATTGTTTACTCAAAATAACAAAAAAAAATCACCCAAAGCTATTTTGGATATTACAAATTTGAAAATGATGTCTATTTTACCAATTAAAAACATAGGTGTAGTATTAACTAATTTAAAATTAATTTCCATTGTCAAAACCTAAACATGTGTTTTTTAGAAGTAATAACTATCAAAAGGTTGATATGTGTTTATATCTAATTTAAATGTGAAATTACTTCCAATGACCAATATTTGAATAAATGATAAAAATATAATCTTATTATACTTCAAAACCATTCAAATGTATTATTTTACACTCTAAATTGTGTTGATTAAAAAATTTTCTTTCAATTAAAATTTAGTATCTTTCAATATTCATCGAAATATAAAAGTTATCATAAAAACACAAAAATATTATTAAAACTAAATTTTTATGTCCCTCTTCTAAATAAAAAGTTTCTTTTGTCAAATTGAATATTTAAAATTGGAAAATATTGTATTTAAACAGGGTTGGCTATTAAAAGGTGGTAAAATGGAATTTTTTGAAAAATACTTCTTATATCTGAAAAATTGAATTTGTTTTTAAATAATGTATAAAAAACACATACTATGGATGTCAAAATAATATGGATTATATAAAATTCAAAATACATTTAATATTATTCATAATTGTTTGTAATGTCAAACTGGGTATGTCATGGTGTGCTCGAACTCAGTGTTGAATGTAGTGCAAGTTATTGAATTAATTTAAAGAAAATAACTTACTAATAAAATATTAGGGTGTTACATAATGCATGAAACTCTTTGGGAATTTTTTAATAATTTTGTCTCAAGATGATGAAAATGCCTCATTGTGAGAGTTTGTATCATTTTATTATCAAATGGTGGTTCCATTTCTTCTAGGGGAGGGAGTCACTTGATGGGGAGTCCATTTTGGGTCTCCTGTGTTTGTTTTATTGGTCACTTTTATTGGTTTATAGTTTAATTACTTCTATCTCATTTATTTATTATCAGGAACCTCTTTGAGCTAACAAGGTGTACCAGTTTTATATTTTGAGAAATTATGGGGTGGCTTGTTAGGGGAGAATAACATTATAGTGGTGAAAATTTTCACACCTTCTACAATTAAATTATGTAATTTAGAAATTTTCATGGCATCAGGTTGTTCAGTTTGAAGCCCTGTTTAAATTTTTTTGTTTTTATTAAAAAAACAGGTTGTGGGATTGGTGACATCAGAAGCACGTGTAGGGAATGGTCTACCAAAGCTACATGGATCCACCCATGTTATCGTTCAATGTTCCCAATATTAAAAATAAATAAATAAAAAATAGCAAAATGGGGACAAAAAAAATGAATTAAATTCAATAATACTAATTATATTATTATTTTGAATATTAATAACAGTAATACTTAGTTGACTGATATAGGATTTATTATTATTTATTTTATTAGGTTTTTTGTTAATAATAATAATATTATTATTATCATTGTCATTATTAATATTGTAATTTTAATGTATTTTTAACTGGTTAGGGTTTATATTTTCACCCCCAATCTTATCTACCCTCTCTTATTAACCTCCACCCCTCCCCCATCATGATGCATCATCCCCTTCCCACAATCCTTATGTGTTATTCCTTTACCCATCCATGGAACCCAATACGCATGCCACCTCATCCTATGGCTAGTGTGCTTTTCCTGCTTTGACACCCAAACACCAACCGACCACCCCAATTCCTCCCTCGAGCAACCTGTAGTCGGCTTCCCTCCCAACGCGGTGCACGAACACTCTGGACCAAAATTCTCATGTGGATCCCCATCAATAACACCCCCCCATTGCGCACACACCTATCTCTCTTGATGTCCCTTTGGGTAAAACCCTCCTTCAAATTTGGTTTTTGGTTTTCGAGTAGGTTGAGTTGTGTTTTCAGGTATTCATCGTTCGTCATTTTTTTTGAATTATTGAATTAGAGTCCAATTTGGGAACCATGTGGTGTTATTGTGGTGCGATTAGAGTTTTGCACGCATTTTTGGATTTTTTTTGACACCCGAGGTTGTTGGATCAATTAATAAACACTATTTGGCCAATTATTTTAATAGATTAGTTAATTTAATGTCTTACATGGTTAATATGTGTGGTGTGGAATTTTTTTTAAATGGTCTCATGTGTGTTAAATTTAAATTATCATTTTTTTGTGAAATTGAGTTTCATTCATGTGTAACCCATTTTTTGTTATTTTATGTGAATTTATTAGTCATGAAATTCGTTATTTAAAAAATATAAGTGGTGTTTATGATGTTTAAAATGGTATTTATTGTGAGTTTGATTATAAAAAGTTAATATTGGGTATGTTATTGGTTTAATTCCTTGTGATGTTTCTTAGGGTTCATTTATTAATTGTGAAAATGGTTTATTTAAATTATTTAAATGCTAAAAGTCATGTTTTTTCATGTTCATGATGTGTCATTGGTTTTAAAGTGGTGTTTTTATTTGAAATTGGGACAGTTGTGGTGAAAATATTTGTGCTTGTAATTTAAAATTGATTCATAAATTGTTATGATGTTTATTAAATTTCATGTGTACTGTTTTGGTCCTTCTTTATGGTTTTGATTTTTTTAGTCAAAGGTTAATCTCCTACGTATCCATACCTAAGTATTTATATATATATATATGGGTTCCCTTGTTATATCTATATTCATCTATGGGAGTGAATGTAAATGTATAGTGGTAGGTGTTTCCTTGTATATAAATTAAAATTCATATGTAGGTGAGTGTCAACTAGTTAATGCATATTATAATATATGTAAGGATCCCTCTGAACATGTTCATGTCCATGATGGAGTGTATATATGTCCTAGGTTTTCTTTTATGTAGGTGAGAGTGCATATTTATAGTGGGGGAGTAGCATCTTTTAGTTAAAATGTGCCAAGATCCAAATTTTATATTTGGTTCCACTCTATAGTAGCTTCCCTATACCTTGATCATTAATTTGAACAGTTATTTTTTTTCTTTTTGTTCATTTTAAAAGTATTTATCTTGATTTTATATGAAATAAACATGAAATAAATATATATAGGAATATATAATTTATTATAGTTATTGAAAATTGGATTCCTAGATTTTTTTTAACGTGTAATGAGTATCCCCAAAGATGTGTGGACATTATGCCAGTTTTTATATAAATTTATAATGACATGTTGATTTTCTTGAATGGATTAACCCATTATATACAAGGTTTTAGGATTGTTTTAAAAACATGGTGGCTTGGTTGTGCATTTTTTCTATTAATTGATTTTTGGAAATTTAAGTTGTTGAGAAACATTGTTTTCTAATATGTTAAAATAATATGTAAAGAAATTATTCTCATTTTTCCCATATAGAATGGTTTGGGAAAGTGGAAAACCCTACTATATGATTCTACCCTTAGTTTCTGAAATGTGATACAAGTGTTGAAATCTAAAATATGATATGTGCCAAATGTTGTAGATTATGAATTATATGAAATGAAAGAGGGGGAATTAACTTAATGAGATAGAATTATGGTTAAAGGTAGAATGATATTTGGATAAAGAAAGTGTTATGTTCATTTATGTTGTCTTGATAAAACCTCACCATCATTTTAAATAGAGAACATGTGTAACCCATGGTAACTAGGTAGGAAGACTAGGACTATTACACTAGACGATACATAATTTGTTTTTCCTGATTTCTTCTAGTAGGATTAATGCCTACCACACTATCAAAAAATTATGATGGTTATAAACCACTAGGTTTTGGGTGTGTTCCCAACTACTTGCTCTTTCACAAGAAAATAGTAGGATGTGGTTTCTATAGAACATTTTCACTTAGGTAAAAGGTTCCTACAGTCCCATTTGTGCAAGTTACCTATAAGGGATGACCATGGTTCATGTTTATGACTTGGTTTTTGAGAAATAATTTTTATTTTAGTAGTATATGTCATGAATCCTCCTTTGAATGATCTATGATTTTTATTCAAACACATTTCCTTTCATTTTGGAATGTTTTTGAATTCTTCAAACTGTTTTGAAAATATAGGTGAGTTGGAACTATTTACATAAAAATGTAAACATGTGTATTGATTATGAAAATAATGAAAATGTTATTTAAATATGCCTTATTTTCCAACTATCAAGATTGAGTTTATTTTTATAGGTTAGGGAATAGGGTGTCATTGCTATTTTTCTATCCTATGGAGCATCCCGGTGCTTACTCCTATATTATCTTCCAATTCCATTTTTCTCTAGTCATGGTTATCTCTTAGAGTGTGTGTGGATTTTATGTTCGAGGGTGACCCACAAGGCCACTTGAGGAATTTTTTGTTGCTTAATTTTCTTTTATTCTTGTTGTGAGATTATTTAGTTTACCTTACATTATTTACATGTCTTTAATTTAATTGTTAAATCATTCCCCAACATATTTTTGATACCCAATAACATATTCCAGCTTGTGGGGATTGAGAATTCCCCTTAGGCCATACCACAAATAGGGTGGGTGCTAGGTTGAATGGAGACCCGACATAGTTCAAGATGGTAATATAAGATCAAATATCGTGGTTAGTAAATACATTACATTATTAATAAATAAAACAAGGTGTAATAATAAATGAATTGAAATGATATTTAATTTTTTTCATCGATGAAGATAAAAAATGATTTGATATTTATGTACTAGAAAAATATGGGTCTTTATGTATTTATTGATGGTATGATTCATTATCTTCATCAAATGAGATTTCAACCATCTATACATTTAATATTAAATTTTCACACAAGCAATATGTATAGATGAAAATAATGTCAATAATGATTATGTGATTCACGCATTATTCTAATTCAATTAGAATATTCTGAAACTATGTTTGTGTTGCATTATAACTATATTTGAAGAAGTAGATGATAGATAATGCACATATTTCTTTATTATCAATTGGTACTCGATGTTTGGAGATATATAGCCATTTGAAGGAGAAAATTTGGTGGGAAGGAATTAAGAGAGATATTGAAAAATGTGTTACTAATTTTTAGAATGTTAGAATGTTAATGATATGAGTTATATGTCTAAGGATATTTTATAACCATTTACCATAAAATAATTGAAATGAGAAAACATCACCATTGATTTTTTTCATTTAACTCCTTTAAAAAAAATAAAAGGAATAATTTCATATGGGTCATAGTCAATATCATTACAAAGACAACACAATTAATTTACAATAGAGAATATGTTGCCTTTATCAACATATTTTTTAATAAATTATGGAATCAATAATATTTTATGGTGTACCACAATCAATTTTATATTATCATGATCCGAGGCTTACCTCAATGTTTTGGATAAGTATTATGTAGTTTGTAGATATAGAGTTATGTTTCTGCATTACATAATATCCCACGTCAAATATCCAGTTTGAGAAAACTATTCAATCCCTAGAATTAATTTTGAGATATTTATCCATTGATGTTGAAGGTGATTTTGTCAACACCTTCCATTAGATAAATTTTCTAACAAGAATAGCCCTCACTCTAGAATTTTAGTTTTCCATATGAATACCCATACATGAGGAGGTAAATAATTCCAAAATACTTGAATATTGATATAAATAAAATTATTTTAGTAAATGATATAGTATTTAGAATTATAGATATGGTTTTATTCATTAAAATTCATTTTTAAGAATAATATAGTATAAAAATAATTTATTCATACAATTTTCATAAAGATGTAAAATGTTTTGTTGGTGAAAATGTATTCTAATGAATATCCCACTGAAATAGGGTGATGATATTTAGAAATAATGTCAATATATTACATAGTTATTTTATTTCGTTAGAAATGATTGATCGTATTGAGATGGATTATCATCGATAGGAACATCCATCAAATTCCACCGATATTCATGATTTTTTCCATGTATTAATTCAGATAAAGTGAAAACATAATCACCCACATGTACCTAACATATATTTCATAATTATAGTGGATGATTTTTTATGAATAAATATTTAAAAAATATTCTAGATCCTAGAGAAAATGATATATGAAACAAAACCATCCACCTCATCCTGGTTTTGTTGAGAAACCACCAAATTGATGAAGAAACATAGTAACTCGAGGATTTTTTGAGGTAGAAGTATAATCATCATTTTGTATTAGAGTGACTAGTTTCAAGGGAAAGTATTCATTTTATATGGGAGGGGGTATATTATAATTACCTGATAATTTAATGAAAATTTTCTATTTAGATAATTATTTTTTTTCAATATGATATGTGATATTAAATATTTAGCATAAATTAACCACTATTTGGTATAAAGATATTATAATTTCAAATTCCACATACCACCTAGATTTTGGAATGGAGGTTATGACTAAAACTATTTATGTTATGAAATATTTATGTTTATATATGTATATAAATAATTATTAGTGGATTGATAATAAATATAAATTAATATAATTAAAAAGAAAAAATGAATATTTATTTTGAAAAAAACATATTTTATGATTGTAATTTATTTATCTCTGATTCGGTTGCTTTCACAAGGGTGTGCGCCATCATGCTGCGACGTGCTTGACATTTCCCCTCATTCATGATTTCCAAAGGCAGGTGGAATCTATCACTTATTCCGGGATGTTTGATCCTTGATATAAATATGATAACGGTATGTCGATCTCTCCATCTATTGATGCATCCTCGAAATTCATCCCCTAGTCTAGGTATCCCCTATATATTTGAGTCATTATTCAATAATCTTCTTTCTTCATCCATATCATTGTGCATACTAGTTAATAATTCTTCATCTTTCTAGACATTCCAAGTTGTCTTGACATGAAAATAACCTTCGGTCAGAGTAGATGAAAACATTCAGTATATTGAGGAATATATGGATGCATAAACATTGGGGAACCTATATTCTTCCTCATAAGATGTCATCACAAGGGAACACGAACCAATGAATCCCTTGACGGTCATGCGGTATCATATTATAGAGGTATGTATCTATAGTTTTCCTCAACTTCCCTTATTTAACACGGGGTATGCCATATGTTTAACGTCTTTTGGATATGAAATTAGAGTAACCAGAACTCCCCGTAGAGGCGGATCAGATTGGTACATCCCTATGAGAGAGTTCTTGGATGTTTTATGAGATGGGTGGATCAGAACACCCAATAAGAATGGACCTAGAGTAGTGTGTCCCACAAAGGGAAGGTATCACACAATGAAGTATGATCTGAACACAACTGAGTATGGATCATAGAAAGTGTACCCCATAAAAAGGGATACTAGGGATTACTATTGGCACCTAATGAACCATAGGTAGCTTTCCAACATACTATATGTAGATGACAGGGATCGAAACGCACATAGTTCAAATGGTTGATGAATCGATGTGTACCGAAAGGATAAAGATCTAGAGACTTATTGGGGATTGCACATGGATAGAAGCCCATTGCAAGATGGGAACTCTTAGATTGATTGTTATGGATTTTGTAAGGATTATGCATGAATAGCTACCCAGGTTGATGGCATTATTTTACCTTGTTTTTCATATAGGGTATACTACATTTTAATTTCATCTAGATAGAACTATTGGGCATAAGGCACCTAGAAATAACTGGTGTTGAGACATACCCAAGAGTGGCCCTTTTTGGTTTGACCTGCAAAAGAAACCAGGTGATGGGGGTTTGAGGAGTTCTTTGAGGATTTTTTTAACTGAAGACACTCAAGAAATTGATTATGAGAAGCTCAAATCATGAAATATAAAATGGAACAAGAAAAATATGTCGACTCAAGGTAATTCCTGGAGTTAAGAGGAATATCTATAATCATGGTATTCTATAGGTGCAAGGTGGGTTCTCATAAGGGAGCAATGGAATATGATGACATATTGTCCCAAACATTTCTTTATGTGACCATCCATTTTTCAAGTGGGTTAGTGATGACAGCGAAGGGACCACCCTAGAGGGAGGGTACCACATCCCATCACTGATCCTGAGTGGGAGTGGGGGGGGGTGTTCCTCGATGGTATGGACCAGTGGGAACAATGGTTGGAGATTTGTGTAGGATAGGGATTCACGAAGTAAACGGGTTCGCGGAGCATAGGGTCTCACAATGGATGGAGATTTGCAGATAGATGGGTCTCATAGAGCATGGGGCTGACAAAGAATATGGTCTCGCAAAGCAAGGGGCTTGCAGAGCATAGGGTGTAGTAGAGCATGGGGTTTCACAGAGCTCAGGGTCTCGTGAAGTGGCTTCACAGTGGAAATGTTCTAATAGATCATAATCTCTCCTTAGAATTAATTTCATTATTAGGACAGTGATCTTCAATGGTTTAATTCTTCACAGAGCCTCGAGCTACATGAAAGTTTCTCCCTCATTCGTAAAGGGATGAGGTTTTCATGATGAGCATCACTTCGTGACTCTCAAGATCACTGCAAAATGGGAGATTGGCCACTAAAGGGGCGGAATAACCGTCCTTATGGAGGGGGTGATCCAGCTATTTGTCGCTGATGGAGATCAGTGGAGCTTTACATGAAGAAAAAATGTACGTCGCAAAGAGAAAATGATGCCATGAAGGAAATCATGCTTCACAACCAGAGGTAGATCCCCCCAAGATTCTTGGAGTTTTTAAGGCTACCTTCACGGCCTTCTCAGTGCTCGTGGAAGCTTCGGCCAAGTTCCTTAGAGTAACGAAGGCTTTTTGTAACGATATTCGCGGTGCTTGAGGAGGCTTCGGTCACGTTCCTATACTTCACAATCACAGAGGGATCTCTGAGAATGGGGAGTGCACACCAGTTTTCCAGCACAAATTGGAATGTCCATAACTCAAAATATGTATGTCTGTTCGGGCTCTAGGACTAGTCAAATTGAAGCGTGCGAAATAGGCTATGCTCTTGGATCATGTATGGAAGAATTTGGATCCTCTTGTGGATGCGTTTTCTGAATCCAACAATCACCTTATAAGATATATTAATACAAATATGTGACTTATTGTAATGATATTTATATTTAATTTAATTCTTGTTTCTATAAAAAATAATTAATATTTTTCTACGATAATATAGAATCAAATTATGTTTTATTCATGAAAAGTATTTTTTAAAAAAATTTATGTTTTCAATCATTTATGAAAATTTCATAAAATTATTTTCATTTATTTATATGTATTAAATTACATAATATTAATTAAATTTTTATTAATTGGATTTGAAAAAATTTAAATCGTACAATTTCATATTTAGTCAAATATAATTGTATTTGTTGTAAAATTTATTACTTCTATAAAGTGTAAATATTGTTACACTTGATTATAAATAATATATATTTATGTAATAATGTATCCAAATACATATTTTATGAAATGAATTTAGACCTTAAAATATAACCCTGGAAAATTAGTAGTTTAATTGAATATTTTCTTGGATAATGACCTATATATTTTTTAAATAAATGAAATTTAAATAATTTCTATCTCTTTGTTTTTTATATCATTTTATATCTCAAAAAACTCCAATAAATAATTTTAATAAGAATATATGTCTTTATTTTGATCATAATTATATTATTCTCATGATATATAATTATTTTTGAATTTTAGAATGTATATATTTACTTTAATTATCCATAAAGCACAGATACAATATGTCTATATTCAATAAAAATCTATATGAAATGATTTTAAAAAATTAAAGTCATTTGATTTGGATGACTTAATTATAATAACTAATATTATAGATTTATAATTACTATTAGGGTGGTTTTATAGAATTTTATTTTACTCCCCCCTTCATCATTATGTATGCAACTTTTAATTAAATATATAGTGTACAATATTAGAATAATAATATTTTATGAAATTAATATTTTGCTAAATAATTAATATGTCGAAAAAATCATGTAATAACACAGATTTTTTATATGGTCAATAATGGAATAATTTTACAATTAACGTTTAATTTTTGAACATCTAAATAAATATAGAAACATTTTATCGATGAAATTTTTTTTCATAGAAAAATATAAAATAGGTTATGTAATGTGTAATAGCTGATGCTCTCAGTTTGAGATAGGGAATTCAACTACTAGGATATGAGACGGAGTAGCTAGCTGCATTGAAGATATCCTTTGTTGATAGAGTTGGAGAAGCCTTTCTGCATTCACTCACAGTCACTCCTCCACTTCTTCAGCGAGTTAGAGAGGCTTAGCGTGGGGACATTGACTGTGAGATGTGACGTGCTCAGATATCCACAAGGCAGGAACCTGATGGATTTTCTGAAGGAGGGGAGCACATCATCCATTTCATTGGACGTACCATGGTACCGGTAGCATTATAGTAGTGGGTGCTGAGGGAGTTCCACACTTCCCCTCTAGCGGTACATCCAGGAGTGGCGAAGATGTACTATGACCTCAGACGACAACACTGTTGGCTGGGTATGAAGAAGGTTATAGCAGAGTTCATTTTACACTGCCTCACTTGTCAGCAAGTGAAGGCAGAGCACCAGGTACCACCAGGATTGGTACATCCCATAGAGGTTCCAGAGTGGATGTGGGATGGGATATCCATGGATTTTGTGACGGGGAATCCACGTACATCCAGAGGACACAACTCTATCTGGGTTATAGTTGACCGACTCACCACGACGGCCCACGTCCTACCGATTAGAGAGTAGGGATTAGTAGAGAGCTTCGGACGACTCTACATTAAAGAGATCATAGGACATCACGGTGTTCCATCAACTATTTTTTCTGATCGCGATACTCGTTTCACTTCCCGGCTATGGAAGGGGTTACATGAGGCTTTCGAGACACAACTTCTCTTGAGCACCACCTTTCATCCTCAGAAGGATGGCCAGACTGAGGGGACTATACAGACACTCGGGGACATACTCCGTGCATCTATCCTTGACTTTCGTCATAGCTGGGAGGATCACATACCCTTGGTGGAGTTTGTGTACAACAACAACTTCCACTCCACCATCAGGATGGCACCATACGAGGCACTATATGACAGACCTTACAGATCACCTCTATGTTGGACTGACCCTTGGGATTCAGCACTCGTAGGACTAGAGATGGTTCAGGATATGATGAAAAAGGTGTAGATCATCCAAGAGCGGATGAAGACTGCACAGAGAAGAGAGATGTGTTATGCTAATAGGAGGCGGAGACCACTAGAGTTCGAGGATGGCGACCACGTCTTCTTACGGGTCTCACCAAGACGGGGTCTACGGAGATTTGTCCAGGGTGGAAAGTTATCTCCACGATTCATCGGCCTTTCCAGGTCCTCAGTAGAGTAGGAAAGTTGGCTTATCGCCTGTCCCTTCCACTAAAATTGCACTAGGGTCATGACGTCTTTCACGTAACTCACCTGAGGAGATACGTGCACGACCCGACCCACACCATCGATCACGGGGAGCTGGACATTGATGACGGGGTGACATTTGTGGAGGTCCCGGTGGAGATAGAGGATCAACAGGAGCGGGTCCAACATGGATGCTCGATTCCTCTAGTGTGCATTCACTGGAAGCACGCGAACCTCCCGAGGAGCACTAGGGAGAAGGAGGCTTAGATGCGAGCTCAGAACCCACATTTGTTTCCCTAGTGTGTGTTGTAGCTTTATGGGGGCGTAAATCCCTGAGGTGGGAGTATTGTAAAGACCCAGAAATTTCAAGGAAATATTTTTTTCTTAAATACATTGGAATTTTACAAGACTACGGTTTCTGACGGCACTTGATTATGAGGCCCGGTGTGCCCAAAATCAATTTCTAAAGTTTTGTTTGGGTACGTTCAGTAAACTTACATGCATCTTTTTCTATCTTTTGAACCTGTGCTCGGAATTGATATCTGAGGACATCGATGAACTCACAACACTGGTATTCGCTTAAGGGGATCTTTATCGCAGTTGCGTTTTATGTGGTTTGAGAGTTAATATTTGGGAATTTAGAATAAAATAAATAAAATTTGTGGAAACCAATTTTATTTATGGGAGTTGGTTAATTCCTATCAAATGGAGTTAGAGGTGGGGACGACACCCACATAACCTCCCAGGAGAGGATATTTGTGAGGTGTGGCCCACACGAGCCTAGACATTCCATCTTCTAATAAATTGCCCTAAACTCCCTTAAACCCCTTGTTTAATTCTTGACAACTCCCCTCTTTAATTGCTAACCCTTCACCTTCTTCTCTCTCTAATTAATTTTGCAAACCCATGGTCAATTAATTAAGTGATTCACTTAATTAATTTATTTTGTGTGTTTGAATTAATTGGATTTGCATGGAACTTCATTATAATTTGGAGAGAGCTATTTTAATATTTGCCTTAGCAAATATTTTGTGGGGGAACCTCTGGAGAAGTAGAAGAACACCATTCTTCTCTCGATGAAGAATATCTATGGTGAAGAACGTGAACTCACCAACGATGCTTCTTCTTCGGGCACACTCTGATGTCGAAAGAATCGACGTTCTTTATCTACGACGCCCAACCCCCATGACACATGTCTTCCACGACTCGACGACATGCGATGTCAATTGTGAGGTAGGGGAATTATGTTTAATTACAATTGATTAAAATTGTTCTTGTTCTTTGTTGAGAAACATGGTTTGACTTCGGCTAATTGATACTGCCTAACGCAGAGGGTGCGGGCCAAACGCACCCAGCCCAACGACCCTCCGTTGAATCTTTATTTGCGATTGAAGCACATTGGAAGAGGCAACCATGGGAGAAGTGGCGGTCATGCGCCGGCTGCGTGTGGGAGAATCGCGGCCCGCAACCACAGACCGCTCGGCCGAAGAAGAACCGGCCAGCCGAAGCCGGCCGGGCCGAAGGAAGACCGCGACGCCCCAACAGGCGCTGTGCTGTGGTGGACGACGACCATCATCCCATGGGCCACTTCGGCAGTGAACCGGTTGGCTCATCGGCTGGCAGGGTGAAGGATCCATAACACCCGGAGGTGCCGCGCAGCAGGTTTGCGGCCCGCCCGAGCGGGCCGCTTACTCCGGGAAGGCCGGCCAGCTTCGGCCGGCCAGTTTATGAGGGCGACACAGCTTAGCAACACCGGTTCGGGTAGCCAGGGGGCGTGCCCCCTAGACTACTCAGCCCCTTCGGGCCGAGCCACTCGGCCAATCGGGCCGCACCCATCAGACCGGGCTGCGCCCCTCAGTCCGGGCCACATGACTCATCAGGCCGGTCTGAACCTCTGCCAGGTCGGATCTGCCAAAACAAGTTCTACCCAACCCACCAGCCCACTGGGCATAACGGGTCGGGCCCGTTTTCACTTAAAGCTGAATAACTCGAAGACCACATGTCTGATCGACGTGCCCTCTACGGCACTAGGAACCTCGCGATGAAGCGGTCCTTTTGTGATACTGTATGTGAGTTTTGGATTATATTGAATAATAGCTGGGTTTGGAATGAGCGTATTTCCAACCAGGCCCCTAGAAAGGAAAAGCCAATATCTTTTAGACCAGGCATCCGATTGACGTGTCATCTGTCACGTCAGGTTCCTTTTGACGAGACAGAACTTTGGGATACATCAAATCTGTACTTCGTGATAGTTGATGTATCAACCCCTTGGCTTGAGAAGCGGACCCGCTCGGAATCGAGCATGCTGTGTGTGGGAACCCTAGAGCTGGCTATGACTGCAATGAATATCGTACTGGAATCCTTCATGGGTTCAGTGACGATGAATACCGTACTGGAATCCTCTTTGGGTTTGGCGACGATGACTACCGTACTGGAATCCTTCATGTGTTTGACGATGATGATTAATATTCTTGTATCCTACGTGGGTCCGACAGTTTGACTTCTATTCTAGTATCCTATGTGGGCCCGACAGAGTAGCTGGTCTAGTATCCTACGTGGGTCTGACGGCTTAGTTGGACTAGTATCCTACGTGGGTCCTCCATCTAAGATGAATCAGTGACTACCTCTGATCATCTCTATCACCTTATGAATGTTATATACCTGTGTGAGATGGGTCTTGATTTTCTATCATTATCATCAATGTGATTGACTTTTTCCCTATGTGGACTAGGTAGTACTTGGGCTCGAGAGTTGGAGCCGTACTGTGGTTGATAACTTAGGTATATGTATAGGAATATAACTAAGTAGGGTTGGTTGACACTTCTTGTTTATATCTCTATTATGTGGTTTATCCTTTGTGGATTCTAGGAGACCTTCGGGGTCTCAGGGTCCCTGCTGAGTATCGTTATACTCAACCCTGCACGGGAAATGCCCACACTACGTTGTGTTGGATGCAGACCACATACAGTGCCGGTCGTTGTAGAGGCCTGTAGAGATGGATGGTACCAGGTGGTGGACCACTTGGTGAGATGTACACGGAGCAGACAGATGGACCTGTGGTGCTGGGGAGACTATCTTTACCCACACTTTAGGTGGGATTCTCGGAGGACGACTTGGTGGATTCTGCTTTACATTACTACTGTAGTACTAGACTTTCAGTTGTACTGTACTTTCAGTTGGGTTTGTATTCTGGCCCATTTACCTTTCAGCACTTACATTGTATTCCATATTACATTGTTCTTACTTCATCTTATGTACTATTTTGTGTTTTCTTACTATCATAACGGCAATCCCTTCCCTATTTATTCGGATTTACACCATTGGTGATAGTTGTTATCCCCTGGCCTATGGAAGGCGGGCTTGGAGTAGTCAAGGCACGATCCCCAAGGATGGGTCGTCACATTCTCCAATACATCTACTACAATTATGGAAAAACTTATTTAACCAAAATAAGGGACATAAAATGAAACATAAAAATACACACACCGTACGAAAATTTGGGATCATACACATTTTTATGGCGGACCTTCAATAGTAGTATACATTTTATACAGGACTAATCGAAATGCACCACCAACAATAAAAATGAGATCAAACTTTATAAAATATTTTTTATCACCAAGTTTTCATTGAATCAGACAAAATATCACATGATATGCATAAATTTGGAGGATTTCATATATTAATAGTTTTATTCCCTTTTATGTTTTGGAAATAATAGCTATCCAGAAGAGACTGTTTCACCCATCTACGCTCTATCAATAATTCCACTTCATCCAACCTTGCTCCACGTATATTCAAAATCATTTATTTATTAATTATTGTCTTGTTACCTCTTAGATTTATATTTTCAATATCTCTTTATAATTATATGAATTCTTATATGATATCTATGGTTTTAAAGGTTGTTTTCAAAGGAGCATGGTGGAGTCAAACTGATAAATGTGTAATACTTTTTGTATATTATAGAAAATAATATTTATGTAATAAATTTTTTAATTATTAATTAGTGATAAGAAGATTATTTTGTTCATGGTTTTTTATTTATATTGAAATTTGAAAATATAATTGGATGATAACAATGGAGTTTTTAAATTTTTTCCCTGACGGTTTCTTAGAAGTTAATCAAGCCATTATTCATGGGTTCTGGTGGGTACAAACCACATGTAATTTATAACCAATTTAATTTTCATTGATTATATATTAGTTAAATAATTTAATTAATAATAAATATTAATTGATTAATTGTTTTTTCATAATGATAATCTCATGGAATCATATTCATAAATGTGGGAAACTTTTGTCTTGTTCATGTTACATTATCATTGATAAATTGAGATATATATAAAGAAAATTGGTGAATAAAATTATACAAGGTATGATTCAAAAAATTTTAAAACCATATATTTGTTTTCATGTATGATATTAGGTTTATGATATAGAATGTTGGTGTGAATGTCCAAATATTGAAATGATGTGTGATTTGGTATATATAATAAGAATATAGTTGTTTCTAATTCATAGAATGGTATTTGTAAGGATAATTCATTGATAAAAAACCTATTAATATATTTTATTACAAAGTATGTTTTTATATATATCAATTGAGGAATAATAGAGGGTTTTAAAAAATTTATGGAGATTCTTGAGACCTTGAATGATTAGGAATTAAAAGGAATGGCATTCCCCTGGATTATTGTGATAAGGGTAAAAATTATGGGAGTTCTCTAAAACATTATTATGAATTCTAGTTAAATAATGGGAACACCATTTGGATTATAAATTATTTTAATGTATTTCTCATTAACAGTCCTATATTGTGAAATCCAAAAAAGTAAGATCTTAGGAATATTATCTGATTTGACTCTTGAAAACAAATTCCCTTTCGGTTTTCATGTGTGACACGTTTTTTAAGTCAACTAGTAAGCTATGTCTCTATGGAAACAAATAATATTTTTATGGGTGTATTTTTATTTTTGTTGTGATGGTTGTGATGAGATACTAAGGGATATATTTTTTCATGGGTACACCGTATCTTTTTATTATAATTAATTATTCATACATTGTGTTTCTGGTATTATATTTATTTTGTTTTGGGATGTTGGAAAAACCATTGATCCTACTATATCTAAATTAATAGAGTCGGGGAGATTACAATTCAATTTAGGACACTGATGTTAAGACCCTGGTTGGGTGTCCTACCACCATAAGGCTTATATATTGATGAATCCTTTGTGGATAATTTATTCTTATAATATATTTTTTATAAATTTTTATTACTCTACCAACATTTGATATGATTAAAAATTTATTCTTACAATAAAACAAGTCGTATAATTGAGTTTATTGATATGGGTTGCATTGGACATTATGGTCTTGCATAATGATATGAAATGTTTTATCCAATACGATATGTTTCTATGAAAGATACATTAGACATAGATGGATGTATCTTGGCGGGTCATAATTCCTTATATGTGGTGCATGGATCTAGAAATAATACCATTTTTAAGAGTTTATTAATGTGGAAATTTTCTATCAATGATATTATTAAAAGTGAAATGAATTAGATCATTAGATATTTTCCTTGGGTGACATACGTCCAATTAATTGGTGTTCTATAGTGTGATACTCTAACACATGTGAGATACTTATATTTTACAATATGAGACATACCATTATACTGAATGACTATTATGAGAGTATTTATGAAATTTAACCACAATTATGGATTAGTTTCTTGGGATTACTATGACAACACACACTACTATATGATTTATTATATACCATAACATTAAAATTACTCAAATTGGCTTATCTAATTGATAGGGTGGACTCTATTAAACCTAATTGTTTAAAAGGATAATTAAATTTCTTTTATTTCACTTTCAATTCAATATGATAATGAATTCATATAAAATATTTTTCATATTAGGGATATTGATTGTTATATTCTACATGAAATTTTTTCCACCTAATTTGTGTAACTAATTGTTGATTTTAAGAACTTTCTATTTTCATGAAGGTATGGTAATGTACCTCGGTACATGTGTGGGATATGGTAGATATCATAATGGATTTAGAAAATGATATAATATAATAATGAGAGTTGTTTGAGGTCTCTCGATATGATTATTATTTTTTCCCTTTATAATAAATAGTCAAACAACTAGTTTGTCTTTATTTAATAAATGACTCAATGATAGTCAATCTTAGAATTTTATTATTATTTTCTTAATTAATTATATGTTTTTCCCTAATCCATAAATCCATTGGTGACTCTTAAATATTATCTTTTTTATGGAAAAATTTATTTATTCATGATATTATTTCATATTATTTTTACATATTAATATCCAAATATGTTTTTTTCTACACAATCCCTCTATTTATAGTCATTTTCTATATGGGAAGGTAGTCATGAAGCGTTGTGATACATTATAATTTCCTTTTTTTATTGTCTGGGACAGTAAAATTACATGAAATTAACATAACAGTAATTTATTATATTTATCTATAATATTGCTACATTTAATACATTTAATATATTCCTCACATTCATCAAAACAGGTATATTTTTCCAAAAATTTAATTTAAATTGTTCTGGTGTGTGTAGAATTGATTATTTAGTAGAATTTTTTCTTAACAGTTTTATTGATCATAGATTGTTTCCAAAAATAATAATAATTATATATTTTCACTATAACAGTTAATTATAATTACTTCATTAGTCACTTTAATTATATTAATTAAATTGTAAAAATAATTTTAGTATTTATCTGTACTTATATTTCCAGGGAATACCATAACATCGATTTCACCATAATTTATACTCATGGTAAATTCTTTATTTTGGAAAAATAAATTCTATAATAAACTTTAGGATGAGTTACAGTTAGTTTCCCTTTATGGAAAAAATCATATATAATTATATAATTTTTGAAATATAGTGAATCCATGTCTAGTATATGAAATTCCTCATACACCACGGTTATGATATAATGTATTAAAATGAAATTTTATATCATAATAGTCTTTATATTGTCATTCATGAATTCATTACTCATTAAATATATAGTTATATATATACATATGTTTATAATGATGGCACCACATCATTTATTATATTCTAATTTAAATAATTTTCGACATCAACTTCTACTTTTTTTGACATTTTATTTCCCCTTAATGAAATCATGTTCCTCCAACAAGATTCAATTTCATCAAGCATCTGATGACTTTTTGTAAATGATATCACATCATTAATAGATTTAATGATAATTATGTTAATAATCCTACTATAATCATCAACAAATTAGGTAGAATTTTTTTCTTATCATATTCCTGTATGAAAAGAAAATGGGCACAGAGTATTGATAACAAAATCATGAATGTTAGAATCATATTTCCATATTATACTATTAGAATTTATTATTATAGTCCATCTCCCACATGAAAAAATATATATTTTACTTTTCACCTTTTCAAAATTTCTAAATATATTACTACATTCTCATTTTTTATAGATTCTATCAATTATTGAGAAATATCACCATGATAAAGGTTCCACAACATATTATTCTCTCCCATAATGATAAATCATGTGATATTATAGTTACTATATTGATAGTGAATCATATTTCTCTATTATATATGAATCAATTAATATAACATAGTGCCATAAACTAAAAATCATTCTTATTGAACAATATTTCATATCTCAAATCAAACTATTGATGTAATTTTATGAAATTATTTCAATTTATATCAAATTGAGTACATTATTCCTTTTATTTTCATTCATAGTGAAATTTATTTTATCACTTCACTAAATCATAAAATTTATTTCATTGACAGTATTTTGTTCTTTATTCTTTAAATCCCTATAAATACATTAACATGTATGTATTCTTATCAATAATTAATTAACACATTCCATCAAGAATCCATGTATTTTTATTATTCACACACAAGAGAACAACCTCACATTATATTTTAATCAACTTATTTTCATTTGATAAATTTATATGTTGATTCCAGATTTATATATCACTATTTTATTTTTCAAATATTGTGATTGAATCATAATTTTAATCTAATTGGGATAGTTTGACACTCAAAGTAACAAACTCATATTTTCTTTATAAAATATCTTTTAGAATCAAACGTTTTTAATTTTAGGCTATTTTTCTCTATAATAAAAATCTTTATTATTGTATTTTATAAAATAAAAACAATATAGCAAAAAATTATTTTATTATTATGGTTTCAAATATATTTTTATCCAAATTTATTATTATTTTTCATTATTCCAACTCAAAATAAATTAATGATTCTTCACAATAATTTATAGTTTGAATAATGTAAAAAAATTGGTTTATTTATGTGAATATTTTATAACATTTTTTCTACATGTTTTCTACCTCCATGAAGATATTTAGAATCTAAAATACCCTGATGTTGATTGACATTAGTTTATAATAATTTACAATGATGACTTTATTAATCATGTTTTACCAGATTTAGTTTCTTCAACATCAAATAAAATAATATTTTTTCATTATTAATGGATAATTGATAATATATAAAATTTTAAAATAAATCATTTTCCCTCTATTTTTTTTGTAATCGATAATATGAAAATAATTTGATATTTCTTATTTGCCCATAATCTATTTATTTACACCTAAAATTTTTAACCTATTGACCCACTTATTTCTAAATACAATGATTATGGATTCCTCAAAAACTTGTTTATTCATTATTTACAATGACCACCATATTTTTATCTGTATTTCATACAGAATTATAAAAAATTACAATTCATTTATATTATATTTTATTTATCATCCAAAATAATCTATTAATATTCCACTAATATTATTACTCTTATTTATTTGTATGTAAAGTTCCCCGAGATCACCATTGTTTTTAAGCATTATATATCCCAACATTTCCTATTAAATAACTAGTCATATTATATAATGACCATTTTCATCTTAAACAGTAATACAAACCTTCAAATACAATTCAATCACTAATTATCCGATACATAAATAAATATCACTATTGAATTGTTTCTAAGAGAATAATCATATTCATTAATAAATTGTTCTATAAGAACTTATATATATTTTAATTATTATTATGATAATTTAAAAATAATGTTTTTATTGATACTAATCTCACCATATTCATGGTAATGGGTCATTTGAAACATTTATGTAATGTTCCATTCATCTATATTTGAAATTTTTTATCAATTAATATATTAAATCATTCCACTCATCACCATTATCCATATTTATTCCACAAAAATAAGTATATAGATGTTTTACCATTTAATATCTTTATAGTATCTTTTTATTATATTTTTTTTCTAGAATCACTATAAAATTGAACATAATATAATATATAAAAAATCCTAATAATGAGATCAATTTTTTTTTTGTAAAATTATTTTATGAGTATTGAAATTACGTCCATAAAACTATGGAATCCCTTTTCATAGATTTATTTACTAATGATAATGGTAAACATGAGATAAATTCAAATTGAAAATAATAATTAACTCAGATATAATTAATATAGAGTGAAAAATTAAAATTTAATAAAATAAATTATGTTCTAAAATATTCTTTGAAAACATTATCCACAAAATTTTTGAAATTTTATGACAACAAACAATTATGAAAAATGATCTTTTACATACACGGATATTCATTATACACAAAAAAGAGTTAAATGCAATGAGTATTCACAATATTTTTGAATATTTTTAGGAAATTACTTACAAAATAGTTTAGTTGCATTTTTTTGTTTATCTCATTTTCAATACTATGGTACCCTCACTCTCATAAATATATTTGATTCGTGGGTAACACAAATGTGAATATGAAATAAAATTCACAAAAGAATTTCATCATGGGTGAGTTTTTTTCATTTTTACCACAACTATAAAAGTGGAATCATTTTCAATGATCTCATTATAAACAACTAAATTTTGAATAATTTTATTTAAAATATTCTTTGTTAAATTAATGTTGGAGGTTTTCTGTTCTTTAACCTCTCATGAATTAATTTATTATAAAATTTATAAAAATATATCAATATTATTATGAAACCTATCTATTATTTGTTTCTATTTTAAAAAATGATTTATAGTTAAATTATATAACCTAGTATTCAAGGATCACATAATTAAAGGAAAAAAATTATTATTTATTATGTAATGTGGTAAGGGAGATAATTAATGTGTAATTACCTACCAATCATTTTTTTGGGTTTTCAAAAGCCGGATTACGGGTTTCCAGATCCCAAGTTACAATCACAAACTCAAAACAAGTGTATCACAAAAACATAGAGCTCAACCAACACAAACTTACACATAATAATAATAATACTCATCTCTGCATCCCATGCATGATTCATCTTCTCTAGTAGACATAGCTGATTCCCATTCTGGCGATCTCCAGTAGATTTCACATTGAAACTGACTCTTATGCTAATCAAGCATTGGATGTTTTGGTGATGTCATTTTGACCAGCTACCCTTCTTAAAAGCCATGTTCACCTCACTATTCCGCTTAGAGGCAGATCTAGTCCGCATCGGCTGGGGAAGGAATGTATAATATCTCCTTGGTCGTATTCTTGGAGTAGTAAAAAAAGGCCCCTCAACGGTAGCCAATTTATTATTCCCACATTGAAAAACATCACTGTAGGAGCGACCAACAGGGACACTCAAATTTTCCTTCCATCCCCAGAAATCTCCCTTCCTTTACCGGTTTTATCCCCTAAACCCAAAACAGAACACCTTGTATTTTTCTCCCTCTATTGATCTGGAGTTTTATTCTCCATTAAAGGTGGACGTTCACCCTCTGTAGTAAGCTTCCCCGCAGCTACGGTATGTACCACCTTAATGCCACTAGAATCCTAAAGATCATCCACCATCAAAGTGGAGCTCCTGGTCACATTGCGGATATCCTCCATAGACAAAACAATTGGAACATGCCCCATGTCAAAAGACTATTGGTCCTCCACATCCTCCTCTCCAAACATAGCAGTTAAATTTTCCAAGCCTTCAACTGGCTGCCTGTCAAGGACCTCCTCACCATCTTCCCTTCCTCCAAGACAACCTCCTCTAGCTCCACGACCAACATACCATCAGAAAATCCATCAAACCTATTACTCCATGAAAAAAAGGGAGAAGCCAATGGATGAAGACCTCTAGATTCCTTAGCGCCCATTGGGGCAACTACCTCAACTGAATTAAAATCCCATCCATCCCCAACCTTTTTAGCCCTCACACTACCTAGTGAGCTTGTAAAATCTCCAGTGTCCTGCCTACACCTGTGAAATCACTAAGAAAATTCCATATTATTCTTATGTCTCTTACCGTCAGATGTTCCAGAAACACTTCTACTCTCAAAGTAAACCTTACGAGACCCAACATTTTTACCTTCCAAAGCCGGACTAGCCACATCAGAACACATCCCTCTATCAGCAGGTCCTGTCAACCTCTGGTCCCGACTCAAATCCAAGTATGCTTCCAAACAAGTACTATTAGATGTTCTCACAGGGAAAAGGCGGATCATCGCGACAGATCCCCATCAACTATGGAGGATTTCCCCTATGACATACCTCCGCTGAATGACTCGGCCTCCTACAAGAACCACAAACCTCAGTTTAATATTCATACACAGCAGGATGCTTGCAATGATAATATTTTGTAATTTTTATCCTAAAAAAGTCAAAAGGAGTGTGAAACACATCAATTTAAACAAAAACCTAGGGTTTCACCAGATGGAAAACTGCCTTGGTTGAACTAGAAGCACAAATAAATCTACCTACCATGTTTCCCAGCATGCAAATAATTGAAGGGTTTTGAAACAGAAAAGGGAATTTAGGAAAACATACCCAAACTGTGATGGAAGGTGAATCACAGTTCATATTAAGTTTGAAGGACCAACATATAAGAAGAAATCGATTACTCTTGAAATTGAGAGGAGCCCTCGACCATGCTTGAATGAGGTCTACCTCTTCCTCGAAGAGAATCCTAATTTGTTTATTGTCGAGCAATCCAACCACCGCTCACTCTTGGAGATCCCAAGAACCGAAGACGAAATGGTCGAAGTCATCCACTGAAGGCCTCTTGGGCTTGAACCAAGCCACAAGGGTGAGATTAAACAAGCTGTAAGATTCAGTAAACTCGGATGAAGAGAGGTAAAGATTCAGCGCCCCATCGACCATATTTTGGACCTTATGGTTTAAAGCAACTCTCAGAAATAGAGGAAGAAACTCCAGATTGGAGAATGGTTGGAAACTCATAGTTCTCTGATGAGACGACGATTCTCCCTCCCCCGCCAAGGGGGGTGGAGCTGGCGCAGAGGCCTCCATCATCACTGGAGGGTGAGATGGGGTGAGAGATAAGCTCCCGACAGAATGAGAGAGAAGCCTCCATTTATCTTATAGATTATTAGGTTTTATTAAGATGTAATTGATAGTGAAATCCAGATCTATCTAGATATCATGACCTAACCTCATATATATCTCCCAAAAATAATATATTCTGATATAAGAGATATTTCATTAAAAAATCAGTATATCATCATAAATAATATTATTGTGTAAACCAATATTACTCAAAATATTCATGTCATTTTGTTGAGACATGTCACTAGAAACATAATAATAGTCATCCATCATTCATCAAAGAAATAGATTTTTTAATAAATCATATTACTTCTATAAGAAGTATTATCTAGATATAAATATATAATAACTTCAGTAAATATAACATTTCAGTGTGAATTTTATGTCACAATGAACACTCTTCCTAGTTAACCAAAAATCATGGATTAATTGACAACACTTTAATGTGCAATTTATCAAAATATAGAACCTATTATCTATTTATGGATCTAGTTTACATGATTAATGTCATCTATTATAGTCAACATTTTATTCCAACCTTTAGTTTTATCATTTAAATACACACATTACATTATAATTACTTTTCCTCACAACATAATTTTTATATAACCACAAATTATAAATCTCGTGTAATAATTACAACATAATCAATAAAATTTTGGTATGATTATTTTTATTATCTATATTATATAGAATGGTCCCAAAAACCCAAAAAATTATTATTTTCTGATTCATTAATGATATATTTCATTTATGAATATATATATTAAAAAAACTATATTACATATGTTTATGTATAAATAATTCTCCCTTATGATCCAACAATATCATTTTAAAAGGAAATATTACTTCATTATTGAAGAAAAAGATACTGGATCAATTTAAAGATTTAATTTATCCTTTACATTGATTATATGTATTTATATATAGACTATTTAAGAGGGAAGTGAGTTCATGATTACAAAATATCACAACTAATAGAATTTTATTTATTTAGTAAAATTCATATTGCCTTATTATAGGTTGATGATAGTTAAACAAGTATACTGATTAGGGAATATTATTCAAATGATCTCATGGAATAAATATTTTATAAATTCAATGAATGATAGTCTTACTAGAATAATGCGAATATCCCATAAAATTGTATCTATATATTTTTTGGAGGAAGATAGGCATGCATGAAATTAACATAAATTTTTTGGAAAGTGGTTGATGATATTATTGCAAACATAAATTTAAAAGGACCCCTTTAAAGATATTTATTGAGATAATGGGTTTTTATGTAATTATTTTGATAAAAAATGTGTAATTTTAATGAATCTGTGATAAAAATTAAATAGTATTAAGAAATTATAACAATCAACAACTCAATATAAGTTAATTGCTGTAATAAAAATTTGTTTTTCACTATTAGTATCCCATTAATTCTTGGTATTCATCTTTCTTAATAATGAAATGAAAAATTTGACAAAAAATAAAACATGAGTTTCATAGATATACAACGAATTATTATACATACTAGAATATTCTATTTGGTAGAGTGATCATAGATGAATTAATATTAGACCAAGGGATTAGTTTATCCCATTGAGAGGAGGTCCATGTAAATCAATATTATCCATATTTGGGTGTGTCCTGTATATCATGGGATAGAAAAATATTACTCAACATAATAGTTATATAATTTTTATTGAAAATAAATACCGAAAATGTATGAAATCTTATTCACCCCATTCTCAGTAATCTACGAAGGACCATGCATTTCATTCCATATCATTGGAAAAAATATTTATTTTAAAAAATAAAATATATTTTTTGTGTAATCAATAATATCATATGTGATATTTGAAATATTATTTTTTACTTGATTAATTATGGTCATGTGAGAAGTGAGAGTGGTACCATAATAGGCCAATGATGTCAAATGTTGGAGTATTATCTTAAGAAATGTAAATTAATTATAAGTCACCTGGACTAGGAATTCATTATATACTTGAATATATTAGTTTACCCCAAAATGCATGTCCTATCTTGTTTTTTAGGGTAGTCAGTGAAACAAGGCACAATATAATGTGTTACATATGTAATCATGTATGGTGTCTATAATATTAATTAAATAACGACATTTATAAAATAGATGAATTATATTTAGAACTATAGGATGATAATTTTTCCAAAATATACATTTATATTTGGTTATAAATACATGAATACACTAGAATTAGTTATATGATTATGTATTAATGAATATCTTGGATCTTACTAAACACCAAAACTTATAGGAGATATATGAGGATTTTTTTTATAACACATTTTTTCAGTTTTTTAGTTATATATATGTGGGTGTCACCCCTATACTACATCTCACAAATTACCCTTTCATTCCAAAATATTTAACTATTTTAAATATTTTTTACAATTGAATTATGGGGTTTTCACTACAATTAATTTTTTTGCAACACCATCCACTTATGTTATTTCTGATAAGACAATCTATGTAGTTGATATGTGATTTCCAAATAACTTGGAAGAATCATTATGATAATACAAGTTTTTTTTGTTAAATAATGATGTGGATTGTGATGTCGGAACACATTTCTTCTCATGTCATTTCATTGGTGTTATACTCGTCATTTGATTACTTCTGATAGATTTATATTGAAATTTCACATAGAATGTAGATGAAAATCATGAAAAGATTTTTTCCCCCTGATCGTACATTATATGTGGAACATGAATATAATTTTTGGTTTCTCTATGGATACCAAACAAGTTATGTTTTTCCAAAATATTTGAAACAAAAAAATTTATTCATTAATTATGATAATTAGATATACATAATTTTTATTAAATATTGTATAATCAGTACCATGTTAGGATCTAATATATGATTATGAAGGCATTTGGAGTATATTTCATGGTGGTTGATCAATGATAAATAAAATAAGATATGAAGAAAATATTAAATATATCAATTACACAGTATGTCTTACATTATTTTAACCACTGTATATGAACATCCATGTAATGTATAATGAAAAATAATGTGTAATATTGTGTGACTGTCCCATTAAGTAATAGATGTGTTATTTATTATATATAATTATAATAATACGGTGTATCATGATCATAATGAATCATTTGGGAATTATATAATCATGCAATATTAATTTAGTATAATGATTTCAATGTAAAGAATTTAGTTGAGTATTTTTTTTAAATATTATGGTATCATCCAATGTGAGGGGATGATTGAGACAATAACATGTATTATTTATTGTGGTTTTGTTCACCCCTAGATCAAAATGTTAGGGGTTAATGTCACGGAGTGTAAAAGTTATTAATTATGAATTCATGTCAAGAAGACCTGTAACAATATGATTGTAACCTATTTCAGTAAAGGAAAATTTCAAGAACATGGGTTGTAATTATAAAAGAGTCTAATTATAAGTTAATTATTGTTTTGATCACTAAAGGATTGGTTTTATTAGATGGTTCATGAGTGACTTGCATTGTGATATAGATAATATGTTATATCATTAATTAAACAGAGAATATTAAGATGTGCCTGACACGAGTTACAATGTTCATGGAGTGATGATCATCAATTGTACGAAAATGCTATTTCATTTTGATTGTTATTATCTTAATTATGATTATTTATTATTGCACTATTTTGTATTATTTTGAATCATTGATGGAATGTATAAAAACAATAAATAATGACACTTATTAATAAATATATAATTTTATATGTCTATAATCCATATCAAATTTTTATAGTGACCTAGGATGTGTTCCCTACTAATATATGATATTAATTTGGACGATTCTAAGTTCAGTAATCTTTTTCACGTATAAAAAATTGTCCTTATAAATTTTTGGGGTCACTAAAATTATATAATTTCACTAAACATGTTTTAGTAGTATAATCCTTGACTTGTTACTATGTTTGTTTAGGAGGAAATAACTTCCCCAAGTGGTCATGTTCATACATATTAAATGAATTCTCTAAATAAATATTTTTATGTGGGATGAACTAGCTCAAGAATAGACTTTTTGGGGGGATGTATTTACCCATATGACGTTTTTCTATTGAAAAATATTATTCATTGAGAGAATATTATTATTCAGGAAAAGGTCCCTTGAATAGGTTTTTCTATATGGAATGAATTAACATGAAATCATAATATTTATTTTAGAGAAACAACCCATTTGAAGGAGTTTCCTATTGAGAATCACTACCTCATATGTTAGAATTTGTTTCCAGTATGTGAGATATACCAACCTACTATATATTTTTAACAATAGTATTTGATGAATTTCAATCCTAAATAAGTTCCTTCAGCAATGTTTATTACAATCACCATTCAAAAATATATAATTTTCATGATATATTGTAGGAAAAACTGAAAACAACAATTTTCAACTTACATTCTATATTTCTTTATTATAAATGAGCTATTTAAAAAGTTAAGTTTGGTGACTTTATATAACTACCATTTATTTTATAAAATAAATAGAATTATATATAATTTATTACTTTGGTTGTTTTTAGGGTAATATAGTATGTGTTATGTCAAAACACTACTGGTTATTAATGGTAAATTTGGATACCTCAATATTCACGTATGGGTTAGCTCTGATGTCAAAGTATTGGTCTCCATTTTAGAGGAACTCAAATGGGAAATAGAGTGAGGTCAAATTTGAGCTTGTGTTAATTGAATTGGGCTTCCATGCAATAATAATTTTTCCTTAAAAATAAGATCAACCCTTTATTTTATCATTCGTGACATTATAATTATGTGATTATCATAGTTATTGTTTGATTATTTTATAGTGGATTTTAATATATTTTTATGAATTCTTATATAAATCCATTATTTAAACGAATAATATATCTATATTATGGTAATTTTCTATTTAAATTTTATTTTTATAGTGATATTGATATTTTGTATCCATTAGTGAACATGACCCTAGTTTCTTGGATATAGTGTCTATATTATTACATTGGCGTCACGTACACGAAAAAACATTAAATGGAAAAAATAGATTAGAATAATTCATAAACTAGATACATACAAGTATCAAATATTTCACTGGAAAATAAATTTCGCAACATAATGTTTTTTAGAATAAAATTAATCCCTTTAGCATATCCTTTCACATCAATGATTTTATACATTATCGAATCATTTGGAATGGAAAAAAATTAAACTAGAGTTAAAATTATCAACAACAGGTAAGTATTATATAATATATTATGAATAAATAAGTAATAATCATAATGGAATGATAAATAAAAACACATACCTTAATTTTATTCAATAATTATTATATAAATAATATATAAGTTTTATTAATTATTTAAAGATAAATAAAATAATACATATTGAATTTAACTAATTTATAGAGAATGAAATAAATCTAGAGGTTATATCGTTGTAAA
This sequence comes from Viscum album, assembly GCA_963277665.1. Lineage (NCBI taxonomy): Eukaryota > Viridiplantae > Streptophyta > Magnoliopsida > Santalales > Viscaceae > Viscum > Viscum album. The sequence goes on from OY728152.1 coordinate 36,851,373, forward strand.
AATATCATGGGTAATAATAACTAAATTCTTAATTATGTAAATTCTTAAATATTGTATGTCATGATCATAGGCATCAATATACCTCTACCATAATAACATATAAAAAATAAGATTTAAAAGTACAATTGGAATCCAATTTCATGCTATATTGATGATTCCCCCTTGAATATATCAACAAATATTTGGGAAATATAATTTCATTCCCCATACATCACATCATTTTCATGTATTAATCATATATATAAATAACGATTTAGTTGATGAACAATGTTCAGTAACATCAAATATCTCTATTGACTTAACGAAATATATTTATAAGTATCTCATTAGATAAATAATATCATTACATGTAGAAAACCGTATGAAATAATGATACATGATTTATGGGAAAAAAAATTACATGATAAATAACATGTATATTTAGATGAAATTTATCTTTCAATGATTATAGGAATGTCTGTATTTCTAAGGAAAGACAATGACAACAAAAATGAATCCAAATTTAGATTTTCAAAACATCACATTGTCAAAATGATTATAAATATACCATTTGAACAAAAAAAGAGGTATCATTACATTATACCCCCAATAATGTGTATGTTAAGTAATTGATTTTTGTGATTTATGTATAGAAATACCATTAAAATATTTTTTTTTTGAGAAAAACTAATTTTTCATTTTGAAAATCCAAATGTATAAATGAAAGTTCCAAAAATAGTTTGAAAATTCGTGCCCACCATAATATCATTTTATACTTATAATGGATGATTTGAATTAATTATTAGTCATTATGTTCTTAAATAATTTACATTCCATATATGTTAAAATAAAAATTCAATTCACCATATCACTATAATTCAAACATTCATTGTTTTGAAAACAACACAATAACATAATGGAAACAATTTCATTTAATTTCATCGTGGGGATAAATTAATCAATAATTATTTTTTAAAATGGTAAAAAAAATTCAAAAACAATTTTATGAAATAAGAGTTCGTATGAAAAAATATTTATTACTTAAGAGATAAATGAAATGAGGTATTCTTAAAAACATTTTCTCAATTATTTTAATAAAAAAGACTGGTAAAATGGTAATATTAAGTGAAAAATCTCCAATTTACCATAACATAAAAAATGTAATGGGTTTTTCAATGATTGATTATATAAGAACATTCAATTGAAATTGATGAATAAACAATATCAATTACAATGAGACTATAGAATAAAACCTTAAAATCATCATAACATTGATGTAAAGACTAGACAATGGATTGATTTATGTGAATAATATTTAAATATAAAAAATTAGTTGAAATAAAAAAAAATAAACCATTACACACTTAATCATAGAATATAAGAGAAAATGAATAAGTAATATAACCAAATGAAAAGAAATTTGTTTATAAAATTCAATAACACTTGTTAACAATTATATCAGTTAAACATGGACTAATTAAATAAATTTTGAAATATAAAATTCCATAAATTATTAAGGAATATGTTTATTACATGTCAATGTGGTTGTATTTATACCTTATGAAAATAATTACATGAACAACATTACAATATGTCTCATAAAAGATAAATTGAGATGAAATCCCACACCACATACACCGTATTGGTTGAATGTTCATTAATGTCGTTTACAATGGTTTTATAAATGTTATTAACTTATTAGAAAAAAAATGAATATTTATAATACAATATATTATCCTTTTTTAACATATTATCTCATGTCTATTTGTAATAATTTGTTAATTTCCTTGTTTTGGAAGTTAATTGGCTTGTATTATCATTCATGTTTCATCCTAGAAGATCATGTTCATTCAGATATTATATAGCTCCTTAATCTCAAGAATAATAAATATGAAATAATTAAAATATTTCTAAATCAATTTAATTTTAATAACCATCTTTATATAAAATCATCATTAATTAATTACCATATGTTCACGGGGACAGAATGTCATTAGTGCGCACAAGAAAAGATTCCATTTTCAATGATTATAATGAAATGGATGTAAGTATTATGTTTTCTTAAAGAAATTATAATAATATAGTAAATAACATATTATTTTTAAGCATTTACTTATATATCATCCATGGAAATGTGATTAAAATAGTGTCGCATTTTTTTGTGAAGGTAGTAGTCCACACACACAAGAAATATGTTATAATTTTTAGTGTAATAATGAAAATGATATATTATGTTTTTAGTTTGATAAATATTAAAAAAAATATCAAAATTATTTCTTGTATATAAAATAAATTAATATACATTATCTTATTACCATCCATCTAAAGTGTATGTGAATGATGAATCACATCCCCATGAGAGTCAATATTCTACAGCACATATGATCATCGTTATCGTATCCCCTATATAATATAAAGTAAAAAACAAGTATTTATAACATAATATACTATAGGTATAACTATTTATAAAAATATAATATATATATACATATATATATTATATAGATCATCATATTCATCTATTATATGTGGTAATGTAAAACGAAATGATATCAATACATAAGGTGGTGGTCCACCATAATCACTAAGGATTATTTTGAAACCCATATGATTTAATTGGGAATGCTGTAATGTCATTACAATAAAATAATAAAAATCATTATATTTATTATAATGTCGGTATTATATTATAATTTTTTTAATAATTATTGATAGAGTTTCATGATGAAATAAAATAAAAACACTAAATGAATAATTTTTTCTCTTCCTTAGGGTACTCTGAAAAGGATTGGATAAAAATTTATAAGAGGATATATTTCATATAAAAGCTTAATTATAAAATTATATGAGTAATTTTGATAATTTATTTTTGTTGTTCTTGGATAATCAAAAATTCTTTTATATAGTGATGAGGAGATGAGATGGGGTGCCTTTTATAAATGATTTGAGATCTACTCCTGTAATATTTGGAAGGAAATGGATTTAACCGCATCTTTTATATAAAAAAATTGACTACAAAGTTTTTTTAATTATTATTTTATATGATATTTAATAATATTTCTATTAAATATTTTTTATAATATTTTATTGTTAATTTTACGCATTATTATTTTAGTTTTACGTAGATTAACTAAATTTTTACTATAACCACGATAAATACATTTTACTATTTTTATTATTCTATATGGTAAATAAATATGTTGAAATTATTATATATAATAAATTATTCTTATTACATTGATATAATACATTTTAATTAACTTTAATCATATATTTTTAATATTTTATTTCAATATTAATCTTATAGTTTTGATGAAAAATTTTGTTATCAAATAAATTTTTTTTAAAATATTACAATGATTTGATATCAAAGATTAGTATAATATGAATAAAATGAACTATATTTAAGTAATTTATATAATATTAAATATATTTAACATTAATATTAATTTTAATTTTAATATCTATTTTTATGTATTTTAAATGAAAAATAACCATTCAATAAGAATTCTGTATTATTCAATTTTCATCATAAAAGAAAAAATTAAAAAAAATTCCTAAAAAATCACAATAATTTCTTTTGAAACAATGATTTATTAAATAAATTTATTATAAAATAAATTTTATACAAGTATATTAAATATAAATTTTAAATTAATTTTTAAAATATTGAAAAAACCATCTTTGATAAAATATTCATCATTTTCAAAAACATTACACTTTATTTTTAAATATTAATATATAATTTAAAATTATTATATAAACAGTTTTTACTTAATTTATTTATTACTATTAATTGCGCCTAATTTTACCATTAATCAATAATGGTAAATTATATTTCTGTTCATTCATACATGAATTGAAATATCCTACAAGTAATCAAATATAATAAATTTAATGATTTGTAATTTTTTTGGTGTTTGTAATCATTATTTTGTGTTTCATATGATATCGAAAGAGATGATCATATTTTAAAATTATGGAGTGTAAAAAAATTAATATATATAGCACTTCCCATTATTTTTATGATTTTGGTGTACGAGGAGGTGTTGAGGAGATGATATAATACTCTAGATTAAGCTAGTACTCTATGAATGGGCCAAGGATATAACCTGGATCCACCTCATAAATAATATTCCTAGTCTCATAAATTATATCCATACATTTTATTAATTTAATCTATAATAATAACTCATTATCAGTTGTTTCTTTTTCAAATTCAACCTAAATATATTCTCAATTTCTTGAAAATTGTGGATCTAAAGAATTATTTTCATAATTATTCACTATGTCATATATTTACTGAATAATTAATGTAATGAATTTTTATAGTCCCAACCATGATATTTCAAAAATTACCCCTTATGATCTTTTTAACCAATTTTTTAACCACATGAAGGATTTAATCTTGTCTTTTAAAACATAAATATAATTTCATCCATTTAAATATTATATTTTTATTTTTTAATATTCATATTTCCTAAAAAAGAATTATAATCTATAAATGAATATTGGATGTCAATATGGATTTTGTTTAAGAAATATCATATATAAAATTCTCGACAAAGAGAAATCTATTGAGTCACATTTGTATGGATCAAAATCAACATTCCATAAATCTATATAATATTTTTTGAGTGTAAAATTTTCAATGAGTATTCTTTATATGGTTATTCTTTATTAAATATCTCTATTCAACGACTATATTTTTTTATGATTTATTATTGACATCACTACATTATTTATTACATAATTCAATTAATATGCTTAGAAATATAGATATGTGAAATTTAAGAAATTTACGAATGAAAAATAACTATAACCATTACAGATTCATATTAATCTACCCATTCATATACTTTGATGAGTTCTATCCATCCCTTGAAAGATTCATTTAACATTACTAGACCTATCCTTATATAATCATCATCAAAAAGTAAAAATATTTTATCCTCATATCCAATAATGTTTCATAAACATTAACACATCAGTTTAATTTTTTTTACTTTTGGATGAATATTAATTATTCCTACAATAATGATTTTGAACCATAATTCATCTATAGTATGAATCACCATTATTTGTAATATATTATTTAAAATTATATATATATTTATAATTTGTGTGGGTTTATATATGTATGTATATATATTTCTCAAAAATATGATTTACGTTATTTTTCTTTGATAGTCAACAAATTTGGCCATGACATTGATGTCCTAAATTATTAATCTCTAACACCATGAGGAATTTTTTTTCATAATATCAATATCATCTAAATTTTCTATTTTCCAATGTCTTATGCATCAATAAATTAACTTCATAACCATATCCTATAAAATAATTTTGATTAACTACTATATAGAGTTTTATGTAAAATCATTGGCTTATAGTTATAACATTACATAAAATCTAATCATTTAGATTACTTATTTTTATTTACTTTCATCTTTATTGATTCTAGTTTCCTCACATAACAAAATATTGAAATCTTTTTTGTTATCAATTTTTATAATTCTATTCGAATAATACATCCTATTATTTGAATTTATTATATTCTCTAATGGGTGGATGGAAAATATACCCTTAGAATTCAAAAATATATTGTTATTTTCCACACCATGTATAATATAACCAATCAATTAAAAATATTATATTATTTTAATTATACAAAATTCTATGCATATCTAAAGATTAAGTATGTATCATTGTAATATTATTTACTTTATAAGTGGTTGAATATTTTTTCCATATATTTGGTAGAATTATTTTATAAATTTAGTTTATTTTTTTAAAATCACAATGATAAAGTTGTGTAATTATATTTATTCATTATATCCTGATAATTTAAATCCATACTAAATATTTTGATATAAAAAAAATACACTAGAATGTATATTCTAAATTATGATGAAGAATATATATTTCAAATTTGGATTTGAATATCACACGATTAACCTAGAAAACACATAATTTATTAAGAAGGAAATTAAATAGTTGTACCCATATAATCAAAAAAAATGAATGATATTTATGCATATATTATTTAACCTTTTCATCAAATTTTTTCTAGAACAGAAATGATTTTGGGATTATAAAAAACAATAGATGGATATGTGTTATTTCAAAAAAAATTATTTTCTTTATCAAATAATAATGTTATCCCTAACATGTATAATTCAACATTATATCAAGTTATAAATTTTTCAATGTTATCAGTCCAATGATAATACATTCAATTTAAAATAATTTCTCTGTCACTCTTAAATATTTTAACATCCTACTATATAAACAATTCAATATTTCAATTCTGTCGATAATTTTTATATTTCATCTTAAAAGTTGTACATTAATTTACCAAATAATTTTTCAAAATATTAATATTATTTAATAACTCCTAATTAGAAGACCGGATATTACTTTTACTAAATGTTCTCCTTATTAATAGTTTCAAAATAATTAATTATTAAATGATTATCTCATATAGTGTATTAATATTCCTAAATATTATATAAATGAATGATATTTAAATAATATATGTAACATTACTCCATTGAATTTATCCTTTTTTCAATAATATTCTTATACTTCATTGTTTATTTATATAGTTCCCTAAGTACAACTTTCTGGTAAACCATGATATAGAAAATTCTTTCACATTTATAAACTATTTTTTTATAGATTTAACAATCTAATACATCATCAATATAATATCGATAAAATATTATTTTGGTATATTTCACCATAATCCAAAAATATAATCATTGATTCATTTTTATCATCAAAAACATTATCATATATCATTCTTTATATAATCTAAGTTATTGTGATTTATTTTTCAAAAACAAAACACATCTAATTCATCATTTTTATTCATTATTAAGTTTTCAATAGTGTAACCATCATATATATATATATATATATTTGAAAAAACATCCTAAATATATTTAGAAAAAAATTTAATCCTCACCTAAATCGATATTTTATTTTTTAGTGCTCATTATATTTAATTTTTTACCATTTCATCTCTTTTGAGAACGTTAATATTACTAATTTTTTAGCACAAAATATAGGATCACTCACATGAATTGAATGTATTATAATGGAGAAATAAATGTAATAAATATTTCATGGTTTTCATTATAAATTGATTGTATATATTTTATAAATATAAACATCTAACACAGGAATCAATTTTTCATTGATACAATACTCAAAGGTAATTAGAATATAAATATATATTCATATAGGATTAAATAGAGATATCTCATACAACATTTTGAAGCCCTAACTCTGAAATAATTCATAGGGTGATTTAGAGTGTAAAAATATTCATTCATAAAATATAATATGTCATAAAATATAGAGGGAATTCATAATCTATTAAACTCAAATAGATCACCTACATCATCCAAATAGTAATATTACACTATTTCTAAGCATAATAAGTTATTTATCCTAAATGGTAAAGTTCAACGGGTACATTCCAAAATAATGGTCATGTGGATAAAAATAAATATCCAACTATTATAGTATTTTCTTAATATCATTTCCAATAATATTGTTCAATTTATTTTTTATACTAATCCACTACATGATATGATATATAGTCACAAATTATTTAAATACATTGGTTAATCACTTGTAATATAGATATAATATTAAAAAACATGCATGAATTGTAATATTATTTCCATTTTTACAACATAATTAAATTTAAAAAATTATTAATGATGAAACATCATTACTCACCAAGGAGGCACTTTGCACAATATCATGCTATTAGTGACCCAACATGACCACCTCCAGTCATCTAGTGGCTAGTGATTATCATCATATTATAATGAAAAATAAATGGGAGGCATAATACTATAAAAGAAGATGAAGATTCATTTATAAAAGGAATAAAGTAATCAAAAAATTTAGTTAAAATAAAAAAAATGAAACAAACTATACTGAGTATAAAACATGAATTTGACTTCTATTGATATATAAATAATAATTACTAGAAATAACATAATATTAAATGAGATAAATAAACACACAACCATAAAAAATAAAATCTAACTACTAGAAATGGTGAAGGGTAAATTATATTAAGATTTTATAGAAAATAAAAATCTCATAATACTATTAGAATTTTGTTCCACCATCGGTTTCCAACACTACATCCACTGACATCTCCAAGATACATCTCTGATGATTCTATGTTAACTACCCTAAAAAATAATTCTCCAACCTGAAAATCATCCACTCTGGAATATATAACATTTCATCATGTCTCGTGCATGGGTGAATTTATCTATACTCAGTATGATACCAACAAATTGAAAAAGGGGGAATCAACCAGAAATCAAAGAAGCTCATCATACTATAGATATCTAAGATAAGGGAAATTATGTGCCAAATAAAATGTTGTTATTGAATGAATTATGGACTTATGGATTAGTTTAAACAATGTTAATAAGTGTAATCAAAATATTCGCAACAACTAAAGGAAAAGGGAATCTAAAATATATGATTAATCATTACTTCAAAACACTTATGTGTCCATGATTGAGGAGTCCATGAAACTTTTATTAATGAGGATTCAAAAATTATAATGTAAATAATGAACTATTGTATCTTGTAAAAATGGTTATTTATAAGTTTCCTAGGAAATATATTTCACATAGGAGTCATCTCAACACATGTTTTATGTATAAACACAAAATCTAGAGGTTAAGATTAGGATTCCACTATATAGTGATGGATGATGACCCCAAAATGATCCTCATGGTATTATAGGTAAACAGATAGATCCATGTATGTTTTTATTTTTTAAAATGGTCCTAATGTATATACTCGATAATAACAATCATCCAAATGAAATTTGACTGTTCATATCTCAATCTAAATATATCATATATCACTTTTTTCCATTTTCATAGAAGTTATATATCATTCACTAGCATGTAAGGATTAGTAATATAAAAAGTCTTGTTCAGGTTCCTTTTACCATCATAGATTTATTTGAGGTTAAAAACTCACATAAATGATATTTTATAAATACACAAATGAATATGTAAAATATTGACTATATCATGTTTTATAGGTATAAGATCCTATACCTATACTCACATGGGTGAAATACTAAAAACCATGGATGATATAAATGAATACTTGTGAGATTAATAATTCATATATTAACAACGAGAGGAAAATACTTGTTTATACTGATTTATATGTGGATTATAGGATATGAAATACATAGAATGGGAATATTCATTATGTACCAGGTTTTAACCTCAATGTATATTCAAATTTATTCATGCCCAAGTAAGAATGATGTATGGACATATAAGTGTCAATGGATAAGTAGTCTGGGTATATTCAAACCTATTTTATTATGGTGCACATAGAACTGTCAATAGTCACATATGTATGTGACCATAAACTGAAACTAAATCCCAATGGTGTAAAATAAAGGGACTACAGTTGCGTATATTTCTAAAACACATGTTAGGTAGAAATAAAATATTAAAAATATGAGATTAAAACCACCTTATCAAGCATCAATATAAATTTTCTTATTACACAATAAATCAAACTAAAAAAAATTAAAAATGTTAAGAATTATAATTTTATCCCATGTGACATATTCTATCCATCATTCACTAGAAAATAAAAAATTCAACACTTCACATGGGACTGACATCCTCTTAATGTCTTATATCATAAAAGGGACATATATAATTATTTCTCCCACTTATATTTTCATAATTGATCCTCAATCATGTAAAAATACAATATGTATTATTCATGACTATAATACATGGAACTAAATAACGATCTCACAACGAATTAGATTTTTTGGAATGGGTCCAAAACATAGTCCATATGAAAATCTATATGGGAACTCACATAATGGAGAGATAAACGATCAAACACCTAATTTAATAATCCTAAAGGTTTATAGGCAGACTAATTATAAAATATTAAATAAATTTGAAATGTGGTTTGGTCATTGTTCAAATAAATGTAAAAAATTGATATTTTAATACTAGATATAAAAAATCATTTCCAACATGGAATTCACTAATTTCAAATTTTATAGATAAGAACAAATAATATAATATACAGATATAAATAAAATGGGGATAAATCCTTAAACAATCAGACCATAAATATATATTTTTAGGATTTAGTTAGTATTTTATCTATAGTTATATTCTATTTCTCTAGAAAAATTAATTAAAATACATCATTTTATATCCAAATCTATTTATTCATCTATCATCACACACACACCACGCTCAACAATTACAATTCCCCCAATAGAGTTTGTTAATGAGAAATATGTAATAACCTAGTAGTATTTCAATGAATATTTCTATAATGGTTTTGTTGTGTCTTGAATATTTGGTTTACCTTCAATTAATTTTTCCATGTTAAACGATATACCATAGATCATTGGAAATAATATAACTAAATATTTTACTATTTTAAGGAATTCATGTGAGTATTAACACAATAATGATATATCATAAATTGAACCTATGATGTGAAAATTTATATTTCCATTGAGTCCAAAATGGGGCAATTTTTTCCATGGTGTGATCATTTATAAGTTTTAATCATGATTCCTGGTTATTTTCTATCATCAAAAGATTAATTGAGTAATTGAAACACCATATTAAACATTATTATTAGAATTGAATATAATAGTATAGATTTACGTTTCTTCATTGACAAGGAGTAGTAATTATATTATATATGTTATTATGTGATTAATCAATTAATTTCATTATGAATCAATGATTAATAATATCGTGGATGTTAAGTAGTGTTCCCATATATTTTTGAGTATAGTTGAAGTGAATTTTTGAAGATATAATAAGAATTATGGTTTAAACTTTCTATTTATGAATAATGGTCTATTAAGAATGTAAGATGATTTTTTATAATGTTAAACTAGTAATAGTAATAGATAACTATTACATTTGTAAATTAATTATTTTAATTAATTTATATTTTCAAAAAGAAACACCCATGAGTAGTTAAATGTCAATAAAATATATTTTGGATGTTTCAGATTTAATTGACTTGATATAAGAACAATTATATAGGTTTAATGAAAATTTTATTTTGGCTAGAACGTTTTTATAATAATGAATATGATCTAAGATCCATCCACGAAAAAATGATCATTTAAAACAATTAATTTTTTTGGGATTAAGTGATTAGAAAATATTTTGATGGTCAAGAATAAAATTCTAATTCTATTTAGATGATATATTTGGAATATATTTTACAATTTAGTAATATATGGTGAGAAATGACTTGAAATTATAATATATTGTTATAAATAGTCTAATTAATATCACTGAATGAAAAATTCCCACCCTAAGCCAAGAATAGACCACTAAAATAACATATAGCTACTTGGTGGAACACAATGTGGTAATATATTAACATGGATATCCCATGGAAGAATGGTTCATATATTGGGAACATATTCCACACATAAGTGTTTAAAGAGGTCTGAGTGATGGTCATGAATGAATGTTACTCGGAAGAATACACAATCGTGGGGTGCATCAAAAGTGGGATAGTGTGACAATAGTTTTATAGGATCCAAGCCATAATTAATAGTCAATATCTAAGAGAAAAAACACACATATTAAGTCCTTATCATCCCATGTGAAGAGTAATGCATGATCAGGCTAGTAATGGAATTGTTTCTTTGTTAAAAGTTTTACACAAAATGAGTACCATTCAATTTCATTCGTTAGATTAATAAAAATATGATTATCATTTAATTCATCCACCGTGAAATCCTTCCCAGTAATAATGTTACATTACATACCCATACATCATTAATGGTTTTTTTTAGTTGTTGTTATATATATAATTGAAAAAATACTTCCCTCTTAAAAAATTGTGATAAAATCCATACACAAGTGTTAAAAAATCAATAATAATTTCCACATATTTTGTATAATATATATATATATATTAATAAAGAATTAATTTAGATCTCATGTTGTTTTTTAAGATAAAAAGAATAATATTGTTCAAAAATGATTGCTACATTTTTGACATTAAACCTTTATTTTTCTGAAATAATGGATGTATTTTGGTTGATGTGTTCCATATGATTTATTAATATTTGATGGTGTATATAGATAGAGACATGCTCTAAAATATTTATGGGATCAGATGGAATAGGTTTATATCATACATATTTGGAGAAAAATAATATCAAGAATTGTACTATGTCACTTCTATGAAAATGGATCAAGATTCATCACTTATACAACGATTTATATTAAAATAAAAAGAAATATATGGGTGTGGAAAAATAAAAACATTACACTATAGAAATATTCATCCACATTATATGTGAAACTAAAAAAACTAATATTTTTAATTTTTCATTAATGCGCTATATTTATTTTTCAATTAACTGGTAAATTAGAATGGGGAATCATTCATTGAATAAATGAAATTTATAGAAAGTGGTTTAAATATTTAATGTTTAAACACTACTTTCAATAGTAATTGAACAATATCATAGAGTGGCTATAAAAAAATTATCATGACATGATTTTTAATGATGGATGAGATATAATTACCAAGAGCATATAGAATTTAGAATCTAAGATTTAGTATCAACCAACCATAGAGGGAACTGATTTCTCATAAGATACTAAGTATAAAATTAGTATCATTGATTAAATTATTATTATAGTGGGATATTTGGATGAAAATTTAGATAAATTCATTGCATATATTCTGGAAGGCTTGGAAAGGTAAATTTCAACTATCATGAACCAAAATGGGAGAAAATGATACCAAAAATGTAAGGTATTTAATGACTTGTACTTTGAGTAGTTTTTACATTATATGAAGATGCTACACCACACCCATGAAGTATAGAGCATAGGAAAGGGATGATTTCAAGGACTATAATCAGGTATTTTTAAAGTTACAATTTACCCCTATTTTTTATACGAATACTAATTTGATAGTTGGAATTTTTTAAATATATGTTCAATCAATACCCAGACAGTAGGTCATGAAACATAAATCTAATGAAACATATATAAGCGCATTAATAGTTTTGTATAATAACAACAATATATAATTTGATGAGAAATATCAAAACCATAAGATGAGATATAGGTAAATTTGTTCTGGGATATGAAATTACAAATGATACATGATTATATTTTTGGTTGTGATTATTTTTGTTATTGTAGATCAAGAAACAATCTCTTCCTCAATTATCCATTGATTATATCATGATATTATCATTTTTATGGTTGAATTATTATTTATTCTTCCTATTAATTTTATTGAGTAGGAGTACGAAATCATTAAATCTATGGAAACTATATAAATTCAACCAAATAATAAGAAACATAGAGATTTTATGAAACAAAAGGTAAAAAAAATGATTTAGAGGTAAAAGGATTTAGGGAATTGATAATTTTATATGGGAAAAATCCTTTTTTCTTGTCCTCTAATGAGAATGATATATTTTGACTATTATAGAATATAGGAATCCAAATAAGGCCATTTTGGGAAAATAAATATATTTCAAAGGATTCAGGATTAATTAGATTTGTTTAGGGGAGCTATAACTTTGAATTATAGCCTTCTGTTTCAGTTACCAGAAGCTTCCTATAATATAAGTGAACCTTATGAAGTAAAATGGTATAATTTTATATGGGTTGCATCTATATTCTATGATTAAATATATTTTAATGAATTCTCTATAAGTTACCATTTCTCTAATGAACATGATTATTCAATCAGACCTTAAATCCTTTAAAATTTTATTATTTGATGATATGTAGATATATTTTTTATATCGTTATTTTTTGCTAGAGATTTGGATATCGTATTGAGTAAACTGCATGGGAATAAAATTTATTCCCAATATATTAACCTACACATTAGACATAATAAATGTACATCCTCAAGTAATGTGTTATCTAGTTAGTTTTTACCATTGATATGGAGAATGTGGATGTGGTTATATCTTGCGAATTACATAGTATTATGTTTGATATTTACATATTCTTTTGGTAGGATGGATATAAAATGTGGATCATATATGAAATATCACTCCATGAGGAACCTATTTTTTGTAATTATAAATATGTGGGTATGATTGGATAGATTAATCACATTATGGACTCCTTCCTTTAGCTATAGGTATTATTTACATATTCTATGTTTTTTATTTTTATAGAACATGGTTTTGGTAATGTAATATATTTCGACAGCTCATGTATTGTATTATGAGTTGAATCATTGTAGATAGATCAAGTTGAGTATTATGGGTCCCATAAACTAGGACCTAATGATAATAACTTCAAAACTCATGATATAGAGTTAGTTATAATGGATGATTCTTGGAATTTTTTTGATAGATTAATTTTATTAACATATTTATCATTTATACCGATCAAAATTCATTATGATTTCTCTAATCTCATCAAAACATTTATCATTAAAATAGGAGTAGCATTGTCTACATAATTTATTTTTAAATCAAAATGGATTATAATCATAGAAGTGGAATAATATTTCATATTATCATGGTATGGAGATGAAGGATCCTAGAGAGGAATCATCGGTTGATGATTTTATATTAATTATATTTCCGGTAAAATTATTTATGGCTACATATAAAAATAATGGTTTGATGGCCAATGAACCCTCACTAATCAAAATATGTCTTGGTGAACTATGTGGAAGTCTACTACGAATACAATTCTATATTTTTAATTATGCAACAACAATTTTTGTTGAATAATATAGATCAATTATTATTTTAGATTTGAATGATGTGATATGCATTCACAATAAGATAGTGGTTCCTACCTCTATAATAGAACATCTTATGGTATAATATCATTTCTCACTAAGGGTAGTGAACCATACTACAACAATGATGTATAGTGATATAATAAGATGTTTTTTGGTGTCTATTTATAAAAATGACATTTCATAAATCAAGTCAAATTATTATGCCTATTAGAGTACTAAGGTCGAGCATCCGTGACTATATGGATTATCTTCAACTCTTCCAGTGCCAATGTGTGGTGGTATGATGTGATGGTGTATTTCTTTATATTATTACCTTGAAGTACAAGAGGTTGAGATGTGATATTGGTTACAGTCAGTCTACTGAATACAGTGGCATATTTCATGCATATTCAAATGGATCAATTTTAATATCAATAGATACTAAACGAACACTATGTTCAATATAGTATACCACTTGCAACAATTATCCTATAGGAGAAATGAAATTATTTTATATAAATGTTATAGGTATAACCAATTACTAAATTCTTATGAATGAATAGTATTTTCATAATTTTGAATTATATATAGATTCCATACTTAATATGAAAGTATCAATAGAATATTACAAAATAAGATTCCAATTTTCAATAAAGTATTATAATTATTGAAAAAATGTTTTCCATAATAAATATTTGTTATTTTTGAGTTTCAATATTAAAATAATTTACTACGAATTATTCAAAATATATTTTATAAAAAAATATATCACTATCGATAGAATCATATGTAAATACCCCAAATCCATTATAAATGAGTCAATGGTTACATCAATTTGTTGGAAAAGGATACTCAAAATCAAACAACGAAGGACCAAATAGTTCAGATATTTTTTTAAACTATATGAATACATGGATATAGAATTAAAATTGATAACATTAAATAGAAAATTTTATTTTCAATATGTACACTATTATAACTTTTTATAATATCCCTATATATCAATCATAATACAGTTCCTGGCATCCTAGAGAAAAGAAATATAAGAATGTTGTGAGATCTAATGACTTATATGATTTTACATAAAATATACTCTATCATGAATAAATTTGAAATAATAAAATTGGAAAGGTATATAACTACAAACATATTCTATATTTACTATTAACATTAACAAGAAGATTAATATGGTGGGAATAAATAAGGGTGAAATAATTAAATATAAATAAACACGTGATCTTTAAACATTTCCATAGATATTATGTCTAATAAAAAAATCACATGGAAACCAATAATAAGTTATATAATTATGGAATGTGTAATTGTGAACATATAAAAAATACCATCAATTCATTTTAGATGAAATATTAGAGTAACATTAATTCCTTACACACTATCATTTAAATAAATGGGTATAGATTTGGCCAATAAAAAATTTAAATTTTCTAATGAAACCTATTGATTTATTAATGGGATATTACAGAAACTACCAGCCCCATACTACTATAATTCAATCCTCATATATTAAATAATACAATTGTATCAACATTGCATAAAAATATCAATAATTATTTGTATTGTGAAAAATAGTCATATAGATTATTAATAATTTTCCCAATCGAACTAATCATCACCCAACCACAAAAACATGTTAAATAGTATACATATAGTATGTACTCAACATGTGAGTAAATAAATAATATTTAAATAGTTCAAAATACATTAATGTGATTATAGGAATATTTTATGGGGAAATTACCCATTTACATTTAAAAAAAAATTAAAATATTAAAAATTACCATGTATGAAAGAAATAAATTATTTTTACAATAATTTTATAAATCTATAAAGGAAGTTTCAAATCAATGAGACATCCTGAATGTGGGAGATTATGTTCATTCTATATATGTTTACAAAAAATACCTCAAACATGTTTTTATGAAAATCTAAAAATTACCTTTTATTTCCTAAGATAGGAAGATTACATTTAAAAGGTTTTTTAAATATAAAAATAAGGTTTAAAGTCCAATTAAATAAGAATTTTCAATAATTTAATACATTTATTATTTTTTTAACATGTAAAATGAATGGAAATTTACCATAATTGATAGTAAGAAATGATAGATTACTAATGATGATATTGTAAAATAATACACTAACATATGGGATTCCATTTAATCACAAGGACCATGAAATAAATAATGTGATGACCTGACTTAAATACCCACCGTAACTGGTACCTGACCAAATATGTTACATTCCCAAAGGGATTTCCCAATACACATGAGATAAAAACTAGAACCTATTCATTAAATTGAAACCAGAGCTAAAAATTCCTCCCAAACAGAAGATACAACGTAGGAAATATAAATAATTGGCATATCATCAGAACAGATCAATATATTATGTGAATAAAAACAATCTTAGGTATCCAAGCAATTTTATAGGAGAATAAATCTTCAAGAACAAGTTCGACCACAATGGACTACCAATAAGGACAAAAAGAACAAATCCATGTGATAACATTGGAATACACCCACATTCTCACCACAAACTACTAAACACAGCTGATATAAAACATCACTGATTCAGTATGACCCTATCCATTCCCAGCATCAAATGAAAATACTAGGACTATGCACATTGGAAAAGGTATCCAGGGTGTTTGATAATAGGTTCAGTGGGTTATTAGACAGGTGATCTATACCATGTCTCTAAAAAACAATACATTCATACTCAGAGTAAATAAATACAATGAATTATAACATTTTAGTAGTTTTATATCAATATCATGGAAAATATTTCCATATATTATTTTTCAACATTAAAAATTAATAGAAGAAAATTAATTTCACATATTTTAAATTAAATATATATTGGCATATATATTAAGTCAAAACATGCATATAAAGTAACAATTATCATATCAATAATATGTATGTACAGAATTTAGTGCTGCCAAAAAGAAGAATCCCAAGAAACATCATGCCCTGGATCACAATATGTTTGGATAGCTAAGAAAATCATATGTAACATAGACTATCATATACACATCAGTCCATGAGATATATGAATCGATTATAGAGATTATAGAAACTACTTATAAATTTGACCTCTAAATATGTTTAATAAGTCCCTAGATCAAGAGGAATAGAGAGTAGAGGAATTCCCCATGAGAACCCCCACTGAGGTTGTACAAGCCCTATTACTATACCATCCACCTATGTACCGAATGATTCATAAGGGATACATTTTCCAAATCTATTCATCAATCAATTTCATTTTTCTATGGTTTAAAATCCATTTAATATAAACATTTCACATTATTTGAAAAAACTTTTCCCTTTACAAAAAATATGGAATCCCAATGTTGTATAAAGAACCACTTCAAGAAAACACATGTAAAAATAATTATTATGATAATATTTAATTTAATGAAATAAGTTTTTTTAAAACACAAGTATTGAATTTCAATAAGATATTATAGGGATTAAATCACATTCCTTCAAACTCAGTGTGGTAGGTGAATGAAATAGAACCCACCATATACGATTCAATAATGACCCTACAACCAAACAAAACTGCTTAAAATGGATTGATTTTATGAAAAGTATCATATATGAATATGAATCAATAAAAAACTCAAGAATTCACCAATATCACACAAAAAACAAAGAAATAATCGACTTAGAAAAAAGAATTACCAAAAATGTTAAGAAGGAAACAAAAAGAAACAACCCCACGAGTCAACAAACCCATCAGCACAGTCCAAAAGTGCTACTATTACCTAAGAAACAATGAATTCAAAAGTTTCAATTACCCGATAGATTGAAAAAACTAAAATAGTTATCCGTCACAAAAATAATCAACCATGACGAAAAAGAGACTCTGAAAATCTCTATAGAATACTTCTAGTCTGATATTAAAAGGAGGTATAGATGAATGAAATAACATATGACATTTACGATTCCCTAAAAGCATTGTTCGAGACATTTACATGGATTATTGTCTGGTTATAGTTTATATAATAAATGGGACACAGATACAATGATAAAATCATCACCATTTTACAAAAAACTGTTCTATTAACATTACACAGTATTGAATTAGTATGCGAAATGTATGCTTCAGACACTATGTAGTAGATTAACAGTCTCTTACATATAGAACATACATGGCGTATACACTAATTCAATGGTGTATACATCTCTTATAGTCCTCTAAAGAAGGAAAAATTTACATGAACATTAAATACACACTTTTTATAATTCGAACATGTGAGTTACATTAAAAAAATGCATACACAATTATGCCTCAAATACATTATTTAAAAAATATAAATCCCCAAACATTTAAAAATTCTCATTGTCAAATTATATCTTTAATTTGGAGTCCCTAGACATAACTAATTAATAGTATAAAAACCTTAAACATAATTGAACTACCAAAAATAATGTCAAAGCAAGTTATGAACTCCCTAAAATAAGACATTCCATCATCGTGTAGTCATGTAAATGAATGAAGTCCATTAAATAAGTTAGTCTAGTACCCCCTATTCAAATAATCTATCTACAATTTATCATTAAAATCCTATATATTCTATTACAACATTTTGACCAATGCACTTCCCATAATGAAATTTCACAAGAGATAAAAATATCACAAATTGATGCACAAAAATTGAAACAACTAGCTCTAGCTCAATATCGTCTCAACTAGATGTGTGAGATGATCCATGAAGATATTTTAAATTCTATTAAACATGGAAAACATCATGAATAACTATTTACTAAACCAATAATTCGCACTGATAAGAATCCTTCCCAAGATTCTCCGTGGCTTGAAATCATCCCCCATATATCAGACCCAACATTTATAGTTTCCATGTTGAAAATGTCCCTTCATTGGAGAAAATTTATTGAAAACCTTGTCCCCTATTGGAAAATAATAACCACGACTTGGTCTAACTACATAATATTTATTCCAACTTTGAACTATATCTTGATTCTGTTTTGTTTCATGAATCCTTATAGAACCATCCTAATCCAAACTACTTCACACCATAGAAGCTTCACCCACCTGTGACCAAAATATAGGTGATCTTCATGGGGGTACATAATAAGCCTCAAATTTATACATTTTTAATGATAGTTTATATATTTTTTATAATCAATTTAAATCAGTCACATACGATTATCCTATGATCAACCAAAATCAATAACACATGAACAATTGATTTCCTCTATAACATGAACTGAAAACTAATTCATACCATATGGATATTAGTGGTAATATTTACTAAATCTAACGTGATTCCATATCGCATCTACTAAACATATCTTTTTCTTATATGTTAAACTAGGATCTATTTATGAAACGATGGTTGCTTTAACACCTTGAAGCATCATTATTTAATTCACATATAGTTTACCCAGATACTAATCGTTTGTGGTGTCTTTGATCATAATTCAATTATATTACCTTGTCAATTGATCAATAACAACATAGATATTGTTTCTCCATTTTGATATATGGTGTAATAAAAAATTATTGTCCTTGGATACATCATCCAATTTCCAAACCATAATTGGATGATGATGAAGCAAACTATAAGGTTTTAGATTCTCTACATTAATTTCATGGAATGTGTTATAATAGGAAGAACTATCTGCAATTTTTTAAATCATAACTAGTATCCTAAATCACCATCTAGTATTATAATATATCTTAGTAGATCCCCGATGAACAAACCAGGAAGATTAATTAATATCATACACAACCAGGTTCATTATAGATTATTGGACTAAAAATTGATCCCCAATAATTACAACACCATCTGAAGAGAGAGACCAACAAGATATCCCCACCATTAATGATGTCTCATGTTCCATAGAACTCATCATCATGAAATTGAATTTGTTTAATATATAAAATTAGATATGAAGATAACCAAAAAATAGTGAAAAAAATTCCAACAAATTATTCCTGATTATATATATGCAGATGAGAAAAATTAGTATAAGGTTCAAGACTTACTTACATTTATGAATAATCTCTTATGGTTAGAAAATAATACGATCCTTTTCCTAGAAAGATAATTCTTCTAACACTATAGCATATATATAACTATGTAAATTTATAGATCATAACTTGGTTAATTATTCTCTTGTAGTCTAGGATGATGTGAACCATAGGCTACAACATGACTCTACTGGATGAGAAAACAATCCAAAAGTGTGTCATATGAATCATAAAAAACCCTACACCATACAAGGACAGGTAAAATTAAAAACGGTTTTGATGTTAGAATTCATTTCATCTCATTGATAGAGGAACTAAATTTTAATCTGTAGAAAATTTTACACAATTATCCATATGAGCTATTAAAGGTGTAACCATCATGGAGAAATCATTAATGAACCACTGATGGAATCTTGAATAACCAAGAAATATATTAATGTTAGTGACATTTTTGGAACCTTCCATAAAAATAAAATGCCTAACTTCTCATTATCAACCAATATATCATTCTCATAATTCAGATTCACTAAGTATTTATCTTCATGAAAACAAATGTTTCATTTTGAAACCTTTCGATAGAAATAGTGAATCCATGGTCTTTCCGAAACCACATCCAGATGGTGGTCATTCTTGACCATAGACCCTGAATAAAAAAATATCATCAATAAAATTACCAAAAAATCAATATATGAATAGAATAACCCATCCATCAAAGCTATAGAAATACAAGGACCGTTATTCATACCAAACAACATCACATGGTATTCATAATTTCATTACCTTTTCCAAAATTTAATATTTGGTATATCACTCTCCTAAAATATGAGTACATGATAACCCCACCGAAGATAAATCCTCAAAAAATACTTTTTCCCTTTATTTAATAACAAAATAATCTAAAGAAGTAAAAGGATAACTGTTATTAACTATTACTCGGTTCAATATCTTATATTCCCAATATAATTAAAGTGAACCATATTCCATTTTGGCATTGAGAACATGGGCTTCCCTAGGAAAAAAATAGTGTAATGAAATCCCTTTTTTGAAATTTATTCCAACTTAATCATGATAATTTTTTTCTCTCATTGTTCAATGAGACAAAAAATTGTGGATATCGGTTGCGACCCTATAACTAGATGAACTGAAAACTCTACCAACCCATCTTTTAGAAGCCTGAAAAATAATCAAGGGAAACATCAAGAAAACCCATAACATTAGTTGGATGATCAAAAGAAGATGAAATACCATTATTCTCAACTACCAACATAGAAAATTAACAAATGATCATTGGGTGGAAAGGTCCTGTAGGAGATGGCCACAAATTACACTATCCCTAAAACACTAGAGAGATCCAATCAACCAAATGAAATGAAACAAGCTGATAATAATAATAATTGTGATCATGAGGATAAGCTGTACAATTTTTACCAATTATAACATATAAAAATACATATTGAGAAGAAAAAACTCCTAGACAAAATACACATCAACAATCTATGGTGCACAAGGACATGAAAAATCCTTATATCTTCACATCTAAATAGGTGTCTATAAATCCATAAAAGGATAAATAAACTCTCTTTAAAGGTAAATAATATTAGAAAAAACACAAGATAGAAAATTTTGGGAAGAAATCATATCTAATAAAGGAATATCTATAGATGATTTAATAAGTATTGTTCTGCTCACTACCACTAGACCTGAATCCATTATTTTCGGAACCTCTTATTCTATTTGAATCTACCTCACTTTTGATCAATATGTCTAAATCCTTTTATTCATTTGTGAAACTAACTATTTATTAGTTTCATTTAGATCCAATTATCCCTCCCCATATCAAGGAGTAAACATAGCCAGACTGAATATCATCATGTTACCATAACATCCAAGACAATTACATTGATTTTATGGTGAAGTAAAATATTTTTGGGTTTTTCTATCCATTCCAATATGATAAAAAGACAAAGGCACACAATTAGTTTCAAATAGAGGAATTGAAGATTCTTTATACTGAGAACCACTTCCACCACTCCTATAATGATCCTTAAACATTCACTTTTTACATAGCCTTACACTGGTGCTACTGATAGGTGGAAGAGTTGTTGAGGAGTATCCAAACATTATATTTGTATTCATCAATTCTATCTTAGAATTGTCCAATATATCTGCATAAGTATAATGTTTGGGAATAAATACATGTGATTTCATGTCTATTCAAGAGCAATATATATACTTATATAACTTTATCTGGATATTATTTAAAAACTCTAGTGAAAAAATGATCATGTTCAGTAAAGAGATTGGGGAATGCAAACACAAAATTCTCTTCATGCCACAAGGAGAGGAACTCTAGAGACATTCACATCATTAGTGACTTTGGAAAAATATTCATGATGAAAATGGTATTAAAATCATCTAGTTTGAGCCTTTGTTCCAATATTCTTATAACATATAGTCACACTAATGATTTTTGGGACCCTATGTTTGAATGATTTGTACATGACATTGATAATATCATATGGATCTAAGAATTCAAATGTTTAATCAATATTGTATTTCCAATCATCAACCTAACTATGTACATTTATAACTTTAAGGGAGGTTGTTTTATCATGACCATGTTCCCATGATCGATATATTTTTCCAATATCTCATGCTTGTACCTCAAAACCTAAGTTATAAACTTGTGTAACATTTTGAAATATAGAATAGACTACTCTCATTATAAAATATATAATGTTAAGATCAATCAGATGATTCCCATGTTGATCATTAGTTTCACCCTCCTAGAGAACGCATAGAACATGTCTTGGAGGTACACTAATTGGAATCGAATCAAAATGAGTTAATCAGAAAAATAAAAATATAAGTAAAAACATAGAAACGTATAAAAATATGAATAATAAGAAAAACTCTTGATAAGAAACACACATCCCAATATACTGTAGAAACATGAGTCTCAGCAGAGAATGAGATGGAAATGACTTCACTACAATATACTTCTCATGTATAAAAAATCTTATATTCTATCATCCAATCATTCCAAGATGAGGAATCATAAGGAAATATCACATTTGATAACAAATTGTTTTGAACCTACTGAAATACACAATCAAACAAGTACAGAAAATGTTATGTCACATGATCAAAGTGCCTTGTAAATCCGCACAGTATGGTGAATAGAACATTGGAATCAAAAAAATATCAAGGTATATGATTAATATCAAACTGAAGAAACAAAATGGAACATATACATAATATATGAAATAACCAAAAGATAAATATTTTCTATAACATAAATAAGGCAATTGAAACTAGAAAAATAAATAGTAGGGAAAATATCCAATAACACAACCAACCACAATATAATAATAAAAAAAGAATAAAACAAATACTCGATGTGTTATAGTGGGTATAAACCCACCATATCACCACTAAATACTCAAATCAGATATAAAAACTGTATTGGCTTGATGCGGCACCAGTCTTAACATTGCATCAAAATAAATAATCAGTTCAACACATTGTTGAATGAGGTACACGTGGTGTGAGATAAAATACATTCTATGGTCTCTCCCACGTGTTATATACATGTCTCTTAATAAAAATATGATCATTTATATCATTAATGAAAACAAGATGTGAAATCATTTTGAAAAAAAATTACTTCTAAATAATGAAATATGTAGTTTAATTTTTCCTTTTCCAAATTTCAAAATAATGGTGGTAAATAATTTTAAATTCTCTTCATATATATATATATCATCATTTATATACATCCAAAAAAATCATTTATCATTTTTCATATCATGTTTGTGAAAGTATAACAAAACATAACAATCTAGAAGACAAAGCACAAGAAACATCAGATTATTGATCACAATATGTCAAGATAGCTTGGAAACTAGTATCTAAAAAGGAAAATGGAATATGAATCCATATTCTAGACATATAGATTTATTTTACGGAGGAGGGGGACACCCCATCAAGTGAATCTACCAACAGGACAATCCTCACCCTAGAACAACATGCCTATGGAGAAGTGGAAATAAAAAGGTGAAACCCCTTTTATAGTAGATGATTAACATAACAATAACATCAAAATATTTTCCCACTTATTCCAATGTAATTTTCCCATGTCTATTCATCAAACAATTACAACATTTCATTCTTTTAAGACAATTTTAGAAAATCATTTAACAATTCTCTGAATATCCTTTTCCATTCCCTAAAACTATGGGAAACCCATATTTTTTTAAAATAAAATTCAACAAAAAATTAAAATAAATCATATCATGAAATTTAATTTGAAATTTTTTATCAAAACAAGATAAAGTCATTTCTATACCAAATGATAGATATAGAACCTCCTACCCACAAAATAAGGGTCACACATGCCCACAATGGATCCAACAAAAAATTCATTATAGAGTGAAAAAAGGCCTTTGAACCAATGTAAACATATTTTAATTGATTCATTTTGTTAAAATTAATGTAAGAGAACATCGAAAAACACATACATTGAGATTTCACAACCATCCCACCACAAATAATGAAAGAATTAACCTCATGTCTAGATCACACAACCTGTCTATAATATAAATATATGAAACAAAACCACCATTTTGTATATCCAATAAAATAATTTCATGGATATTTTGTGGCAAATTTAGGGAATAATTAGAAAGAATCACTCACATGGATAGACATAAAGAAACTATAATGGTGGTCAATCACCGAACAAATCAAACCAGACAAAATATCAAATCCTAAAATAACTAGGGAAGCCTTCAAGGTAATGATCCAAAAGTTAGTAGTATTAATTAACTTACACATAACATTCATGACTCCCAAAAATACAATTTCATGACATTTACATGTAATCTAATCCCATTACACATCATTCAATCGTTAGGGATATGATATATTGAAAAACACATTGCATTTATATTTGAAACCTATCATTAAACATTACATGAAGTGGAATTAGTAAAATATGTGAAATAAGCACACGATGTGAATCATATTCATAGAATAATCACTATAAAAGATAAAATGTGTATTATCCTCTTACCTACCATACAAAACTCTATCAAACTGCTAAAACTACAAATTCATGCACTATAAACACAAAAAAACCTGGTCATTCTCTAGAAATCAATAAAAATACTAAAAATACCAACATATATTTCTAATTAGACTACATTAATTAAAAAAACATATGTCCCCTAACATTAATTCATTTTTTACAACAAGTTCACTACATACCTTTGAGTGCCAATAGAATCCAAATTAAATAAGAAAACATGTAATGTGAAGGGAATTACCTGATAGAGGATAATGTGATGTTAAAAATAAAATATAATGAAAAATTAAATACTAAGAATGAAAATATTATCATGGTATAATATATCAGTATTTACATATATATAACACAAAATAAATAAGTGGTGAATATGGAATATTTCTCAGAGATGTAAATGTGAGATGAGAATCCCATACCTCGGGTTTGATTTACTTTGTATGTGTTATCATATAATATATAATTTAAAAAAATTATATTAATTTTTTAAATAATTAATAATATATATCATACCAAATTAGATTACTTATAATATTTTATATCATATTTTTTATCAATGCATCATTTAAGTAACTATTTTGGGTGTTAAATGCTTCATCATTCTTTTATGTATTGATTCAGTAGTCTTCATCCATTTAAATTATTCATTATTAAATCATCATTATAGATTTATTTAGGGTATAAATATAATATAATATTATATATTTTTTTGTATATATTCTGATTCACCAATAGAGACACAGATGTGAATATGAATTTCAAAGTTCAAGGAGAGGGTTCGTCATACTTTTACATTAATGATGTATTCCCATATAAAATGATGAAATGAATGATGAATAACAACTCATTATTAAGAAAATCATATTTCATTCATAAATATATTATGAAATCATTCATTACACATTTATAGTTTTAAATGAAAATTTCCTAATGAAATACTTAGTACACCTCTATGTAGAGATGGAAATATTCACATATGAATGACCAATGTTTTCACTATTCGTATGATGTAAATGAGAATGAATATGGTAGTCCCATGTTAATAATAAAATATTTGTATATTAGTTATTTTATGATTATTATTTTACATTGGGTTATATATATTAATAGGTAGTATAATATGATAAAATATTTAATTATTAATTAATGATGATAACAACTTCGATTGAATCACATTAGATCTCTTCATAAGGCCATAAGGATTCTATTTTGGTGGGTCCAAAAACTAAAAAAATTTAATAAAGATATAGAAAGGGGGAGTGGGTTTTGTTTGATTAATTTATATGGATCATTGTGGTGTAAATTTTTATAGGGGTAAGTGCTCCTTTCTAATTGATGTGAGGTTTGGTTTAGGTATTGTAATTAATATTATATTCATATAAATAAATATTCATTTTTAAAATCGATATGAACAGATTTATTAAAAATATAATATTATTTATGTGTTAGATTAAACTCGTATAATAACTATTAGATATGTTTTAACTTTATTTATATCCTTATATTTCTGTTTAACCAATCATAAACCCGTTTTAAATTGATGATTTAATAAAGATAATTTTACTCATTTATGGTAAATATAAATATTAGAACTGATCAAATGTCTAATAAATGGACAATGACTGATATTATAAATGATATCACAATAACATGTCTGGATATATAAATTTTGAAAATTTAATATCATTTAAAATTTATTATTTATATCAAATATCAATAATATCAATTTGTATAATTATTCATTAAATTGACTACAATAATACGAATAAAATGTATAGTATTCAAAAAAAATATTATGTTATATAAATAACATTTCATGTTAATCTATAAAATTTATGGATCACATTATTTATGTCAACTTATCTTATTTATTATATTATATTATTTATTTTATTTTATTTTGAAATTAGATTAATAATTACTACATTAGATTTATTATGAATTCCTGGTAACTATTTCATTAATTTTATAAAAAATTAAATTATAATTATGAAGTTGAATATTTTATAATTCAAATTAATATTTATTTCTCTACATATCCACTAAATAATTACACATTTAAGATGTTATATTTAGTAAATTCAATAGTGTTACATGTTTGAAATTTTATAAAATAAATTAATATAAAATCATAATATAATACTAGAAAAATAAATCCTTATAAAAGAATATTTTAATAAAATTGATAAATTTTTTTCTTAAAAAAATTTGGAATGTTTTAATGTCATTTTATAATACTTATCATTTAATTTTTAACTGTTATTTTGGGATTCATCCTATACTATGGTAACAAAAATATATATTGTTACAATTCATAATGAACAATAATAAATGTGAATCTATAGTAAATTATAATATCATTAATCAAAATATAAAATATATTTTTCTAAATTCAAAATGTATAAGTGGTATATTTATATAAAAATTATTTAGGAAAAATGCAATAAGAAAAAGTTTTCTAGAAAAATACATTTTATCTATATAAATGTGTTTATATCAAATTCCATAATAAAAATGATTAAAATGAACCTAGGTAGACATTGATAAAAATGGATTACCAATTTCACTTATATTTTAATTTAAAATTAAATACATCACTATAAATTACTGAAAAAATACTATTTGGAATAAAAATGTGTATTTTTTTTGTATATATGGAAAATAAAAAATTTAATAAAATAATAAAAATTATAATAATATATCTCTGATATGTATATATCAAAAATATTATTTTTTATAAAATATAATTTACACATATTCTATAATTTTTTTAAAATATGTACTCTTAAAAAGTAATAAATATTTTTAAAAAAAATCATATTTTTGAACAAAAATATTATTTTACTAAAAATTGGGTACTTATTTAATTGCAAATAATGATATTTTTTAATTTATTAATTATTTTTAATAGTTTCATAATTTATTTAATACACTCCCAAACCAATAATTTTACAGCTATGATATAATGTCCATATTTAAAAAATATATCATATAATTTATTGAATCATGGGGTTATTTATTTTATATAATATCATACATTATTTTTCTCATTAATATTTAAGACATAAAATTTAAAATTTTATTTTGTTTGAGTTCATCGATATTACATTTTTCGTATCTATACATATCAATCATAATACACATCCTGGAATCTTGGAAAATAGAAACATAAGAAAGGGGTGAGCAATAATGCGTAATAAGGGTATAAGGAGAAAATGTAATCTATAATAATTATATAAATAATAATCAATATATAATGTTAAATAACTAAAAACATTCCATTTACTTATTAACATGGGCACAAATAATAATACATATGAAATAAAAAATGACCAAATAATTCAATATAAATAATAAATTTTGATTGATACTTTCCAAGAAAATTACTACTAATTTATTAATAACATGGTCATTATTAACTAATTTCATAATAATAGAATTAATAATCCCAGACTTCTGAAACATATAATCAAGGCCACAACTAAGACATTTGAATATACCATGCATGCCTTGTTCTATGAATTATAAATTAATATGAAATGAATTAGTCAAAAAAAATATATTTTGTCTCAAAAGGACTACAGACTCTTGAAGGGGATATAGAACTTCCCTCCCATCACATTTTAATTCTACATATTTCCTCATATCAAAAAATTATAAAAATAAATCAATGTTCTATAACAAAATAATTATCTCTTCGTATATGAAATACAAGTCCAATGGAATATCAATACAAAACCAATTCAAACTAATCAAAAATTAACCAACGTAAGATGATGAATGATATCTTGATAGTAAATCCTCAATATAAGATTCAACATATAATATACACATTGATTATAAAATTTTAAGGAAAATGATGGATTATTTTTTGAGGAAATTAATTTTTTACCATCAATATAAATTTCCAAAAACAAATTAAAAAAATATAGACGATTCTTCAAAAATAAACCAAAAAACATGTAACATATGCGTCAAATCATTTAAGAATAATTATGGAGGAAAATTCCATTAATACTGTATATTATAAAAAATAGTCATTTAACAATTTTTTTAACAGTCAAAATGTACCTTGATTGGAATATGATGAGAAAAATCCATTTAAACCATTTTGTAAAAATAATAAAATGGTTAAAATGATGTTATAAAATCATTTGAAAATATTAAAATTGTTTTTGTTTTTTGTTTAGAAACATGATCATGAAATATAAATATTCCTCACTTGAGTCTTAAAATTAATTTATCTTGTGTAAAGATGAGATTGTGAAAATAAAACCCTACTGATTTGTTAGAATGTGAATTATAATCCCCATGAAATAAATAATATAAAAGGAAACATTTTATAGCATAAATATTAAGTAATTTAATTTTTTAAAATTTCAATGGTTTATTATATAATATACACAAAAGAAAAAAATCGGTGAATACGGTATATGTCTCACAATTGTTAAAGTTAGATGAGAATAAAATACCTCATGTTCGATTTCTATTGAACTTTATTTATGATAATTTATAATAAATATAGATTTATTATAAATCTATTATATTATAAAAATCATATATATCCTAACATATATGATATATGTAGAATTTTTTATCTTCTTTTTATTTTCAATTCATTATTTCTGTCCCAATTTTGGCTGGAAGTTCATTTTTTGTTCATCAATTTTTATTTACGTAGTTCAAGTCTATACAAATTTATCAAGAACACATATTCACCATAAAATTATTTATTTTATAAATATCATATATATTAAATATATATATAGAGAGAGTTATCCATAAATATTAAAAAATGAAATGCATAATTAATGGAGACGTTATGCCCTAACTATGCATGAATGGAATTTTCAATTATTAATGGATGTAATTAAACATGAATATTTTGTAATAGTGGGTTACCTAGGCCGAAAAATAATTTAGTTTTTATTACCATATAATGTATATAGTTATTTATAAATGATTTTTATTTAAGATTATAGTGTCTATATTTCTTTTTACAGTAGTTACTAGTAATGCCCATATATTGATTTTCATATCAAAATGTTATAGTATATAAAATGCTATAATGATAACGTCAAAAAAACATGACATTAATTTTAAATAATTTTCTATTGTTCAAGAAACATATTATTGACTAGAAATAATAAATTTTTGGTTATCAGGTGTTGTGGGCTTATAATCAATGATATTTCATCTCATGTAGTTCACTCTTAGTGATCTCTAGTAGTGCGATCTTGGGGGAAGACCTGCCAATAGGAACACCACAAGTTTTTACATTAATTAGTTTTTCCAATAAGAAAACATGTTTAATTTTCTTCTTACAATAGATCATTATAATTTTCTTCCATTTAAACATGTAATTTGATGCAACTAAAACCGGAATATAATGAAATATTTGAATATTAACTTGTATTGGGTGAATAATTGGTTATATGGCATTGATTGAATGGTAATGAATGGATTTGTCACTTCCTGATTTAGGAAATAATATATCGGTCCATGTTTATTAAGAATTTTCTACCATCATAAATCCATGGCCATGGTAGTCAAATGTATATTCATCCACTTTGATAAAAAATAACATATAAAACATGGAAGATGTCATGGGTGTGTCTTGTGCTTTATTATATATTTATTTACAATGAGACTATATTTAATAGTTTGTGTTCATCAGTTGGTTATTGCTACTTTAAATACACTTATCGCTTTAAGGGACATGATTTGTTGCTAGATCTCCCCCATGGTATATGAATAATATTCAATAGTATTGAGATAAGTTAATAGAGGGTCACACACAATTGTGTGTTTTAATGTTTCCCCTATTCCAGGGAGTATTATTTTTTGGAAATGGGTGGCCCATAACTGAGACTATATTTTTTTTACAGGGATATAGGATCATGAAAGGAAATTATAAATTCAATTGATTAAGTTATAGATAGTTGGTATTTAATTTATTAACTATGTAATGTACTATTTAAATGAATATTAATTTAAAATATTCAAGTATCATTTAATATTTCAGGGATCGATGAGTCAATTTAATTTTCTTATTTTTATCATGTAATATATTTAATGTATAAATTTTTTGAAATAAATATAAATAATATTTATGATTATGTCTCGTGGTTATAATATATCATGTATGTAGTGAGTAGTAAATATTCAGTTATCATGTGTATGTTTCATATATTTATCACCCTCTAAATAAGAAATGGTATGATCTCTCTAGAAATTATTCATTTCTCAATGGAGAGAGCATCCCTCTCTTCACTCTCTCTCGTTTTTCATAGATAGATACAGTCCAGTTCTTGTCACTCGATCATGGATGTTCATTATGTATAGAAGGAATAGAGTAGAGGTGATCATTAGGTCATTGATGAGAAATTGGAACTCTGATATGAAGCTTGGATTCATCCAATGGATTTTTACGTATTCTTATGAAGTTCATGTTGATGATCTAGAGGGATTAGACTTTAGATACTTCGAGCAGTTGTCACTAGTGACAAGAAATCATCCTACACGAATTTGGATCAAATCATGAATACTTTGTTATTAATTATTTGTTAGTGTTATTCCCCCTATGATTCTTGGGTTTTTACTAGGAAGCATTTCACCATTGTTGACATTGTCATTCCTATCATTGGTGAAAATTTTTATAATCTAATGTTTTGGGACAACCACTGTGAAAACGATTCCTACAATTGATATATGAGGGATTCCCTAAAATTATATGTCAAAAAATTAAGTTCTCATTACATAATAAAATTGGGTGTCCTATCGGTCCAAATCCCAAATATAAAGGTTCATTTTGAGATTGAATGTCCATGTTGGAACCATCAAAAGATTTTAATTTGAATTAAAAAATTAATAAACCCGGTTTTCAAGCTAGATTCAATTAGACATAATAGATTTTTCTAGTCGACCATGAATAAAACTAGATTAAAAGTATTAAATATTTACTAATATTTTTATTAATAAATTATAATAATTTTAGTCATACATAGATAATTCCACATATTAGGCAAAAATTTTAAAAAGGCCAGCTGGGGGTCAAAAAAGAAAACAAAAATGATGACCCAATAGTGGGTCTTTTTGAACATGGTCCCCCCTAGGTCATGCTCCTACTCCTCCATTGGAATACCCAGTAGAATTATCTCCACCAACATCGAGAGTCAACTAGTAATTTTCTCTCTCCCATGGTGGACAGATTCGAGCACCTCCAACCTGAATGAGGACCTCATCAGCTACGGAACCCTCCACCTTTTTTCGTCCCCCCTTCCCCTATCTAAACACCATGTGGCCCTTTATTCATCCTGGTTCTACCCTTCTTGAACTAAAAGTCCTCTAGGTTCCATGTGACATCCTTTCTAATATATCTTGCATCCCAAATGCTTCTCTATCCACATCGTCTAGCCCATGTCACTACTTCATAGCGATCATACCATATGGCTTACATCAATGCCCCACTGCCCACAGTTCCATCTCACCCCAGGCTATCAAATCACCCTACCAGGGGTCTCTTGCTTGCATTAATGTAGTGACACCAGAAAACATCAGATCCTCACACCTTTTCCCAGATTTGGTGTTGGCGTCTCCATCCATCTATAGGTAACTAGTCATACGGCTCTATGGAGGGACAAAAACCAGTGGAAAAACCCTTTTTCCTTGTTAGTCGAACCGTCTTGCAAAAATATTCCTCTAACATCATCTTTCACCTCTGATCTTCTCAACCTATTTTCAGATGTATTCTGATATCTTGTTC
This sequence comes from Viscum album, assembly GCA_963277665.1. Classification (NCBI taxonomy): domain Eukaryota; kingdom Viridiplantae; phylum Streptophyta; class Magnoliopsida; order Santalales; family Viscaceae; genus Viscum; species Viscum album. Next base: position 36,885,023 of record OY728152.1, read on the forward strand.
TCAACTGAGCCATATATCTCCAACCACCGTGAAGACCACAAAATCATACTGCCTCCCACAAAGTGGTAATTTGTGAGCTCTACTGGGTGTGATTCATCTCTAAATGGGGATGTATGGGTTTTCCTAGACCATTATGATATTTGGAGGAACTTCTCATAATAGAATAGCCCTATATGGGGTATGCATATCTTGAATGGTTGTGTACGTGTTCGAACACACCCACACAGACTTGTTTGGGGTTTTAAGGCCTATATAATTTGAAAATAACCATGAATTATTTATATTGATTTAATTTGAAATTGGTAGAAAATTAAATTAATTAAATTATAATTTCTTGTTTTAAAATTACAATTTTCAGTTGCAGATTAAATAATTTTAATTTTAAGGAAAATATAAAAGATTGAATGAATTTTTTTTAAAAAATTAAATAAACTAATGAAACAGAATAACTTGAATTTTTGAACTAAAATAGGATTGATTTTTTAGTTCAATAAATCAAAATCTATAATATATCTTAATGAAAGATAAATTTAAATCAGTGTATATTTTAATAAAAAAAATGAATCATATTACACTGATCATGATACGATGGACCAATCAATTCATTTTTGTGCATTTTTTTATATATTTAATTGTAACATTTTTTTAATAATTATTTTAAATAAATAGAAATATGACAGTCCTCTGAGTCATTATATATATAAGTGTCTACATGTCTAACTATAGTGTTTCATTTTATACTTCCCAATTCACCTATCCTAAAAGAGAGTAATACTTTATAATTATGGAGATAATTTGTGATTAATTTTTCACCTAGATATAAAGATACCCCAGACATGAGTTGGAATCATTATATGGTAAGGTGTTTTATTCCGATTCATAAGCATCACTACTCAATATATTACCCCTAGGGTCTATGTTGATCCATTTTTCAATAAATAAATCACTTATTAGAATTGTTTCATCATTTTTTTCCTTTTATTTTTGGTTGATTTATTGTTTTGTTAATTCATATTTCACAGGTAATCACAAAGAATAATAATCAAGCGTGAACAGATAAAATTAACACATGACATGATAAATTTTTCTCTTTACTGCATTGTTAGTTGTGACTATGATCAGATAGTACATTCATGTAAAATTGAAATTGAATTCATTTCTCACATTTAAAACAATAAAAACCTCAAGGAAATATCATGTCCTAATAGCTTTATATCTTTTATTTTTGGACAAAACTAGGCGTTCGGGGTTCACGTCATTCGAGAGATAATGGTGCCCCTCACTATTTGGGATTTCTTATGAGATTGGTGGGTTAAAATAATTAATTTGGTAGTGAGAATTATCCAAATCCAACGTGGGATCATTTTAGATAAATGTTATCAGTAAATCCAATATTTTATTGAGAATCTACGAAATCACTCAACAGATCGAGGAACCATGAATTAATGTTGTTGGCTAGCCAGACCCCTACCATGAACCCTTAATTTTTTTTTGTAGATAATGATTCCAGACTATGAGGGGAGGTTTATGGATCCATTCCACTAGAATAATCATGTAAAAGATTATTACAATTCATTAATATATAGGTCCTATAATAATATAAAATAAATGGTATTTTTATTGATCTATTTAATTCATAAAAATTTTTAATTTGGTAATCGAGATAAAATTAGTAATCTTATAATATTTTATATTTATAGAAAATGGAATGTTATAACACAAATAATATTGTGATAATTAATGTGGTATGTAAATTTCCTCATTATTCATGTGTTTCCAAGAATGTTATAAGGTCATTCACATAATAGTATGGTATTGGAAATTCAATGTCATAGTGTCTCCTCTACCTATTAGTCTATTTAAATAATAGAAGGTGTGAAATATTCATATACAATACTAAATTATTCATCATATGACGGTAATTTCGTAATTCTATCATAAACATATGATTCTAGTTGTCTACAAAACATCGGGGCATAGATGATATAAAATGATGTGTCATCTCAAAATAGGTTATGGTGAGAATATGAAGAAATATATGAATGTAATGATTACACTGGCTATGTGTAAATTCGATGGAAAATAATGTTCATTCATGTTGTCTCATTCTTATACCCATTTACTTCTATCACATTTTATGTTACAAAAAATGTAGTAATAAGAAAAATCATTGTTTTATTTTAGGTAAGGTTCACCACGTAAATAAGAATATAAATAAATAATAATTTTTAATTCTTATTTAGAATAAATTGAAATACATGGGTGAAAAACAAATGAAAATTAATTCCAAATTAACTTTTTGATTTTTAGTCAATGAAATTGGTAATCAATAAGAGGTTTTTAATTTTTCATTTCCTTAAATAAATGAATTGATGTCTAACAGAAATAAACTGAATTAAAGAAGTAGGTGGCCACTTATTTTCATGTATATTAATCACATAAATGTAATCTTTTTGATTGTACATCATTGGTAATAAGTATAATATTCCTTTCACATATATGTATTCAAATATAGTAACCACATAATAATTGAAACATTACCAGGTGTTTTTTCTATTCCCCAATCCCTTGAGAATAGATGGTCCCCAAATCATTGGTGAGATGTACAAGAATTCTATATTAATAAATTAATGATTTTTTTAGAACTATTAATGAGTATAACCAAAACATTAAACACACATTTACATTCTACACAATGATATATTATTCGTGATTACATAATGAATGTTGGTTTGGTGTCAAATACTCTAGAAATAGTTCTTGTTATACAAGAATCATAGGAAATACCTGATGAATATAAATGTATGAATTTTATAACCATCTATAGATAGATAATTATTTTTCCGCTAATACTAAAATTTTTCATCTTCTATATAATAATTTTTTATCTAGGAACTAAAAATCTAAAAAAACATTGGTATTATATATGTCTTTTTTTTACTATGAAACCTTAAAAATAAATGTATGACACATAGAATTCAGAATTAGTTCAAAAAGTGAGCACAAATTATTCCATGTGATAGATAGAAGTAAGCATACATCTAATTATTATTATATGATCACAAATAAAGTAATGTGAATTATTTTCATGGTTAGAAGATATGAGTTTCATTAGACCAATATGCCGAAGAATATCTTGAAATACAAAACATTGAAAAATATAATTTAGTTTGAAGAAATTAAAAAATTCAAATTACCTTATATACATCACAACATTAATTTTAATTATGATTATTTTTTATTAGGTATTACATGTTATCATTTGTCAACATAATGTAGTTTGGATAAGTTCTTAAACACTAATGGAATATTTCATAGTTGTGATATAAGGAGTATTAATGTTGCAACATGTACAATATTATATTATATTACTTGACATTATTCACAAATAACAGAGATATCCATAAACAATATATGCCAAATATAATGAAAAATTTATATCATAAAATTAATATCATAAAATTAATATTATTATTAAAATCCATTATATAATAATGAAATGAGTTTGTTGGAAAAGTGTTTGATATGACAGAAACAAATGTTCATCTGGAACAAGGACATTGTTCATCTATTGTAAATATCCAAAAAACTACATATGATATTTCATAAATCCCTAATATATTAAATAATTATTCTAGTGATAGATTACATTTCAATAAAAGGGTGAACCTAACTTTTCATACTAGTAGAAACATTGACATAGATTTAGTCAATGATTGAGAGGCATTAGTATTTGACATATAAACTAATTCCACAAGTGCATTTAGAAAGGAATCATCCATAGAAACATACTGTATAGGAAGGATAAAACCACAATAATGGTTTTTTATTCACCACGGTTGGTGATAATTTATTCATTTTGAATAACGATGCCAACAAGTAAGTAGTATATGGAAATAAGGAAAGATTGACATGGACAATTAATATTAAAAAATGGATTCCATGTATTAATCTGGAAAGGGGAATATAATTTTGAATAATGTGGGAGGTTATCCAAGGTTTATGATACATATATGAGAAAATTTCAATATCAATAATGATTTATTGGTTAAAACAGGTCTTTATGTCTAAATCATTTAGAATATTACATTTATAGAAATTTTTATGATCATTTTCTTAATCAATTGATGTGTTGAACCCCATTCATTGAAGGTGTCTATAAAACAAAACTAGAAATGGATGTTCAAGTTAATGAATTATAATAATGTTTGGAATTTACTTAAATCAATAATAGAATTTAAATAAGAAACAAGATATTATAATATTAATTTAGAATGAGAGATTTACATATTTCTAGTAGTGGGTAGATGGAGAAAGATTGTTTTACAGGAAAAATGTTTTCATAAAAAATGGAAAAAAACGACTAGACATATAGTTAATTAAGAGTAGAATGAAAATAACTATTCTCCATAGATTGACATAATATAGAAACCATATTATTGGGAACATGATCTAATGAGGTAGATCAAATAGATTCTTGGACATAATCAATTTTATATATAACAACATGGTATATAAAAATAAAAGTTGGAATTATTCAATATGATAATTTTTTGCTGTGTCACATGGCATTATTTCTCTAGGTTGACATGCCAAACACATGGGAGGTGATTAACGTTGTGTCCCAAAATCCATGTGCATTTGTGATGGAAAAATTACATATTCTGTAATATATACAAGAGTTGATATTTCCATGATATAATTTAATGTACGGATATATCAATTATATCAAGGAGAACTGTATGTGATTCAGTCAAAACAATCCAATTTTACATTGGAATGTTAAAATGATATGTACATGGTAAGAGTTGAAGGATGGATAACAATTTTCAAGGTACCCAAAAATTGAACATTGTTTTTTAATTGAGTTTTTAGATATTTACCTTTTCATATACCTACATATCAATCATAATATACATACTTAAATCCATGAAAATGGAAACATATGAAAGGGTGAGGTTTAATGCCAAATAAGGGTATGCGTAGAAAATGTAATCTATACTAATTAAATATGGAATAATCAATGTGTAAAGGTAAATATCTAAAAAAATCCATTAACTCATTAACATGGACACTAATAATAATATGGATTGAACAAATAATGATCAAATAATTCAATATAAACAATCTAATTAGATTAATATTTTTCAAGGAAAATTATTGAAAATTTAATAATCACTTAGTTGTCATTAACTAATTTCATAATTATGGAATTAATAGTCCTAAACTTCTAAAACGTACAATCAAGGCCTCAACTAAGAAATATTAATATACCAAACAAGTCTTGTTTTATTAAATATGAATTAATAAGAAAAGAATAGTCCCTAAAAAATTCATTTTGTCCCATATGGAGTACCGATAAATGAAGGGGATATAGTAGGTCCCTCACATCACATAGTAATTCCACATATTTCCTCACATCAAATAATTATACAGCTAAATCAATTTTCCATAACTAAATCACAATCACTTGGTATTTAAAAAACATGTCCTATGGAATGTCAATACATATCCCAATGAAACTATTCATAAATTAACCAATCTAATACGATTAATGTTATCCAGAGAGTACATCCTCAATATGATATTCAATATTTAATGTATTCATTGATTATAAAATATTAAAGATAATGTTGGAATATTTTTTGAGGAAAATGCCTTTTTTACTGCCCACATAAATTTTTAAATAAAAGCAATTGTGCACAAAAAAGATATAATATTGATCAAAAATAACCTAGAAAACATGTAACATAAAAATCAAAACATTTTTAAATAATTATGGAGGGATATTCCATTCATACTATATATGATAAAAAATAGTCCATTAATGATTTTTTGTAGAATAGTCAATAATGAAACTTGTTCGTAATATGATGAGAAGATTATTTTTAAACAATTTTTTAAAAAATAAAAAATGATAATAATGATAATATCAAATAATTGGACTATATTTTTTTAAAAAAATTTGATTTTTTCATTACGTAAATTATCATCAAAAAGAAATATTCTTCTATTGAGACATTAAATTAATCAATCTTTTGTAATGATGAGATTGTGGAAATAAACCCCTACTGGTTTGGTTGAATATGAATCATAATCCCGCTAAAGGAGATAAAATAAAATGAAAAACTATATACCAATAATAAAAATTATTTTAATTATAAAAAATATCAATGGTTTTTTATATAAAAGAAAAAAAATCGATGAATATGGAATTTTTCTGAAAATTATTAAAGTGAGATGAGAATAACATACATCATGTTCAATTTCCATTGAACATTTTTAAGATAAATTATAATAAATATTGATTTTCCATAAATATACTATATAAGAAAGATCATATATATCATAACATATATGATATAAATTGAATGATTTAACTCATTTTTATTATCAATTTATTATTTCAATCACAATTTCGGTGGAAATTCATTCTTCTTTCATCTTTTTTTATTTCAGTAGTTTTTTCCCATATAAATTTTTCAATGATGCATATTCTCCATGAAATAATTTGTGGTATAAATTTTATATATATTATTATTTTATATATTCGTCCGCAAATATTGAAAAATGAATTACATCATTTATGGAGATTCTAGGCCATACCTACACATGAATGAAATTTACAATTTTCATTGGATGGAAGTAAATTTGAATTTATTTTATTAGTGGGTTACCTAGACCCAAAAACTATATACATTTGACTTCCATATCATGTATACAAGTAGTTATAAATTATTTTTGTTTACCATTATAGTGTATATATTTATCCTTCAACTATTTACTGCTAATTTCCCTAGACTTATTTTCATATCAAAATGATATAGTTTATCCCTAGACATAATGATAACATTGAAATACTATAACATAAATTTTAAATAGTTTTTTTATGGTCTAGATACATATTAATGACTGGAAACGAAAAATGATTGACTATCATGTTTTGTTGGCTCATAAACATTAAGACATCTTCTCATGAAGTTCACACATGGTGATCTCTAGTAGTGAGATCATGGGGGGAAGACTCACCAATAGGAACACCACATGTATTTAATTCATTATGTGTTCCTATATAAAATCAGGTGTAATGGTCTTCTAACATTATATCACTACAATTTTTCTCCAATTTATCATGTTGTTTGATGCATTGAAATCCTCAAAATAAAGAAATCCTTGTTAATTAGGTTGTATTGGGTGTCTCATTGGTTGTATGACATTGGTTTAATGGTCAAGAAATGTTTTTTACATCCAGGTTAAGGAAATCATAAATAAGTATAGGTTTCATTGTATTTTAGAAACATCATAAATCCATGTCCATTGTAGTCGAGAGTAAACCCTTCCAATTTGATCAAAAAAAATAACATTGAAAAAATGTATTATGGCATGGCTGTGAGTCCTAATTTATGATATATTTAAATAAAAAGTGATTATAATAAATAGTTTGTGTTTTTCGGCTGGTTGATGCTGCAATAAAAACCCTTATCTCATTAGGGGACATGATGTGTTGCTAGATGATTCTCTTGGTATATGAATAATAATCACCCCAATCGAGATAAGATCATAGAGGGTCCCCTAAAATAGTGTATTCAAAAGTTTTCCATATTCTTTGGTATATGATTTTGGGACATGTGTGGCCCACCACTGGGATCTAGTTTTTTTAAAATGATATACACTCATGAAACGAAATAATAAATTCATATTTTTCAACATAGAAATAATCCTTATTTAATTTATTTTTTAAGTAATATATTATTTTCAATGAATATTAGTTTAAAATACTCAAGGATCATTTCATATATGATGGATCAATGACTCAAGATAATGGGCTTAATTTTATCAGGAAATAAATTAAGTATATTACAAGAATGTCATAAAAATATAAATGATATTTATTATTAAGTTAGTAGTCATAATATATAATATATAAAGTTATTTTTAAAAATTCAGAAATCATGTGTCTAGATTAGGTATTTATCTCCATATAAATAAGATAATGGAAGCTCTATCTAGACACAATTAATTTCTCAAAGGGGAGAGAACCCCCCCCCCCACTATCATGGTTCATAGATATATACACTCTTGTTCCAGAATATCGATCATGGTAGTTCATCATGGATCGAAGGAATAGATAAGAGGTGATCACTGAGACAAGGAAGGATTCATTGGAACTCTATTATGACACTCATATTCATCCAATAAATGTTATCATAGGATTTTGAAGAACATGTGAACGATCTAGTGTGATTCGTCTTTGGATCTTCGATTAGAATTCAATGGAGACAAGAAATCATCTTTCATGACTTCGGATCTGACTAGACACTCTTGCTTATTAAATTATTCATAATATTCTTCTGTATATGATTCCATGGATTTTACTAGTATTCTTTTCACCAATTAAGACAATGTCATGCAGATCATTGTTGAATTTATTTATAATACCATGTTTTAGGACTACAATTCTGCACAAAGTTCCTACAATTGATATATGAGGGATATGAGAAAATTGTATGCCAAAAAAATTAATTTTCATTATATTATAAAATTAGGTGTCCTATCAGTCCAAATTGCACATATAAATGTTCATTCCGAAATTGAAGGGCCTTGCTACGACCATACAATTATTTTTAATACTGGTATAAAAATGAATATACCTTATTTTAGGGAAAGATTTAGTCAGCCAAAATAGGTTTCTCCTGTTGACTATGACTAGAACTGGAATAAAAATATAAATTTTTTACTTATTTTATTATTAATAAATTATAATAATTGTAATCATATTTAGGTAATTTCACATATGATTTTTAAAAAAAATGCTTACTCATGTGTCAGAAAAGAAAACGAAAAGGAATACCAAATTGTGGGTCTTCCTAGACATGGTCTCCCTCTCAGTCTTTCTCCTCCTCCTCTATAGGTCTCCTAGGTAAAATTCACCCCACCTACTACTGGAGACCACTAAGAATTTTCTCCCTCCCATGGTGGATAGATTTCATCACCTCATACCTGAATGAGGAATTCATCATTTATGGAAACCTCCACCTTTTATCGTCCTCCCTAACCCTGTCTAGATCCATCATGGCCCTCTATTCATCTATGTTCCACCTTTCTCGGTCCAACATTCCTCTAGGGATAATGTGGTGTGCCCTCTAATAGATCATGCATTGCATCCGCTTCTCCAACCACATTGTCCAGACTGTGTCACCCATTCACAGTGATCCGCCTCTATGGAATACAACACTACTCCACTGCCCTCTGGGCTACCTCACCCCATGTTGTCCCATCTCCATCCCAGGATTCCCCTCCTTGAATTGATGTCATTCCACAGGAAGACATCATATACATCAACTCTCAGCTAGATTTCTTGTTGGTGGATCCTTCCATTGGTAAGGAACTAGTCATACGACTCCATGGAGGGACAGCAACTGGTGGACACACCCTTTTCCCAGTTGGTAGAGAACCATCTTTCATCAAGATGACTCTAGCATGATCATCCACCTCAGATCATCTTAGCCTACTTTCATATAGATTCTAATACCTAGGTCTCATCTAAGCCGAGTTCCTCTAACAATCGTGAAGACCATTGAATTTTTATGCCTCCAAAAGAGTGGTAATTTTTGTGTTCTATTGGGTCTAATTCATCCTGAAATTATTTCAAATGGGTCTTCCTTGCTCGGGAAGGGATTGGGAAGACGTTCTCAAGATATAATAAACCTATATGGGGTATACATAGCCTAAATGGGTGTACACAGGGCTGGCCCGACTGACACATGACTTTTTCAATGTTTTCAGGGCCTAGTGAATTTAAAATAAGAAATAATTAATTTAATTTAATTTAATTTAATTTAGTTTGATAATTAAACAAAATTAATTTTTTTTTATTTTGAATGTTAAATTAATTAAATAATAATTGTTTGGTTTAAATAAAAGATATTTTAGTTGCGGGGTAAATAAATTTATCTTTAGTGGTAATATTAATGAATTAATAAATTTAGTTTTAGTTTTTTAAAATTAAATTAAATAATAAAATGAAATTACGATAAGTATTTAATTAAAAATAGGATTTATTTTTAATTCAATAAATCAACCTCAGTAATATATTTTAATGAAAGTTGAATTTATTTTGGTTTTATTTTAATCAAAAATATTTAACAGTATTACACTGATCATGAGCCCATGGCCCAACCAATGCATTATTTTCTTTTTTATATATATTAAATTATTAAATTATTTGTAAAAATTAGATTAATTAAATGGAAATATGTGAGTCTTCTATGTCATTATATTTATAGGGGACTACATTTCTAGCTATATTGTTTTATTTTATACATCCTAGTTACCCTATCCAATGACCGAGTACTATTTTATAATGATGGAGATGATTTGTGGTTCATATTTTACCAAGTTATAGAAATAAACAAGATAGGTGTTGGATGCTTTTGATGTGAAGGTGTTGTCGTCCGAGTCACAAGAGTACCAACTCAAGGAATTACCTGTAGAGTCAATGTGGAACCATTTTTTACTCAATGGATCAACTGTTATAATCAATTCATTATTATGTCATCATTTTCTATCTTGATGATTTATTATTTTTTGAATGCATATTTTACACACAATAACAAAGAATAATAAACATGAATGTACAGATAAACTGAACATGGGTTAAGATAATTTTTTCAATTTATTGTTTAGTTAGTCATGAGTATGATCACATAGTATATTCATATAAAATTGAAAATTATTTCATTCATCACATTTAAAACAATAAAAACCCTCAAATAAATATCATGTCCTATCATCTTTCTATCATCTATATTTGGAAAAAATCTAGGTGTACGGGGTTCTTGTGATCTGAAAGCTAATGGTGCCCCATACTACTAAGAATTTATTATAAGAGTGCTGGGTTGACATAAATAAAGTGGTAGTGAGGATTATCCAAAGAAAACATGGGTTATTGTTATATAATTGTGTTGAGTAAACCAAATATTGATTTTGAAGTGAGGAAATCACTAAACAAATGAAAAAACCACGAATTTCTGTGGCTGGCCAGCCAAACACCTACCTTGAACCCTCAAAAAATTTATATTGAAAAAGATTATAGATTATGTGGGGAGGTTTATGGATCATTTCTCCTAGAATAATCATGCGACAGATTATTCTGATTCTAAAATATAGGGTTCTTATAAAACGATAAGATAGTGGGGACATTTATTGATTTAATTAATTAATCGAAATGAATAAGATGGTAATTGAGATGACATTAGTAATCTTATTGAATTATATTTATTTTAATATTGAATGTTATAACACAAATAATATTATTATAATTAATGTAAAATATAAATTTCCTCATTTCCATGTGTTTCCAACAATATTGCAGGTGCTTTGGTATACTAGTATTGTGTGGGAAATTCAATTTGCTAGTGTCCTCAATACCCATTATCATATTTAATGAATATCATGTTTTAAATATTTATATATAATACTCATTTTTTTCATATGATTGTTATTTCTAAATGTAATCATCATCTTCTAATTCTAGGTGTGGTCAGAACCTCAGGATATAAGGGATATAAGATGATGTGTCATTTAGAAAAGATTATGATGAAAATTTAAAGATATATATTAATGTGATTATTACACTATCTATGTGAAAATATTATGGAAAATAATGATAATTCATGTCGTATCATTCTTACATCCATTTACTTCTGTCAGCTTTTATGTTAAAAAACTGTTGTATAAAGAAAATATTTCATTTTAGTTCAGGAATAGTTCTGCAAATAAATAAGAATTTAAATAATGAATATTCATTAATACTTATGGTGAAAATATTTAAATATAAGGGAAAGTGATAATGAGATGTAAATACAATGGTTGTTTTTGAACATTTTTTAACAGAATTGGAAATCCAAAAGAGGTTGTTAAAATTTCATATCATTAAATAAGTGAATAGATGTTTAATAGAAATAAACTAAATTAAAGTAATAGTATTACACTTCTTTTTCAGGTATACCAATAAAATAAATGTAAGGTTTCAGTTATACATCATCCGTACTAAGTATAATATTCCCTTCACATATATGTATTTAAATACGATTACCATATAACAATTGAAACATTACCAGACATATTGTGTATTCTCCAATCTCCTAAGAAATGATGGTTCTTACGTCATTGGTGAGAAGTAGAAAAATTATATAGTCCTGAGTGAATTACTCTTGCCGAACTATTAATGAGTATAACCAAAAAATTAACCTCACATGTACTTTGTAAACTATGATACAATATTCCCGGTTCCGTAATTAATGTGGGGTTGGTGTAGAAAACTCAACTAATAGTTCATGTTATACAAGAATTATCGGTAATTCAGAATGGATATAAATGTAAGATATTTATACCCAACTATGGAAAGATAATTATTTTTCATGTAATAGTAAAAGTGGAAATAAATTATATAAGAAATTTTTATTTTGGCTCTATTAATCTAAAAGATATTTTTATTATATACGTAATTATTTTGGATTTTGAAACCATAAAAATAAATCAATTCCACAAAGAATTTTGAATTAGTTCAAAGAGTGATTATAAACTATTACAAGTTAAATATAGATTTAAACATACTTCTAATGATTCTTTTATGATTTTAATGAATTTAATGTGACTTATATTCCTTCTTATAAGTTATAAGCTTCATTAGGCTGGCATGCCGAAGAATAACTTGACCAATAAATCGTCAATAAATATAATTTATTGTGGACAAATTAAAAAATGAACATTACCTTATAAACATCATAACATTGATGTTAATGATGATAATTTATTACTATGTATTACATGTTAACATTTATCAACAAAATTTCGTGTGCAGAAGATCTTGAACCCACATTTTATACATTAGAGTAATGTTTAATGGAGTATTAATATTTAAAATTATTGAATATTACACTATATTTCATGACAAGGTTCATAAATAACGGAGATATTTATAACAATATTCCAACTATATTAAAATATGGATATCATAAAATTAATTTTATTATTAAAATCCATTATGTCATAATGACGCGAGTTAGTATGAAAAGTGTTTGATAGGACAAAAAAATCATGCATCTGGAATGAACAATTTCACATCTATTGTAATTATCTTAACGATTTCATATGATATTACATAAATCCCTTGAATAAAAAATAATTATTCATGTGATATATTACATTTATATAAAAGGGAGCACATCTATTTTAATAGTAAGAGGCATATTGACATTGATTTAGTTAATGATTGAGTGGTATCCCTATTTAAAATATAAACTACTTCCATAAGTGCATTTGGAAGAAGAATATTCTATAGAAACAATGTGTATAAAAATTATAAAACAATAGTTATTTTTTTCACCATGACTGGTGATAATTTTTTAATTGTGAATAATAATTCCTAAAAGTAAGTAGTATATATAAATTATAAAATATTGATAAGTCCATTGATTATGCAACAATAAATATCATGTTTTAATGTGGAAAAGGGTCTATAATTTTGAATATTACGGTGGGTATTTAGGTTATATGATTCAGGAGTGGTACAAATTTCATGCCATTAAGGATCGACCTGTTATTAAAATTCCATATGTTTAAATCCATTAGAATATTACTTTTTATATATATTTTTATCATCATTTTATTAATCAATTGTTATTTTGAGAACCTGTCATGGAAGGTGTCTATAAAATGAAACTAGAATGGGATAGTCATGTCAATGAATTATAATAGTGGTGGGAAGTTACATAAGTATATATTAGGATTGAAATAAGAAACATGATCAAATAATATACATTTACAATGAATCATTTACATATGTTTACAAGTGGTTATATTAAGTTATATTGTTTCACAAGTCAAATAATTTCATCAACAAATGGATAATGACTACTAGTCTTATAGTTAATTAAGAGACGAATGAATGTAATTATTCTACAATGATTGAAATAATATATGAACCATGTTCTAGGGAACCTGATAAACTGAGGTAGATAAAATTGATTATTAGACCTGGTCAATAGTACATACTGTGACACGATATACAAAGAATGATTGACTAATTCAAGAGGAGACCTTTTGGCAATGTAACGTGGAATAATTTCTATAGGTTGAGATGCTCGGTACATGGGTGGTGACTAATATTGTGTCTCGATGTTCATGTGCTTTTGTGATGGAACAGTAATGATTTCCCTAATTTATAAATGAATTTATATTTCTAGGATATATTTTAATATAGTATGAAATCAATTATATCTAGGATAACTATTTGTAATTCAGTAAAAACTCTCCAATTTTACATTAGAATGTACAAAATATGTGTATATAGTATGTGTAAAAGGACAGATAATAGTTTTTAGGGTACAAAAAATTGAAAATTGTATTTTCATCGAGATCATATATATTACGTTTTTCATATCCCTACATATAAATCATTGTACACTTCCCGGTATAAAGGAAAATGGAAACATAAAAAAGTGGTGAGCTACAATGCCTAATAAGGGTATGAGGAGAAAAGTTATTATGTAATGAAAATTATGGAATAATCATTATGTAATGTTAAATAATTAAAAAAATTTTTATTTACTCATTTAATTGGACATGGTTAATAATTTGTATGGAATAAATAATGATCAAATAATTCTATATAAATAATCAAATAAGCGTGATACATATTACAGAAAATTAATACAAATTTAATAATAAAATGGTCATCATTATCTAATTTCATATTTATCAAATTAATAATTCTATAATTCTGAAATATACAATCAAGGCCTCATATAAGACATTTGAATATATCATATATGCCTTGTTTTGTGAAATATGAATTAATAATAATGGAATCGGTCAATAAAATCTATTTTTTCTATATGGACTATGGATACCTGAAGGGGATATAACGGTTACCTCCCATAACATAGTAATTCCACATATTTCCTCATATCTAAAAATCATACAAGTAAATCAATGATGCATTACAATATCATTATCTCTTTATATTTGGAAAACATGTCCTATCGAATATCAATACCTAACATAGTCAAACTAATCATTGATTACCTATGTAAGATGATGAATATTATCCTATGAATCCATCCTCAATATAAGATTCAATACAAAATGTATAAATTTATTGTAATATATTAAAGATATTTCTTGATTATTTTTTTAGTAAAATATTTTTTACTGTAAATATAAATTTCTAAATCAAAAAACATGTGCACAAAACAAAGATAAAATATTCTTCAAAATAATCCATAAAACATTTACCATAAGCATAAAATAATTTAGGAATAATTATGGATGGAAATTCCATTCATATTGTATCTGATCAAAACAGTTCTTTAATGAATTTTTTTCTGAGTAGTAAAAATGTATATTGTTCAAAATATGATGAAAAGATTCCTTTTAATCCATTTTTTAATAGTTTAAAAATGGTTAAAATGATATTATCAGAACATTGGATAATATTAAAAAAATATTTTTTCATTAAAAACATGATCAATCAATACAATTATTCCTCACATAAGACATAAAATTAATCATTCTTGTTTAATGATGAAAATGTTAAAATAAAACCCAACTAAATTGGGTGAAAGTGAACTACAATCCCAATGAAGGAAAAAAATAAAAATTAGAAATTTTATACCTTAAATAAAAAATATTTTTAATATATAAAATTTCAATGGTTTAGTGTATAAAAGACACAAAAGAAACAATCAGTGAATATGGAATATGTCTTATAAATGTAAAAGTAAGATGATAATAACTTACATGATGTTATATTTACATTGTAAATTTTTTAAGATACATTATAACAAATATATATTTATTAGAAGTAAATTATATAAGAAACATAATATATATCATAACATATATGATATACATTGATTTTTTATCTCGTTTTTATTATCATTTCATGATTTCTATCACGATTTTGGGTGGAAATTCATTCGTCATTCATATATGTTTATTTTTTATTTTTGGTATGTATAAATTTATCAATGATAAATATTATCCATCATATTATTTATGTAATAAATATCAAATATATAAAATAAATATATATATATTCTTGAATAAATATATGAAAATGAATTAAATCATTCATCTAGATGGATTGACATACATACGTATGAAAAAAAATTCAATTTTCGATAGATGAAAATGAATTTGAATAAGTTTTAATAGTGGTTTACCAAGACCCAATAATTATGTGATTTTGATTACTGTATCATGTATACAATTAGTTATTAATTATTTTTATTTACCATTATAGTGTAGATATTTATACTTCCACTATTTACTGGTAATGTTTATAGATTGATTGTCATATAGAAATGTTATAGTATATCCTAGGGAATAATGAAAACATTAACATACAATAACATAAATTTGAAACAATGTTCCTATTATCTGAATAAATATTACTAACTCAAAACAATAAATGTTTGATTATCATGAGTTGGGGACTTATAAACATTGAGACTTATTCTTAGGAAGTTCACACTTGGTGACCTATAGTAGTGGGTTCTTGGAGGAAGACTCTCCAATAGTAATTCCACATATAATGAAATTAATTAGTTGTTAATATCTTGAAACATGTGTAATGGTATTCTGAATTTAGACCATTACCAGTGTGTTCCTTTTTATCATGTCTTTTGATGCAAGGAAAAACCCATGATAATGATATTGTGGAGAAATATCTTATATTGGGTGAATCATTATTGATATTCCATTGGATTAATTTTCATGAAATGATTTTTTTTCTTTTAGGTTAAGGAAGTCATATATCAGGCCACATTTATTAGGATTTTAGTACAATAATAAATACATGAAGAAGGTAGTCGAAGGTAAATCCATCCAATTTGATCAAAAACATAATATAGAAAAAAAAATTTAATGTCATGGGGGTGTTTCATGCATTATGATATATTTATATGAAAATTGATATTATTAAACAGTCTATGTTTGTCGGTTGGTTGTAGTTTTGGTATATACACTTATCTCTTTATGGGACATGATGTGTTGTTATATCCCCCTCATAGTTTATGAGTACTGTTCACTCCTATCGAGATAAGTTCATAGAGGGTCACACACGGTAGTGTATTCGAATGTTTTTCCTATTCTAAGGAATATAATTTTTGGACATCAGTGGCCCAAAACTAGGATCATTTTTTTGTCGAAGGATATATAATCAAGAAAGGAAATAATAAATTTATTTTTTTAATGTTATAGATAATTGGTATATATTTTATTTATTATATAATATATTAATTGAATGAATTTTAGTTTACAATATTCAATAATCTTTTAATCTCTGAGGGAATGATGAGTCATGTTAATGGAACTAATTTTGTTTTGTAATATATTTAGTATATTATAATAATTACATAAAAATACAACTGATATTTATGATTCTGTTTAGTTGTCATAATATATTATATATATAGTTAGTAGTATATATTCTATTACCAGTTGTCTATAATTTATATTTATCTCCCTATAAAAATGATAGTGAAAGATCTCTTGAGACACTACTAATTTCTAAAATGATAGTGCTTCCCTATCTTCTCTCTCTCATGGTTCATAGATAGATACATATTGGTTCCAGATACTCAATAATAGAATTTCATTATGGATCGAAGAAATAGAGAAGAAGATATCATATAGACAATTATAGAGTCATTGTAACTTTGATATGGCACTCAGAATCATGTAATCGAGGTTCTTGTAGGCTTAGGAAGCACTTTTGGATGATCTAGAGGAATTATGCTTTGGATCGTTCGAGCAACTATCACTAGTGGAAAGAAATAATCTTGTGAGACATCAGATCTAACCAAGAACTCTTTGTTATTAATTTATTATTAATATTATTCCCTATATGATTCTCATATTTTTACTGAGAATTATTTCACTGCTGATGACATTTTCATGCCGATTGTTGGTGAAATTGTTTATAATCCCATGTTTCGGGACTATCATTATTCACACAGTTCCTCCAATTCAGTTTCTGAAGTATGAAAAAAAAATTTATGCCAAAAACAAAGATCATTATATTATAAAATTTGGTATCTTATTGGTCCCATTGCAGATATGAAGGGTTATTTGGAGAAAAAATGGACATGTTGCGGCTATCCGAAGATTATAATACAGATTAAAAAATGAATAAACCCTATTTTCGAGCACGATTTGTCAGCTAGAATAGTTTTTTCTGGTTGACCATGACTACAACTAGATTAAAATTATTATCTGTTTTCTAATTTATGTATTAATAAATTATAATATTTTTAACCATATGTAGAGGATTAAACATATGAAAAAAATGACAAAAAATGTTTACTGGTGGGTCAGACAAGAAAAAAAGGAAGACCAAACATTGGGTATTCCTAGAGATGGTCCCCCCCCCCCTCAATCTTGATCCACCTACTCCATCATCCTACCTAGTAAAATTTTCCCCACCTGATTCTGTAGACCACTAGGCATTTTCTCTCTCCTGTGTTGGGAAGATTCGAGGACCTCCTACCTGAATGAGGACCACGTTAGTTTTGGAAACCTCTACTAATTTTTGTCCTCTTGAACCCTTGCAAGACCCACTGTGGCCCTCTATTTGTCTTGGTTCCACCCGGCTCAAACCAACAGTCCTCTAGGGTCTATATGATGTCCTCTCTGACAGAACCCAAACCACATTTTCTTCTGAAGCCACAACGTCTAGATCATGTTAAACCTTCATACCTATCCTCCCCTAAGACCAACAATTCCACTCCACTGTCCTCAGGGTTGTCCCACCCCATGTTATCATATCTCCCTTAGAGGGGGTTGCCCCTTGAATTGATGTCATGACACTGGAATCTGACAGATCCCCAAATCGTCACTCAGATTTGGTGTAGGCGGCTCCTTTCATTGGTAGAGAACTATTCATGCGGTTCTGTGGAGGGACATCAACCTGTGGCCACACCATTTTTCATGATTTGATGAGAATGGTCTTGTATCAAGATGCCTCTATCATGATCTCACTCTTCTAATCTTCTCAGAATTTTTTCAAATAGATCCTGATACTTTGTTCCAGACTATGTCAGGTACATCCATCCATCGGGAAGACCACAGAATGCTACTCCCTTCCATATATAGGTAATTTTTGTGTTTTGATGGGTCTGATTCATCCTGAAATGGGTCAGGATGCGTCTTACTAGCTCGGAATGGAATTTTTCAGACCTCATCTTGATAGAATAACCCATTATATGTTATTTATAGCCAATATGGGTTTTCATGGGTTCTTCCTGACCCCCATAGGACTTTTTTGGGGTTTTTGGGGCCTAGTTAATTTTAAAATAACTAAGAATTAAATAATTTCATTTAATTTATGTTGAAAATAAAATAAATTACATATTAATGGTTGTTTTTAAAATTAAATTTTTTGGTTTCAGGATAAATAAATTTAATTTTAATAATAAATTACATGATCTAATTAATTTAATTATTTTTGAAAAATTAAATTAATTAATGAAATAGAATACCGTGAATTATTGAATTAAATAATAGGAATGATTTTCTAATTCAACAAATCAAACATAGTAATATATTTTATTGAAAGATAAATCTATTTTGATAATTATTTTATCACAAAAATTTAACTATATTAAACTGATCATGATCCTATGGAATAACCAATGAATTTTTTGGTTAATTTTTTAATATATATTTAATTATAATGTTGTTTGTAATAAATATATTAATTAAATAGAAGCATGTGAATCATCCAAATCATTATATGTATAAGGGACTAAATTTCTAACTATAGAGTTTTATTTTATAAATTACAATTCCTATATCCTGCAAGCGTGTACTATTTTATAATGAAATAGATGATTTGTGATTCATTTTCTGCCTAGTTATAGGGATGCACCATACAGTAGTTGGATGAATTAGATTGGAAGGTGTGGTAGTCTTAGTCCCATGAAACACAACCCAATATATTACCCTTAATGTATTTATTGATTCATTTTTCACTCAATAGAAGAACTATTATAATAATGTCTCATCATTTCGTCCTTTTATTTTTTGATAATTAATTATTTTTTGAATGCTTATTTTACACGCGATCACAATGAATAATTAAAAACCATCTATAGTTAAAAAGAACACGAGACATGATAATAATTTTTATTGCATAGTTATTTGTGAGTGTGATCATATTGTATATCCTTATAAAATTGAAAATTATTTCATTTGTCACAGTTAAAACAATAAAAACCCTCACAAAAATATCATGTCATAACTGCTTCCATCATCCATATATGAACAAAACTAGGTGTTCCGGGTGCTCATCATTAGAATTATGATGGTTACACTTACTAATTGGGATGCAAGATAATGACCATTCATGTCATCTCATTCTTACACCAATTTACTTATTTCACATTTTATTTTACCAAAAAGAAGTATGGAGAAAATGTTTTTTTTCTTTTAGGTAAGGTTCACCACATAAATAAGAATTTTAATAACAAACAATATTTAAGACTTATTGTGAATAAATTCACATACAAGGGGGTAATATAATAAAAATTAATTCCAAATACATTTTTTGAACATTTTTTAATGTATTTGGGAATCAATAAGAGGATTTTAACATTTCATACCATTAAATAAAAGAATTGATGTTTAACAGAAATAAACTGAATTAATGTAACTGGTTTCCACTGATTTTTTAGGTATATTAATCACATAAATGTAATGTTTCGATTATAAATAGTGGGTATTAAGGATAATATTTCTTTCACATATATTTATTTAAATACAGTAACCATGTATGAATTAAAACATTACCAAGCATATTGTGTATTCTCTAATCCATGGAGAAAGGATGGTTCCTATGTCATTTGTGAGAATTTATAGAAATATATTTTACCAAGTGTATTATTATTTAATAACTATTAATGGGTATAACCAAAAAAATTAACCAAAAATTTCCTTTGTACACATTGATACATTATTCAGTGTTCTGAAATGAATGTTTGTTTGGTGTCGAATACTAAACTAGTTGTTCAAGATATAAAATAATCATAGGAAATACCTGATGGATATCAATGTTATATTTTTATACCCTTCTATAGAATGATAAATATTTTTCAAGTAATACTAAAAGTGGACATCAATTATATAACTATTTTGTTATTTAGGAAATTTAAATATAAAATATATTTTTATTAAATACATCTTTATTTCTAAATATGAAACCATAAAAAAAGGTATGACCCAAAGCATTCTATATTAGTTCAAATTGTGATCATAAAATATTACATGTAAATTCTAGATGTAAACATACTTCTATAGATTCTTTTATGATCTTAAGGATTGTAATGTGATCTATTTTTATTGTTAGATGATATGAGTTTCTTCAGGTCGGCATGTTGTTTAATATCTTCACTGATAAATCATAGATCAATATAATGTTGTATGGAAAAATTCTTAAACTCACCTTACCTTATATACATCACAACATTTGTGTTAATTATGAGGATTTATTATTATGTATTACATGTTAACATGTATTAAAAAAATTGTGAATAAGTTCTTAAACGCACATTATATACATCAAGGTTATGATATAAGGAGTATTAATTTTGAAACCTGTAGATTTTTTCATTATATTTCATGAAATTATTTACAAATAACTGAGATATCTTATAGGAATATTACATCTATAATAGGAAAGGGACATCATAAAAGTAATATTATTATTGAAATCCATTATTTCATAATGATATCAGTTTCTATGAATTGTTTTTGATATGACAAAAATATACTACATCTAGAACAAATACATTGTGTATATATTTAAAAGATCCTAATGATATCATTTGATATTACATAAATCCCTAATATAAAAAATAATTATTCAAGTGATAGATTACATTTCTATAAAATGGGGAACATCTCTTTTCATAGTAGGAGAAATATTGAATTAGATATAGTCAATGATTGAGAGGCATGAGTATTTGACAGAGGAACTACATCCACAAGAGCATTTGGAATAGAAATCATCCATAGAAAAATACTATATAGGAAGGATAAAACCATATTGATGGATTTTTTTTTCACCACGGTTGGTGATAATTTATTCATGGCGATTAATAGTTCCAACAATTTTGTAGTATATGGAAATTATAAATGATTGACATGAACAATTAGTATTTAATAATGGATTTCATGTAATAATGTGGAAGTGGCCCTTTAATTTGAATATAGTTGTGGGTATTCAGTTGATAGGTTACCTGATTGGTAAAAGTTCAATACACATAAAGATTGATTGGTTATAACAAGTCATTAATTATAAATCCATTGTAATATAACTTATTATAGCTATTTTTATGATAATTTTATTAATTATTTGATGTCTTAACCACCCTTTGTGGAATGTGTCCATAAAACGCCACTAGAAACACATATTCACGTCAATGTATTATAATAAAGGTTTGAATTTACTAAAATAAATTTTAGAATTGAAATATGAGACAAGATCATAAAATATTCATTTAGAATGAATGGTTTAAATTTTTCTAGCGGTGGTTAGATGCAGCACCATTATTTTACATGTAAAATATCTTCATCCACATATGGAAAACAACTACTAGTCCTATAGTTAATTAATACTCGAATGAAAATAATTATTCTCTTGTGATTGACCTAATATAGAGAGCATGTTCTAAGGAGAATGATCTATTGAGGTAGATCAAATGGATTCTTGGACCTAGTTAATAGTACATATACTGACATGGTATATAAAAATAAACATTTGAATAATTCATGATTAACAATTTTTGTAGTGTCACATGGAATAATTTGTCCGGGTTGACATGCCCAACACATGGAAGGAAATTAACATTGTATCTTGAAATACATGGGATTTTTTGATTGAGAAATCATGTATTCCCTTATATATACAAGATTTGATACATACATGATATACATTAATGTAGGCCTATATCAATTATCACAAATATAACTATATGTGATTTAGTCAAAACTATCCAATTTTACATTGGAATGTACAAAAGAAATGTACCTTGAAACAGTATAAAGAAGAAAAATTGTTTTTTGGTTTCATAAAATTGTCTCCCTTATGATAACTTGTGATATTATATCATAGTTAGGATAATGTTGATCACCAATACCATCTCATAATATATAGTGGTATCTATACCCCCAAATAATGAGAAAATTTCATATTTTGAGGCAACTAAAATAATTTGAACCCCATTATTTTTTCCTGTTCATGGGATAATATGTACTATGTAATGAATTATCACAATGTTATTTTTGATTTTCTTAATATCCAAATTTTGTGTTATGAACATGTATAAAATGGATATAGTTAGGGATACAATATCTTGATATGTTTTACTCGTGGATATGAGGTCACATATAATAGAATACCAATGTAAAGGTATCGTAGTGGACCTAGTAGCAATAGTTGTTACATAGCAGAAACATGATCTTAATCATGTTCGAGAAAAAAAGGTTTTTTATAAAGTTTTATATAGTGTAATTGTGAGTTTATTTATTGTGGGCACCCTAGATACAACTATTAAGTAGTTTTTATTACCTTATCATGCACACAATCAGTTATATGTTTTTTTAGATGCCATTATATTGTAGATATTTATGAGTCCACTATTTTATAGTAATGGTCATATATTAATTGTAGTAAAAAAGGTTATTAATGTTACCAAAAAATAATTAGAACCTATAGATATTATGACATTAATCATAAATAATGGTCATTTGGTGAAGATACATATTACACATTGGACAATATATATATTTGACTATCTGGTGTTGGGGGATCAAAAGCATTGGGACATTTTTTCATGATGTCCTTAAATAGTGATATCTATTAGTGAGATCATGAGTACTGACCCACCAATAGGAACAACACATGATTAACACCCTGAGATATTTATGAGGTAATTTTTTTTAATTTCGTTGATGTCATCTGTTGTACGCTATATCTAGGTAAGCTTGCACTATACACAACACTGACATAGATTGTGGTATATGCATCATTATGATTGGTTTTAGTTAAATTCAATTTAAATTTAATATTATATAAATAATTTCATACATTACAGTTTTTGATTAAACAACGAAATAATAATATGTTACCTTATATCCTAGTCATTATAATTGCGTGTATGAACAGTATTAATTTTATTCTGAAAAACTATTTAAATGTTAATAACTGAGTTTATAAAATAATTAATTCCATCTAGAGGTATTTTATTAATGTAATATATATTCAATATAAAAAATATAATGTTAAAAATTCATCTTAAATGTTTTTTCACCTATTGATGGCTCACGAATTTGAATCAATTATTTTGACACTTTTATGCATTCTATTTAAAAAATGAAATTTCTTATTTTGAATTAGGAAACAAAAAATTTCTTTTGATTTTTTTTCATTTTTCTGATTAGTTTTTTTGATGAATACTAAAAATATTCCAATTTTTAATTTTATTTTTCTAATAGAAAAAATTTATGTTGATAAATTATATTATTTAATGGTTTAAAAGTATATTTATATTATATTTTTATAAATTAATATAATTTTTATCATTGGAATTAATTTTATATTGAATTAACCTGTAAAAAACATTTCAATCTTTTGCAATGTTTTATCTTTTAAAACCTTCACTCTCATTCTAACTATGGGAATAACATTAAATTAGTTTCTATGACTTTTGTGTTTTATATTTTAAAAATTGGATTCCTTACTAGTAATCACTAGGTCCAAAATATGTAAATAAATTTGTTCAATTATTGTGCATTGTTAATAGTAACTTCATTAATTTTTATTAATATAGTAAAAGAGTATATCAGGTAATTAAAGGTATGAATAATATTATAAAATTTTCATAACACTTGTATGAATATAATTGGATGAGTATGTTTCGACTTAAATCATCATTGAGTTGAAATGGAATCCATTGGAATTCACTTTGATGAGATTAGTATATTTATTTTATTTTATTTTTTAAAAAATAAAATTTGTCTCAATCAAATTTCAATAAATAAATCATTTTTAATATATGGTTATACAGTAGATAAATTAAATTATAAACATAATTTTAAATCTATGACGTTTTTCTTTGCCAGGTTAATTTATTTTTATTTTTTTCAAAATAAATATTTACCTTAAAGGATTATATATTAATGATGTGTAAATTAATTAATTTATGGAAAAGAAATTGGATAATTTTTGTTAAATTGATAATATCCATTAAAATAAAAAAACATGATAAATTGATATTGTAAGCATATATATCGACAATAATCATCCTAGGGTCTATTTATTGACCATTAGGATCTTTATGGGAAATATTTTGGATATTATAATATTTTATTAAATTTGATGATAAGTTTTCACATTCATGTTTTAATACATTAAACATTTTTTAATACAGGATGTTCAAGAATATATATTCGAAGAAAAAATTTATCAAAAATCATAATGAATTATATTAATTATAGTATTTTATTTTTAATTTTTATTCAAAATATAAATATATTAAATTTTTAAACAATACGGATGTTGTACTTATTTTACAAATGGAAAAAACAAATTAATGATACTAAAAATATTTAAATAATTATAATTTGGAATAATTTACATAGCCAAATAATTTTATAGATTAACTTGAACTCTCAGGGATATAAAAGAATATTTGGATTGGGGATATCATGTTATTGTGATATTTTTTAAAATCAATAAATTGATTATTATCAAAATTGACACTATTGATTGTTTATCAAAATTATTAATGTTCAAATCATATAAAAATCATAAAACTTTTATAAAAATATAGAATAAATATTATATGGTCTAAATTTTTTATGTTATTTATTTATAGTATAAATGAAATAAAATAAGTAAAAAAGTAATCATTTCTAACGTTGAAAATTTTATTCCCTTAGTTAAAATTATAATAGAATATCAAAGGATATTTGAAATGATATGGATTAAATAGATTGAATTCTTTTCCAAAAATTTACATGTTGAAGATATTAAAATTGTATCTCTTTATATATTCAAATAAATAACATTATAGTGGTATTTGGATTGAGATATATTTTATTATTATCCAATATTTTTTGAGATTCCAAAAGTGCCCCTAAATTCAATTATAAAATGGGACCTCTTGCCTCACTTAATCACTTCAATTTAAGCCTCATAGTCCATCCATCACCTTCCCATTTACCTTATAAACATAATTCATCAGATTATAGAGGTGTCAGTCTTCTCAAATGTCCTTCATTGGTTCCTATAAAAGGATATCTAGAGGTATATATCCTAAGAAGAGTATATTTAGATACATGAAAAGGATAACTGACATAAGGCAAAAGATTATTTTGTCTCACTTTTATTTATGTGGGACGTATGACTTCTACAACACAAATTTCTTTTATGTGGATTTTATTCTACCCATGAATGTTTTTATTACTTTTATTATGATAGTAATTATATTTACACATGCATAAAAGTTTTTATTTTTTGAGTGATATGATTCGATGGATTATAAATTTTTAAGGGAATCTTTCAGAAATATCATTATTTAGTGAGATTGTATATATGTAAGTATTTTATAGGGTATATTTATCATCCACAAAAATTTTCCATAAATATCTATTCCAAAATATTATTTATATATTTCTATAATTTCTTGATGTTAATTTTAACCATTTGTGAATCACTATAAATTTGAATGAAATGAGTTATTTTTCGTTACCAATATGAGGTACTTTTGTAATTTTCGACAAAATAATGAGGAGAAGGTTAACTTTTAACTTATAATACATGAATATATTTTTAAACCATCATAACTCCTATATTCCATGAACCATAACTTACATGATTTATATTTTATTTTAAAAAATCATTTCTTTTTAAATTGTGTGGCATTTTGCGAAATGAAAATTTTTTAAAAGAAGAAAGGATATTATCCTCATGAATTAATTTCAAGTGTTTATTAAATTATTTTATATCTAATATGAAATTATTTTAAAAGGATTATATTTCTATCCATATTATTACTATTAATTTTTTGTCATTATGGTGGAATTATATTTATTAAATCCATTAGTTTGATATGGATTAAGATGGAATAATGTTTAAGTAACTCCTTTTATGCCATGGGTTTTGGAATGATGAATGATTTATCTTTTTGTGGAAACTATAATTTTGATTTAATTATGATATGGGTGGGGCCTAAATATCCCTTAAATATATTGGGTGATGATTTATATATCAAGAGATAGGCATGGTTGAAAAATGAAATGATCTTGGTTCAGTAATACAAGGAATGAATGGTATATAACCTGGATCAGTAATAAAAGGATGGAGTTAAGATTTAACTCAGTTTAGTAATAGATTGTTTTTCTATATGATGCTCATGAAAATTATCCTTGAAAAATATGAAATGGTTTTCTATGTTTGTGTATTTTTTTCCAATTCTATGTGTTATGTCCATGTTATTTTCTCATGTATCATATTTATAATGTTTAATATTCTTTATGAACTATATTGATTTAATACATAACTCAATATTTTAATTTATTTTATAATTGATATGGTTTTCAAAAGTTATGTTCATGTTTTTTAAATATTATTTTCATGTTTTGTTTGATATTTTCCATGTTTAACCTTACTAATCATATGAGCTCACCCTTTTCCTATGTTTTCTTTTACCCATGATATAATTAAATGTTTTCATATAGGAAACCTAAAGGGGAAGATCTTTATGGGAGTTGTTTAAGATCATTTTGCAATTAGAATAATGTGTTCCATGTTTCCAAAGTCACTAAACTAATATTGTCTTTGGGAGTGTATTTTTTTCACCTATTATATATTCTGAAAAAAGTATTGTAATTTCCATGTACGTCATGACTGAGTCTTTATAACATGTTTTTAGTTTTAATGGTTTTTCCTATCTATGAACATTTACTACTATTTCAAGACATGAGATCATTACCAATGTGTTCCATTTGATCGGGTTCATTGATTCATAGATAATACAATGATAACAAAATAATGGCGAGATTGCTTATGTTGGGAGTGACATTGGTGGTATAGCATTATATTAATGTACAAGTAAGGTTTTTCCTCTTCCACATTAAAGAATTATTATATTTCGGGCCACATTTAACAGTATAGTTATACATTTCAAAATACATGTCCATGGTTTTCGTAAGTAAATATGCTCCGTTAGATCAACATAAAATAATGAAATAAAATGATGATTACATGGGTTTTCATCCAACATTATTAGATATTTTTATGGAAACTATATATATTACACTCTACATGTTTTTCGGTTAGTTTTCCCTATGGTAACTATCCTTATATTTTTAGGTGAAAAATGAGTTTTTAGATTCGGCACTTGGTTTGTGAATGGTATTCACTACTATGGAGATAATTTTATAGTTGGTGAAACACAGTAGCCTATTAAAAAGAATCAACTATTTCGGTGAATTTGATTTTTGGATAAGGTTCCCCGACCATTGGGTCAGGGATTTGTCCAAGGATATACAATCCCCAATGAAATAAATTAAAAAATATTATTCATGTTACGAGTAATTGGTTTTGATTTTATTTATTATGAAATATAATATTTTAGCATACATTAGATTAAAAAATTTCAATGTTCATTCATTTTTTACTAGAATGATGAGTCGAGTTATTAGATCAGGTATAATCACGCAACATATTTGTTATATTATAACAATGTGATAAAAGTATTAATGTTATTTATTATTCAGGTTGGTAGTCATAATATATACACTATTTAGTGAAAAATAAATATTCAGGTGTAGGGTATGTATATAAAATATTTATCTCCATAAAAATAATAAAAAAGAAGCTCTACCCATATACTATTCATTTCTCAAAGGAGATAGCTTCTCTGTTCTCTCTCTTTATCTCCTAGTTCTTACAGAGAGGCATTCTGGTTTTAGGTACTCAATCATGACATCACATTATTGATAGATAAAACTAAGTATCTATGATCATCAAGACATTTAAGGGGTATTTATAACTCAATTATAGAACCTAGATTCAGTTGATCAAAATTCTTATTGGTTTACAAATCATGAGTGGATGATATAGAAGGATTCTACATCAGATCATTCACGCATACAACGTCAATGTCGAGAAGTCATCTTACTTGGATACCAATCTGACAACATACATTTATTTATTATTTTATTAATAATGTTCATCATGTGATGATCCTAGTAATTTTTACAGGAAATGTTTTTCCACTGATGTCATTTTCAGGTTGATCATTTGTGAAAAAGTATTAAATTCCTTGTTTCAAGACTTAATTTGTGCACAAGATACCTAAAAAATTAATATAAATATTTTAAGAAACAAATTTATTTCAAAAATATCATACATATAGTTGTTATTACATTATTAATAATCATCCAATTAACGTGGTGATGAAAAATTAATTACACCACTACATAGAGATGGTAAGACTTATATATGCGTAATTAATGTTTACTGGCATCATATGAGAGATAAGATATGGAATATGCTTCAATAATGATTGAAATGAAATATAATAATATTAATGAAACTATATTTGTTATTTTAATATTCTAAAAACACTTTAAGAGGATATAGAATAATAAATAATCTTCTAAAACATAGTAATGATTATTACCTTTCCAAATGTGGAGTCCCTTTTGATATCTTCTTATTGGACCTAGGGGTTTTTAGAAGAAATATAACATAAATACCATTAATAATGATTTTTAGAAGAGTAATTGGTAGGTCAAGGTTGAGATAAATAACTCAATATGGTGTAAATAATTAAAGGATGATATACCCTTTTATAATTGAATTGATGGACACTGTTTCAATTTCTTAAAATATTAAATTAATTTAAATTAATATGGAAGTTAAAATAAGAAAAAACTAATTTATTCGTAGTATTGGAGAATGATGGGTGAAAATATGATCATATAATAAAAATTATAGTTGTTTTAACTTTGTTTTTAACTTTAACAATTTCTTTTGACACCATGTTATGACTTTTTAAACATAACTTGTCAAAAAAACGT
The DNA here is from genome assembly GCA_963277665.1 of Viscum album. NCBI lineage: Eukaryota > Viridiplantae > Streptophyta > Magnoliopsida > Santalales > Viscaceae > Viscum > Viscum album. The sequence goes on from OY728152.1 coordinate 36,915,179, forward strand.
TTACACAATGAAGGTAAATATAATTTCAATAAATGGAAAATTTTCCAATAAATGAAACAGTGTTAATATTATCAATAATATAATAATGAATTATCAAACTATAATATTGTTATGAATATTATATAATTTAATAGTATATTATATATTGTAAAATATTAATAATGTCATCCTTTGGAACGATACATTAATTTGACATTAAAAAAATCATGCGATACATATAATTAGAATATAATATATTAATATATCCATAAATAATCATGATAATCTATAATTATCTTGTTTCTAATTATATATGTCAAAATTTTGAACTTTATATATTTTCAATACTAATTATATTATTTTTTTCATTGACTGGATATTTTTTATGGCGGTTTTTTCAAAAAATAAATAGAATTATTAATTAATTAAAAATTAATATTAAATTACTCTAATGAAGATAAATATTTTATATTTCAAAATAAAAATTATAGTATAACATATACACTGAAAAAAACTATTTTATATTATAGTTACTAAAAATATTCATAGACACGTGGATTTTCAAAAAATAGTCACCACCCATCCCCTGGGGCCCATGCCATGACTACTCCAAGCCCACCTGCTATAGGCCAAGGGTTGCAAACTAGCACCAGAAAGGCATATCCTCATAACTCGTACACACACAGACAGGGTACACTACATACAAGTAGAACACAATGGATGAAGAACGGTGAAAACACAACTAAATTCCACCATAAAGTGTAAATGTGTATACTGACATAATGGGGAAAGAATATAAGCCCAACTAAAATGGAAATACATTAAAAAGGGAAACCATCTTATGAGGTCATCTGCCAAGGATCCAACATGAAGGTTAAGTAAAACTCGTCACTGCAACTCTCTACGTCAATCAGTCACCTCTGTACACTGTCATGTCTTGGCACATCCAGACTCAGTCAAAGCTACCCATCATATGCACAAGACACAAGGTGCGGGCGAAGACGTGAAAAGGTGAGTATAACAATACATAGTTGGGACCACGAGTCCCATGATGGTCTCTTAAAATTCTACAAAAGAAAACCCACAAAGCATGGTATCAATCACAAAGAATAAAGAAAACAATTTCTCAAACCATGTTTAACATATATATAAAAGTATAGATGTTTAATCATAAGGTTAGATAATCTTATTCTATCAAGAGGCTATGCTGCTTAACCACATAGGATCACTTGGTGCTAATCCACAAAGGATCACTCGGTGTTGGTCCACATAGGATTGCTCGGTGATGATCCACACAGGATCGCTCGGAGGTGATCCATATAGGATCACCCGGTGCTGATCCACACAAGATCTCTATTCATTCTTCACCTCCCAGACAACCACCAGAGTCCCGCATAATGCACGCATGATTCTGGGAGGAACCAGTTATCAAGACATCAATCATATTTCAACCTACATGAAGTCCCACGAATATGTATCTTGATGAACTATCATGTCATAAGGGTTCCAATGAAACAGACAGTGCATCACCCGGATGCATGATCTGTATGTTATTTGCATTTTAGTTTCGAGTTCCATGATGGATTCAGATATGATCCTACAGAGTAAAAATACAACATTCTCTAAAACTCATGAGATGAATTTCCAAAGTACCACCTCCACCTAATAGTTCTGGAGCCACATACGGTTCATCAAATAGACATCCAGCTTAATAGATATTTCGGATTTAGCAAAACTGGGCAAAAAGGGGTCTGGGTACGGTCCGGCCTGGTTGGACCGACTTGACCTGACCTACGGGGACCAACTTGAATGATGATGGGCTCATCCCGGTATGGTTGGCCCTGTTCCGGCCTATTGGGCCACCATCTCGGCCAGCTAGGCTGAGGGATCATCCCTACTCAGTCAGTTGGGCATGGCCCATCGGGCTGCTAAACCACTCCGCACACTACCCGAGCAAGAGGGGTCCACTCCCCTCCCAAAGGGCTTCAACAATTCGCGTCTTCAATGATGTGGTTCCAATTTTCGATGCACCTCATTTCTGTTCTACGTGGACCGACCCATTACGAACCTCTGAGCGGAGTTCTTCCCTCCACCGCTGCACGATGCCGCGACCCTCCCCCATGGCACATTGCCCGACTTAGCAGTCGCGCCGAATGGTGCCACACCACCTAGCTAGTCCATGCAGAATGGCTCGTAATGGAACTGTGGGTGTAGGTCTGACCTCCGCCGCAGCCTTCCGTCGCGGTGTGCTACTATAGTGCACCACCCTATTTCGACACAACAATCATGATCTGGCCTCACCTTTTTCTGCCGAACCGCCTTCGGGAGTCACTGTTCCATTGCAGTCGGTGGGTGCCGGCCGCTAACTCCCTCGATCAATGGCACTGCCGCACTGGGGTAGCTTTCATGGGCCAACGGTGAAGCTCTACTAGTCGATTTTTATTATTATTTGCACCTACTGGCCTCCGAGGATGGTTCCTATGCTACGCAGCCCTCAGTTCCTCCTTCCTGACACATCTTTGAGTCACCCATGTAGAACGCGACCAACATTGAGATCAGCAGAGGGTCCAGGCCTTGTTCATTCTTCCTGAGCCATCCATTTTAGCATTATATATGGGATGGATTAGTTAATCATAAATGAACATCCATAATGACACTCCCCATTATCCTCCATCATTAATGAAAGAAACACAAATCAACTAGTTGGACAATTTATATGTTTTTTTCATAATATTTGTGAATGGTGAAAAGTGGAGGAATTAAGCTCAAAACCCCCTGCCTTGGGTTTGTTGGAAGTCGCTGAAGATGATGAAGGAGTGTCTAGGTTCGAGGGTATTGCCGAAGAAGAAGATGGTTCAAATCCTTTGAACTCATCATTTCCCGTCGTTGAATCCACAAATTGTCATCAAATATCTATTATAGGTTAGTGGAAGACATCACCGACACTTCATCAATGGTTCCACTCTTTCATCTAAACACTCATCCATGAGATTTGTTTAAATAGAATATTAGAGGATATCAACCGAGCACACAATTAATGAGGTTCATTAATGAATTAAACTATTGATCCTATTAATTATACCTATGGTTCAGTTACCCAACCATGTGTAACTGACCATTAAATGGTCTAACAAACTATCAGACCCACCACCACCGCTCAACAGTTACAAAGAATGAAATAAAATAATTTATTGCGTTATTTTTTTATGTCCAAAAATTAACATTTTTCTATGGCCCTTTCTAGTCGGTGTTATGCTTCCCAAAAGTGAGTCTCGGTGCAACAGATTCAACGGTTCCCTCAGATATTTAATTAGATCACCGGTCCAAAAGACAGAAAACGTCACCTTCACATTTATGGAATGTACCATAAAAATGTGAAAAAAATCTATTTTTAGCTCTTCGGGCCTTGTAATCACTTTCTGTCAGTTATTGCAGACTCATAATAATCCCAAATAATTTAAAAAACTTATTTGGAATTTCCAGGTCTTTACATTCTCCCCAAATTAGAGATTTTCATCCCAGAAAGCTATAAAAAACTAGGGAACCCAATGGGGGTACTGAACATGCATCTGAGCCTCCCGGTCCCATGTGCTCTACATAAGGATCTCATGCTACCTCCAAAATCAAACCAGAGGAATCGACCACCCATGACGGACCCTTTCCTGTCGATCCTCTATTTCCACCCAAAACCCCACAAGCATTACCTCATTGTCGATGTCCAGCTTTCCCTAGTCGATAACGAGTGATGGATCATGCACGTACCCCATCACCTGCGACACATGGAAATCATTATGCACCGAGTGAATATGTGGGAAAAGTGATAGATAGTACATTATCTTTCCAACTATGCTGAGGATATAGAAAGGTTAGATGAACCTCGACGATAGCTTCCCGCCTCGTCCAAATCTCTACAATCATTATTGGGGTGATACTCGTAGGAAAACAAGATCTACCTCCGTGGTCTCCACAGGTCTCCATCTCGTGTCAGAAAATGTCTTATTCCAGATATTTGTATTCTACATATGCTCTGGGATGATCTAAACATTCTCAGTGGTAGCTCTTACCAACTCCGGACCCATAAGTGCTGACTCCCTTAGGTGTATCCCACATGGAGGTCATCTGCATGGTCACCCGTACAGAACCTCAAATCGAGCAACGCTGATGGTGGAGTGATAACTATTATTATCTGATTACCCCACTAGTGCATGGTGTTCCTCACAACGATGACCAAAATCTAGGATGAATGCATGAATCATGTACTTGATTGTTTGTGAGGTCCGTTCCATTTGACCATCTATTTGAGGATGAAAGGCAGTGCTCAAGTACAGATGAGTCTTGAATGCCTCCTATAATCCATTCCCCAAGTGGGATGTAAAATGAGCATGGCAATCTAAGACGATAATCGATGGAACCCCATGAAGATGTACAATCCCATATATGTAGAAGCATCCCATTACCTCTACTGATCCCTACTGTTGGATGAGTGGGAAGTGGGACGACATGGTGAGTTGGTCAACGATCGAGGAGATGGTATCATGGCCCCTGTACATACATGGGGTCCCTATCACAAAGTCCATAGAGACACCATCCCACTTCCATTCTGGCACCTCAACTGGCTAAACTAAGCCTGCTGATACCTGATTCTCGGCCTTCACTTGCTGACAGGTGATCCATCGAGATACAAATACTGCCACAACATTTTTATATCCCTGGCCACCAATACTGACACGGGAGGTCAAGGTACATCTTCGCCACTTCAACAAGTACCCCCAAAGGGGAAGTTTGGAACTCCCTCAATACCTCCTCTCATAGAAACACGGATAACATGGTTCATCATTTGAAGAGAACAACACGCTCCCTACCTTTATAAAATCATTTAGGAGAATATCTTGGGGGTATCTGAGTATGTTAGTGTAATGCCCCAAGCCCGCTATTCCGGACTCAATGCTTAAAAATGCTATGTAATTTTTTTATAATATAAACTAAAAAATTACACAACACTATAAAAAAATAACAATCATTTACCAGTCTAGGTTCTGCAGGATTAGATAATACATTACATTTATCAGAGTTGAAAAAATAATAAAACAAATGTCCATTACGCATCAGTTGTGCGCTAACTCCAAAAGCGATAACATCTCTGAATAATCTCTTATGATACCTGTGAAAAATCATTTTTAAATAAAAAGGTAATCTATCATTTTCCCAGTAAGGTGTTTTTCAAACCTTTGATAAATTCATTTTTAAAATATCACTTTGATAATACATTTTAAATATTCAATTAGAAATACATTTTTAAAATAATTCTTTGAAAATTTATTATACTTTGAAAACAATTTTAGATTATTCTAGTGATTCGATTGAAAATTGTAAGCAAGCTCTTAAAAACAAAATGATTGAGGCCAATTGAAACATTAAAGGCTATCTTGGGCCTACCCACTTGAGAGATGGATTCATTATCCAACACCCTGTCATATTTACAAAGTTCAAACACCATTTTCTTTATAAATCATTTTTAGCTTACTTTACTTACATATAATTTACACTGGAGTTTTAAATATCTGGAAACATGTTACAACATTAAAATACATATTACACTTATATTTATATATATGATTATGTATGTATGTATATATATATAAATATGAACTTCCATTTCATTATACATTCATGTTTGGTTCTAACAAAACTTTTGTCTCACATACCTTTCATAAACATCCATGTATCTAAACATATTATGAAAAACATGATTTTCATATTGTTATAATTTCAACCTTTTTTAAAATACAATATTGAATAAAAATTTCCAACGACATAATTGTTTAATTACTTTTATGCATGAAATAATGTAATGAATAAATAAAGTATTAATAATGACAAGCAATTTTTATGTCACACATGAAATTATCAATATCATTTCATATTCACTCTTTCATGAAGACATGTATATATATATATATATATTTCTTTTGATGAACAAAATTTCAAGGACATATAAATTTATATATACGAAATCAAAAAAAAGTAATTTTGGAGGGTAATGGTCTCAAACGTCGAATAAATCATTTTTTTGTGATCGATTAATATGTTCCTATATATTTTATACCCATGTTAGATATTTATATGATTTATTCAAAGTGTAAAAAAAATAACTATCATTATAAATCATAGATGTGTATATATGTTTATTTCATGAACAATTTTTTTTTATAAAAAACACATATTCAATTCTTGTATTACAAAGATGAACATGGATTTCATGCTAGTATTAAACCAGCTAGCATAAATATATACTTGAAATTAATTAATTTCATAAATAACATATGTAATTTTCGAATATGGTCATTCCTAAAAAATGAATGACATTTAAATAAAATGATGTTTTAATAAATTCAACTTCCTAAAACATCATATTCAAAATTTATCAATAAAAATTTCTAAATTATTTTAGTATGATCAAATCACCTTTAACATATATAAAAATTAAAACTAAAATAAGTTTTAATACAAATACCCCTTACATATAATCTGAAAACTAAAATCATAACTTTGAAATAAATAAACGAATTTTCTCATCTAATAATATTGAAATAGATAATTTTGAAAATCAAATAAAATAATCCCTTGTTAAAATAATAATGGAATTGTGTAAAATTAAAATAAATAGAAATTATAACATGAGATAAACAAATAGGGGTCCCTTACCTCTAATGGAACATTTAAACTCCATTGATTGATCCAAAAAAGTATTTGGCTAGAGAATAGATTTTTTTAAGTGCAACAATATCCACTCAAGGTATGCGATACTCAAATATGAAGGGTGGAGATGAAGTACTAGTATTCTATTTATAGTCTTAGGAGGCATTATTTTATTATTTCATACAGCTTGCACAACAATATTATTGATATATTATTTTCTTCATTCACTACATACATTAAATACAAGAAGATAGAAAAACAAATTTATACATTATTTTATTTACAACTTATTTGAGAGATGATTGGATTGCTGTACTAGTGGTGACTAAATATCTATATTTAAACCTTCAATTTGAGTGGGATACATCTAGGAAGAACTTAATTATTGAAAACAACTTCATAAGAGAGAAAAAAATAGCATAAAAACAAATAAGTAATTAAGAAAGAATCACTACTAACTTATCAAAGATTGGAAAAAAGGACATCAGAACAGAAAAATTCAGTGTATGCGATGACACACAATAAATTAAATTTGACTACAAGTTAAGCTCTAATATACACACAGATAGGAATACAACTGAAAACAAAACAATATATGCATATAATTTCAATGAAAATCAGTTATTGAATAACTCAAATGGTATAGAAGGCGTTGACATCCAAAAGAAAAATAGAGAAATAGACATATCATGGAACAATTTTAGGCGATTACAGGAGATTCAGATTACAAAAGAAGATTAAAAAAAGAACCTACTTTCATTATTGAGATGATTTCCAAACACGATATCGATATAAATTAAGAACATAAACAAAGAAAACAACGATTATGAATTTGATACACCAAAATAAAATACCTCGGTGAGATCTGGATAATATAAACAGGATAACATACCAATCTGAAGATTGAATCCCTAACTGCATTCTCACCTCAAGCATGACATCAAAAAATGAAACTGAAACCCTAAATGTGACTCAAAGCATTCTAAAAACCCTACTCCGAATGACTTGAGCTTATATCCAGATCCAAATCTAGACCTCCTTCCTCAGCTTCAACCACGGTGCATATGAATGGTCTCGTTTGAGCTCATATCCACCCTCGCCGAATTAAATTTCACTCGATTTAAGACTCCATCTGAGGTTTTCCTCTAGAAACATAGCCCAAGGCTTTGATTTATTCCTTAGCACAACTCTCTACATTTGAACAAAATCCTCAAACGTGATTTATACCTCTATTTTTATTTATTTAGATTATTTTTTTTAAAATTTTAATTCTTTTTTTATTACAACATTTAAATATAAATATATATCATATACATTCATCGTTAAATATATATCTATATACTTACATTTATAATTAGTTTTTTTATGTAATCTGAAAATTAAAATAATAATATTATAATGGCATTAATATTCATAAGTTCATATACAAAAATAAAACATATTCATATATATATTTATATATCGAACATAATAATGATTTTCATTGAAAAACTTGTCATTTATAAAATAATAATTATTTTATAAAAAATTCGTTTATAATTTAATTTGTTAATTTATTACTATATATTATTAAACACTAATATATAATTTTATAATTCTCAACACAAAATTATAATTACATTATGGTTTTAATTATCTTAATTTCGAAATAGTATTTATCAGAAACCAAAGTTGGAGTTTTTTTAAAAAATATTTATACATCAATTTATATATACCATTTAAAAATGATTTCATAATTGATTTTATTAAAACATATCCTTATATATTTTTTCATAATAATTTCACATTTTAGAAATGTGGTATTTAATTAAAATTAATTTTGTAAATTTTCATTATGTGAATTTAATATTTATTAACAAATTTATTAAACATAATATTGAATTAATAAAAAACTAAATCATTTATTTAAAACTCGAGGTGTCACAGTCAGGCCTCACAACCAACATTACCAAGCTTTTCCTCCTGAACTCACTAAAGGAGTGGTGAAGTGTAGTAAAAAACAAGTGGTAAGCTGCTCCATCTATATCTACAAAGTATATCTTTAATGCAGTTGGCTTCTACATCACCTCACTGAGTAACTGTAGACCAAACCTCTTGCTGAGTGCATCTTCTACAACATTTACCTTCCCAAGAGTGTAGACTATCTCAAAGTCATAGTCCTGAAGAATCACCAGCCATCACCACTATCTCAAGTTCAGGTCCTTCTTTGAGAAGACATAACTACGAAACTTGTGATCAATGTATATAGTAAAATGTTCGCCCATAATGTCGTTCTGCCACATCTACAAGGAAAATTCCACTACTGCAAACTCTAGATAATGGGAAGCATAGTTCTTCTCATGTTGTCCCAATTTCTGTGAGCCTTAAGAGATCACTACTCACTCAACATCATGACACTTCCTAGTCTGGTCCCTGATGTGTCGCATTAGACAGCATACCCAACACCGTCTTCTGGTAGCCTCAAGATGGGGGCACTCATCCATCTTCGCCTCAGCTTATGGAAACTATTTAGTAACCATATGATAAGAAGTTGTAGATAGTGGTATCATCATTGGGTACATGCCAATGCAGAAGACCCTCTCCCTATGGGGAGGAAATCCTGGAATTATTTTTTGAAAGGATGTTACAAACTCAGCCACTACTTTTAGGAACTGAAAACTCAAAACACATGCTACCATGAGGGTATATCTAGCCTACTCAAGAGTGATCAGATGCATACTCCTATAGATGAGTTTATTTCATGCTGCCTGAGTTTCCTTTTTCACTGAACAAGGAAAACCCCATTTCAACGCTCTAGATATACCATAGCTTTTTTTTCCTAAAACAGTCTATATGAGCATGAACTATGGATTTCTAGTCCAAACCCAAACTAACATCGTAAGGCCTCAACATGGACACCAAGATGTTCTAAATGAAACTCTCGCCCTAGGGGTCATATTACATCAATAACATAAGTGTGATTATTAAGTCTCCACCCATGCGTATCTCTAGATGTAAGGGTCAAGTAAATAGTTGAACTGAAAACTCTAGGTCTTAAACAAGATTCATGACAAGAAGGAATAATTATTACCTATGTATATTAGTTACGGCAGTTAGTAGTAGGTAATGACCGTACCAAGAATCATTAATGTATCCCTTGGGTCACACTGTTTGATTTAAGGAAGCTGCTCTCATCCCCTATCCTTCGACTCCCTAATCCTGGTTGGCACCAAATTGGGGGGGGGTGTGGTTATAACATCTCTAAATATAAAACACTTCGTACTGCTCTCCTAGATCCCCTTCAACGTCTGCTGCCCTACATATTCATCTATCCCATTCACTTACTATTCCCGAAAAATTTTACTTGTCTATGTCTCTATGATTGACATCAGTTTCTTTCTTTCCCTCTGCTGACATTCACTGGCTACATCTACATAGACAAATAATTTTCAGACACAAAGGTTCTCTCAAGCCCCCTAATATACGTATGAATGAAAAGAGGAATAGTATTGTCTCAGATACCCCTAAACACATCTCTCTCGGAGGTTCAAACCCTGATGCACTAAACAAATCAGATTCATTGTGTAACTGCAATAGTAGTTACACCTTAATGAATATTCCATTAATTACATGTATTCATATACAAACTATATAATATCTTGGGAACACAATCCCATTACATTTTCATGGAAAAATACCCCCATATCTAAGGAAGGTTCTCAAGTTCTATCCACAGAAATAGCCACCTCATTGTATGATTGGCGTAATCTAAGACCTATTGTCACCCAGTCGAGCCACATTGAATGCTCACTCCTAGGACCACCATCTAATCTAATGATTCCCAGCATAGGTGGACACATGGTCACCACCTCCAACAATTCCTTAGCTTCTTGTGAGGTGGGCCCGCCTCAGAACCTGAGGGGTATCTCTCACTAAGACCCATATAAGGCACTGAGCTTATAAGCTTCTTCTACTGGTAGCATAGGTAGTAACTACTGACCCACTAGAAGTGCTATCACTGCGACACTGCCTGAAGGTACCATCTCAGGCAACCTTCCTTTTACTAAATCCTCATCACACTATGGACATTCCTTACGGTCACACATTGGGATGATGAAAGGTTGTCTTTGTGCAGGAATCATGAAAGAGAATCAAGATGAACCGTAGGCAATAAGTTATACCTGGTGAGATGAATCAAATGATATCAAAATAAGAACATTTCAAAAACACACGCAATCAGTGTTTTCATGTACTGAGTCGGAATATAGAATTTAGGGTCTTGCTGTATGGATGTGTCGGCTGTTGAAATAGTACTGGACTCCCTGGACTGGAATCTGATCTCAAGACACTTAGCATTATTGATCCATTGAAAACATAGACTCTTAGTTTATCTATTATAACTATCCCCTTTGATACCACTTTTTCATGACCCGTTTCCTAGGGTCGGTGTTGTGACTACACCATTCCCACCTTTGATAGGCCCGGGGTTGGTGACTAGAAACATAAAGGAATTTCCCTAAAATGGGAATGCATTTCCTCAAAACCTATACACACACAAACAGGGTACACTGTGGAAAAGTAAAACAGAGAAGAATAATAAAGGTCCAACCACAACTAAAAACCACCACATAGTGTAAAAGTAAGTAATGGAGTAAAGGGGCCATAAAACAAGCCCATATAAAATGGAAATATAGCATAAAGGGGAAACATCTCAAGAGGTCGTCCACCAAGGATCCTACATGAAGGATAGGTAGAGTTCGTCACTAAAGCTCTCCACGTCAATCGGCCACCTCCGTACACCATCATGTCCTGGCTCCTTGGGACTCAGTTATAAATGCTCGATGACTTCACAAGACACAACATGGTGCAGGTGAAGCCGGTGTAGGGGTGAGTATAAAAATACCCAAAAGTGACCCCAAGACCTCCGGAGGTCTCTAAAAATTCCACAAAAAAAACACAAATCATGATCTCAATCACAAAGCACAAATAAAAAGATAGATGACACCATTTTTAACATACGTAAATAAGTGCAGATGTTTAGTCATAAAGCTTGATCATCATATTTTATAATGAGGATCTACTACTGACTCACACAGGATCACTCGGTGTGGATCTACATAGGATCGCTAGTTGATGATCCACACATTATAGCTCAGAGATGATCCACACATGATCTCTCTATGCAGATCCACACAAGAATGCTCAGTGCTGATCCCTATAGGATGGCATGGGGCTAATTTACCTAGGATCAATATTCATTCTTCAAGTCTAAGCCAGCCACTAGATTCTTGCAGAAAGCGTGCATGATTTCAAGAGGATCCACTCCTCAATCCATCAGTCTTATTTCAACTGGCACGAAGTCCCATGAAGAAGTACCCTGATAATCATTCCCATCATTAGGGTTCTAATTCATCAGATGGTGCATCCAGCAGACGCCTGGTCTGTAAGTTATAGGCATTTTAGTGTTGAGGGGCCTATTGGATTCAGGTACGATCCAACCCATCAAAACTCCAACATTCACCAAAACTCATTTTGGGTATCTCGAAAGGATAACCTCATGAAAATGGATTCAACACCATAGACAGTTCTTCAAACAAACATTTGGTTTTGGAGATATGCTCATTTAAGCGTAACTAGGAAAAAGTGGTTTGGGTACGTTCTGACACGATCAGACTGACTCAACCCAGCCCACTGGGCCCAGCCAGAAGAGGGACAGGATCAGCCCAATACTTCTGGGCCTAGTCCAGCCCGTTGGGCCACGGGCTTGGTCTGTTAGGCTGTGGGCTCGTCCTCGCCCACCGAGCCATGAAACCGCTTGGCTCTCTGGCCGAGCGCAGGGGGTCTGCACCCCTCCTGCATGGCTTCGGCCATTGCGATCTTCAATTTCACGGCACCAGTTGGAACTGCACATCATGGACATTCTGTGTGGACCAGCCTGTTACGAACCCATGGGTATGGTTCCGCCCTCCGTCGTGAGTTGAATGTATGACCCTTCTATATGGCGAGCCGACGTATCGCACTGCCCCGCTCAGTAGTAGTGTCGAATGGCCCCGCACCACTAGAACGGTCTACGTGGACTAGCCCGAAATCGACCCGTGGGTGTAGGTACTCCCTCTTCGTAAGCACAAAGCCATGACCTTCCTTTATAGAATGTTTCCACAGTGCGTCGTCCCACTTTAATGCGTATGTCGTTGGCCATCCGCTCCTTTGTCTGATGCGACGCCATTGGACTCTGTCGTTCCTTTGCAGCTAGCGGGTGTTGGCCACCACCTCCCTCTACCGCTAGAGCTGTCACACCATTATAGCTTCTGTGGGCCACCGAGGAAACTCAGTGGTCTTTTTTTATTTTCATCTACACCTATGGGCCACCCGGGACGGTGCCTACTCTTCACAGACCTCTGTTCTGCCTTTCTGCCACATCTTTCGTTCTCCCACGTAGAACGCAACCAACACCGAGAACGAGGGAGGGTCTCTGCCTTATTTTTTCAGCCCACGCCCTCCACATTATCATTATAACAATTGAAAATATTATTTAATCACAAAAAAACTCCAATAATGAAGCACTGCATTATCCTCTCACACTAAATAAAGAAACGCATATCAATCTGTTGGATGATTGATACGTGTTTTTTATAATATTCAAGAATGGGGAAAAAGGGAGGAATTAAGTACATAACCCCCTACCTCGAGTTCGTTGGAAGTCACTGTAGATGAGGAATTATTGTCCACGTTCAAGGGTGTTCCAGATGAATGAGAAGGATAACATCCTATGGCGCTTTTATTGCTCATCGTCGAATCCTCAAATGGTCGTCGAAGCTCCATTCTACATTGGTGGAAGACGTCATCAGCACTTTGTTAGAGGTTCCTCTAATTCATCTAAAAACTCATGTATGAGCTTTTTTTAAATAGATGACAAGAGTAGATCAACCCACAACACAATTAATGAGGTTCATTAATGAATTTATTTAATGAACCTATTAATTTTCACAATCTTGCGGTTATAAAAAAAAATTTAACTGACCATTAAATGGTCTGGCAACCTAGCAGTCTCACCACCGCTGATCAATAGTTACAATGAATGAAACAAAATAACTCGTTGACTTATTTTATTATTAGTTTTGTAAAGTCCAAAAATTAATTTTTTTGTCTGACCCTAGAGGTCATGGTTAAGCTTACCTTAAGCATGTCCCAGTGCTAGCAATTCAACTTTTTCCTCATATTTTTAATCCGAGCACTGGTCCAATTTCTAGAAAATTCAGCCTGCACATAAACTGGACCTAATACAATAAAAGACCAAAAAAATCATTTTGGGCTCTCAGGGCCTCAGAATCACGTACCATCAATTTGCACTGACTTGTTATAATCCTAAATAATTTTAAAAAAATTAATAGAATTTCCAGGTATATACAAAAATAAAATATTATAACTATCATAATATCATCCAATTTACAATAAATTTATATATAACATAATCTTGAATTACAATGTTCTGAGAAAATAATAATATAAAAATAACTGAAGTTTTATATTTTTTAATGTTCCTTGTATTATTTTTTAGCTTTAATTTCTAGTTTATCAATTATATTAGTAATGACAACAATTTATAGTTTTTATTCTTGTTGACCATTAATGAATTACCAAAGTACTCAAAATAAGTACCTCTTGAATACAAATATGAGATCCAAATTAAAAAAATTCAAACTATAGTAGAGACATTGTCTAACATAAAAAATAATCTATTTAAACTTAATATGGACTTTTTTTAGAAAAATGATTTATTTATATTTAAATATTTTTATATTAAATTAAATCATAAATTGGATTATAATTATCCGAATTGTATAGTATATATTTTTATTGAACAATTTTTTAATTTATGAAATTTAAAATAAATTGTAACTTTTTAGCTGATTGAATAAATTTAACTTTTAATAAAAAGATGTATTGTTCACTATTCATTAAAATATCCATCATTTCATTAAAATTAAAAAAAATAACACAATGATAATTTTTTAATTCTTATTTAAAAATTAGAAATATTGAAATTAAATAAATTTTATAGATTTTAATTATAATCATTAAAATATTTAATTACATAAAATAGATTATATCATTTTGTAATGAAAAATTACTTCTCAAGCATATAATTACATTACTAAAAATTATTTACATATTTATAAAGAATTAATCAATGAATTGTTATTATATAATTCCTTTATATATATTTCATAATTTAGTTCAAAATTTTTATTCTTGATAATTAAATGGATAATTTATAAGGTATATATTTAAATAAAATATCACGATTCATTGAAGGTTGTTACCGTGTGTTGTAAACAATATAGGAGATAGTGTTTTTTTAAATATTTGGGATTCATACACCACAAGACAAAAATGAGAATAAATATGTCTAAGAATTATCTGATCTAAGAATCATATGTTGCTACAATATACGAAAATTAGTTTAGGGATAATTTTTAAATTTTTTTTAAATCATATGATTTTCCCACGATTAGTGAAAATATATATTTTTAAAACAGTTATTTTTATGCTTGAAAATTGTAATTTTAAGTAATATTGTATCTTAATTTTTTTAAAAAATTAATCATTATTTATAAATATTATTATTAATTACATGGGAATCATAATCATATATATTTTATGTATAAGTTCACTTTTTGGATTCAAAAAGAATTTAATTTAAACATTTCATATATTTTTTTCATTTTATTGTAAAATTAGTTTTCACCACATATATAAATTGAATATTTAGAAATGGATTGAATATATGTAATCAAGAATTCAATATTTGTTTAGAATTTATGTTTTAATGCTTGGTCATTTTAAATTTTTACCAATTTTACAACTATAAAGGTAAAATAGTTCAATTTAGATTCAAAATATTATGATAAAGAATAAAAGTCATTCGAAAAAAATACATTATGTTAGTGGATGATTCTTTTAAAATCATAGTAATCCAATCAAAGAGAAATTACTTTTTAATTTCATTTTATCTTTGATTTTGAACATTATATTATTTATGTAGCAGGTAATGTGAAAAATGTCACCTTTATTATTTAAATATCTATAATATTTTTTTAAATTATTAATTTTTTATCGCTGATTATTTTATAGTTAATTTTATTTTTATAGTCATTTTTACTTCTATATATTTTATAGTGATTATATAAATATCTTAAATGATTATGAAATTCCTACATAGTATTTCTGTAAATAATATAATAATTGTGCTAATGATTTTAAAAACCAAAAATATTATTATTTGGGATATTTATATTTTCCCAATAATTACATATAAGAATATAACATATAGGTTTTAGTGAATAATATTCTAATTCCATTACAATATTATATTATTCATTGTCAAATTATGTGAGTTGTTCTTAAAATTTTATTATTAGTATTTTCTATTAAATGCCAGTTTATTAAAAAAATAAAATATATAAAAATCATGAAGGAGGGTCATATGATCTAAAATTGTTCTAACATGTCATCCATTTTCCATTTGTCTATAAATTTTCACAATATCTTAATAAGTATGAAAATTTATTTTGAGAAAACACACGACCTTATTTACTTATAAAATTGTATAACCAAGTGGTTAAAACTATAATGGTGGATTTAAATAGCATCCAATGAAGTATAAATTTCATTGGATACTTATATAAAGTACATATACCCCTTATATTATAATATATTTTATTTTTGATCCATTTTACCGAATTTTCAGACATATTATATTATAATATTTCATACATTTCTAAAAATGATATTAATTTTATGTTATAAGATACAAATTTATTATTAAATTATTTTAATTTCATAAAAAAAAATATCCTAATATAAATTAATTATATATTGTTTAAAACATCAAAAATTGTCCATTTATGGATTAATTAACTATTTAATCTATCATTCATGATTCCAAAGGAGTAAAAAACAACAATACCATAGTAATTGTAGAAATGGTTAATAGGGGTTAAACAAAATTAATATGTATGGAAACATCACATCAACAAATAAGAAATTATATGAGAGTATTTTACCATAACCTATTCTTATATTCTAACTATATATATTTTTACAAATTTTATATTGATAATTATTTTAATTAATTTAAAACATTGGAATATTACAAGAATGAGTTGTCTTTTACATAAAAATGTGCACCCCCTCATTGCTTCTCACCATCAATTATGATACATTTTTTTCACCAATACATACACAATACATTTGTAATATCCCAATCCTTGTAATTTTTGAATTAATTTGGATATAATAGGTACACTAGAAGGATTGTGGTGTAAATAATATGAGATTTTATGAATAAGTGGTATATCATTTGACTAAATGTTTTAGTTGTATTTAATTTTTGACCTCAATTATGTAGTTTCAACTCTGGTGATGAAATAGAATTAGTATCTAAATTAAAATTTTATGATATTATTGTGTTCAAATAATACATATATATTTTATTTACCATCAAATGGAAAATTACATCATGGTTTATGTTTATGGTAGAGTACAACCTGATGAAATGATGTAAATGATTTTTCATCACCACATATCGTAGATGATTATAATAATTCTATTAATATATATGATCATTTAAATTATTGGAATTTGATTTAATATATAAAAATATTATATCATCTAAGATATTAAATTTTAAACTATTAAAATATGAAAATGTTGTTCGTTCCTTTGTGTTGATTAAGACCACCATGATGTGATATGATTATTTTCCTGACCAAAATTATTGTGTACCATATATATATATATATCAAGAAAAAATATAATATTTATGATTTAATCATAATTTTCCAATGAGAAAGTTTTTTATTATCTCCATTGTTTCATGTTTTCTATGGAATGAAACATTACATAGGCATAGGTATAACCTAATGTCTCATTGATTTAAACATTATTAATTTATCATAACCTTCAATAATATTTGACTTCAAAAGTAAAATTAAATTTTAAAAATAATAGTCATTTAATTATTATTAATATTTATATATTGGAATAATTACAACTTTGACCATAATCAACATATGGATGTTTTTTTGAAATTATTATCTGAATGTTCTCTAAACTCCTACAATCAACTTATCTGATTATGTAATTTATTATTTTGTGGAAATAGATTAAACAAATGTTTAAATGATAGTGTATAAAACTAGGATAAATTTAATAAAAAATTTATTGAGTTTTATATGTTTATTATATATTTTTGAGGAGATATACATTGAATATATGGACTCAGGTTAGGGGAATTTATCTCAAGTTTAAATTAATTAGGTATAACATAATGTTATTTAGGAAATACATTTCATACTATTTAAAATTTAATTTTTTTTATTTTATTTCATTAATCCTACATACGTAAAATTATATTTTTCTAATAGACATTTTAATTAATCTAATATGTGTTTATTCATAATTTATCAATGTGGTCAGGGTTTCTTAACTATATTTATATTCAATAGGTTATAAATTGTATTTATTTCTATTATAATACCATGATTATGAGTGAATTAATAAATAAATTATTTTACAATTTCTTTGAGATTTTTTGTTTTTATTTTTTCAAGATTACATATTATCTTATTGGATTAATTTTCAAATCAAATGTAATGACCTTTTTAAGGGGTTAATTGTCTAAATTACATTTTCATGTGACATGTTCCATCTATATAACTATGATTTAATTGAATGGGGTACTTACTAAACCATGATTTTTTTTTACAAATATATCTCAATAATGTGATTTAAAATTAAATATCATATTCATTAATTCAAAAAAATTGAATTATACCAAGTCATTACATTTTGTATGTTACTATATCATTTTTTATAGATTCATTGGGTTAAAGGTTCCATTGGTCGAATGAAATCATCTTATTCTCTAAAACCAATTAAAATTCTGTCTCCCCGATTTCTGAATTCTTTTGAATGGTTAGTTTCCATTTCCACCATTAATAATTATTAATACACAATAAATGTTGGTTTCATGTGATACAAATCTTTTATATTCTTTTAGATAAGAAATATTTTCATAAGTATATTATTTTAATTAAATTATTACAAGATATTTTTTTATAAAAACTATTTTTTAAAAAACATATTCAACATGACCTTTTTTAATAGAAATAGTTTTTAAAAGAAAATTTCATAAAATATCCTATATGGGGAAATTTTTTAATCACTTTACAAAAGATTAAAAAGAATTATTATTTTTACATTTTTTTGATAGAAAAATAATTCATCTCAATCATGTCCACAATTATTTTTATAATCCCATTATAACATATCACATATATACTAACTGAAATGGATATTCATAATATTTTGTGTTTTTTAACAGAAAAATTTTATACTATAATTTTTTTTAAAATAATGATTTAATTATATTTTAATGATGATTATATTAATAAATTAAAAAAACAATGATGATACCTATGCTTCAAAAAAGATATGTTTTATTGATATAATAATTTTGAAATATTTGGTATATTATTATTTTTCATAGAGATTATCAACATACTTGATTCTTTTACATGGTAAAATAAATCTAAGATTAGTGAACTCGATATTTATATCCATTGCCTAAGGAAATGCTACCTGACATCCAAGGATGTAATGTGGCTATTATCATTTTATTATTATCATATAGATTTAATTAATGATCTTTGATATCGACCAATATTAATGGATATAGTTTTCCAAGAGGCCATCATGTTTTAATTTTTTTTCTTATTGGTATTTGATATATCATTTGAAAAATATTTGAACACATGGATTAGGGTTATTAAAAAAAATGAATCTTTCTATAGTAAATGAATTATTTCATTTTAGAATTTAAAAACTCAAAATATTTTTTTGTATGTGTTAATTGTTATTTTAACCATGCATTTTGACTATGTCATTATACACTTATCCCCATTTTATGTGTACTAATTACATTTAGTTATTAATTGTTTTATTTATACATAATGATATTTTAAGATCACCATTATTATGATTCATTTTTCTTAGGTTTTTATTAATTAGTTTATATGATTTTTCTCTTCAACGATATCATATGTGGAGTAAATTATTCGATATGTTGATGTAAAATGGTGAAACTGAAAATTTTGGTATAGTTAATTTATTTATAAATTGATATCATCATCATTGTGATGAAATTTTTATTCATAATTACCTAAAACTATAAAAATAAATGACCCTCTATGTATGTATGTGATCCTATATTTAATTTTGATTTTCAAAATATCAGTTGGGTAAAATCGGATGAAATTTGGTGGTGTAAATAAAGAAATATAATGAGTATGTTTTAATTAAATGACATGATGGGTTGTGTTTGGGGATTTAATAGTTTTAATTAGATAATTAATTTTATAAAATTGGTGATTAGAATGATTTCATAAGATGTATGGAGATTTTTTTATATATTCATTAGTTTATAAATTTATGTTTAACAATAAGTTCTATATAATTTACATCAACATTTGTAACACAGTTTTATTTTTTAACAACATATTAATATTTTTCATGTAATAATAGATCCATTATTTTATTATGATTTGGGTAAGGATCATCTAGGGTTCATACAGTTTGGATGTAGAATACTATGTAGTCACTTTTCAATATGCCCAATTGGCGCATTGTTTTCCCGATCTGTGCCTCCTACCAGTGATAACCATGAATCCCTGATTAGTGGGGGTTTGATAGTTTTGGGAAATGGTAGAAAAATTGTAAACCCACATAGTATATATCATACACACAAGTCTATGGGAAAATATTACGGTATTGTTGTTTTTATAACTATGTATCCCATCCAAGAAAAATCATTACATGTGAAATTATATTTCTGAAAATTTATATAAAATTCTATAAAATATCGTTTAAGTCAATTAATGAAGATAAATATACCTATACAAAATTATTGGGATTTTTAGTCTCTTATTAACTTATTTTCCCCCTACAAACCACCTAGCTGATAAATTAAAGTGTTGGTGGATGATATGATCCCTCTCTAGAAAGTGGATATCCTCGCATTCATTCTCCACAACTATATTTTCCCCAACTACATATAATATGATAGATAACCATGTGTTTCAGGGATAAAAACCTTGTTTTAATGAAAATTGATTCTTTTATTGGTACTTTTATCTCCATTGCCACCATTCATCAGAGGAGAAACCCTTTGGTGGGTTTAAATTCTTATTATATGACTAAAGGAAGGTGGCTTTGTTTTTGTTTATCCATATAATTAAACCCCTATTATATAAATGTTTATTAAAATTATTTCAATTGATTATGAAAAAACCCAATTTTGGTTGAATTGTATTTTATAATTGAATTTTCAAGGAATTATGGAAGAAACTCAAAATTTCAATGGAATTGAAATATAGTGTGTATTTTGAAGTTTATGTAATTTATGAACTTAATTTAAAATTGTATTTAGAAAATGGATAAAATAGAAATTATAAAAAAAAATATGATTTGGTTTTATATTAATATTCATGAAGTGATGAAATCCTAATATTTTCCTTTTGAAATTGAATTTTCATTTTGAAAAGAAAATATGGTCAGATAGATTTTGATTTATGATTAAATTGGAATGAAATTATCTTCCATTGTTCAGTTGATTATATGATTATGAAAAAGTGATCAAGGATATTTAGTGATTTTTTCGGTGCAAGAACATGAGGAAGATTAGTCCCTAACAATTTATAGATAATTAAAATATGAAAAAATCTATTTAGAAAGATATTTTCAACAATGGTTTTTTGATGAGTCCGATTAAACCAAAGAATGAGGTACATCAGTACACGTATTTCTATGATCCTTGATATGAAATGTGTGAAAATCTAATAACTTGAAAAAACTGTACCATATGGTAGATGACTAGGGTTATCTATTTGTTTTTTGATTATAAATTCATCGGATATAGAACTATGTTATTCATGACAATTTATTTATATAAAATATTGTATAAAAAATGTTTATTAATACATAGTTGAAATGTTTTCCATCATTGGAAAAGAAACATGTTTTGTTTTAAATATAAAATTGTACTCTCATTACCTATATTATAAAAATTCAATCTATTATTCATTTTTTTTTGTTTTGGAATCATTTTATAGAGCCCATTATCATACGATACTAGGATTTATACCTCTTACCATTCTATCACCTTCATGTTTTTGTAGACTTCCTTCTATTGGGTCTGAGGAAGGGGAATAATCCACATTGCAGTGATGGATGTTCTTGATCCGTCAGTCATGAAATGATTTTTCCATTATGCTATTGAGTTTATCATATTATATTCTAATCAATTTAATTACATAATGTTTTGGGTTTCTTTATAGATGATTCATTTATGGTAATTTAACATTATATATTTATGAGTATACTAACTTTTTTATTTTTATTTCATGGTTTTTGGGGGAAAATTTTTCCCCTTTTTATCATAGAGGATTCTTAATGATAGTCTCCCACCCATGGGTAATGGTAAATCCATTTAATAAATATAAATCTCATCTTTTGTATAAGTGTTATAGGGTATCCTAGTTGGTTGGTGGGAAAGTGGTATCAAAGGTGCCTCTTATGCATCGTTCCATGATGTAAGTATGTACTTTTGAATATCAAACATTGAAATAGAATGTAGGTTCCAATTATATTTTAAAAAATCTCATTGTAACCAGCCTTAAGTCACCATGTATGGTTTCGTAAAGGAATCATGAGAAATAATATCATATAAATTTAGTATTTTCCCTAATTTTCATTTTAATTAGATGAAATAAAAATATTTTTATCTTATCTAATGAGATTAATTTTAACATTTCCATTGTATGATTTGGATGTGATTTATCTTCTAATTTTTTAATGTCATTTTCTAATGTATTGTAGCATCATTAATCCTATAATACATGTAAATAGGCCCCATGAGGAAGAAATTGCTGAAGCACAATGCAATAATAATCATATTGGCCATAATTTTTTTATGATTTACAAGAGTCATGTCCAATCACTAGTAACAACAAATGAATCTATTCTAATTCAAGATCTAGGTGAGGAACTGCTATGGGAAAAACAGTGGAATTGTGCTCAAGAGTTCAATCAACAAAATCCACATATACCTAATGGATCAGTTAATCCTATAGTGTTTCATGAGTGGTTGAGGAAGACATATATTTTTCATGATTTATTGAAAACTCCTGATTTGTTCATGGTGAAATAAAACATGTTCAAGGTGCATAGACCTAGAATGGGATTGAGTGAAATGATGGTGTTGGTGAAGAATAAAGGGGGTTCAATATTGAGGGTCATTAAATTTATTTCCACCAACCAGCTTTATCCAATGTCTATTGAGTTTGATAAGGATGATGAGTTTTTCTAACATGAGCAGAAAGATATTATTATGATGGACTATGTTAACCAATTTTAAGGGAATATGTAGTTTTTAAATGATATTTTATCGAATGAATAAACTATGATTCTATAGATCATGACGGGCCCTAGATATTAAATTCAACCCTTGGATTTTTTCTGAATCTTTATTCATATAATGAATTGATGGATATAAATTTTATAGTTGTGCTTTACAAAGATGGTACGTAAGGCTTCATGGGGATTTTCTTTTCATGTAGCAACTGTTCTCTGAGTTCCCGTAATGATAATAGAAAGTTTGATGATTTTAGTACTTTATCTCATAATAATAAATATTATGATCTTCCTTATATTCCTTGATGATTTAATTTTACTTACATTTAGTGTGAAATGAATCAATATTCTGAATGATTCTGTAATGAGGAATCCAAGATAGGTAGTTCACGCAGAGGCTTAGGAACTATATAGAAATTATGTTATTTCATTTATGCTCCACATAGTGAAACATAATCATTACCCCAACAAAAATACAATGTAGAAGACATATGATTCAACATATATGGTGTCATATCCAAATAAATCTTGAAATATACTTTTTCACGCAGCGGAAGAAACTAAAAAGTAAGAAGTTGTAATTCTAGCGACTGAGATAGGTAATAACACTATAGATTCTTCTATATTGAATGATTTATTTTATATTGGTTCTTACAATTCATTAAATTTTCCACATATTTTAAAATTTATAAATCTTCCTAAGCATAGTTTTTATTATGTGATATACAATACTATGCCCCTCAGAATAAGAAGACGGAAAGGAATCTATTTCCCTTATTTTAATTTCACTTTATCAGGGTTGGAGCTTACATGGGATTTTATATTTCTTGACATGAAACCTCTTTATATAATTTTTTTAATGGAGTTTCTCATTTATTATAAACCCCAAATTGATTATTATCTTTAACAGGTCACATTTTCCACACCCAATGGTGTGTTCCTTGTCATATAGGGAGAATGATATACAAGGTAAAGTATAAATGGTCCATCTATTCTTGAGTAGGGAATGAAAAATTAGTGTTTAATTCTTTCATAGCTTATAAATATTTTAGGGACTATCTTCCCCCAATTTTAATATATTTTCCCCATAATCTTCTTCAATATTATCTGGTTATCAACTACTATAAGAGTGGTAGTTTTATACTAATTTTGTACGTACTACCTAGTTGGGTTCAATACCCTCTTACCATATTGAACCATAAAAAATGGAATATTTTAAATCCCAATTGTATTCTTTATTAGTGATTGTAATTATATACATGAATGTGACACCTTCAGAGGTATATGTTTTCTTCTCTAAGAATGCTAATGGAACACGTTTCCTAATTGTTTATTACATGAAACTCAACCATGTATCAATAAATAACAAGATTCTATTTCCTTGGATTGATGATCTATTTTATCAGTTAAAGGGGTTAGATTATTTTGGATGACTGGTCATTGATCTGGTAAACTATTATTAACAAAAAAACTCTGGCCTTACCAAACCGTAATCCATATTTGTTATGGCTATTATGAGTATCAGGTTCTTCCATTCAACAAAAAAATTATTCTGAAGTCAATATGGATTTGATGAATATCTTTTTCCAAAATTATCTTGATACATTCTTAGCATACATTGAGTAAAAACTATTGGTTAACTAAAATTCCATGTTGGAAAATGTGAGTCATCGAAAAGAATTTCTAGAATTGTTTATAAATAAACATGTTTATGTCAAGATTTCAAAAAGATGAATTTGGATTCTCAAGGGGATTTTCATGAGAAACTAAATATCCAAAAAATGTACCTCAATGAATCATGTGATGGTGAATGAAGTTATAAAATTTTAGAAAGTGTTAAATGTTTCAATGACTCAGATGTTATTAGGATTCGAGAGGTATTATCACTAGTTCGTAATGATTTCACTAAATTTTATTCTTTCATGACCACTAAAACATTAAAGATATTTTTTTGGGATGAATATTATCCATGTAATTTTTTTAAAAGAAAATAAATAGTACATTTGTTCTTGGGATGATAATTTCAAAGGTTGGTAATGGAAATATGATCTTCTTTGATTCATCTGGATTATGTTTGGAATGTGTTCTTATGTTGTTCTATTAGGTGGTACCCAATGAAACATTCCTCCTTTGGTCAAATGTTAATAATTATCAAACCCCTAACCTTGAACTTTTTACTAAGATGAATAATCATAAGATTCGTAGGTATTATGTTTTAATTAAAGTATTAACTTATATTCCGTAAACAAGATCTTTAATTATATCCTCCCTCCAAAGTATTTGAATCTTCTCCAAAGGTATTTGGGTGATTATCTAAAATCCTTCTATTTCAAGAAATCCAATACTACAGGAATGTAAATTTCATTGTAGTCGTTATCGGAAGGAAACTTATATCGTATTATTTGAATGAAAACATCATAAGAGTGGAACATTAGGGTTGTTTTTCATAGTTACATACAAGATAATGGTAAATAGAGGTTGATGTTATATTTATAAGAATTTATTTTTCCTCCTCTATGATTGAGATGATTTTTGCGGAACATATTACTTATAGGTAATTCAATTTAATTAGTGAATTTATTTATAATTATTGAAATTTTATGTGTGTGGAAACTATATTTCATTTGAGGAATATGTAAAACATTACACTAATAGATTCCCAAAGACATAATAAGGTTAGTGTCTTTAAAAAATCAAAACTCATTATTGTAGCTTGGTGAAAGATCATTAATATTTAAAATAAATATCACCCCCACTAGTTTTCCTACCAAAATACTTTCTTTATACCTTGGGAAAATGAAAACATTTGAAAAGGTTGAGCTCAAATTCTCAGTAAGGGTAATCATGGAAAAAATCTTAAAAAACATAAACATAAGAATGTTAAAACATTAATAGAAATTTTGAATATAAAAATCTTGAGTTATAAAATAAATCTTTGTAGTACATAAGGAATAAATCATAAAGATAAATTAATTATTATATAATATAATTGTGAAAAATGATGTTGTGGAAAACATATAATAATAAGAAATAATTTCGATATTAGCCAAGGATCATAGCCAAGACCATCAAAGTAGACAAAGTACATTATTGAATCGGGTTTACTGGTAATTCCATCCCAGTATTACTGAACTAGATTTACTTTCCATTCCATTAATTTTTATCTCATGATATATAAATATCAACCCAATGCATTGTAAGGAGATATAGGTCCCACCCATCTCATAATGAAATCATTCTTACATTTTCCACAAAAACATAAAACATTCGTCATAGCATAATCCATGAAATAAAATGGGTTTCTAAAACATCATTTCATCATAACATATTCCATATAAAATATAATTAGAAAAATAAAACAATCAAATCATGGTAATAACATGTCAGTAAACCTAAACCTATTTAACGATCATCATCAAAGCTAGAAAATAACTTGGACAAAACACTGGAAATTAATTCTAGAAGAAAGTATCACTTCATATTCAAAAAAATTTACCTATCTCAAAATTCCATGAGGGGTTAAAAGAAAAAAATCAATTAGAAATAAACATGAAATATTATAATTGAATCTTTATTGAAATAATCTGTTATGAGATCTTACTAAAACATTGATTCCCTATAGGATAAAAACATTCTCCTCATAGTCATCCCTGAATGGTCAAAAAGGTACATTGTCTAGAATAATGAACAATTATTCCTTTCGTACCATTTAGTATAAATCACTAATGGATAAAATTGACATTAAAAAATTATATAATCTTTTAAATAGTATTAAATATTTTGGGTACATGGTTGTGGATGATAAATATACCCCAGTAAATAATTATGTATAAGAAATCTCAACTAAAAATTAGATTGAAAAATTATCCCTTGCATTAGGTTCGATATCCTTGGTTTGTATCCAAACCTCTAGTGAAATGATTTAAATAATGTTATTGAATTAATACTGAATCCTAGTCCTTTTTATTATTTCAAGGATTATTATATTATCATCAGTTCCTAAAAAAACATTTCGTTATCAATCGTTATTTAGATTATAAATACTTTATGTTTTTATGCAAGTTTTTTAAGATAAAATAATGTTACCATTCATATGATATAGTTATATAATTTATAGAATGATATTATTATAATATATATTGTATTTATTAATTCCACTCATTTATATTATGATTGATTAATGAATATCATGTAGAATGAATCGCATTGCATCGTGGAGAAGGTAGGATATACAGACGAACGATTGACGAAACCCTTCACATTATGGTTAAATGTTATGTAATTGTATGATATATTAACTAAAAAAATAATTATCACATTATATTCATTATTTAAATAAATTATACTAATCAATATACCCATCAAAATTATGTGTTTTTAAATAGAAAATTTCACCATCGGGTTGAGACAATAATCTATACATACACACGCATGGTGATATTGTTATTCATAAGATGGATAAAATGAAGAATAAGGTTGTCCCACAATTATAATAACATATAAAAATTTATAATATACATGATTTATTATATTAGTATTGAAACAACATAATAAGATGAACTAGAAGATGAAAATAATTTTGAAATAGTTGATAAACCAATTACCTCTTTTTTAAGTATCTTCTTTTTATTGGAAAAATGGCTTTATAAGATGGTTTTATTCCAAAATATTGGTCTCTAAGGGGATATCAGGAATGTTGGGAGTATATTTGAGAAGTATTTGGATGATCCAAGGGGATTGAGAGGTGTGAGTATGTGGGTAATGGTGGGGTTCTTATATAAGAGGGAGGAGGGGCACTTTAGGAATGTCTTGAAACCATTTTTTTTTATAAATTGATTTTAGAAATATAATATCTCAAAAGTGATATATTATGAGGTTAATATGTGGATGGGTAAAAATAATCTCATTCAATAGGTTTTGGAAATTTTTAGGAAACAAATATAACCTTATCTTTTGGATTTAACCCTTAGTTAAATATATTAACTCTTGTAATGCCTTTTTCTATTTTTACACTATATGGTACTATTAAATGCCATGATCACATCAAGAGAAATATTTGTGAAATTTTTAACAATATATATGTTTTCTAGACGGATATTATATTTTTATGACTATTATATATATTTATAAAATATTATTTGTTTTAAAAACTCATTTTTGTAAATTTTGACACTATTTAGTAAATGATTTTTGTTAAAGCTATAAAAACATTATAGAATAAAAAACTACATTAAATCAGAGATAAAATTTTGAAATAATCAATAAAATTCATGGATGAAATAAAAATTTTAACACAATATTTATTTTAATATTTATAATATCATTTATTTCAATCCTTCATTTATAAGGCAATATTTGCATCATCATTCTATAATAAATAAATTCATTTATTGAATGTATAAAAATAATAAATAAAATACCATGATGTTGGAAATTTTTTTAGTTTTCTGATTAATAATTATAGTCATAATGATCAATTATATAATTCCACCTTAAATTTTTTTTTGTAAAAAGTTACATGTTTTTTATATTTCCCTTTACATTAAATTAATTTTTATTACATGTCATTTTCATACCCAAGTGGCTCCCAAATGCCAAAAATTCGACCTAAGGATTTTTTGGGTCACCAATGACTCTTCTAATATTATTATGATTCGTGTTAGGGTAGTTTCATATTTTGATAATATTATTTTTACCCTTATTTACCTAATTTACCCAAGAAAAGTGTCAAATAAAAATAATTACTGAATTTACAATTCATAATTTACAAAAATAAAACGTACCTATTTAAAAACATTGGAACATTTATTTCCAAATATGAAAGAAATTTTTTTTAATTCAATAAACAAAAGTTTTATTAATTAATATAAAATTAATTCCCATTATCAAAACTATAAAACGAGTTTTTATAAATAAAAACTATCAAAAGATTGAAATGTGTTTATGTACAATATAAATGTGAAATTAGTTACAATGAAAAAAATATTATTAAATGATAAAAAATCCTATTATAAATTAAAACCAATTAAAAAGTTAATCTATCAATATAAATAAATGAGATGAAAATACAGATTTGAATTAAAATACAGTATTTGTTACTATTCATTAAAATATGAATTTTGTTAGAAAAATATCAAAATTCAATCCATGGAAAATTTGATTTCTATCATCCAAAAAATAAGTTTATTATTTCAAATATAACTTCTAAAAGTGAAAAAAGTATATTTAAAGTGGGTTCTCCATCAAAAGGAGGAAAAACTATATTTTTAGAAAAAACACTTATTTTATCTGTAATATTTAATTTTTTCTTATATAATTTAACGGAAACATATTATAATATTTTTAAACATTAAATTAAATATTATACATTTATATACCACTAATAAAATCCATAAATATTGATTTTATCGTTTTATATACTCACTTATTTTCATTTAAATAGTTTTTAATAAGGATGTAATCACCATTCATACCCACAATTTTAATGAATAGGTTATAATATTTATTTATCACTTATATTCAGTATTTTATGAAAACTTTTCCATCAAAATAACTTGATATTATGTATAAAAAAAATCCAAGAATAGTATTTTGAATACAAAAAGCTAGTACGGTGTTGCATACAACACAAGCTAATCATATTGTTGCATATAACACAAGACATGAAAGAAATTAAAAGGAATATATTTCAAAAAATCTCATGGTGTTACATTATAACCCCATAAAAATGAATTTCTCCCTTGAAATTGTTAGGTGTTTTAAAAAAATTTCAACTTGAATGTTTCTTTCATATAAACCCATATCGTAAAATGGAATATTAAAACATCATTTTAAAATGGAATGTTAGAAACATATAGGTTACACAAATTAACTAATCAATGGGTTTCCACAGAGGATAACATAGATGGGAAGTGAAAACATAGATATAGAAGAGTAATCTAACCATCATTTCTTGATGGATAGTGATATAGAATAAGGTTTGGAGAAAGTTAATAACCAAAAACCCATAAATCTACAATTATTTAAGGGACCATCAGATTTATCAGATAAGAATGTACATAGATAATATTTTTAGTTTTCTAGATCATTTCCATAATATTGAGAACCTAAAAAGAAATAATTACTTGAAATAAGTAAAATCTCTCCATTGGTCATTCCTTGAACAATTTCCACTTCATCTCTAATTCAAATAAATAAAGTTGAATTTCACATTATTGAAGTTTTAATAGATCATTTTATTTTTAAATAGAATGAAATTTTATTCCATCTATCTCCAAAAAATGGTTATAACATGTTACCAAACATGCATAATCCAATATATGGTGTGATAATACTTTATTCTACCAAACATCATCAGATGATTAACTTAAACCTTCAAAAAAATTGATAACCATACAATACATCTAAAAAATTGAAAATTCAAAACTATATAGAACGTTCACAAACATGGATGGATATTAATCCCTTGAATATCATAATCTATAATTGGATGGTCATATTAAAAAAATGTGAACACTATCATCATATATCCTCTTGAGTTACACTAACAACCGAAATTATTAGATATCCTTATGGAAAAATTGAATGTTGCCTTGTTAAAACACATAGTGGATTATTCCTTACGGTCCCATATGTTTTATAATCCAGCCATGATATCATAATCCTCTGGTCAACAACTCCATAATTAATTCCCAGGAAACAAGAATCATCCATTTTACTTATTCAAATCCCACACATCATTGTCCTGTCATCATTATCGTAACAAAAGGGACATATTTAGGGTTATCATTCCCATAATAATCTCTTCTCCAAGTATATCACCTTAGAGATAATTTTTTTTGGCTTTTTAGAACTATTCAACATATCCTTTTTAATCCTTAATGAAATACATATACTGAAAACACTTATATATTTCATGACTCATATAACATAAACATTGAATTACCAAACATATAAATCTCAATCCTCCAACATTATTCTTATACCATTACATAGGATCCATCATCTTCATCATTCCATATATTTGAATCATGTCTTAAGGTTTCTCTACTTTATTATTCATAAGTTTAATGTTAACAATAGTAGAAATCTACACATACCATTCACATGTCGTTTACAGTCTATTTATCCTCAACAATAACACCAATACTCATATTATAGTTGTGATTTTATTCATGATGTTTCCATATCAAAAACTGATCTACATAATTCCTATACTTTTTTACATCTGAATAATTCAATGGTTAATATTTTTCTATGTAGTTCTGGCTTTTGACTAATACTTGAATAAAAAGTGTGAGAAATACATATCAGATATTAGAATCACATAAGTATTTTATATTATGTATAATATTTCAATCTATGATATATTTGTTTTAACACAAGGTTTTTCTTCATTATTATAATTACCCTAGGACTATGAAAAATACTTGACTGATCTATATGACATCTCTAGAATATACATAGAAATATCTATATGAATCAAACTAAATATTTCGCGTTGTAGTTTCCATTGGATGAATAAACCATTTCTCTAATACCAACTCTAACAAACAATGTTTGACATACATGGATATCAAATTTAATATGAGGGATACTTAATAGATTACAAAAGTAGATTCCAAAAAACCTTAATATATTAGAGTATCTAAAATCTAGGAACTCATTCTTCTAGTTTGGTGAAAGATCATCAACATCAACCATTAAGATCATCCCAATTATTTTTCATACATAAAACCTTTATTTATATCCTATGGAAAATAAAACAAATTAAAATGGTGAGATCAAATGATCTATAAGGGTAAGTGTGGAAAACATTACATAAAACATAAACATAATAATGTAAAAAAAGGAACATAATTTTTTAATATCAAAATCATGAGTTAGTAAATAAATCTTGGTAGTACATAAGGAATTAATTATAACGGAAAATTAATAAATATATCATATAATTGAAAAAATGAACATATTGAAAAAACATAAGAATAGAAAATCAATCCCATATTATCCAAGGATAATATCCAAGACCATTATAGTGGACAAAGTTCATTACTGAACAGGGTTCACATGTCGGTCCAACCCTATATTACTAGACTATATTATCTTTCCATTCCATTCATTCCTACCTAAAGAGATATAAATCTTTACCCAATGTATTAGAGGGATATATTTGTCCAACCCAACTAATAATTAAATCATTATTACATGTTCCAAAAATCATAAATCATTAATCACAAATAACCATAAAAATAAAATGAGATATCTTAAAAATCATTCTATCATAACATAATTAAATTAAAATATCATTTGATAATTATCAAAATAAATTAATAATAATAATAATGGTAGAAACATAACCCTATTTAAAGAGTTCCATCATTGATGAAATTAATTTTGATAAAACAATTGAAAATAATTTTTGAGAAAAATATCATTTCTTCTTCGAAAATATTTTCACATTCTCAAAATTCCAAAAAATTTAAAAAGAAATTAATTGAAAATAAACATGAAAAATTGTAATGTAGGATTCATGAAAATAAGGCATTATGAAAGCATAAGAATCCATTTATGTTGGATAACATAAAAAACATTTTCATGGTTCTTTTGCTGGAAATGTCAAATAAAGTACCATGTATAAAATAATGACAAAAAAATCATCTCATACGATTTAGTAAAAATTCACCAATGGGTAATATTGACTGTAAAAAATTATAGAAGTTTCTAAATATTATTACATATTTAGGGAACATGGATACAGATTTTAAATATACTGCATAAAATAATTACTTATAAACAATCTAGGATGATAATGAGATTAAACAATTATCCATTACCTAATGTCTAATAGCCTTCCTATGTTTCTGAACCACTTGTATAATGTTTTAATTTATGTTATTTACTTATTCCAAGATCATAATAATTTTTATTATGTCATATATGATTATATTATCATCTGTTTGTTAGTAAATATTCATTGTCACTGTTTATTTGGAAATTAAATACATTATGTTCTTATGCATGTTTTGACAGATAAGATCATGTTACACTTCTTAGGTTATTATTATATCATTTATTGGATGATATTAGTATAATATATATCATATTTATACATTACGTTGATATATATAATCTTGTTTTAATTAATATCATGTAGATTGAATCACATCACATTATGGATATGGTAGGATTAACATATGCACGAGCAATGATGTAATTCATTTAATTGTTAAATGGAATAGAATTAGATTGTATATTAAGTATAAAAATAAT
The DNA here is from genome assembly GCA_963277665.1 of Viscum album. Classification (NCBI taxonomy): domain Eukaryota; kingdom Viridiplantae; phylum Streptophyta; class Magnoliopsida; order Santalales; family Viscaceae; genus Viscum; species Viscum album. The sequence continues at coordinate 36,948,578 of OY728152.1, forward strand.
TATCTTGTTATATTTATTGTTTATATCCATTATAATCATCATTATACCCATTCAAATTAAGTATTGTTGAATAAGAAATTAATCCTGGTTGTGGAAATGGTAAGCCTTATGTACGCACGCATGGTGAAATTGATATTTGTTGGATGGATAAAAGGAGTTATAAGGTTTTACCATAAATTAAATAACATAATATAATATTGAAAATAATTTATTTATATCTTTATTATGGAAAAAACATAATAATATAATTTTGAAGAAGAATGTATTTGTGAATGAGGTGATAAAACAACTACATCTTTTTTGAGTATCTCATTTTGATTTGCATAACATGTCTCTTTATGATAGATTTATGTCCATTTTGTGGTAGCTAGAATGGAGGGAGGGATTTTGGTAGCCCATTTGAGCAGAATTTTGGTGATAAATGGGGTTTGAGAGGTGTTTGTAAGAGGGAAGACTTAGTGGCCTATTATAAGAGGGAGGAGGGGCACTTTAGGATTATCCTGATATATTATTTTATTATAAACAGTTTTTGAATTATAATACTTCTAAAGTGATATATCTCTAGGATAAGATATTTATGGATCGAAATAATCTAAACCAATTATAGATTTTTAGTTCAAAAATTTAACCATATATTTTTACTTTATCCCTTAGTTAAATAAATTAACTCTTACCATATCTTAAATGTTTACACTATTAGGTAAATCTAGTTACTATGAAATACCATGTGAACTTCAAGTGGCTCAATAATGAAATTTTTTACGTTATATTATTCATTTTAACAATTCATTAATTTTTATGACTCTTATATGATTTAATAAAATTGTACTTGTTTCAAAAACACATTTATATCAATTTTCAAACTGTTTAGAAATTGATTTTTATTAAATATTATACAACATGATTGACTCAAAAAAACAACATTAACAAAAGTATAACATGTCATAAAAATACATCATATTTGTCTATGTCATCAAATATTTCAAATTACATTTATTTTATTATTTATAATATCTTTTATTTGAATCATTCGTTAATATGGTAATCATTACAACATCATTGTGTCATAAATGAATTTATTTATTTTAATTATAAAAATATTAAATAAAATAACATGATATAGGAAATATTTTTAGATTTATAATTACTATCTATAGTCAATGATATCAAATATACAACCCCACCATAAAATTGTTTTGGTAAAAAGAAACATCGTTATATTATATTTTCCTTTACTTTAAAATAATTATTATAACATGTCATTTTCAAACCCAAGTGGCTCCCAAATACCAATTGTTTGGGAAAAAATATTTTTTGGTGTCCTGTGACTTATCCCATAATATTAGGCCCTATGTTAGGGTAGTTTTATATTATTATAATATTTTTTACCCTTATTTATGTAATTTTCCCTTTTATTATGGTAAATAAAAATAATTACAAAGGTTACTATTAATAATGTTCAAAAATAAAATAAATATATCTAATTTTATTTAAATTATGATTCCAAACAAGGAATACATTTTTTCATATAAAAAATAAATTAATTTTAGTTAATTAATTTAAATTTAATTCAAGTTGTCAAGACCAGAAAAAAGATTTTTAAGATGTAAAAACTATCAAATGATTGACATGTGTTTATGTACAATTTAAATATAAAAATGAATCCAATGAAAGAAATTGTATTAATTTATAAAAAAATAATCTAATTACACTTGAAAACCAATTAAAAAAATAATTTAACTATATAAGTAAATTATATGAAAAGGAAATTTTGAATTAAAATGAAGTATTTTTCTATATTCAAAAAAATTTGATTTTCATCAGAAAAATTCCAAAATTTCAACCTAGGTAATATTTCTTGTCTCACATCCAAAAAAGATGATTACTATGTGAAATATAACATTTAAATGTGTAAAAACTAGATTTAAAATGGGTTCTCCATGAAAATACGGTAAAACATCTTTTTCAGAAAAACACTCATTTTATCCGTAAAATTGAATTTGTTAATATACCATATATATATATATTAAACATATAATATGAATTTTAAAAAACTAATTTAAAATATTTTCTTTTAAATTTCACTAAAAATCCACAATGAGTTATTTTATCAGTATATAGACTCCCTTATTTTCATTTAAATAGTTTTTAATGATGTTTTGACCAATAAAACTCTTCATTATAATGGAAAGGATACATTATTTATTTATCACATAATCTGTATTTTTTTATATTGGTTATATGAAAATAACATGAAATTTTTTTTATAACACAATACAAGAATAGTGTTGCATATACCACAACAAAATATAGTGTCGAATATATCGCATGAAAATATTGGTGTTGTGTATAACATAAGACATAATTGAAATTAAAAGAAATTTATCTCTCAAAATCTCACAGTGTTACATTATTTATAATGGGGAGGCCATTTACAAGTGTTTTTTCTCTAATTATTTTTTTATTGGTTTATAGAATAATTTTATTCTGACATTTTCTATAATGAAATCGTTGATGGGGGTACTTCAATAATTCTGAATGGGATGTACACACTAGAACAACAAAGATATTCTATTACATGTTGTACTGATTATGGTGTCCATGTATAATATGAGACATATCTATCATTTTTTCACACTACTATTCATTATCGCATATCTAGGAAAATCATTGGAATCATTTTATTTTTCAACAGCCACGTACAATGCTGACACAGATGTGTCGTCAGATATTATTGCACTTTGTAGTTGGGATTCCATGTATCCCGAGTAAAAAATATAATTGATCTATTTATTTATTTATCGGATGAAAAAATTATCTCATTTTAAACCCATATTAAAATCAACTAATTTAATGGAGCTATGAAATATCATTATGAGGGTCGTTTTTTGTTTTCATAGAGTTTAATCTTTTATTTTCTATTTTATGGATCCTTATCAAACTTCTCAATTATGGAGATGCATCTAGGAGGAACTTGGAACTATGGATTCAATTGAGTTTGAAAACCATAAAAATATGGATGGTCATATAGTGAGTTCTATATAGACTCTTGATCATTTCCATAATGCCATAATCCTCTATATGGTGGACATTGGGATAACTATTTATGACTAGTTTTCTTTTCATATAACTATGTTTATTAGTCCTTATTAGAATGGATCCTTTTGAGACCTTGAATTGGTGGCCTTTTAAACATCTATTTTTTTGGTAAAATATCAATGAATGTTCCTTGGTTGAACCAAGCTTGGCCTAAGAGATGTTAAAATGGTTCACTTTATTCATTAGATAATATTGATAGCATAAATCTACTATAGGACTTCTGCTTATTTCTATCATATATCATTAGAGTATTTAGTTGGTGACCTGGTGTTTTTGAGTGTTTCACTATATTTAGGTCATTGAAGGCTTGGGAGTCAAGGGAGTATGGATCATAATTTTGTGGGACCATTTTAGTTTGTTGATATGGTGGGGAAATTGTATTACCATTTAAAAAATCCTCCATAGTTGACATCGATACATAACATTTTCCACATATTTCAACTTCATATATATATTTCTGATCCATCTAATGTTTTGAGTGGGCCTGATCTTGAGGTTGAGACAGATTGATCCATGTTCGATCACCCATCATCATAGTTTATTCGTAAAACAATTTTGTCCATGGTAGGATAATACATTAGTTATGAGTTTTATAGAACAATGTTCTGAATATTCATGAGGCCAAGGAGCCTGAGGCACTGAGGAGAGAGTAGTGGCCTTATCTCTATGATATGAAAACTTCCTAATATACCTTCTAGGGATAGATTTTTTCTATTAGGGGAGTTTATAACATATTTTTTTCTCATCTTTAGCTACTCTACAACTAAAAATGTGATCATTCATCATTTGGGCCTAAATTAGGGGTCATTCGGGTGGGATTTATGAATGTTTTGTGGAACATTTGACTATATGGGGTTGGCACATGATTTTCGTAAATCATATTCCTTACTAATGTAAATTTTAAAACCCTAGGTAGATGGATATTAGATTTTTGTCATATAAATTGATAAATCGTGCCCCCACCTATTAGAAATTGTGCACCCTAATAGAGGGGTGCATAGTTATAGTGCATAAATGTCTAAATGTGCATCCTTTCCCAGATAACAATGCATGTTGTAATTTTTAAGGCCTAAATTTAATTTAAAATTAATAAGCCCATATTTATTTCTCTTGAATACTCTATATCACCCAATCTATAATTTTGTGGATTTTGAGGATCTAAAGAAAAAATTATGACTCATATTAACCCAGTCGTTATTGAATAAAATTACGAGTGGATGATCTTATCCCTATCTGGTAAAGGGATATCATATAATTACTTCTCTCCAAATGTACATTTATTTACTCAATAGAATGGCCTTTATAATCATGTGTTTGATTGATCTGGCCATATTTTTAATGGAACTTAATTCTATATTACGTTTCATTATCACTTTCACTATCACTCTTAGTTCGCAAAACCCATTACAGGTTTTGATTTTTGAATTCATTTTATAATGTTAGGTGGATCCCATTGTGTTTTTCAATATATTTATTCCTTTATTCAAATTTTTTGATTTTAATTTACTGATATTGTTTATGAAAAAAATTAGTCTAAATAAAAATTCTGATTGTAATAATAATTTAATTTTGGGGAAACACTCTAATTATGAAAAATATGGAATTTGGCATGTATTTTGAAATTGATGGAATTTATTAATTCATTTTAGAATTAATATTTTAAAATTGATTAAAATATATAGATAAAAAAAATAATTATTTTTTAATAGGAATTAATTGATGGAAAACCTATTTTTCTATTTTGAATGTGAGTTGGAATTTTGAATTAAAAAAATGAAAATTAAATTATGAATGATGATTTATTTTAAATGAAATCCTTATCCATTTTTCAATTTATTGAATGATTGATCACATGGGAGAATGGGTAGTTTGTGGGTAATTTGGGACAAGCACAATATGACAATTACTACCTATTAACAAATTGGTGTCGAAAACACTAAAAAAAATATATTTAGGTTTATCTTATTCAATAAGGAATGCCAATGAGTCATGCTCTAAATGATTTTATGGGATGTGTGTACACACATTTACATGACCACTGATATGAGATGTGTGAGGATCCTATGACTTAAAACCATAGTTCCCTTAGGATGATGACCATCTCCTTGATGTGATTGTTTGGATTATAAATTCCATTGATATAGAATTGTTTCATTAATACTAGTTGGTTTATAAAAATAGTTTTGTATAAAGTGTTTGTTAATCCCTTTTCAAAATACATTACATCATTTTAAATCAAAATCATGTTTTATTTCAAATGTGATAATATAATTTTATTAGCTATTTTATTAAAATTGAATGAATTATTTGAGTTATTATTATCGAATCATTTTATTGAAAACACATTGAGGCCATATAGGGATTCATATAGAAATTTATGATGTATTTTTCTATAAATATGATTTATTTTTTCATATATTTTAAATTATTATTGGTATAGTATTGAAATTCTATTATATGATGTCATATATATCTCATATCCTTTTATGGAAGGGTGCGAGTACAAATTGTTATACTATAAACAAAATTATGGTTTATAAATGTATAAAATTAAATTAGTTTTTATAAATTATTTATAAAATAAAATTTAAATGAAAGTAAATGTTCTTTTTTAGGGAAACAATTTGTTTTTGTAAAAAAAATGTGTTTTTATAATAATTAATTAAATTAATCAAAAATGCTTAGTGAGATGAAGAAAATTAATATAATATTGAATCAACAAAACTTTATATCATTGTAATTATTTCTATACATGGGACATTAATATATCATGTTTTACGATTAAAATTTAATTTGATAGAAAATTGGTTTCATCATTTTTTTATCATTTGATTTAAATGAATTTTTTCAATATAAATAAATTAAATTAAAAAATATATTAAATATTTGGAAAATATAGTGTCAATTAAATTGAATATGCCCCATTAATTATTTTTAATAGTAATCATAACAGTAGAATCCTATTTTCTCCCGAGTATGGATTAAAAAGATAAAATAGGGATCACTCATTTGGATATGGATTTCATATTTCTAAAAAAAATATTTATACATTTATATTACTATCATTCGTCAATGATCATACATTTCTCAATTATATGGTCACATGGTTCCATATATTTTGATTAGCATGAACACATTAATTTATGAATAAAATAGAAAATTTAACTCTTTTGGCGTTAATATCTCAAAAAAAATTTATAAATAAAATACATTAAAGGTTTTAAATGAGCACTTTCAATGTTAATTTACTTTTTATCATTTTATTTTTTTTAAAAAAAATTTTTTAATCATTATATTCAATTATTATCAACACCAAAATTTTATAGATTACAATTAAATGAGAAGGAATAAATAGACTGTTAAAATATTCATAAGAATTAAAATTGAAGTAATTATTATTTTACAAGAATTTATAGATTCATTAATCATTATAGTTACGTTTTAAAGGGTTTTAATCAATTTAATTTTCTCTCAAGTATCCAATAAAATCAAATATACTGAATTCCATCAAATATGATAGTAACAATATTTTTTGAAAACATTTTTTAAAATATATTTAAAAATCATAGATATATTATTTTGAAATAATGTGGATAAATTTTCATCAAAATTACATCACCATATACTTTAAATCTAATATTGAAATTATATGAAAACGTTTAACCCTTTAGTATTATACAAGTTGTAACCATATATATGGTTAAAATTCATTAACCCAACACTTTATAAAAAATATAACATTTGAAAACAAACATAAATTATAATAAATATCAATTAATTGTGTTGTTTACTAAATATCATTTTTTCCTATTGATATTTTTTTATTAGATGCATTTTATAATTGAATGACAAAATTATATTTAATTATTTTGTTATTTCCCATTGTTCCCCCACCTCACTTATAAAAGGGAACCAATTCTCCTCTCGTCCCCACAAATATTGATCCTTATTTCTCATACATTCCCAAAAATAATACTATCAAATCAACCCTCACCATATCCTACATCGTATTTTATTTCAATAAAATAATCCCTTAAAGGATTAAGGTGATATCAATAATATGGTTATCCATGAATATGTATAAATCATAAATTAGTGTTTTAAATGAATTTGTGTAAATCATAACTGGTTGTTTTCAATTTTTAATATTAATATTCTTATGAGTGAATATAAATTATTATATTACGAATAAGTTTAAGAAATGTTTTTTATTAAGTGTGTATGTATTAATAATTTTGTATAATTCACTTTTATAGACATAATATGGATCCATAGTGAGATCATTGATGTATCAGGGGTGTATTGTTCTTTTTCAGTGCCCAGGGCCAAATTTTAGGGGTGAAAAATTCATGTCATAATTTTATAGTAAACAATGAGATGAAGGATGGGGGGTTAGTTTTAATAATGTGGGGATGGATAGAGATTATATGGAGGGTACATGGTTTTCCCTAACTATGTGATATGTGGTGCATGGTCGTGTGTAAAATATAGGCTAGAATTTTGGGGAGTTTTACAAAATTAGAAATATGTTTTCGTAAATGCGGAAACATACCATATCAGATCCTCATCCCATTTTTTGACCATAAATGGTAGGTTCATGTATTGTATATCCACGTGGTCAGCTTTTTTGATGCGCATATTTGGGTTATTTTAAAAAATTACATTAATGACCTAATTGAACGTCACCCCGCTTTGCTTTTTAATTCATAGCTAAGGTATTCCCCATTAATCTCCATTTTAAAGTCCTCAAAGGCCTAATCAAGGAAGTTATACCAAGATTCCATATAGAGTCTGATTCGATCAATGTTAGACACATTGGATCTTCACAATTATGATCTTCGTTCCATTTTAATATTTCATCATTCTTATACTCTGAAAAACATTATTTAGATTTAGGATCATATAAACTACTTCTGGGTCATTGATACATTATTCATATATCTTAATATCCATTCTAATATGTAGGTTTATATATGATGAGGGGCATACGAGTATGAGGTAAGTGGTCTATTACCAAATAAACAAGAGTCATCATTTTTGGAATTTTCATCTATACATGCCTATTTAATCTGGTGTCATCTATTTAATTTAAATTATTTTCAGGTAGTGGTTAAGATCATATTTATGAAAACATGGTGTATATGGTATTCATCATTTGTGGTTCTATCCACAACATAGACCAACCCATGTAGGATGTTATCCAATATTGAGTTTTTGTACTTTACATGTGTGCCACCACTACTATTTGGTTGTGACTTAGCCTGACCATGCTAATGAAAGTCCTTCCAAGTTTAGTTCTTATAAAATTTAAATGTAAGGTTCCATGTATGGTAATCACGTGACATAACTATATTATGTTCTTAAACAAGACTAATCAATGTTAAATGGTAAATTTGAATTTATATTGCCTACATATGACTTTCCATAATTTATATAAAATAAACTTGTTGTGGTCACTCATCCTTAGACCAACTCTGTGATGTTATAAATATAAGAGTATACAAAGATGTAATTAAATATGAAATAAAAAAATGGATTCATTTTCATTGTCTTTGTCATAGTAAAGAAAGGTATGTCTTCAACCAAGTGAACATAATAAATGGTATGATACATTAAATGGAATTAATTGTTAAATAAATCAATTAGAGGGTGCACTGTTTCATATAGAACATGACATAGCTATAGGAATTGTCAAAATCAGGTTCGATTTTTTATTCCATAAGGAATGAATTAAGAACATTTGCGCTACATTTAGATTCAAGTATATTGATTTCTGTAGTTGATACCCACCTAGGATCCTGATATATTTCTATTAGTGGATACCTGATATGACACCGTATAATCCCTCCATTACGATTATAGTACTCCTCAGATACACTCCTTAGATCCAACATGTATTAGGCACATATAATGTTCCTTATTAACATTAACGGGACTATAAATAGCTTATCCTTTATTACCATGGATGTTTTTCTTAGAGTTGATTAGATTAATTATTATGTAATTCCTTAAATGATGATCCTTAGATTACACTATTACACTAATGCCATGCTACAGATACTACTGTGTTTTCTACTCATGAGTCCTTGGACTCCTTACTTATTAACTTGGATCTGTTTTATTTTCAATTTCAATATAGCTTCCCTTATTTAATCTTGGAACATAAACTATTACTATAATAAGGTGATGTTAGTGTAGGCTATGCATCATTTGAATAGATTATATATTAATTGGAGATTGATTAATGAATGGACTGGATAGATGTTTAGACACCAATCATGGTATGAAGCATATACATTGGTATTGAAATTACTATATTACTTTACTTTTTTATATTATTTGTGGATTATTGTTTCACACTATATTTCAGAGACATAATTTTTTAGAAGCAGTTTTTGGTGGACTACTGAGATTTATTTCGCCCACTATCAATGCCTCCATAGGAACGTGGTATGACTACTAGTATGATGCTATTGATTATGGGAATTATGTCACATTAAACACTTTAATACTTGATTGGTTTTGATGCATCTGGTAGCAGATGATTGAGTCGGAGATCCTGATGATTTGGGTAGTTTTTGTAATCATTTATTCAAAAAAATTATAGTTTTTTTTTATGTTTCTATGTATCCTTGTTTTAAGATTTATAGATACATGAAACATCATCATCTCTATTAAAATATTTATATCAGAAGAACCTATTGTATTATTTTTCATGTTTGTGTCTTCTATGTGATATAGTTATTATTACATTGCATATGTAACACCCCAAGATTTTATGAAAAATATTCTTTTAATATCATAGATGTCTTGTGTTTTATGGTACAACAAGATTACCTTGAGCTACACGCAACACCGTATGAGCTTGCAGTATACACTACACTATTCTTGGATAATGTTACACACAATTTTGATAGTATTTATTCTACGAAAAATTGAGTGTATATATATATATTCAATGTATAAATGAAATATGGTTGTATTATGTTATACGAAACAACGGAGGAGTCTTGCACAACTCGCAACCCTAACTTGGCTTGCATTACACACAATCATGACTTTCCTCGATAGCGTGTGTTGTACGCAATATCGGGTTTCACTAAACAACGATATATGGTTATAATATTATCACGAACTAGCCACTATGAATAGAATTAACCACATTCTAGATTTTATAACATTATTATTTATCTTATAAATTTTCTAAAACATTTTATGTGAACAAAATAAATATTTCGGGTAAAATAAGTATTTTGCAAAAAATGCAGTTTTCCTCCTTTTGATGTTGCACCCACATTAAATCTAGTTTTTTTCATGTTTATAAGTTCAATTTTACAAAATAAACATCTTCTTTTGAATCAGGATATAAAAATTTACATTGGATAACATTTTGATATTTTTCTGATAACTTTCATTTTTTAATGAATAGTAAAAACACGCTATATTTTAATTAAAAACAAGCTTAGGAATAAAATATGACCATTTAGGCCCACTTGGATTAGATTAGGACATTTATTATTAATTTATTTAAAGAAGGGTTAAGATAGTTAAAATCAAAATTTAATAACTAAGTAATTTTTAATATAGGGTTATGCATAAGATAAATTAGACTATAAATATTCATTAGAAATCTAAAATTATTTCCTACATAATGGTATTTTATTTATAAGTTTTATACTTAAAATATTTTTATTTATTTATGGAACAATTATGATGCAATAATTATTTTATTAATGAAATATTGACATAATTGATGTTATAAATACCCAAATAAATGTAATTTGAGACTTTTTATGAATTAAAATAATTTGCTTTGTTAATATGACATGTTAGTATTTATTTAATTAACTTTTTTTGAACTAATAAATCTGTTATGAGTTTCAAAAAAATCAATTACCATATAGTGTCAAAAATGACATAAAATAGTTTTTAAAACAAATATTATATTAAAAATTGTTATTATATTCCTAAAAATCTATGGTTCTGCCAATATACTTATATCATGATAGGTGTACCATTAATTGACCACTTGGGGGACTCTTGGATGTATATGGTATGTTTATTAACTATATAATATAAAAATACAAAGTGACATGGTAAATGTCAATCTAATTAACTAAGAGTTAAAACTAAAAGTTAAGGTTAATATAATGACCTAAACTTGTATAAATTCTATTGTATGAGAGTATTTCGACCTATCCCCACCTTTGATTCGAAATAAATCAATTATGATCTATTAAAAACCGAATATGACTTTATAATAAAATAATATTTTTAGTTATTCCAATGGTGCCCCTCTCCTCCCTTATAAAAGGGCACATCCTCCCTCTCTTCCTCACACCACTTTGATCCTTCAAGCTCGGCCAAACCCGGAAAAATTCTCTTCTCCATTTCCCTAGAAGCATCCTAGGGGTCCTGGACTTCTTCAAAGACCAATTTTAGTGCCCTAAGAGGAGGTCTCAAAGAGGCGCTTCAAAGAAGAGGTAATGGCCGTTACCGATTCTTTCACCTTTATTTCTTCTTCCAATTCTTCTTCATAGGTTGTTTCATTATGAAGTAATAACATATGTATCACTCATATACTGATATATTATTATAAGTATGAAACAACCCTATTTCACCATCTATCCATCCTACGGAAAATGAAATCACCGCGCGTGCGTACGTACAGAATACTGTCTCCACGCCATGGTGTAATCTATTTTCCACCACCACCTTACATGGATGGGTATAATGGTGTAAATAATAACTATATATGATTATTGTAAAGTGATATTGATTCTGTAATAGTATACATACACTCTAATAAAATTCCACGATCATGGGAACGATATCATCGCTCGTGCGTACGTACGGAATACCGTCTCCACGACGCGATTAGATTTATTCTCAATGATTAACAATTCATAAATTATTATAAAGTATATATAATATGTAATTATGAAATATATGAAATAATAATGATACTGGATTTATGTATATATATATGTATGTCATCTAATAAATTCCATTCAATTCAATGAGGAAACGAAAACAACGTTCATGCGTACGTACGGCCTACCGTCTCCATGAACGGTGTATTTCTTTACATTTATTGATCTATTATATAAATGTATATTCTGAGTATATATTATATATAAATCATGTTTTATATTCTGTAATTAATTAATAATGATCTAAGTAATCATATGAATAATTACAAGTCATAACACGGACGACAAATGAAACGATTTCACCCAAAACGCTCTTTAACAGAGAATTTACAAAAGAACGAGTAATATAAAGTCATAAGTGAACTATATAGGATATAATAACAATGAATATGATTCTATAATAAGTCAATGACATTATTTAAATCATATTATAAGAGGTTCAGATACGTATGAAGCATATCTGACCTAAGGTAACGGAAAATATCACAATCTCATTTTATCCGAGATTGTTTATACTTTGGTATTTACTGGGGAGTATTTTATCATCCACATCCATGTTTCCTCAATATGTATTATTTTTTCCATCCACCTACAATTGTTTAAATCCAATTTTACCCTTCGGTGAGTTTTTAGTAAAAGATATAAAAGGAATCATTTGTCATTTTTCGTACGAGGTACTTTTTGACTTTTCCGACAAAAGTACGGGAAGAATGTTTTTTTAACTTATACGACATGAATGGATTTTTAAAACATTATTCCCAAGAAGATTCCTTTACAAGTTTTCATGTTTATTTTTAATCAACTTCTTTTAGTTTAGAATTGTATGACATGTTAATAAAGGAAAAGTGTTCTTAAAGTAGAAAGGATATTTTCCTCAAGAATGGAGTTCAAGTGTTTTATCAAAATTATTTTCCATCTAAGATAATAAAGGGTTCTGTTTCTATCCCTATTATTACATTGATTTGATTACGGTGTGATGGAATTATTTTTATTAATTCCTTTATCTTATATGAATTGTTTTATGATGTCACGATGTTTAAGAATCCCATTTTTATTACATGGGTTATGCAATGATGTATGATTTATGATTTTGTGGCACACATATGAATGGTATCATTATGAGATGGGTGGGACCTATATCTCCCTCCAATGCATTGGGTAAAGATTTTATATCTCATGAGATAGACATGGCTGGAATGGTAAGTTAATCTGGTTTAGTGTTACAGGACTGAAACGAGGAGTGAACTCGATTCAGAAAGGGACTTTGTCCACTAATATGGTCTTGGCAGCAATGCCTTGGCAACTATGGAAATCATTACATGTGCTTAATGGATTCCACAATTACATGTTTTATTCCCATGATATTTTATCATGATTTATGTTCCATTATGATCTATGCCTTATGTACTTCCATGTTTTTTGTCGTTGCTCAATATTTTTAATGTTCACGTGTTTTTTAAGTTCAAATGTATATGGTATGTTTTATTTTATCCATGCTTACCCTTACTGAACATTTGAGCTCACCCTTGTTATGTTTTATTTTCCCCCAGGATTAAAAGAAATATTTTAGGTAAGGAAACAAAAATGGGATGATCTTTATGGGAGATATTGAAGATCTTTCACCACTATTAGAAGATTACGTTCTGAGTTTCCAAAGACACTAAACTATTACGGTCCTCATGTGTCTGTTTTTTTGTGTATTAATAATTCCACAAAAGTAATGTTTTTTCCATGTACGTCAAGCTTTGGGTATCTAAAGTTGGTGTCAGAGGAAAGGTTTAGTCAACCTTTGGAAACTAGGTTGCGAAAATGTTAGTGAGATCCCTAGAGATATTTCTAAGGTATGTCTAGGGATGTCCCTAAGGATAAGTATACGTATAGGATATATTCCTAGAACTACGGTAATGATCTAATAATTTAACCAAAGATGTTAGATATTGAGGGAACTCCCCCTTTACTATGTTGTTTTCCCTAGCATGATTTTTTCCCCTCACACTATTCTTTTTGGGTTTTAGAAAATGGCTGGAAATAGGAAGATTCACGATAATGGAGGATATGACAGACAATGGAATGATATTATTCATGAGAAACCAAATGAAACGGGATCTAGAAGTCCAGACATCATTATTATGCCTAATCAGAAATCTCATAATATGATCAATAATCTCAACTTTGGTAAGTTTCCTGACTCAGATAACAAGAGAAAAATGGAGTTTCATGATGATCATAGAGGAAATAAAGTTCAATTTCTCTCATGTAAATCATGTGGGAAGAGGCATCAGGGAGATTGTTTAAAAGGAACTGGAAGATGCTTTGGGTGTGGAAAAGAAGGACACAAATCCAGTAAGTGAAAAGGAAAAGGTTCAGTTAACACCATTGACAAGGATAACGGTATTGCTACGACATCAACAATGATTGGATGTTTTAAATGTGGAATGTACAGGAATTATGCAAACCAATGCCCTAATGGAAAATCTCATGAAGAGAATCATCATGGTTATATGGGTAGTATTTATGTAGATGAGGATGAGGAGACTAAAAATGATATATGAGCTGAAAGAAGTGTTGAAGCTCAGTCAGTTGTTCTAGAAGGTAGTGGAATGATTGTATGTTTATCGAGAGTTATGTTGTATAGTTAATGGTACTATGGAATAAAGAATCATCTAAGGATTGTTACACTATTGTTTTTCCTAAAAGTATTTGAATGTAAATGTCGAATGGTACCAGTAACCATGGAATGTTATTCAGATATTTTTGCAAAGTAGATGATATGCACATAGTGAAGGAATACGAAGATTATGAGATGTTTGATTGTATTCATGAGCTCATGGTTGATATAAGGACCAAGTGATATCATGGTTTGATTAAATAGAATTTTGATGATTTTGGTATATGGAATGTGTTAACTTTTAACTGCATTCATGTTTTCACTAAGGTTCAATGGGTATTCATTTTTCAAGAGAATACATGATTAAGGCCTTCGAATGTTTGGAATGTGACCAATAAGTCATATCTTATGATATATGGGGATCAATGATGGTATTAAATATCTGGTAATAGTTTTCACTATATTATGAGAGTGGAGTGCAGTATTACGGATAATCCTAAAGATTGGAATAGATTATGTTGGACATAAGTTAGTATTGTTTAAGGATATAAGTTTTTTCGATATTATTGATGGGATGTTATAGTAATATAGTTTTAGAAAAAGGAAAACCTGCAGGATGGTCGACAGCCCATCGTGCCGGACAAGGCTGTGGGAATCGAACCCATAATCGAAGTGTGACTGGCCTTTATCACCTACCACTGGCCTATAGAAAGTCCTTGGTTAGTAGAAACTAGTTTTATTTTATTAAGCGGTATGATATATGAAGTATAAGTTCATTTTTGGAACCATAAATGATTAATCTAGCCATAAGATGGACTTATAACTTTTTCTAACCTTTGGTTTGAAACAGATGGAATGACCCATCATTCTATCACATGATCTGCTAACACATCACAGATAAAAAATTCAAATTCATTTCTTTAAGGGATGAAGTGGAAATTGTTCAATTCACGAACAACAGTGATATTGTACCAAAATCATGTAAGTATTTCTTTTAATTCATCAACTTTAGAAAAATGATCTTGAAAACCAAAAATGTTGTCCTAGATCCCTTATATCTGATGAATCAGATGGTACCTTAGATCATCACAAATATATAGATTTGTGATGGTTGTCTTTTTCATAGCCATGTTCTCTACCACTCTCCATCAGAACACGATGGTAAGGTTTCTCTTCCATATCCATATTTTCACCTATGTTCTCTTATGTGGAAACCCAGTGATTAGTTAATTTGGATAACCGTTGCATTTCATACTTTTGTTTTTAAAGCCAAGTTTTGGTATTCCTTTTTACGATGTGGGGTTCTATTAAACAAACATTCGAGTAGTAAACCATTAATAACCCTGACGAATTTTGAGGGAAAAATCATTTTAAGGGGGGTAGAATGTAACACCCCGATATTTTATGAAAAATATTCTTTTAATATCATTGATGTCTTGTGTTGTATGCTACAACAAGATTACCTTGCGCTACACGAAACACCGTATGAGCTTGAAGTATACACAACACTATTCTTGGATCATGTTACACACAATTTTGATAGTAGTTATTATATGAAACATTGAGTGTATATATATATATATATATATATATATATATTCAATTTATAAATGAAATATGGTTGTATTCTGTTATACGAAACAACGGGGGAGTCTTGCACAACACGCAACACTGACTTGGCTTGCATTGCACACAATCGTGACTTTCCTCGGTAGCGTGTGTTGTACGCAATACCGGGATTCACTAAACAACGATATATGTTTATAATATTATCACGAACTAGCCACTATGAATAGAATTAACCATATTCTAGATTTTATAACATTATTAGTCGTCTTATAAATTTTATAAAACATTTTATGTGAACAAAATAAAAGTTTCAGGTAAAATAAGTATTTTGCAAAAAATGAAGTTTTTCCGCCTTTTAATGGCGCACCCACATTAAATCTATTTTTTGACATGTTTATAAGTTCAATTTTACAAAATAAACATCTTATTTGGAATCGGGATATAAAAATTTACATTGGATAAAGTTTTGATATTTTTCTAATAACTTTAATATTTTAATGAATAGTAAAAACACACTATATTTTAATTAAAAACAACCTTAGGAATAAAATATGACCATTTAGGCCCACTTGGATTAGATTAGGACATTTATTATTAATTTATTTAAAGAAGGGTTAAAATATTAAAAATCAATGTTTAATAACTAAATCATTTTTAATATAGGATTATACATAAGATAAATTAGACTATAAATATTCATTAGAAAGATAAAAATATTTCATACATAATGGTATTTAATTTATAATTTTTAGACTTAAAATAATTTAATTTATTTATGAAACAATTACGATGCAGTAATTATTTTATTAATGAAATATTGACATAATTGATGTTATAAATACCCAAATAAATGTAATTTGAGACTTTTAATGAATTAAAATAATTTTCTATGTTAATATGACATGTTAGTATTGATTTAATTAAATTTTTTAGAACTAATCATTCTGTTGTGATTTTCACAAAATTCAATTACCAAATAGTGTCATAATTGACATAAAATAGTTTTTAAAACAAATATTATATTAAAAATTGTTATTATATTCCTAAATATCTACGGTTCTTCTAATTTACTTATATCATGATAGGAGTATCATTAATGGACCACTTGGGGGTCTATTGGATGTATATGGTTTGTTTATTAACTATATAATATAAAAATACAAAGTGACATGGTAAATGCCAATCTAATTAACTAAGAGTTAAAACTAAAAGACAAGGTTAATATAATTACCTAAACTTGTATAAATTCTATTGGAAGAGAGTATTTCTACCTATCCCCACCTTAGATTTGAAATAAATCAATTTGGAGCTATTAAAAACCGAATATGATTTTATTATAAAATAATATTTTTAGTTATTCCAAAGGTGCCCCTCTCCTCCCATATAAAAGGGAACCTCCTCCCTCTCTTCCTCACACCACTTTGAGCCTTCATGCTCGGCCAACCCCTACCAAATTATCTTCTCCACTTCCCTAGAAACATCCTAGAGGTCCTGGTTTTCTTCAAAGACAAATTTTAGTGCCCTAAGAGGAGGTCTCAAAGAGGCGCTTCAAAGAAGAGGTAATGTCCGTTACCGATTCTTTCACCTTTATTTCTTCTTCCACTTATTCTTCTTAGGTTGTTTCATTTTAAAGTAATAACATCAGTATCACTCATATACTGATATGTTATTATAAGTATGAAACAACCCTATTTCACCATCTATCCATCCTACGGAAAGCGAAATAATCGTGCGTGTGTACGTACGGAATACCGTCTCCACGTCGTGGTGTAATCTATTTTCCACCACCACCTTACATGGATGGGTATAATGGTGTAAATAATAACTATATATGATTATTGTAAAGTGATATTTATTTTGTAATAGTATAAATTCACTCCAATAAAATTCCATGATCATGAGAACGATATCATCGCTCTTGCGTACGTACGGAATACCATCTCCACGACGCGATGAGATTCATTCTCAATGATTAACCATTAATAAATGATTATAAAGTATATATAATATGTAATCATGAAATATATGACATAATAATGATACTGGATTTATGTATATATATTTATTTATTTCATCCAATTAATTCCATTCAATTCAATGAGGAAACGAAAACAACGTTCATGCGTACGTACGGCCTACCGTCTCCATGAACGGTGTATTTCTTTCCATTTATTGATATATTATCACTACTGAAAAAATGACCTATACCCACGATTCAAAACCGTGGGTATAGGCTATACCCACGGTTTTGGGAACCGTGGGCTGGAACGGCGTCGGTATAGGGGTCACAACCTATACCCACGGTTTTGGAGAACCGTGGGTATAGGGGGGGGTCAATGTTTGCAACAATGTTGTGCCAGCGTGGCACACACAGACCCCACGGTTTCAAACCGTGGGGTATTTGAATTCAAAAAATTCCACAAAGGGGAATCGAACCTGCAGCCTCGCAGAGCCTCAATCCCGTGCCGCACCAAACGACCAACCAGTCTATCGCCTTTATTGGTATATATTGATAATTTCATTTTAATATATTAATATAACAGTTATAATGGAAAAGAAAAACCTTCCGGGTTTTGAACCCGCGCTTCACATTCGCTGCACAGTAACTGCGACCAACTAAGCCAAGGTCCCAATTGATATATGGATATAATTTTGTTTTCTTATAATAATATATCTGCTATAATCGAAAAAGAACAATACTCGAGATTTCGAACCCACGACCTGTGCTGAGGGATTTGAGGGAGTGAACAACTGACCTAAATATTTTATGCGGTTTAATATTTGATATCCACATATTTTTATTATTTCATATAGTCTTTTCACCCAAGAAAAAATTTGGCCCCACGTAATTTTTCGTTCCCGCCGTAACGTAGGAAAGATATACCCACGGTTTTGCAAAACCGTGGGTATAGGTCACATATACCCACGGTTTTGGAAAAACCGTGGGTATAGGTCTTCAAAAAAAACATATACCCACGGTTTTTCCATGAACCGTGGGTATAGGTCCCAATACGATCCCTATACCCACGGTTCCCAAAACCGTCGGTATAGGGGGGGCCTATACCCACGGTTTTATGTAGAACTGTGGGTATAGACCCATTTTCCAGTAGTGTATATATTTCTATATTCTGAATATATATTATATATAAATCATGTTTTATATTCTGTAATTAAGTAATCATGATCTAAGTAATCATATGAATAATTACAATTCAAAACACGGACGGAAAATGAAACGATTTTACCCAAAACTCTCTTTAACATGGAATTTACAAAAGAACAGGTAATATAAAGTCATAAGTGAACCATATGTGATATCATAACAATGAATATGATTCTATAATAAGTCAATGACATTATTTAAATCATATTACAGGAGGTTCAGATACGTACGAAGCATATCAGACCTAAGGTATGGGAAAATATCACAATCTCATTTTATCGGAGATTATTTATACTTTGGTATTTACTGGGGAGTATTTTATCATCCACATCCATGTTTCCTCAATATTTAATATTGTTTCCATCCACCTACAATTGTTTAAATCCAATTTTACCCTTCAGTGAGTTTTTAGTAAAAGATATAAAAGGAATATTTTGTCTTTTTTCGTATGAGGTACTTTTTTTCTTTTCCGACAAAAGTACAGGAAGAATGTTTTTTTTAACTTATACGACATTAACGGATATTTAAAACATTATTTCCAAGAATATTCCTTTACAAGTTTTTAAGTTTATTTTTAATAAAATTCTTTTAGTTTATAATTGTATGACATGTTAAGAAAGGAAAAGTGTTTTTGAAGTAGAAAGGATATTTTCCTCAAGAATGGAGTTCAAGTGTTTTATCAAAATTATTTTCCATCTAAGATAATAAAGGGTCCTGTTTCTATCCCTATTATTACATTGATTTGATTATATTGTGATGGAATTATTTTTATGAATTCCTTTATCTTATATGAATTGTTTTATGATGTCACGATGTTTAAGAATCCCATTTCTTTTACATGGGTTATGTAATGATGTATGATTTTTGATTTTGTGGCACACATATGAATGGTATCATTATGAGATGGGTGGGACCTATATCTCCCTCCAATTAATTGGGAAAAGATTTTATATCTCGTGAGATAAACATGGCTGGAATGCTATGTTAATCCGGTTCAGTGTTACAGGACTGAAATGAGGAGTGAACCCAATTCAGAAAGGGACTCTGTCCACTAAGATGGTTTTGGCAGCAATGCCTTGGCTACTATGGAAATCATTACCGGTGCTTAATGGATGCCACAATTACATGTTTTATTCCCATGCTATTTTATCATGATTTATGTTCCATTATGATCTATGCCTTATGTACTTCCATGTTTTATGTCATTGCTCAATATTTTTAATGTTCATATTTTTTTAAGTTCAAATGTATATGGTATGTTTTATTTTATCCATGCTTACCCTTACTGAGCATTTGAGCTCACCCTTTTTATGTTTTCTTTTCCCCCAGGATTAAAATAAATATTTTAGGCAAGGAAACAAAAATGGGAAGATATTTATGGGATATATTGATGATCTTTCACCATGATTAGAAGATTGCATTCCGAGTTTCCAAATACACTAAACTATTACTGTCCTCGTGTTTCTGTTTTTGTTGTGTATCAAGTATTCCGCAAAAGTAATGTATTTTCCATGTACATCAATATTTGGGTCTCTACAGCATATTATAATTATATCCAGTTAATATATATTCATTTTTATTTTTACACCTCTGGTAATGAAGTAATAGTCTTCCATAGACACAACTCATGGCCTTACTATGGTCGACTACCTCTTACATTCGACGAAAAGTTCCTGAGGTCATGTCCCCAAACAGGATTAGGGAATCATTAGTGGAATCTTGATTAGGGACATCACAAAGTGGTGAAATTAGAGTTATATTCATGAATTGCTAATTGGATTCAATAGATTGGAAATTTGGAACTCTTGTAATATAGTCATAATTTGTGATTGGGTACCATGAACCAATATTTGGGGTAAATGCTAAGTTTTCTGAATTATAAGTTTTTCTTCTATTTTTCCATTTATAGTTGATACAATTTCACCACTGGGGGAAAATGTGGTGTTGTGGTTTTTATTATTATAATTATTGTTATTATTATTATTCATAATTTCATTTCATCCTAGGACTGATAGTATGAGTGAATGAATCTTCGTTACATTAATCATCATAGGAACCTATAATTAACAAGTCATGCATATTTTCCTATCATATTGGTTTAATTAACACTTTTCATTGCTTGATATGGTTATGATTGTTAAGTGACACTTGTTTTTATAGATATACATGTTCTTAAATTTACATTGATTTACTAATTGATGACATTAATTAATGATGTTTTATGGTCCCTCATTTATTGGAATTTGTAATTTACCAAGTCGAACCCTTATATTAAAATCTAATCAGCATTGTTTTCACTAATAAGGACTATGAGAACTGATTTACTAGGATAGATGACACTTTTTAAAATATTTTTAGTATAAGGAAATAAGAATATGGATATTGTAATGTGAAATTTGACATATATAATGAATTATTTTCTAATGAATGATTAACCAAGGTACTGCTAAACTATCATATGCTGAAACCAAAAAAACAAATAATTAATAAATTACCAAAATTTGGCCATATACAAGGTGGTTGCAGTAGTTTTACATGGTTAGTGATCAATTCATACATTCATATTCCACTTTTTTTACCTATATGTTCCTATATTTTTCCTAGGTGTAACTTTAGCATTTTTAGAACAATTATAAAACAATGTCCTCATGTCATGCTCTATGTTTTTGGAGAAGGACATGATTAATTCATTGTGGTCTATGAGAAATTATTATTATAATGGGGACATTCAGTTTTCCGCAGCTTGTTGTACCTAATATGGTAATAACATTCAAAATCATGATACATTCAAATATCTGATTAAGTCAATATATGGTGATCTATGTGATGCAGCTATGAATATTTGTGTGATTCATAAGTTCTAGTAAAATAATCTTCCTATGATTATGGGGTTTGGTTTTCCAATGGATATTGAGTCTTGCCTAGTGGCCACCATGTCTATAATTTAGCATCTAGAGACAGCTTTGGAGTGGAGGGTCAAGATTGATTCTTACATGTATCATTATTTGGCCAATCACTCATGGGATGTGATTACACAAGATGTTCTCAATCAAGTCATGGTTGGGGATGAATTCCAGAATATCATCAATGTGTAATCTTTTGATTAGATGATGCGAGCTTACCAAGAAAGATAATCCATGCATCTCATGTAGGGTGAAATTTTATTCATGGTGTTTTCTGCATGTTTCATTAAGTTATAGCACTTCTCACCATTTCTATCTGGTGTAGGTATTTTACCTACTAACTTCATAGTAATATTTAATCAATATCTTATAACTATGTGAAACCTAAGGTATGACTATAGAACATGGCATTGTGGACTGGTCATGTGTAATGCTAGTAGTTCTCTTAACAGCTGAAAGCAGTCTCTCAAGGTTTCAAATTATAGTAGTGGAAGCGAGTTCAAATGTGATAGTATATCTATTGTGAGTCATCAGTGTGGATGATAGGAGCACATAAAGTCTTAGCCTGATAGATACCCTTTTTATTTACAGTCTTCCAACCGTATGGGGCGTCATTATAGATTCAGTGAGACATTTTCATCATCTTCTAGTGGAAGAGGATACCTATAACATCCCATGAAACAATAGAATAATAATTTTTAATATTTCTTAAAATTAATAAATTATATATTATTTTTTCCTCAATGGGGACACTATGTCCAATAGAGTAAATGAAATGAAAATATGGGTCTCTCCAAAATCTAATGTTGCACACAAAACTGAGTTATGATGAAAAAAATGAATTATTAAAATAATTATTTTAAATGGATTTTAACTCCATTACATAGTATTGGAAAGAATGAACATGAATAACTATATTATGTTTAAAATTTTTATCAAATTTTTTACACTCATCGAAGAAATTATATAGATATAAAATATAAATTAATTCAATTTTTTTCATTAAAACTGAGCTATTTTTAAGAGGTAGTTTTGCCACGTTTTGATGGAGAACTTATTTTAAATATATTTTTGACATCAATATATGATCTATTTGTCAAAATAATTCACTTATTTAAATGAGGGACATCCAAATTTTGTTTTTATAATTTTTCTGTATTTTATTTTTGATAAAATTCAAATTTTAATGAATATTGAAGATACCATGTTTTATTTCAAAATTAATTTTTCATCTAATTTATATAAATTTTTAAGAGATTAATTTAATAGGTTTTGATGTATATATGTAAAATTTTTTAATAAATTAATCCAATTTTAATAATTGGAATCAATTAATAATTTATATTATACATAAAAACATTTCAAAATTTTGAATGTTTCACTTTAAACACCAACTTTTTATTTATTTCTGCAAAATTAATAATAAATTTAATTTTCCTATTAATTGGAATTCAATTACGAAAAATTGATTTAAAATTATTAATTAGATGGTCCAAATTTTCTTTCATGTTCAATTTAATTTATAGGTATTAAATATTAACTATGGTAAAAAAATTATTTACCATAGTAAAATTAAAATTTTGATAGGGGTTAAAATTAAATGTTAAAAGCTTAACATGCCAAAAAAACAACATTTTAAGGGTGTTTGAGTTGTGGATTGACCATAAATGGACTATAAAATGTTAATAATGATAAAGATTCATGGAATTTAGTTTTACCTCTATATGGATGGCTTTTAATAAATGATGATCAATAAACTAATCACTTGAACCCACTTATCCTCAAGTATAAATACCACCCCTCCACCTCCCATTTTCGAGTTAGTAACCGTTTTAGCAACTAAAATATCTATCAAATCCTCCTATATTCAATATACCCATGTACATGTGATACTGGGATCCCCAGATGACCAAACCCAAGGTCCTCAAGTATTTTTCTAGGAGTGGATATTCAACTGGTAATTTTCCAAAAGTGCCTTTCTTATTTTCTTTTCTTTTTCGACCTTCTACTCACCTCCTTGATGCAAAAATTAATGACTACACTATAGTCATGTATATAATGGATTTTTATTTTTATAATGTAATATATCATATCCATTTAATTTCTTATCTCTTCTTATTTAATGAAATGAATTTTTGTCCAAGTTAAACCGGTTATTCACCTCTGTGAATAATGTTTTTGTTCCTTTTTCATCTATCGCCTCCATGGATGGTCATAAATATTTTCATATGGTAAAATAATATTTTAATATGATTAATATAAAAAATTTAATATTATGGTATTTTTACATTGAACAAACCATCATTATTTCCATATTGTTATTATATGATTACTTTGTTTGGGGATATGTGGACTACCGCCTCCTCACTATGATGTGATGAATTCATGCATCACATGGAAATAATTAATAAATTTTTTAGTAAAAATATATGATATAAATAACTAATTAATTATACTATAATTAAATAATATATGTATATATATTATTATACTTTTCATTTAAGTTCACACTTTCAATACGGTAGGAAAAAATGAAAATAGCCTTCATTCTACATACGACCAATCGTCTCCATGAAATGCCTTTTTAGTTTTTCTTAATTTATTATTATAAAAAATATATAATTAATATATAAGATTTTTATATCATTTTTTATATTCTTTTGATAATAAACTTATGACCACATGGGCGATTTTTATCATAGCAAGTTCATTTTCGACTCAAGTTCAAAATATCCACAAAACATAAGATATAAACATAAATAATTATTTATGTTTTTTCAAAGTGTAATATTTAATATATAATAAATATTAATCATGAAATTTGTTTAAATGAAAATTAGAAATTAACCTATGTTTATTATTCACGATGATAAATAATTTACTAGAAAAGTCAGACTCGAGGTGTGGGACATCAACTCAATCTCCTTTAATTGAGGAATATTTCAATAATATATTCCACCATATTCAATATGGTGTATAACTAAACCCTTTTAAATTTAATTTCAATCTATTGTCATCCAAATGAATCTTTTTACAAGAAAAATTTTTCTAAAAGAAAAAATAAATTACTTTTAACGTATACAACGGAAAAAACTTATTTTTTCCCATAACTATTATTTGATATTTTTCTCTATCTATAAGACATAATGTTTTTAAAAAAAATGACCATATAAATTTTTAATTTAT
This sequence comes from Viscum album, assembly GCA_963277665.1. Classification (NCBI taxonomy): domain Eukaryota; kingdom Viridiplantae; phylum Streptophyta; class Magnoliopsida; order Santalales; family Viscaceae; genus Viscum; species Viscum album. The sequence continues at coordinate 36,974,039 of OY728152.1, forward strand.
ATTTTTTTGAAAATGGTTATTATAATGAATTTATAATTTCAATATCTTGAAATTATATCTTGTGACTATAATGTGCAAATGTAATTTTCCCTTTATATATGATTTATGTGTTCTATTTATGTTTTGGTTCATGGTAATTGCATATGTATATTGGTTGTTTTATGTTAAACCTAAAGTTGTTTTGCCCTTAATAAATCTCAAATTAATTGAATAATGAGAGGGAGTTAAATAATAAGATTTCTACTTAGAGATCTTGGGAATATACCATGATTGGTATTCCAAATGTTATATTGAAGGTTACTCCCTATGTAGTAGTGAAAGATACAATGTAAGTATGATATAGATTCAGAAAGTTACCATTATGAACTTTTATTGATAATATTTCATTCATTAATCCTATTATTTTATGAGTTATGTTATGTAGTTTATGTTTTATGGGAAAAAGTATGATTTGGTGGAAAGGTCTTCATGGACTAATGATTTTATTCATTATATTATATGCCACCCTATGATTTTTGTGCTCCTCATATGTATTTGAAATGATATCATCATGGTATAATATGAGTAAGATACTGAAATAAGTAAAGATATATGTACTAAGATTTTAATCAAGGAAAATAATTCCTTTTTTATTTTAATTTTTTTACATTATGAAAAAATGGATGGCATGTGGATTAGTCAACATTATAATATTTGAAATGTTATATAATTTTAATTTCGTAATTATCTATATCTCTAAACATGAAAAGATACATAATTCTAAATCTTTACGTAACTTAGGATTATGTAATGTTTAATGTCATGTCCCTATAGTGGGTATCAAAAGAAATATTTATTAATATTTTGGGATTATGAGTATTGGTCAAACATATACTAAGTTTCTTTTCCGATTCACATGTTTTTAAATAATTATTCTATAACATCATAATATTGAGAAAATTTGAGTACAAATGGAATTTGGAGGATCCCAAACAACATTCCTATATATTTCTAATGAAATAATTTCAATAATTATTGCAATGTATTCTTCAGATGATTCTGAAACATTTTCTAACAAACAACTCTCTTCAAAACTATAGTATGAGATATCAAAAACCTTTTTATTTCCTCAATACCATCATGGATCATGGATATTTTTATTCATATCTTATTTTATAAATATTCACAAATTTTGAAAAAAGATAAATATTATCAATGATTTTTTAATATTTTACATTGTCACATGATTATCATACGTATGATTATTTGGAAAAAGTTGCTGAAGAAAGATACCCTTTTCCAGCTTATATATACTTGATTTTAAAATATAATATTTCTGCGCATACTTTTGGTAATTTAAAAGGACCATTGATTGAAAAAAAATTTCGTCAAACATGATCTGAAAGGGTTATAAAAATAATGTTTTATCATATTATTATAAATTTGATTTCATACATGATTATTTTCCAATGGTATTTTACTGTTAATACCCACATGACCCAAGCTGTACAAGGTTTATATGGATAAAAAAATATAGTGATTTTTGATAATCTATAAATCATTATATCTATGCGTGAACCATCTATATTTTCATTCAAAATGAGGATGAAACTAGGTGGACACCATGATCATGGTATGATGTTATTTATTTTGGGAATATTTTTATTTAATCTTATGTTGGTGAAATAAATAACATCATGAATTAAAATGATGATGTAATAATAAATTTGAATGAAAATGTTATGTATAAAACAAAAATTGAGGTTAAAACATGTTTTGGTTTTTTTGAGTTTTAAAAAAACCAAAATCACACAATATTTGTGATATCTCGTTGTGTATGGGAAGGCTGCAAGTATGAAACCCACAAATGATGGGAGGAATTGGTGCCTCACCTACCAATAGCCTATGTCAATTTCGTGATTAGTATGAATTTCACTTTTTAGTTAAATAAGTTTATTGAATAAGAAGAACATGATTTTTTGAACTTATGTTTTATCAAATTAAATCCATGTAATTAGGAATTTATTAGGAAATTAATTGATAAATTCTATTTTGGAAGTCGATCTCTATTTTGGGATCCCTACATGCCTATAGAAAATAGAATACTATGAAGTTTTGTTTGAGGAGTAATGGTTTAATATTATATTTGATGAATCTATTTTTTATAGAGGACATATGAAGATTTGGGTTATTAATAGAAATAATTTACCTATCTTGAAGAGTATGTGATTTTTGAAATTAACTTTTTTTATGAGTCCTTAAGAGTGATTGATCTTACATGGAGACATATTTTAAGACATTTCACTAAACGATTGTGGGATCATTTTCTTTTGTGTTTTGTGTTTCCAACCTAGTTCAGATTATTTTGAATAATTTTAAGGAAACTAATTTATAAAATGGTTTCGGATGAACTTTGGGTATTAGTTTTTAAATTTTGAGATTAAAATTAGTTTTTCATCCAAAAATGGTTTATTCTTTTTGGGGAATTATCTGATCTTATCCTAACCATTTTGGTTATGTTTAATGTTTCAAGATTAGTTGAATGTATAATTAATTTTTTTGATTATGTGATTCTCTAGAAGTTTATTCTAGTGTTTCATGAGAGAGAAAATATTCATTTTGAATACTCATTATTAGGTGAAAAAGATGATTTTGGGGTTGAAATTGATTAAAGGGTGAAAATCTACTTGACATATAAGTATGTTCCCTTATGTTCTTAGTCAAGATCATAAATGTATTCCATAAAATTAGGAAAACTATCATAAAACAATATGTTTTCTATTTACTTTTCTGAATAAAATGTAAAATAACATTTAACCCATCACAAATTTATAGTTTTGGGACTCTTAAATTTCTCATGATAATGTTTTTTATCCTTGTCCATCCGAACTTGATGATCAGTTTTCACAAACATATCCATGTTTTCTTAAATGGAACCCTAGTATTTTTTTCTCCCATGTGATATTTAAAATTATCTTTATATATTATTTGGTGGAAGATTTATTGAACCTTTTTCGATGTGGGATTTCAGTAGATGTATTTTTGAAAATAAATTACTTATTTAGAAACCAAAAAATCAAATTGCTTGGAATGAATTTATTAAAGTGGGAGGATTGAACATCCCATGTAATTATAGAATAATACATTTTCATAACTGTAAATATTTATGAAGTAGTTATTAATTTTACCCAAACATGTATGCTATGTCCAACAGCATACTCGACACACAACAATAGGTTTCTCCAAAATCTTATGTTGCACAGAAAACTGATTTATAGTGACAAATAATATGTTATTAATACTATTATTTTAAATGGTTTTTAATTCTTATCCATTTTGTAAGATCTCAGATCTTCTTTTTAGGTATGTTTTTCTTTTTATGGTGTTTTGAGGAAAAGAGGATTTTCTGGAAATTTTTGAAGTAAACACCATGTACTTAATGAGTACACGATGTGTACTAGGTTACAGTAGGTAGCCATGTGCTGGACATGTAACAGCTGTGCGCACATCCATGAGTGGTGACCTGGAGGCCGCCTAAAGTGGGTCTTAGTAAGGGCATGTGCAGTCCATGTACCCCAAATGTACACGCTGTGTACATTCTTTTTTTTCATAAAACGTACTGGGTTCGCGTATGATGGACAGAAACACCTACTGATCGACCTAGTTTATCTGAGAGAGTCCATATGGCCATGATTCTTCCTCAAGCCCCTGATCAAGCATCTGTTATTCACTTTGATTATCATCGATTGAGTTGGGATTGACATGGTATGCTCTTCCTTCTTCTAGTGCTTCGTTTACTTATTCCTCCTCTCTCAAGAGTTATCCTCAGTGGAATGTTTTATATTTTTTTCAGATATACAATGTTCATGGGCGATTAAAGGGTTTATGTTCACGTATAATGATCATACAATGCCAAGGTAGGTGTTTCGTGCCTTTCCATTGAATTTCTTTGATTTATATGCGCAAAAGTGCCCAATACCATTGAACGAGGTATTGCGTGTTTGTGTTTTTTGACCTGTTAGTTTCCTGCTATGATTTTATTCTTAAATAGAGGTTAATTGAATATTAATAGGGTTAATTTCTATGATTTGGATGTCTTATCCCATGCATGTTTTGTTTATGACCGTTTGGTCCTGCCTAGCATGTTAGGCTGCATTGGTGTTCACCATGCCTAGTCCTATAAGATGACGTGTTTTTTATATGACATGATGTTATGTTATAGACTATTATCCAACTAGTTCATGAGTGTTACATTGGTCGTATTTCATTGATATGCTTGTTTGACTTACACATGGTCGTAAGAACATGGTGTAGTAGACAATAGGGAGAATAGACGTAAGGGCTTTTCCAAAGTGTATGTTTTTAGTGATATGATGCGTGACCATATGGAGAATTGAAGTAAGTTCTTCCTCAGAGTGTTTGTAGTTCCTCAACATGGTCCAAAATGGGAATGAGATATAATTTCTTCCCCAGAGCACCTTTTAGTTACCGATACGAGACTATATGGGGAATTGACTGTGAGTGCTTCCTCAGAGAGTATATGCTTAAGAAGAACCAGAGGGGTTAGACTGTGTGTACTTAATAGAGGGTTTCTTGTTCTTTTTTGGTTGAACAAGAGGGGTTATGCCGTGATTACTCCTAGAGGGTTACTTACTTTGTTTTTATACTTTTGATATATGAAATTGAATGCATTTTAATTGTAGGATTTCTTACTTTTTATTACATCCTTTTTACTGGTTTATCTTTGTTATTACCTGCTATATATATTCACTAACTATTAGGCACAGATCTCTTTGTGTTTGCCTACTGAGATTTAGTCTCACACCCTATTTGGGTCATGATTTTGGGCCTACAAACATTATATTGGTGCGGGTATAGATAAGGGCAAGAACCCTTCTACTTGAGGTACTTGACTTCTTTGAGCCGGAGAAGATGGGACCAAGTTGAGTCTTGCGATGTTGAGGAGTTGATTCTTGTTTTTCATTTTTACATGGTTTAGTAATATATTTCAGTATTGTGAAATGTTTGGCAACTTTACTAGACATATGTATCATGCATCATTATATATGTTCTCCAACTACTTATGACTTTCAGTCTTTTTTTGTTTACTAGTTTATGCCATTATTATTGTTTCTCCTATTGTATATCCATTTACTTCTGTCGTGTTGATTTTCCAATGAGGCCATATTTTTTCCACAATCACACCTCAGGCCCTCACTGCTAGTATAGAGACTCTGAAGTTTAGGGAAATGTGCTTGAGAACATGTGACCAACTGGGTACGGGGCGTCTTTGGGTGGTATCTGAAACTAGGATAGTACAAAGTGGTATCAAAGGGTAGGTTGTTTTCTTCTTGACATACTATTAGGAGCCTATAGTCAGGGATAATATGGATTTGGTACTTGCAATTTTTTTGGTTTTTCAATTTTACAATTGATTTGATTTTCACTGTTGGGTCATTCTGACGTTTTGTGGAATTATTGTTCATGTTATTGACATTCTATTGCTATTTCAACCTGATGAGATAAGGGTATGCCTTCACATTCATCATATATGCACTTTTTATAAATCACATGTCATGAATTCTTGCCATCCCATTTAAGGTGCCTTAGAAATTTCTTGTTGTTGGGATAGATGTTGTTATATATTTGCATGTTGTTGTGATAGATTCTTTGATAAGAATGCATGTTGATATATAGTGTAAAAATTGTTAAATATTTTGGGTGATTGGATTTCATACATTGGTTCTTGAGGTGTTATGTGCCCTCACGAACCAGAATTTAGTGGATCATTACACCGATATCCTTGTTTGTGACATGTATAATATGCCAAGATTTGATTCGCAGGGGGTATGAGACCTCACATATCTAAAATTTTCACATTAATGTTCGTTGTAGTTTTTTTATGGGTTCTATAGTAGTTTCTGTGGCATACTGTCTGAAAAAACCCAGATTACACGCCGTGTAATGATGAATACATGCCATGCGTTCTTCTGTACCGGAAGAAACTATTTTCTTAAGTACATTCTGTGTACTGTATGGACATTCCATATAGTCTCTAATAATTTCACATATTGGGTGGGCAGAGACATGGGGTTGGGAAATCTTTGGAAGGACATGTCATGTACCAGATGTACATGTAGTGTCGTAGGACCATGTAACAGGCCGTGTCACTAACAACACGGGTCATTTGAGTCTTTTCTAATACACGTCGTGTCCATATAGAACAATCCATGTAGTGTAACCCAAGTACCCATCCATGTAACAAACAACATGGGTCGGAGAAATCTTCCTAGTACACACCGTGTCCATCTGGAACATGCCATGTAGTGTGATCCGTGTATCCGACAATGTCACTAAAAATGCAGGTCGGGTAAAGACCCGTAAAATTCAAGGGAAATTTTTTCTTAATTTTCTTTAGAATTTTACAAGAGCGCGGTTTCAGACGGCACCTGATTCCGAGGCCCGGAGTGCCCGGAATTAATTTCCGAAGTTTGGCTCGGGTACGTTCAGTGAACGAACGAGCGGGAATTCCTAACTTTTGATCCGGTGCTCGGAATTGAAATCCGAGGGCACCGATGAACTCGCAGCGCCGATATTCGCTTAAAGAGACCTTTTCGGGAGTTGCGTTTGTTGCGGGTTGAAAGTTAAGTTTTGGGGTTTTCAGTTGAGTTAAATAAAATTTGTGTAAGACAAATTTTATTTTTAGTTTGTTAAAAACCTACCTAAGGGGGTTGGAAGTGGGACCCACACCCACTTAACCTCCCTTGGGAGGATTAAGTGTGGTGGGGCCCACACGAACCCCTAGACTTTTCAAATTCCCTTAACCCCCTCTTTATTGGCTTAAGTTACTCTTATTTAATTATGGGAGTTAAGTCTTTTTGAATTTCAAACTTTGAAATTCTTTTGTGTTATGTGTTAATAAAATAAGAGGTAGTCTTATTTTATTTTGAGTTCTTTGTTTGTCATTTTGAGAGCTCCTCTTCATCTTCAAGCTCTGACGAAGAACGAAGAACGCTCAAACTCCGACGAAGAACGACGCCTCTCTTCTTCGTCCTCGGAGTCAACAAGAGGGAACGCCGCTTCCTCCTCGGACCTTCTTCGTCGGCAAACGAAGATCCGCCAACGACGTGTCTCCTCGGGCATATCTCTTCGTCAACGGATTTGACGAACGACGACCGCGACGCCCGACCCCCGCGACGCCGTCTTCCGCGGAACGTAGACGAATCTTCGAATCTTAAACCCGAGGTAGGGGTTGTTGATTTCATTTTGGTTTCCTTATTTCTTTTCTTGCTCGTGGATCGTATGTCTACGTGAGGCATTTAAATATTTTATATAAGTGTTATTGTTAACGCGAGGGGGGGCCGGACCGCACGAACACGGCCGAACCCCCCTCCATCGTTTATGTTTATTCATGCGGGTGGAAGCAAGTGGCGTGGTGCCATCGCACCACGCGGATGATCGTACAAATAATTTACGCGGCACCGTCGCGCTACGTCAAGGAAAAATCTTCAAGAACGCGACGCCGTCGCGCCGCGTTGAAAAGAATCATGGCATGGCGAAAGGGGCGCGGTGTCGTCGCACCGCGCCGGACGACGAACACCGCGGCCGGTTCCGGGCCGCGGCGGGACGAGAAGACCGCGGCCGGTTCCGGGCCGCGGCGGGACGAGAAGACCGCGGCCGGTTCCGGGCCGCGGCGGAAGAGGAGACCGGCGGCCGGGCCGCCGGCGTCGGAAGTCGAAGGCGGGACCGGAATTTCCGGTCCCGTTGGTAAAAACCGGCCGGCCAGCTGGCCGGCCGGATGACATAAAACCGGGGGAATAAATCCCCCCGCCGGTTCAACAAAACCCCCCTCTTAATGAGGGGGGCGGTTTTTGAGGGAAGGGGGCAGCCGCCCCCTTGGTTCGGCGCCAGCAGGCCCCCCCACGTGAGGGGGGGGGGGGGGCGGTTTTAAAAGAACCGGCGCGGCACAAAGGCCGCGCCACTTTGAAGAACCGAGGGGCTTAGCCCCCGCGTGCGCAGCCCCACGTGCGGCGCCAGGCGCCGCCGCCGCGCCGCCCCAGGGGGGGGGGGGGTCGGGCCGGGTCGGCCCGGACCCGGACCCCCCGTTTCGAACCAGTTTTGGTTTTTGGCTCATAACTTGAGCCTCGGACCTCCGATCGACGAACCGTCTGCGGCAACGCGATCCTTGGATCGAGACGGTCGTTTCGATATATCGCACTCAAGGTTTCGGTTAACTTTGAGTTCGGCCGGGTTGGTTCGTTCACGAAACCAACCGGGCCTTCGGAGCGGAAACGCTCATATCTTGAGCTACGGACGTCCAATTGACGTGCCGTCAGTCGCGTAGTGTTCCTCTTAGTGAGACGGATCTTTTGGCATACTCCGCCCGAGGTTTGGACGCAGGTGGAGTACGGTCGGGTTGGTTTTGCCTTAAAAACCAACCGGGCCCCGGAGACGAAAATGCCAATAACTCTCAGACCGGGCGTCCGATCGACGCGCCGTCTGTTGCGTTGAGTTCCTGTTGACGATACGAAACTTTTGGATACATCAACTCTGATCTTTGTGACAGTTGATGTATCAGCCTCTCGGCTCGTGGAGCGGACCCTCCGTACGAGCTTGCTGTGTGCGGGAACCCTAGTGCTGGCTGCGACTGTTCTTCTGCTACGACTGCTACTGTGACTGCGACGACGACAGTACAGAGATCCTGTGTGGATTCAACGACGACAGTACAGAGATCCTATGTGGATTCGACGACGACGACTACAGCACTCAGCGATCCTACGTGGATCAGTGCTACAGGTCCTGTGTGGGCCCGATCCTGTGTGGGTCCTTGCGCTCAGCGGTTCTGTGTGAGCCAGCGCCTACAGGTTCTGTGTGAGCCCGATCCTGTGTGGGTCTTCTGCGGGAGTTAGTTACCTATCGATCCTTTGTGGGTCCGACGACTTAGATGGATCAGTGATCATCTTTATCGTCCTTGAAGAAGTATACCCGTGTGAGCTGAATCCTGTTGTTTTCCTGTGTGGATTGTGTTGTGCAATCCTGTGTGGATTATGTTTTGCTTTCCTATGTGGAATACGTATACTTTCCTGCGTGGACTGAGTTGTACTTGGGCTCGGAGGTTGGAGCGTATTTGAATTGATGACTTAGGTATATGTATGGGCATATACCTAAGCAGTGTCGGTTGTTACTTCGTGTTTGTACATTTCTTCGTGGTTTATCCTTTGTGGATTTGAGAGACCTTCAGGGGTCTCGGGGTCCCTACTGAGTAGCTTATACTCACCCCTGCACGGGCTTTGCCCGCACTACGTTGTGTTGGTTGCAGACGACAGACAGCGTTGACTTAGCTGAGGCTTATAGAGCGGGACGGTACCCGGAGGTGGACCACTGGGCGGGACGTGCACGGAGCGGACGACAGGACCCGTGGAGCAGAGGAGCTATCTGTACCCACCCTTCAGGTGGGATTTCTGGTGGACAGCTCGGAGTAGCGGCTTTTACTTTACAGTTGCTGTTTTTCCCTTTTCGAGTTGTACTTTACTTTCAGTTTGGGTTTGTATTCTGGCCCATTTACTTTTCCGCACTTTCAGTTGTACTCTGCTTGTTTAGTGTTTACTTTCCGCTTGCTTACTCTATGGTGTTGGTTACTTTTCAAAGGCAGTGCCTTCCCTTTTTACTGGGATTTACGCCTTGGTGCTAGTCGCCAGCCCCTGGCCTATGGAAGGCGGGCTTGGGGTAGTCACGGCACGGACCCCGAGGGCGGGTCGTGACAAATTGGTATCAAAGGAGTTCGGTTCTACCGCGAACTCTGATCTTTTCTATGTGAAGCAATAATGTTTAGTGTATTGAGTGTGGTTATCAGTCCAGGGAGTCCAGTGTTGGTGCGGCGGCCGACGTATCCGTACACCAGGACCCTGACTTCTGATTTCCGACTTAATGCACGAAAACATTGATTGCGTGTGTGTTTTAAAGTTTTCTTTGTGATTACTTATATCAGCTCACCAGGTATACTGTTCTAACCATGGCGCACCTGTTTCCTTTTCAGGATGGCCCCACGATGGCAGCCAGCTAGGGTTCCGAGAGTCGAGCGAGACGACAGCCCACCGAGCGACGAGGCCTCGGTGCAGGGCCCTTTTCCAGTAGTGGAACCGGAGGTAGCTTTACCCGCCGAGCCCCCGATGCTTCCAGCAGCAGCCGCTGACGATGCACGTCGCCTCAGCGCACTGCATGAGTTTCAGTGCCAGCGACTGCCCAGGTTTCGCGGGGAGACGGATCCCCAGGCAGCAGAGGACTGGCTGGAGGCAGTAGTTCGAGTGTTTAGGCTAGTGAGGACACCAGCAGACCTCATGGTGATCCTCGCTGCGAGCCTACTACACGCAGCAGCAGGACGATGGTGGAGCCTGATGCTCCAGGTGCACGATGAGGCATCTCTTCTTTGGACGGACTTTGCGAGCCTCTTCCGCTCGGAGTTCGTCCCAGCCACCCTTCGTGCGGTGCGTATTCAGGAGCTTCTACAGCTGCGGCAGGGCAGCATGACGGTCGCACAGTACTCGGCGAGATTCACCGATCTCTCGCGCTACTCGACCGACATGGTACGGGACCCATTCTTCCGGGCCCGGACCTTCGAGCAGGGTTTGAGACACGAGATCAGGGCATCGCGGATCTCCCTCAGCATACCGACTCAGACAGGAGTACTGGAGCGAGCCCTTCTGATCGAGAGCTTCCTTGCTGAGTCTACACCAGCACAGCGACCCACCGCAGGGCGGCACGTGGCAGAGTCATCTGCAGCAGGCAGTCGACGGATGACTCAGGGGTCCAGACAGACCAGACATTCAGGCAGACGATCTCAGGGCACTGGCTCAGCAGTGCGGGGCACACAGCGCGGAGCCAGTCTTACGAGAGGCAGACAGTGCTACTCGTGCGGCGGGCAGGGCCACATGGCTCGCGACTGCCCAACCCATCGTGCCGAGGAGCAGCAGTCAGTTGATGCACCACCGAGGCAGAGGCAGAGGGTCGACCGTGGCGGTCCGCAGGGAGGAGGCGGACGAGGCAGAGGAGCTGGACGAGCAGCTGGTGGTGGACGACGCTTTGAGGCTCTACCACCACCACCACCAGGAGGTCCACCCCGACCACAGGGAGCTGGCGGGCAGCGACAGGCACAGCTCCAGGCAGCAAGGTCCTACGACCACGGCGCACCCGAGATGATTCGAGGTACTATCTGTGTCTATTCCACCCTTGCTGCAGTTCTTATAGACACAGGAGCGAGTCATTCTTTCATAGCCGCTGCCCTTGTTCGGAGCTCGGAGATTCCGACAGAGCCGTTGGCTCGATCCTTACGGCTAGAGACTCCTACGGGAGCAGACTCGACGATTACGCACTGGTGCCGGCAGTGTGAGCTTACTCTAGGAGGCGAGAGCTTCGGCTGGGATCTTCTTGTAGCAGCGTCGAGGCCTTACGACGTCATCTTGGGCATGGATTGGCTGTCTACGGTCCATACACATATTGACTGTTTTAGGCGCAAGGTGCGATGTGTACGCACCGACGGGAGCAGGTTCACCTTCACCGGCGAGAAGGGAGCCTTAGCAGCACAGGATGGACTTCCGCGGAGGAGAGGACAGCCCATTACTCATCAGTTGGCTAGCCTCATCCTTGGAGCAGTTGACGTGCGAAGTCCTGGTTTTCCTACAGTGGTGGATCAGTTTGCGGACGTTTTTCCCGACGACGTCCCAGGGCTACCTCCTCGCAGAGAGGTAGACTTTTATATTGACTTGTACCCCGGGACAGCCCCGATATCCACTCCAGCATATCGGATGGCCCCCTCCGAGCTTCGAGAGCTACGGGTACAGTTGGAGGACTTGCAGGGCAAGGGGTTCATCCGACCCAGTGATTCACCCTGGGCTTCCCCGATATTGTTCGCCAAGAAGGCGGACGGGAGATTACGACTTTGTGTTGACTATCGTCGCCTGAACCAGGTGACAGTGAGAAACAAGTATCCGCTACCGAGGATTGATGACCTCTTTGATCAGCTCAAGGGAGCACGGTGGTTCTCGAAGATAGACCTCAGGTCAGGCTATCATCAGCTCAGAGTCAGAGACGAGGATGTGCAGAAGACGGCCTTCAGATGTCGGTATGGCCACTATGAGTTCTTGGTTATGCCTTTCGGTGTAACCAATGCTCCAGCAGTGTTCATGGCTCTCATGAACAGGATCTTTCAGCCATACCTCGATCGGTTTGTCGTAGTCTTCATCGACGACATTCTGATTTACTCTACGACAGAGGAGGAGCACGCCTATCACTTGCGAGTTGTCCTTGACACACTCCGAGAGCACCAGCTTTATGGTAAGCTCTCGAAGTGCCAGTTCTGGATACGTGAGGTCCACTTTTTGGGACACGTTATCTCTGAGGCGGGAGTTACAGTGGATCCCGCGAAGATTGAGGCTGTGTTAGCATGGGAGCCACCCAGGAGCGTGACTGAGGTTCGGAGTTTCTTGGGACTAGCTGGATACTATCGGAGATTTGTGCCGAACTTCTCCAGAGTTGCGACATCACTCACAGCTTTGACGAAGAAGGGGAAACCCTTCGTGTGGTCAGACAGTTGTCAGCAGAGCTTCCAGGAGCTGAGACAGAGATTGACTAGCGCACCTATCTTGAGGTTGCCTGAGGAGGGAGTAGGGTACGTAGTCTACTACGATGCATCAGGGACCGGACTCGGATGTGTTCTGATGCAGGAGCGGGCAGTGATCACCTATGGATCACGACAGTTGAGGCCGCATGAGCAGAACTACGCTACCCATGACCTGGAGTTAGCAGCAGTGGTCTTCGCTCTGAAGACATGGCGACACTATCTGATGGCCGAGCGCTTTACAGTCTTTTCCGATCATCAGAGTCTCAGGTATATCTTCTCGCAGAAGGACCTGAACCTGAGACAGTGACGATGGCTCGAGTTCCTCCAGGACTATGACTTTGAGATAGTCTATACCCCTGGGAAGGGGAACGTAGTAGCCGATGCCCTCAGCAGGAGGACGGGCATTCAGCTACTCGAGGAGGCGACGAAGCAGCTAGCCTCTTTGCAGATATCCTTCGTGGATAGGGATGGAGCAGCCTTTCTTCAGTCTCTCACAGTCACTCCTCCACTACTGCAGCGAGTCAGGGAGGCACATCGCGGGGATGCTGACTGTGAGACACGGCGTGCACAGATATCCTCGGGACAGGCACCTGATGGTTTCTCCCTTGGAGCAGAGCACGACATCCTTTTCAGAGGACGTACCATGGTACCAGTCGCATTGCGAGAGGAAGTGCTGAGGGAGTTTCACACTTCTCCTTTGGCGGTACATCCTGGAATGGCGAAGATGTACCAGGACCTCAGACGACATCATTGGTGGCCGGGCATGAAGAAGGCAGTAGCAGAGTTCGTTTCTCGATGCCTCACCTGCCAGCAGGTGAAGGCTGAGCATCAGGTACCAGCAGGGTTGGTACAACCCTTGAAGGTTCCGGAGTGGAAGTGGGACGGCATATCTATGGACTTCGTGACTGGACTTCCACGCACTTCCAGAGGTCACGACTCCATCTGGGTGATTGTTGACCGACTCACCAAGTCGGCACACTTCTTACCCATCAGAGAGCAGGGCTCAGTGGAGAGCTTGGGACGTCTTTACATTCAGGAGATTGTGCGGCTCCACGGCGTGCCATCATCTATCGTTTCCGATCGAGATGCCCGCTTTACTTCCCGGCTTTGGAAGGGGTTGCAGGAGGCGTTCGGGACGCAGCTACGTCTTAGCACAGCTTTTCACCCTCAGACAGATGGTCAGACGGAGAGGACCATTCAGACTCTCGAGGACATGCTCCGCGCATGTGTCCTTGACTTTGGTCGTAGCTGGGAGGACCACCTACCTTTGGTGGAGTTCGCGTACAACAACAACTACCACTCCACCATCGGGATGGCACCGTACGAGGCGTTGTACGGCCGACCATGTAGATCTCCTTTGTGCTGGACAGACCCTGGGGAGTCAGCACTAGTGGGACCGGAGATGGTCCAGGCCACGACAGAGAAGGTCCAGGTCATCCAGGAGCAGATGAGGACAGCTCAGAGCCGGCAGAAGTCATATGCTGACAGGAGGCGGAGGCCACTAGAGTTCGAGGATGGCGACCACGTCTTCTTACGGGTCTCACCTCGACGTGGTATTCGGAGATTTGGCCGAGGCGGCAAGTTATCTCCGTGCTTCATCGGACCCTTCCAGATTCTCAGCAGGATTGGTGAGGTGGCTTATCGCCTGGCTCTACCACCTCAGTTGCACCGGGTGCACGACGTCTTCCACGTATTCCAGCTGAGGAGATACGTGCACGACCCGACGCACATCATTGACCATGGGGAGCTTGACGTTGACGATGGGGCGACTTTTACGGAAGTCCCGGTGGAGATAGAGGATCGACAGGAGCAGGTCCTGCGTGGGCGATCGATTCCTCTTGTGCGCATCAGATGGCAGCACGGGAATCTCCAGGAGAGCACATGGGAGCGGGAGGCTCAAATGCGTGCTCAGTACCCTCTTTTGTTTCCCTAGTTTTTGTTGTATCTTTACGGGGACGTAAAGCCCTGAGGTGGGAGTAATGTAAAGACCCGTAAAATTCAAGGGAAATTTTTTCTTAATTTTCTTTAGAATTTTACAAGAGCGCGGTTTCAGACGACACCTGATTCCGAGGCCCGGAGTGCCCGGAATTAATTTCCGAAGTTTGGATCGGGTACGTTCAGTGAACGAACGAGCGGGAATTCCTAACTTTTGATCCAGTGCTCGGAATTGAAATCCGAGGGCACCGATGAACTCGCAGCGCCGATATTCGCTTAAAGAGACCTTTTCGGGAGTTGCGTTTGTTGCGGGTTGAAAGTTAAGTTTTGGGGTTTTCAGTTGAGTTAAATAAAATTTGTGTAAGACAAATTTTATTTTTAGTTTGTTAAAAACCTACCTAAGGGGGTTGGAAGTGGGACCCACACCCACTTAACCTCCCTTGGGAGGATTAAGTGTGGTGGGGCCCACACGAACCCCTAGACTTTTCAAATTCCCTTAACCCCCTCTTTATTGGCTTAAGTTACTCTTATTTAATTATGGGAGTTAAGTCTTTTTGAATTTCAAACTTTGAAATTCTTTTGTGTTATGTGTTAATAAAATAAGAGGTAGTCTTATTTTATTTTGAGTTCTTTGTTAGTCATTTTGAGAGCTCCTCTTCATCTTCAAGCTCTGACGAAGAACGAAGAACGCTCAAACTCCGACGAAGAACGAAGCCTCTCTTCTTCGTCCTCGGAGTCAACAAGAGGGAACGCCGCTTCCTCCTCGGACCTTCTTCGTCGGCAAACGAAGATCCGCCAACGACGTGTCTCCTCGGGCATATCTCTTCGTCAACGGATTTGACGAACGACGACCGCGACGCCCGACCCCCGCGACGCCGTCTTCCGCGGAACGTAGACGAATCTTCGAATCTTAAACCCAAGGTAGGGGTTGTTGATTTCATTTTGGTTTCCTTATTTCTTTTCTTGCTCGTGGATCGTATGTCTACGTGAGGCATTTAAATATTTTATATAAGTGTTATTGTTAACGCGATGGGGGGCCGGACCGCACGAACACGGCCGAACCCCCCTCCATCGTTTATGTTTATTCATGCGGGTGGAAGCAAGTGGCGTGGTGCCGTCGCACCACGCGGATGATCATACAAATAATTTACGCGGCGCCGTCGCGCTACGTCAAGGAAAAATCTTCAAGAACGCGACGCCGTCGCGCTGCGTTGAAAAGAATCATGGCATGGCGAAAGGGGCGCGGTGCCGTCGCACTGCGCCGGACGACGAACACCGCGGCCGGTTCCGGGCCGCGGCGGGACGAGAAGACCGCGGCCGGTTCCGGGCCGCGGCGGGACGAGAAGACCGCGGCCGGTTCCGGGCCGCGGCGGAAGAGGAGACTGGCAGCCGGGCCGCCGGCGTCGGAAGTCGAAGGCGGGACCGGAATTTCCGGTCCCGTTGGTAAAAACCGGCCGGCCAGCTGGCCGGCCGGATGACATAAAACCGGGGGAATAAATCCCCCGGCCGGTTCAACAAAACCCCCCTCTTAATGAGGGGGGCAGATCTTGAGGGAAGGGGGCAGCCGCCCCCTTGGTTCGGCGCCAGCAGGCCCCCCCACGTGAGGGGGGGGGGGGGGGGGTTTAAAAGAACCGGCGCGGCACAAAGGCCGCGCCACTTTGAAGAACCGCGGGGCTTAGCCCCCGCGTGCGCAGCCCCACGTGCGGCGCCAGGCGCCGCCGCCGCGGCCCGCCGCCGCCGCCAGCCGCCGCGCCGCCCCAGGGGGGGGGGGGGGGGTCGGGCCGGGTCGGCCCGGACCCGGACCCCCCGTTTCGAACCAGTTTTGGTTTTTGGCTAATAACTTGAGCCTCGGACCTCCGATCGACGAACCGTCTGCGGCAACGCGATCCTTGGATCGAGACGGTCGTTTCGATATATAGCACTCAAGGTTTCGGTTAACTTTGAGTTCGGCCGGGTTGGTTCGTTCACGAAACCAACCGGGCCTTCGGAGCGGAAACGCTCATATCTTGAGCTACGGACGTCCAATTGACGTGCCGTCAGTCGCGTAGTGTTCCTCTTAGTGAGACGGATCTTTTGGCATACTCCGCCCGAGGTTTAGACGCAGGTGGAGTACGGTCGGGTTGGTTTTGCCTTAAAAACCAACCGGGCCCCGGAGACGAAAATGCCAATAACTCTCAGACCGGGCGTCCGATCGACGCGCCGTCTGTTGCGTTGAGTTCCTGTTGACAATACGGAACTTTTGGATACATCAACTCTGATCTTTGTGACAGTTGATGTATCAGCCTCTCGGCTCGTGGAGCGGACCCTCCGTACGAGCTTGCTGTGTGCGGGAACCCTAGTGCTGGCTGCGACTATTCTTCTGCTACGACTGCTACTGTGACTGCGACGACGACAGTACAGAGATCCTGTGTGGATTCAACGACGACAGTACAGAGATCCTATGTGGATTCGACGACGACGACTACAGCACTCAGCGATCCTACGTGGATCAGTGCTACAGGTCCTGTGTGGGCCCGATCCTGTGTGGGTCCTTGCGCTCAGCGGTTCTGTGTGAGCCAGCGCCTACAGGTTCTGTGTGAGCCCGATCCTGTGTGGGTCTTCTGCGGGGGTTAGTTACCTATCGTTCCTTCGTGGGTCCGACGACTTAGATGGATCAGTGATCATCTTTATCGTCCTTGAAGAAGTATACCTGTGTGAGCTGAATCCTGTTGTTTTCCTGTGTGGATTGTGTTGTGCAATCCTGTGTGGATTATGTTTTGCTTTCCTATGTGGAATACGTATACTTTCCTGCATGGACTGAGTTGTACTTGGGCTCGGAGGTTGGAGCGTATTTGAATTGATGACTTAGGTATATGTATGGGCATATACCTAAGCAGTGTCGGTTGTTACTTCGTGTTTGTACATTTCTTCGTGGTTTATCCTTTGTGGATTTGAGAGACCTTCAGGGGTCTCGGGGTCCCTACTGAGTAGCTTTTACTCACCCCTGCACGGGCTTTGCCCGCACTACGTTGTGTTGGTTGCAGACGACGGACAACGTTGACTTAGCTGAGGCTTATAGAGCGGGACGGTACCCGGAGGTGGACCACTGGGCGGGACGTGCACGGAGCGGACGACAGGACCCGTGGAGCAGAGGAGCTATCTGTACCCACCCTTTAGGTGGGATTTCCGGTGGACAGCTCGGAGTAGCGGCTTTTACTTTACAGTTGCTGTTTTTCCCTTTTCGAGTTGTACTTTACTTTCAGTTTGGGTTTGTATTCTGGCCCATTTACTTTTCCGCACTTTCAGTTGTACTCTGCTTGTTTAGTGTTTACTTTCCGCTTGCTTACTCTGTGGTGTTGGTTACTTTTCAAAGGCAATGCCTTCCCTTTTTACTGGGATTTACGCCTTGGTGCTAGTCGCCAGCCCCTGGCCTATGGAAGGCGGGCTTGGGGTAGTCACGGCACGGACCCCGAGGGCGGGTCGTGACAGTGAAGCACATCTAGTAAATGTCGTGTCAGTAATAAACACGCCATTTATTCTTGTTCTAGGAGAAACATATGAGTTTATCATATAGAAGAACTCTGGTAGGGGAAATGAATTCAAGTATATGCTGTGTGTTTGGAAAACACACCGTGTGTTTGGGGTGTTACACGACCAGTTGTGGCATGAGTACACACCCATGTGAAAGGCTCAAGGGAACATGCCATGTAGGAATTAAACACACCATGTATCCATGTTTTGAAAAGCATGAATTCCCTATTTTATTGTTTCCTTAAAACACTCCTAGATTTAGTCCCTGTTAATCTTGATCTAAGGTGCGCGCTTGGCCTTGCAAATTCATGCAACCAAGAAGTCCACCGGTTGTCCTCCAGTTACAAGGTAGTGATCACACACCAGACATGGCTGGTTAGGGACTACCAGCAAATTCTTCAGTTGTTCCAGTCTTGGCGCCAAACATCATTTTGGACACAGGTGCTAATGCACAGTTCCGATAATTCTTTATGGGGTTCATGCAGGCCTTCTGAGGAGTGTCACATCCTACCCTATATATGGAAGAGTAGATGTGAGTTTTCTAGTACCTTCATCCTCCCACCTTCACTATGGAAGGGGGACCTTAGTCTATAGAGTCATGGTTAGAAGTCATGCTGACTATCTTCGAGCATCTAGAGATTCCTCTAAAGAGGAGGGCGATGCTCGCTACATATATTGTTCGGGACTCCTCTAGGAGATGTGGGGATGTGATCTCACAGGTCGGAAGCCATATGTTTATGGTGCGTGATGAGTTCTATCATGCCTTCTATGAATACATCTACTGGGACACTTTGAGGGCCGATCGAGCCCAAGAGTTCATGGGTCCGGAGATGGGTACTCTTTCTGTTATGGAGTATTCTTCTCACTTCCCAGAGATGTAGTGCTTCCGACCTATCCCAGGAGGTGATGATTTAATCCTGGTGAGGAAGTTTGAGGATGGTATCAGGCAAGACATCTGATCACAGGTGAACGTCTACATGTTGACTTCCATCACTTCTATCGTTAACCATGTGCTGATCTCGGAGTGAAATCTTTGGGATTCTGGAGTTGTAAGCTAGGGAGGTTCGACATCAAAAGTTATTATCCCTCCTACTAACCACATGAAGCGTCGTAGGGAGTCTATGTGCGATGATCCAAGGAGGTGAGAAACTTCATCCGACAGCCAGGTGGTGTTCTACCAGTGAGGTAAGAGCGAGAACACAAGGCCACATTGCTCAAGAGACCTAGTGGTGTGCCGATATTGTGGCAGGATGTGTCATTTTCGGCGTTCCTATTAGATCTTCTCACTAGAAGCTACAGACAGGGGTTCTTCTATGACTCCTCAAACAGGTGAAGCACCACCAGTTTCATATCAGTTTGGGAACTGGAGTTCTTCCAGCCGTTCAGGCCAAGGTGGAGGTTACAGGCATGGTAGTCAGTCACTAGGAATTCAACAACAAGAGGGTGGATTAGCTCAGAGTGGTCAGCTAGGGTAATAGGGCTGCTATGCAGGTCAGACTTTTTTAGTGGAGCAGACCCAACAGGAACAGGATCCCATACCCTCTATTGTTCGATGTACAATCTTAGTTGGATCATTTTTAGCTTCTGATCTTTTCGATACAAGGGAATCCCATAGATTTATATCAATTTATGTTGTGGAGAGACATGTGCTCTATATCTTTCCTTATTGGGGTATCATTAAATTTGACACACCATTGGGGAAAAGAATAGATATTGGATGGTAGTGTAAGGAGTTCCCCCAAGAGGGTGGTGGGTGTCACTTCTTAAGGGACCTTTATATCCTTGAGATGACAGGCTATGATGTCATTCTCAAAATTGACGAGTTAGTTCCCCTCCAGGAAGTTTTTGATTGCTATCGTTGTGGGGTGAGTTTCACAACATAAGAGTGTGGAATGTTTCTTCATAAGAGTGAATGGAATGTTCAGGTTATCCTAGTAGGAACAGAACCTCATGAGATGGGAGGATTTACAACCCAAATTTCTAGTCATTATCTGGATGATCGGGGGACTTCACAGATAATATTTCCTCTAGTGGAGGATTGTTTCAGGGTCATCTTTCAAGAAAATGTTTCAGGATTGCCTCTGAAGAGAGAGGTGAACTTTTCTATTGATATTGTTCCAAGAGGGGAACAAGTTTCCATACCTCCATACAGGGTGGATACACCTGAGTTTCAGGAGCACAATAAGCAGTTGGAAGAGTTGTAGGCAAAGAGTTTCATCCAACCCAGTACATCTCCATGGGGTTCACCTGTCTTGTTTGAAAAGAAGGCTGATGGTAACCTCAGATATTGTGTGGATTATCCGAAATTGAACCATTTTATGGTCATGAACCGATATCCCTTGTCGAGGATTGATGATCTCTTTGATTAGCTTCGAGGATCTCAACTGTTTTCAAATATTGACATGAGTTCTAGTTATAATTGCTTGCACGTTAGACCATCTGATATACCTCTAACAGCCTTCTAGAGCAGCTATAGTCTATTCAAGTATGTGGTTTTGTCGTTCGGTCTATCAAAAGCACCTGCAGTCTTTGTGGAACTAATGAACTGAGTTTTTCATCCATAATTTTATTATGTCATGGTAGTCTTAATGGATGATATCATGGTGTACCCTCTCACTCGACACGACCATGCTACCCATCTTGGGATCATTTTGAGTACACAAAAAGGGAATCAGTTATATGCTATGCACTCAGAATGAATCTTTTGTAAGGACCAAATTCACTTCATCGGACATATTATCTCAGAGACATGAGTGTCAGTAGACCCAGAGAAAGTGAGAGAAGTAGTTTCCTGGGAGTACCCGAAGAACGTCTTTGAGGTATAGATATTTTGAGGGATATATGGGTAATAAAGACATTTCATACAAGTCTTCTCATGGTAAGCAGTGCCAATGACGGGTCTGACTGAGAAGGGTGAAAAGTAATTGTGGTCAGATTCTTCTGAGTCACCCTTTCTAGAGTTGAAAGGAAGGTTGACATCATCACCAACACAAGTATTACTGGAGCTGGACAAAACATATACTGTTTATAGTGATGCATCAGGTATCAGGCTACGAGATTTGCTTAGGCAGGGAGAAGGAGTCATCGTGTACAGGTCTTGGCAGTTGGGGCCACAAGAATGGAACTACCTGACGTATGATCTTGATTCGGCTACTCTTGTTCATGATTTATGATTTTGGAGACATTATCTTCTGGGATATAATTTTTTGGTTTTCACCGACAAAAAGAATATCAAGTATATCTTCACTCAGTATGATTAAATTTGAGACAATGAAGGTGGGTTGAGTACCTTCAGTCCGTTGATGTTGAGCATGCCTACCCTCCTAGGAAAGGAAACGTTGTGGAAGATATGTTGATTAGGAGGACTAAGATACATTCTTTTTAGGAGGCCTCCAGTGAGTGGTAGCTTATGGATCTGTTCCCTGAGATAAATTTGGAGGTTTATGATAGACATAGGAAAACGTTTATATCATCTACAACTATTACCACTACTCTGCTTAATTGAGTGCGAATAAGGATGCAATTAGATTCTAATGGCCTAGTGCTATGAGAAAGCATGTCTAGAGAGGACCCTATTTGTAGATAGAAAGTTTGGGAGGATGAGATCTTGTGTATTCAGGGAAACATATGGGTGTCAATAGACACACACGAGGAGCCGTTGTGAGACCTTCTTTCCTTACTTTGGGGATTTCATCCTGGTATCACATAGATGTATCGTGATCTCCACAGATAGTATTGTTGGCCAGGTATGAAGAGAGATGTTTTTGGGTTTGCCAAGAGTTGTTCCACCTATCATCTGGTGAAGGTGGAGCATCAGCAACCAGCAGGGCATTTTCCGCAGTTACCCATTCCCGTGTTGGAATGGAATGGTGTCGTGATGGATTTTGTGATAGGTTTTCCAAGGTCGCCTTGAAGGAATAATGTTGTATGGGTTGTTGTTAGATAGACTCATGAAGGTTTCTCACTTATTTCTGATCTAGGAGACCTTCGGTGTTGATGAGATGGGATAATTTTACAATCGATAGATTGTACATCTACATGGAGTTCCACAATCCATTTTTTGAGACAGGGATGCCAATTTTACGTCTCGGGTCTGGCAGGGACATCAGAACGCTTTGGGTTTATAGGTACTTTTGAGTACAACTTACCACCCCTAGACATATGGCCAGTCTGATAATAAGATTCAGTTGCATGAGGACTTGCTTCAAGAATACATCCTAGATTTTGGTGGTTCATGGGAGAAGTACATACCTCTTGTGGAGTTTACCTACAATAATAGTTTTCAAGAAACTATTCAGATGGAAGCTTATGAGTATTTGTACGGTAGGCCATGCAAATCACCCTTATACTAGCTGGATGCAGGAGAGGCACCTATACTGAGACCATGACTTTTCCAAGATACCACAGAGTAGATAGAGTTGATTCTAAAGAGGATGGCTACTGCAAATACTTGACAAAAGTTTTATGTTGATTGACAGAGATGATGTCTAGAGTTTGAGGTCGTGGATCAGGTTTTCTTACATCTCACACTGAGGCTGGGACACAAAAGGATTATGAGGCAAGGTAAGCATTAAATTATGTTTGTCGGGTTGTTTGAGGTGTTGGAGAGATTTGATGTGGTTCCCTATTAGATGCATTTACCTCAGAGGTACCCGACTATGTATGATGTCTTCAATGTTTATCAGCTTCGACGTTACCTCCCAGAACTGTATCATGTTTTTCAACCGGATGTGGTTGAGTTAAAGGTGGATGAATCATTCAAGGAGCATCCTATCTGGATTGCTGATCAATGTACGAAGGATCTCAGTGGCTGGTCTATTCCTCTTGTATGAGTGCTATGGAAGAACATGCGAGTACAGGACAAGACTTGGGAGAGGGAGGCTGATGTATGATTGCAGTGGCTTGAGTAGTTCGGGGATTCTTCTTTTAAACCACCTTGCTAAGGAAATTTGGGGATGAATATCATTAATGGGGAATTTTGTAAGAAACCGGATAATCTTTTCAATTAATTTTCCCTTTTTCTAGTGTTTTGAGGAAAAGATGAGTTTCTAGAAATTTTTGAAGTACTAGCCATTTACTTTATGAGTACATGTCATGTACTCGGTTACCGCAGGTAGCCGTGTGCTGTCCATGTAATAGTTGTGCACACGACCAAGTGTGGTGACCTGGAAGCCACCATAAAAGGGGCTCAGTAAGGGAAAGTACACACCGGGTACCTCAAATGTAGGCATTGTGTACTTTCTTTTTTTCCCTTAAACGTATCGTGGTCATGTCTGATGGAGTGAAATACCTCCTTCTTGGCCTAGTACATCTGATAGCATCTGTATAGCCATGATTCTTCACTGAGCCCCTGATCAAGCATCCATTCTCCGATTCGACCGTCGTCGACTGCATTGGGATTGCCACGATCATCTTTTCCTACTTCTAGATCATTGTTTCCTGATTATTCCTCATTTAAGAGTTATCCTTGGAAGAATATTTTAGACATTTTTGCAGATCTACAGTGTTTATGGGAAATTCAATTATTGAGGATCTTGTATAACGATCCTAAAACAACAAGGTATGCGTTTTGTGCCTTTCCATATAATTGCTTTGAATTATATTTGCAAAAGTTCTCAATACCCTTGAATAGGGTAGTTCTTATTTTCATTTTTATCCATGTTAATGGCCTTCTATGATTTTAATCTTAAATAGAAGTTAATTGAATGTGAATAGGGTTAATTGATATTCCTTGGATGTGTTTTCCAATGCATATTTTTTTATGACCATTTGTTCATGCTTAGTATCTTTGGCTGCCTTGTTGTTCACCATGCCTAGTACTCTATGATGGAGTGATTGTTTATCTGACATGATGTTATTATGTTGACTGTTATCCAAGTAGTTCATGAGGCTTACTTGGTCCGTATTGCATTTTTTTCTCGTTTGACTTACACAGGGCCATGAGAAGCTGGTGTAGTAGACCATAGGATTAATAGATGTAAGGGTTTCACCAGAGTGTCTATTTTTACTGATACGATGTGAGACCATAGGGGGAATTGACGTATGTTCTACCTCAAAGTATCTTTAGTTCCTCGACGTAGGCCATAGTATGAATGAGACATAAGTGCTTCCCAAGATCTCCTTTTAGTAATCGATACAATACTATTGGGGTAATTGATGGTGAGTGCTTCCTCAGAGAGTCTAGGTTTAAGCTGAACCCGAGGGGTTAGACTGTGTGTACATCCCATAGGGTTTCCTGATCTTTTTTTGTTGAACCAGAGGGGTTAGGTTGTGAGTACTCTAAGAGGTATACCTACTTTTTTAGCTTCTTTTGATATATGAAATTGTATTCATTTGAGTTGTATTAATGTTTACTTTTGATTATTTCCTTGTTACTTCTTCATCTTGCTTATCGAATGCCATATATATTCACTAAATGTTAGGCACAAATGTCTTGGTGGTTTCTTATGGAAATTTAGTCTCACACCCTATTTGGGTCATGCTTTTGGGGCCTAAAAGATTATATTACTTCAGGTATAGATAAGGGCAAGCACCCTTCTACTTCAGGTACTTGACTACTTGTAGGTGGAGAGCATCAGGTCAGGCTGAGGCTTGCGATGCTGAGGAGTTGATTCTTGTTTTCTTTTGTATATGGTTGAGTATTATATTTCAGAATTTTGACGTGTTTGGCTACTTTCCTAGACAAGTGTATCATGCATCATTATATATGTCCTCCAGCTGCTTATTACTTCCAGTCTTCCATTATTTACTGTTATATTCCATTATTACTGTTTCCACTACTGTATATCTATTTACATCCTCTTTGTTGCTCTACCAATGAGGTAATAGTTTCCCCACTATCACAAACAAGGCCCTCGATACTAGTCGGTAGCCTCTTGCATTCGGGGAAATGTGCTTGAGGCCATGTGACCTACCGGGTATGGGGCGTCTCTGGGCGGCTTCCGGAACTGGGATGTTAAACATTTTATTGGCGGGAATGAACATAGAAAACTATATTATGTTTAAACAAGTTATTAAATGTTTTTACACAAATATAAAAAATTATATGGACCCAAAATAAGAAAATAATCCAATTTAAGGCATTAAGGTCTAATATTTTTACCAAAAACATTTAACAGTTTTGTTAGAGAACCAATTTTAAATCTAGTTTCTTACAACTTAATATGATATATTTGAAAAAATAGACTTCATGATTGAAATCGGGAAATCAGAATTTTGTTTCAAAAATGTTTTGGTATTTTTTTGATAAAATTTATATTTTAAGAAATTCTGAAAAATACCATGTTTTAATCCAAAACTGAGTTTCCATTTATTTTATTTATTTTGTTTGAATATGATTTTAAAATGTTTTAAAGTATATTTGGAAAATATTTTAATCCATTAATTAATCATTTGTCACTAGATTAAATTTAAATGGATATTAGATAAAAAACATTTCAATCTTTTGAACATTTCTCATTAAATACCCACTTTTAAATTTTTTTTACAGAATTAATTTTAATTATAATATTCCAAATTATTTGAAATTAAATATGTAAAATAGATTCCACATTTGGAAACATTTGGTTAAAATTATTTTCTATGGTCAATTTATTTTTAGTTATAAAAATCATCCATGGTAAAAAAAGTATTTACTGTAGTAAAAGTAAAATTTTGACAAAGGTTAATGAAAAAAAGATAAATGCTTAACATACATTAAAAATAAAACATTTAAAGTGTGTTTGAGGTGTTTCTCTATCATAAAAATCCTATAAATTCTTTTTTACAAGGAAATGTAGTTGAACTAAATTCCACCTCTATATTGTTGGATTTTGACATACAACTATCACTAAACTAATCACATGAACCCACCTATCCTTAAGTAAATATACCACAACTCCACCTCAAATTTTATACTCAAAATGATTTGTATCTCTTAATATATTTTCCTAAACCCTTTTTAATCACTATTATCCAATTCAAGTGTTTTTCCCCAAAAAAGACCCTACCCATTGTCCTAAAGAGTCTTACAAGGAGGGTATATTCAATAATTAATTTTCTAAAAGTACCTCTATTAATTTCCTTTAGTTGTCTACTTTCTCCACAGCTCTTTCACCCATAAGTGCATGATTACTATATAATCATGTACATGATTTATTTTTTTGTTTCTAATTTAATATCTCATATCCATTTCATTACTCACCTCCTCTTATTGAATGAAATGATAATGTTGTGCATGTTATATGGGTTAATCGTCTCTAAGAATAATGTTTTTGTTATTTTTTTCCATTATCACCTTCATGGATAGTTTTAAAACCATTCATATAGTAAAATAATATTTTAATATGTATATTATAGGCTATTTTATATTCTGGATATGTTATAATAAACATAATTTCCCACGTCCAATATTGTTGTTATATGATATATTCGTTTTGGAGCATGTGTCTACCACCTCCTCAATATGATGTGATTCGTTATCACATAAAATTTAATGTATTAATAATTTTTTTCGTAAAAATATATTATATAAATGACATATTAATTATACTATAATTATAGTAGATATGTATACTTTTTTTATACTTTTCATTGAATTTCACTCTTTCTATACAACATGAAAAATGAAAATATAGTTAATGTGTACGTATGACCTACCTTCTAAATGAACATTGTCTGTAGATTATATTAAATGATTATAATAAATAATTATATAATGAAAATATAATATATTTATACATTCTTTTATATTCCTGATATAATAGACTTATGACTTCCTGGACAAGAGACATCATACCAAGTTCATTTTATAGACATGTAATGAATAATTTCAGAACATCCAATAGGAACATAAATAATTATTTTATTTTTATAACATGGTAATATGTGATATAAAATAAATTATGACCTTGAAAAAGGTTCTCAAACATTTAGAAATTTTCTTATGTAATTTATTATGTATGATAATGAACGTACAGGACAAGTCAAAATCGTGGTAAAGGACTTTGTCGTGATCTCCTTTCTTTTGGCATATTTCAAGAATATACCCCACCTTATTTTATATAGTGTATAGTTAACCCCTCTGAATTTTTATTTCATTAAAGGTATTTAAAAAAAATTCTATGATGATTTTTAGTAAATGAATAAGAAATTTTTTTACCTTATTAGGATACAATTACTTATTTGTCATTGTAACTATTATTTGATATTTAGCTTCCACTATAAGCCTTAATGTTTATAAAAGAAACATTTATACCATATTCCATTTTCATGTATTTTGTAATTACAAATTGTTTTGATAAGGGATTGATTATGCCAATGTCTTGAAATGTTATCTTGTGATTGTAATGTGGAATTTTTTTTCAATTATACATTATTTATTTGTTGTACTTATATTTTGTTTCTTGGGCATTACTTATGTATATGGGTGGTTCTATGATAAAATGAGGCTGGGTAAGCCCATGATTTCTCCCTAAAAAATTAGGTAATGTTATGAATTTAGATAATAGGTTTTCTCCTCATTGATTTATGGAATCTACTTTGATGTGTATTCCAATCATAACCATAAAGGTTACTCCTGATGTAGCATTGCAATCTATAATTAAAGTATGATATGGGTATTAGATGTTAACTATATAATTTATTATTAATAATATATTTTCCAGGACTCATATGATTTGATTATTTATTTTAATGAGTTTATTTTTAATGGGAGAAAAGTATCAATTTGTGGAAATTTTTTTAGGAACTAAATGTTTCATTCATTATTTTGTATCCCTTACTGAGATTTTTGTGGTCATACCACATTTTTGAAATGTTTCTCATAGGGTAAAAGTATGGGTAAGAAAATGAATGATGTCAAGATGAATGTTATAAATATTTTTATCAGTGAAATTAATTCAAGTTTTTTAAATGTTAGAAATTAGGGAAAAATTGAATTGGTGTAGTCTTTTCTACATTGTAATATATGAATTATTATTTAATAGTTATGGAATAATTCACTAAAACTATTAAAATAGATAGATAATTAATAATAATTATCAATTTTACTCAAGATTATGTAATATTTAAGTCTACATACTTATAATAAACCCCAACTACACCTTTATATAATGTTATTTTACACTACGTTAGGAAGGGAGTTTGACCAGAACCAGTAGGACTACACCTGGATAATGTCATGGCTATAGTAGCCAGATTTCATATTTCCATCAGAGAAAGTAGTGTGTTTTCGATTTGGGTGGTCTAGCTATACCATCGGGCCATAGATCAGTTCAGATCCATGAATTATAGCTGATGGATCGGGCAGTAGGATGATCATCAATACAAGGTACTATTCTAGTTTCCTAAACTATAGTACATATTAATTCGATAAGGGATGTAGAGGAAATGAACATATAATGAATCCTTGATTTCAGTAGTTCTTGGGATATTAATTTCCATCATGTCATGTTTTCCTATAATAATATACTTTTGGAATAAATTATCTTGGCTGATTTTGAGACCTATTGTTGTTGGTTGTGCCACTCCCCCCAATGCAAGATAGAGGTAGAAGAGGCCGTCCTTCTAGTTTTTCATATCATTTAAGTGGATTTAGGGAAGTTTCAACTGATCCAGAAGTGTGTGACTACTACATCATCTAGATAAAAATTGTATGTCGACCACTGTTGAAAACCTCTAGAGTTTGATGTTGGGGATTGTGTTTTCATGCGGGCAAGGAATAGTCTATCTAATATAAGGATAATGGAGTAATGTAATCTATATCCATGAATTTTATGGAAATTTCTGTTTTTGGATAGGTCCGTAGAGGTATCATATAGGTTGGTACTACCTCATATGTACCATATGATTCCAATCATCTTCTAAATTTCAAAATATCAAAATTTTCCTTTTGAACCATCACAAAATTTTGATCCTAAGGAATTTTATCTTTATTTTAATTATTCTTTTGATGATATTTTTATATGTATCACTGAACAAAAAATAAAGGCTCTATGATTCAATTTTGTTCCTTTAGTGTTGTTGTTATTGTATCGCAATCATGTACAGGGAGAGAAATGGGTGATAGAGTCTGGAGTATGTGACCAGTGGCCAGAGTTTTTCCTAGATCGTGTTTCTCTTCCCATGTAAGAGGGACTATGGCAAGAGTTATATTAAGGGTGGATGACATTAAGAAATTGGTTTTTGACTAACGTATTGATCTATTTAATTTTTTTCTAATTGTTTTTTATTAACCAAATATGGATGCCTAATGAGCTTGTGATTGTCAATGGGGTGTGTTGGACACTTTTGGTGTCAAGTGCCTAGTTTTTTGGTGTGAAATGGGAATACCTAATGGATACAGAAAAGTATGTGGGGATATAAAAATATAATGTTTTAACCATGAAGGGAAGGAAAATGATCCACACGAGGGTGCATGGTCTTTTGTAATTGTGCAATTTGTGGCACAATTTTGTGTGAAACCCACATGGAAATTTGTAATAGAATTTTTCATGGTTGGCAGATGGTTTTCCTATCCCTTCCATCTAATCATACAGATACCCCTTCCTATAACATAAAATTCCTAGTTTTCATGAGGTTTGAAAAACAATGAGACCAAACAATTTGATTCCCAAATTTAGCTAAATTTATGAAAAAGAAATTATTGAACTAATTAATCATCAACCCTCTTTCTTTTATTCATTTATAGAGGTTTCATAATTAATTTTTTCCCTTTTTATCTCCATTACTATAAAATCTATAGGATATATTGGGAATCTATCCAGAGTCTGATTTGATCATTATTGGTCTCATTGGACTCGCACTGGTATGACCTCGATATCTTTATAATCATTCATCATTATTCTACATATAAATGATTATATTTAGATGTATTTTTGTTTTCTCTATATTCTAGGATTTGATGGGTTCTTCAGTTCTATTCTAATTGAGTCCATACTAGTGGATGGTATTGGAGTAGGATATTCATATGATTAAGATGTAGGTGACCTATAACACACTCCTCAAAAATTTGAATTTTATAAATTGTCATGTGGGAATTTTTATTTCATTGGGAGTCATCTGAATAATTACATGAATTTAATATTTTTCATTTTTACCTTGTTCTAATACCCATTCCATATATGTTATTCATCATTTCTAGTTCTGTACAAAACAAAGACCACCCCACGTATGGTGTTATACACAACTGATTTTTAGTTCTTGACATGTTTTTCAATTTCATCATTTGGGTGTGCCTTATCTTGAACATGATAAATAAAATAATTCCCTGTTAAATTCCTTTTAAATAGGAAAATAATTTAAAATTTATTCTAATAACATAACCAGCCAATGTTATGTTCATAAACATTATTAATCAATTTTAAGTGGTAAATTAGCATGTTTATTGTTTATATATGTATGGCCTAGATTAAATTTAATGAATTTAATTTGGTTTCCAATCCTTATTCAAACAATTTCATGTTGAATGGTAATTTAGAGAACTAATTAATTAAAAATAAATTGACTTATCTTGTTTCATGTCCCTTGGCCTTATCACACAATTGAAAGTTTAGGCTTGAAAAAAGTGAACATAATAAAAGGGTTGATTTATTACATGGACATAAATATTAAAATAATAAATTTTACTATACCTATTTAAATAAGGATCATTACATCATTTTAGGAATTTTTAGGCTGCATTTATGTTTTGAATTCTTAATCAAATTTGTTGATCATTCTTGGATGCCATTTCGATTCAAGGATTTCAGTTTCCTTGGTCGATACCCACCTTGGAACATAATATATTTTTATTTGTTGATGCCTAGTATGACATCGTAGGATCCATATTTTACAATTATAGGATTCCATGTATACACTATATAGATACTCCATGGATTCTATTCATATGAGGGGCCTTGATTACATTATTTGTCCTGACCAAAGCTTAACATGTTTTACCTTGTATGTTTTCCATGGACTCAGCTACATTCATTATTATGGAATGACTCTTATAAAACTCGATAGATTACTAGCTTACCCCAAAGTATGGTCATAACTACTAATGAGTCTGAATCCCTTGAGTTCATTGGAGCGTTGATTATTAACATGGATCCATTTTATTATTAATATAATTAAATCCTTGGTACATCGTGAACCTATACTTTTACAATCATTAGGTGATGTTAGTGCAGGATATGCCACATGTGACGTAATTATGTATATATTGGAACATATTTAAGTAATTAATAGTATAAAATTTCATACACCATATTATGGATGATGTAGATACTTTATTATTTACAATACAATATTACTTTACTTTTTTATATGCATGCTTGCACACTATTCCAATTTATATTACATGAATATTATTTTATATGCACCATTGGTGGATGCCTATTGATATTTATATCAAAAATAATTTGTTCTTCTATCATCACTTATAAATACAATATGTTTGTAGGTGTTAATAAAGAGATTTGTATCACTTCAGTCACTTGATTTCAGGATTGCATAGGATGAAGCTAGTATCGGATGATCGAGCAAGAGCTCAGGATTGTTGCGAAAGTTTTTGGATTCCTTTTTTGTTAAATGATTAAATAAGTTTTTGTATTCAACTCTATAAACATGTTATATATTTATTTATACTTTACATATCATCATCACTATTCATATAACATTATCAATTGAACATGTTGTATCATTATTCATATCTGCTTCTGGTAAGTGATTTATTTGTTATTAAATATCTTATTCTACATATATCACATTAAAAAATTTAAATAATCTATGAAATTCTATTATAATGAGGGAATAGTCTCCAAATTGAATCACCATATTCTATCACTGCTAGATGGTTGCCTTTCGCATTCTGGGAGATTCCCTTGAGGACATGTGGCAAACTGGGCATGGGGAACCATCAGTGGCATATGATTTTGGGATTTTTCTAATAAATATGTTTTTAATATCATGGATAATTTTTTGTAATTATGTAACCATGATAAAATTATAATGAAAGATATTTATAAAAATAAACATAAATAAAAAATTATGTTGTTTTCACACAGAATAGTAATTTTGAGGAAACAAATTTAATATTCTTTTGATTGTAATTAATTAGAAAATAATATGAGGTATTATAGGTATTATTATGGTTATATAGTATATATATATATACTAAATATATTTATTATATTGAATTATATATTTATTAATTATTATGACAAGACAATAAGTAATGGTTTTCTGATCAATTCTCAACTATTTCTAGAATTGTTAATGATAATGTTTTTGATGATGAAATTTGTTGATTTACTACTTTAGAATCACATTATTTTCACCTATTTTATTCATTTCTTAACAGTACATGTTATAATTTCATTATCATATATTTATTATTGTTAATTTATTAATATTTTTATGGAAAAATGATAATGTTTTACTATTCTGTGTTATATAATAATTTTTTATGATTTAGAAATGAAACTAAAGAATTTAATTGATTTTTTGTACTGCCCTAATGGTAATTATTCCTCAAAATATATTTCAGGGTTTTACTTTAAATATAGAACCAAAAAATGGTGTAAATATAGAATGTGATATAAAATTAATTGATTTTTGTCTTGAGTATTCAAATTTTATGGTAAATAAAATTATTGTTTTAGTATTCATTTTAGAAAATCTAAAGTAATGAATCATCATGAACAAAAAATTTTGATAACAATGGGTAAATTATATATTTTTCTATTCATGAGGAAAAACATTCCATTTTTGTATGGAAATATAATTCCATTAGTTAGGGAGAAATTGATCAGTACCACTGAAAACACAATTTAAATTCTTATGTTTTCAATAAACTATAATTTACTTCATTCTATTATCAGTTTCATGATGTATCAATTAAATGGTTGGTTATAATCAATAACACAAGGAAACATGATTAAATTGACAACATGTAGTGCGATGAGTTTATGGATCATTTTAAATGAATACATTCCATATATTCCTCTAAAAAATCAAAGAAGGATTTACATGATCTAAAAGAGATTGATGATGAATATGTTTATACCTATGGGGAAAATTCTACCTCAAATGGAATGTAACATTATTTTATTACCAACCAACATGAATTAATTTTTCATCTACTCTTTTGTGTCTGGAAATCAATTCTCTAGTTGCTATTATCCACAAGGGAGTTTAATGGGTCTATTGAAATACTGGAGGGGATATCATGGTTGAAATTTATATTTGAGGTACTGAAAATTGTCATATTTTTTGTATGAAATGAAATATGTAATTAAATTGAAATTATAAAGACTATGGAAGAATGAAAATAAGAGTTCCATTTTTTATAGAGTGTATAAGTAAACATAGTGGAAATTATGTAATTTGTTCTGATAAATGTTTTATATATAGAATGAATTATCATTGTGAAATCCAATTATGAAGTGATGGGTAGAATAATTTTTCTTATTGTGGAGGAAAATAAACAAAACATTCACCAGAAACACTTAAGCTGTTCAAATGAATGAGGTACAATAATAATTCAAAAAATTCTAAATCTCAAAAGTTAATGAATATTTTTTATGTCTATAACAACTTAGGAGCAGAGAAAATGAGAAATATAATGTGACCACAATTGATTTGAGTTACGATAGCTATATGGTGGAATGTAAAATAACCATCCAATATCGATATTCTGATATGTAATTTTATATTGGATATATCCACTATATTATATATGATTTTTTTTTATGTTAACCATATTTCAACGAAAATGATTATATATTCAATTTGTAGTAAAAAAACATACGGTGAGTACATTAAATTTATTTTATTCTTCTCCTTATTAATTTTTTGGGAATGTAAATATTTTAAATTTAATTACCCTATCTTATAATTAATTTTATGTTATTTAAAAATATTTTGGGTTTAATTAAATCATTCAATCATATATTTATTTGTATGGGAATACAGATTAGATATCTTTATGTATCATATGATAGTATATTAGTGTAACAAAATATAAGAACATCCATGTGAAATCAAATCCATTAATTTTCTTTATTCCTTATCAAATGTAGACTTCATCTTATATGGTTGGGGATAAACATAACAATGAATATTTGAATATTATGGTAGTGCTTTTCTCTATTTTTCGTATGTTTTTTAGTGTATTACCAAATTTTGATGTTGATTTATCAATAGAAATCATTTATAGTGTTATACCTATTTAATAGAGTGTGTATCAAATTTTATAGATTGAGTTAAAAAAATATATGTTGTAACACCAGGATTATCATGATAGTTGATTCGTTTGACCATGTTCCCCACATTAGGTTTCACCATTATATTGATTAAGATGTATGATGTATAAATGTGTCATTGCATTGATAATAATGATTATAACATGATAAATATCAAAAATAAGTATCATGTATCATGAATTAACGACTTTTTAATCAATTTTTTCTCAATATATAAATTCTATTTACCTTTAGTGTCATATCACCAATTTTTGGCCAGGAAGGTTGATATATATAAGATATCATTCCAAAAAATTATGTCAAATATGAATTTATTTTGATGATATTTGTTTGTACTAATTCAACTATTATCTTCATGTATTTAATGAACATATCCATTAGATATTTCTAGGATCATTTTGTGGTCATATTTATGGAATATATTATTCTATATTACATGTGAATTTAATGTCATGATAATTAGTTGAGGATTTTAATTATGACCAAAATGAAAGATAATCTATATGAAAAATATTTCATGTATCATATTTAGCTAAAAACTCTTAATTATGGTTCATATAATCTCATGTCATGGTAAATATATAAATCCATTATATATGGAGGAAATTTAATGTTTTCCCAGATTGCACAGTATGTCTCAAACCCTTATTTATCTTGGTTTAGAATGATATAAATGACTCATTGTATAGAAGTTATCATGAAATTCATCATGAAATATTAATCCCCTCACAAATTTAATAATGAAGTGATCCATGAACCATTGTAAAAATGAATTTGAGTAATATTTGATTGAATTAAATATAAGGAAATATAGTAAAGATTTATTAACACTACCAAATAGTTGATAAAGTATAGTAATCTATATTAATGACTCTATGAAATAACTTATACGTGTCAAATTTTAGAATTATATCTATATATGATATAACTCATAAAAAATTAATGTTATACTGAAAAAGTACATAAAATATGTTTTTTAGATATCTGTAGTAGTTTTTTCATTACATATTTGGAGGAATTATCATTATCTATATTATTGTGATATATAATCTTAAAATAACATTTTATAAAATATATTTACTTTTAAAGAGTTTAATATGTCCCAAATAATATTTTGGGATTACATTAATAATATTTATTTCTAAATACGTTACCTCAAAAGGAAAATGAATATGGTGTGAGATGGAATGAGTTAAAAATATTATATCAATTTACCTAAAATAATGAAAAATAATATAATATACATATTGATTTCTAAATTATGTATTTTGATATCTTGATGGAAGGTGATTTATCATATCACTAAAAATTTATAATAGAACCATCAGCAAAAGAGATGATTAATGAGGAACAAAAGGATAATGTGGAGCTAAAGAAGAAGGAGAGAAATATTTTTAATTTTATCCATGATAGTGATGGATTGATATAGATCAGGACTAATGTATGTGTCTTGTCAGTACCATATTAAATAAGGAACTATTTTATCACATTTATAGTTCTCTTTTTATTATTCATACACAATGTACAAATGTAATAGTTAATGCATTTAAAACACATTTTAATGATTATCATTCATGAAATAATGTACATTTAATACATAAAAAAATAATATTTTGGATAAATTATTATATTTTATTAGATAAATTTTTTAAAAACATTATATAATTTATTAGGAAAATATGAGGAATAAATTAATTAAATTAATTCTTATCTATAAATAAGATAGTTTCATCAATCCAATCCTTCGATGAATTATGATTTTGTAGAATTAAATGGCTATATATGGATATAATATCTTCAGAAAAGTTTTTTTATCTTTGTTTTCTAATTTTTCAAAAAGTATAATTATTATTTGGAAATGTGTTGATGATGTTATTTAGGAATCATTATATAAATAAATTATTTCATGAAAAAAAGTCCATATTCAATATAGTGAATGTATATTCTGCTCTGATATGATAACTGATGAATATTTAATGTGTTATTATATATAAACTCCCCCCTTTTTATTTCTCAATCACCATATAACTTTAAGCCTCTTTTATTATGTATTTTAGGATTTATAGTCAAATCATTGAAAAAAATATATCTACTCTAGAAAATTCATTTAATTTGGATACTTTTAAATTAGACAACATTTTGAACGTGATTAATTTCAAACCAAATATCCCTCAATAAATATTATGTGATAAAAATAATTATGTTTAACATATTCAAAAATATCATTCTAAAAGAAAAAGGATATGACTAAATTTCTATTATGTGACTAATCTAGTTAAATCCACATCAGCATTGAATATGTGGCCACTTATCACCCCTAAAAATATCAATCAATTTTTAATTATCTAAATGAAAAAATTTATATAATATTTATTAATACACCAAGAAAATATAAAATAGAAAAAAAAAATTACAGAAAAAAAATTATAAGGTATTAATGTCCTGGAAAACTAAAAAAAATATATATATTTTTCAAATTTATGTTCCAATAACAAATTTTAAATTAATATTACATTTTAATAATATGTTGCATCTATGAAAATTTAAATTTATGTTATTGAAAAACTAGAATATAAACTATTATTTAATATATATGTATATATATATAAGGAATTTATCTTTAAAATATATATATATATATAGTTACAACTGTAAAGTATATTAACAAGAAATTATACATGGACATTGTTTAAAAAGAAATATATATAGATATATTATATATATTTATTATAACTAAAACAAATATGTATTATATATATATATTGTAATAAAAAAGATATGTATTCCATTTATGTTTAAAATCATTTGTTAGTATATGTAATTTAGAATAATATATGATTCATATTGGTTAGAAACACCAAATTTAGATGATAATATTAAATAATTTAGTCCTATAATTTTTAAAATAGTTAGAAAATAAAATATGACATAAAATATATGAGTTTTCCATAATAAAATAATAAATGATAAAAGTTAATGATATCATATTTAGAGAATTAAAATGTTAAATTATGTAACACTTTTGGACTTATGAAATCTAAAATAAAATTAGAATGATAATTTAATAATTTTATGAGAATTTTGAATTTTGTGGATAAAAATAGAAATACTATTTTTAGATAATACCCTAACTCTGATGATATAATAATAATTTAAAATATATTAATCATTATTCATGGTAATAATTTAATTAATATGTAAATAAAATTTAAATTGGTTGTTGATGTATTGGATGACCTTAACAATCCATTTTAACATTAGTTATTAACAAAAAATGTTCACATTAATGGAACTCAAAATTGGTTGTGCTTACTAAGAAATAATTCATTAATTAATCCCCCAAAAATACCATACTCAAGTATATTTATTACCCCATATTCAATTTAACATAATAAAAATTCAAATTACTCTCATCATATTGCTTAAAAAGAGTCTTTGCTAATGCTTTATCCCTAATATTGTAGAGTCTTTTTGGTCTGACAATTAATCACTAAGATAATAAGAACATGTGAGGTAAGGGTTCTTGAATATTCCACATTCCATTTCACGTTAAATAAAATCATTAAATTGTCTTTATAAATAACATTTTTTTCTATTACAATAATTTATAATACATTGAATTTCACCCATTTCATATGTTTTATATGAGAGTTTAACTATTTCCTATAATTGTATCCCTTTATAAAACCATTATTATGCTAATGTAAGGATTCCAAACCATCCGTTTTCTGTTTCATGTTCAATAAATTCATTATAGTCTTTAAAAATTAATTTTTAAAATATTATAATTCTTGTTATTCCTAGGATTTATCTTCCAGTTTATTTTTTAGATGAGTTTTTATTTATTTATTCTTATTATAGTATTTCCATAAATAATATCTAAATAGATGTATGGGCTACTAATCCTCCTGATTCCATTTAATGTTCAATAAATTTCATAAATTTAATTTATAAATTACTTTCTCATATATTACAATTCTTGTTGATCCATGTTATAAACATATATTTGATATGTTTTAAATTATTTTTTACTAATTTCCTCTAATTGTAACCTTATCCGAAGTTATTAAAATTAGTTTTAGGGTTTTACAAATATTCCACATTAATTTCTAGTTAAATTTCTTTTGGTAAGTCATATTTTAATATTCATTTTCACATACATCAATTGTTTTAATTTATTTTTATAAAAATCCATATTAATTATTTCAATTGATAGATTACAAACAACCTCTCATTATATCCTTTTTCAAATCCATTATAATAGTAAATCTATCTCATAACCATAAATCCCCAATAAAAATTCGTGAGTTAATTCATGTGTTGATTTATATGTTATGAAATATATTTCTAGTTTCTATAATTGGGTGCAATAATAAATTGTGTTATCAATGGGTAACAACCCTGAATAGAGATAATTTGGTGTTAAACTTATCGTCAGTTGGTGAACAACAACGACCATTACTTCACACATTATTTAAAAATACTAACAGATATTTAGGGATGATATATATGATAATAAATATAATTAAAAATATATATAATTTGACATTTCAATCCACCATTTTTAAATTCACATATAATTATTAATTCATAGTTTGGAGGAAATTAATATTGTACCATATAATTGTTCCTTCTATATGGGAAAATATTATAATATAAACATCATTTATTAATTGTTATAGGTTTTTATATTTTCCATTACTCACATTAATCCATGTTATATATTGAAATTTTCATAAATCATTGTAATTTTATGTGATGAGTGGAGCCCAAAATTATAAATCACCTCAACATGCCAATAGGTCTCATGAGATAATTAAAATAAGATAACGGGTCTATCCTAATCTGTTATGTAAGATTTAAGGGATCATGTCATTATTGGTATGTTTATGATGTCTGAAATTATTTATTTACATCACTATATGGTAACTTATTTTTATCTATGCATTTATAAATTTTTTATATGATATATAAATATTTATTCTATTAGTTTATTTTGATATATAATAACTCATTTTATTTATTCATGTCATTATGTATTATTTATATTTTGAACCATTGTGCGCTACACCCATAATGATAAACCAAAGATCACCTTTATATTTTTTGAATTTTACACACGAAAAACTAAAGAGTACTGCATATTATAAACATATCACAAGGGGGATATTTACGATTTCATTCATTAAGATGTTATATTTTAATTTCTGAATGTAATGTAAAACCATGCTTTGTAACATGTTTTTATTAGGCTATTAAAATATTTGTTCCAATTTAAATTTACGACAATAATAGTATATCCATCGATCCTTATGAACTAGGGTTTGGGTTGTAATTGTTGTTATGAACAAAAATTAAATCGGAATCATCGATAATGTATTTAGAAGAACAATGTTAGAAAAAATAAACTTTGGGATAATGTACATGTATATTCAGGAAATATTTCTATAAATTTAAATAATAATATTATTTATTCATTAATTAATTGTACAACCCTTTCAAAAAATGGAACCTTATTTAAAGAACAACTGTTTCAACATTAGAATCCTATAAAGTGATTTCCCCTATATAAATTCTACGAGACTTGTATTGGATCAGAGTAGATTATGACTATATTAAGTGAGTTATAAAATGTTATGACTAAATATGTTTCTTTCCTATGAAAACCTTTTTCTCCACTAATAGGTTGACAAGTATATGAATAAATCATGTAATAATAACCTTTAACATTTACTAGGGACAAAAAATTATAAGTAGTTCAATATTAGTTCAGTATACTAGAGAATGAATTTATGTCCTTAATATATGATGGGATATATGTTTTTAGATGTCACTAGAGATTATCATATCATGTTTAAATTTTAAATAATAAAAATATATTTGTGTTATTTAGAGATTAGAAATATTAGAATTTATAAAAAATTGTTTATATATATTTTATAGAAACCCAAAGACTAATGTATAGAATTATATGAATCTGTGCACTTTTTAGATATTGAGATCCAACAATAACTTAATGGTTTTTTTTGAAATAGTAGTAATTTTATGTAAATTTCATTGCAATAGCAAAAATTATTATCATAATTTTTATTTAGTTAGTCACTATGTAATGTTCATGGAAAAACAACATAGATAATTAAAATTTTGTTGATGTAGTCTCATCAACAGATAGATAATGAGGCAACCTAAGTCATAAAAATATATTTTAATCATTTTATATCATAAATTAATAAAAATTTTAGTGATATATTTTTTTTATTAAAGGTATTAATTTTATATATTATTTGATACAAAATATTTTATTAGGAACCTCTGAGTATGAAACAAATAACATTTATTTTTAACTATTAATGTATACATGAAATCTATTATCTCCTCAAATTTTTTTCATTTTCAGTAAAATGAAATAAATGTATATGGATATGTTATCTTCATGATTTTTTTAAATGAATTGTATTTTGATAATCATTATTTCTAAATAAAATTACATTTATTAATTATTTTATGGATAAATATGTATAGAAAATAATTCTTCCAAGAGAGGCTTTCTAGATTCAATGTTCTAAATGTCCATACATTTTTGGATATATTAATTTCAGAATATAAAAATGTGGCCATATTTGGAAAATTTACCTGATGTACATATTATACTAAATAAATATTTCAACTAAGTATTTTTTTAAGGTATAAAGGTTGATTCATTGATTCAAATATTTCAAGAAAAGTATATTCATTTTATTTGGATTCATTTAACTCACATGTGCTTTGGACTATTATTTATTTTGAACAAGATGTTCCTACAGTTGAATACAACTACCAAAAACATGTCATAAAACATATTTCAAATTTATTTCTCAATCCATGATTGGAATATATAATGGATTATTTATTTTTTTTTGATCCATCTAGTTATATTGACATCAATGTGGACTTTACGAAAACTTATCCCCATAAAAATCTGTAAAGTCAATCAATATATAAATGAAAAATATTGATATATTATTTAAAAATCCAACAAAAAATTAAAATACATAACAAAATATTTTAAAATTAAAATAATAACTTGAAGTTGAAATGGGAAAACATGAAATCTAATAATATTTTAAAATTCATTATCTAATTACATTTTTATAAAAAAAAATCAATAAAACTCATTGTGGGAGGTCATTAATTTTAATATATTGTTTATCAAAATAATGGACTATAAAATTATATATATATATATATATATGAATTTGTGTACAATATATATATATACACATACATACAACTGACATGGATCTTAATGAGTATATATATATATGGAATTTGATAAAAATGTAATTACATATATGTGTGTCTTTTTTTAATTTATAAACATTTAAAAATATATATTATATATTTGATGAAATATATGTTAATTTATATAAGTAATATCTATAATATCTAAATGTTTTAACATCCTAGATATTTACCTCTCATAAAGTTATTATTTTTTATTATTAATGTTAATTTAGAACAATATAGCACTAGATAAAAATAACACTTTAAGATGATAATATTATTTAATTATATTCTATATAATTTTTTAGAATATTTATAATATTATTCATGGAATAAAAACTACAAATTTATAATAAGGATGGAATTTTTTAAATGGTAAGATAATCATATTTTGATAATTATTATGAATAAATTAATATCATTTCTCGACATGGTACATTGAAATTAAAATAAGATGAAATATAAAATAATTTTATGAAAAATGTTTATTTTTGGGGTAATGAGGGAAAATATTGTTTTTATTAAATAAAATTAATCTATGATATAATAAATAAATGACAATGATTTAAAATTTATCAAAAATTATTTTGGATCAAAATATATTTAATAAATTACATAATTATTAATGGGTTAATGATTGATTGGATGATCATAACGATCATTCCCATCCTTAATTATCAACCAAAACATGTTTTAATTAATTCCAAAAAAATTATATACACTTAGTGAAGAAATAATCCTTGTTTAATTCTATAACTTCTCCAATCGAAAAGTATAAATAGCCACCACATCTACTCATTCTCCAAATAAAAATTATATTTTTTATCAATTTATTCCTCCCAGGAAGTATATATTATTTACCTCTCTTCAATGATGAATTTTTCTCTTAGACTGTTGGACCATCTATAAGAGAAAAATACTGAATAGTTGTAAGAGTTACCAATCATCTTCATTTGTTTTAATATCCAGAAAATAAATTAATTTTTTTATAAATTCATTTTTTCTATGATACCATTCTTTTTAATCGATCTAATTATAATAAATTTGATATAGTTAAATGATATTTTAAATATTTACTCACATTATTTTATTTACATAATCTATCTCAATGTTAAATTATGGGTACATAACAATCCTCTTTCCCTGTTAAGTTCATCACACCAATTATATTAAATTTCTACATTTCTTTTTTCAAAAATACCACTATTTTTATTCAATGGTATTATCCTCAATTTGATATTTTATCATTTATAATTTATTTATTTTATCTCATTATATCATTTTCATAAATTTTTACTATGTTTATTAAAGTGTTACCAGACCTCATTGTTCCTTTTCATGATAAATACATTAATTATATTATTTTTAACAAATACTATTTTATATTCAACAGTTTATGATATTCACTTCTGTAATATTTAATTTTTTTTAAAGTTAGTTAATTTATTACATCTAATTTTATCCTTTTCTTATAACCATATTATGTCGAATATATATATTCTCCAATATTCCCATTTAATATTTATTAGAAATTATTTTTTTATATATTTATTTAATCTTACATCGGATATATGTAAATTCCGTTAGTTCGAATTTATTATCATCCATTTGAATTCTATA
This sequence comes from Viscum album, assembly GCA_963277665.1. NCBI lineage: Eukaryota > Viridiplantae > Streptophyta > Magnoliopsida > Santalales > Viscaceae > Viscum > Viscum album. The sequence continues at coordinate 37,017,188 of OY728152.1, forward strand.
AAATGAGATAATACTTAATAGATGTAATTTTAGGTTTTTTCTAAGCTATTGGAATGTTATAGTGTCATGACCTCCTCCCACCAAAGATGCACCTCCTGAGCTGGCAATGGTGAAAGGGAGATAATGACCCCTGAGTCCCGCCTCCAGTAGGCCCCGGAGTGGCGACTAGCACCAAGGGTATGAGTTTTCAAAAATATGGGAGGCATTACCCTTTTTATTATTTATGATCAGAAAATAGGATGAGCCAAAAGCCAAAAGAAAAAGGGAAAAGTAAACGAAAATAAACCCAAAACAATCCCACATGCATGTTTAAACAATTATAAAACTAATTACAAGTACAAGAAAGATCAAAGTACAATACCAAAAGAAACAAGAGTACAACAACTGCAACAACTCCAACTGTCCCGACTAGTAGGTTCCCACACAGCCCTGGTAGTCCTCCTGGAAACCTAAAAGTAAACGTAGGGTGTGCATACAAGTATACTCAGAAGGGAAAACTAAAGCTCTCATGCACTGGTGGGGAGACATCCTAATTTCCAATGAGAACAACAGAAGAAACCAAAACCTATAATGGAATTCTATCCACCCAACCTCACCATCCACACTCACCAAAAACACAAAACAACAGGTAGTAGTATATAAGAACATGGGTATTGGGTACCCCACACCATTTCCCACTAGTTAGCTTCACTTCCTAATAGCGAACATCCTGACGCTACTACACTCTTCCCGCCCGCACACACCTGTGCCTCAAGAACCACATATCCCACCCACACACACCTGGTCCTCACAAACCTCAATCGCATCCCCACCGGAACACACCTGGGACTCATCCAGAAGATTCTTGGGAATATTAAACCTGCTCGAATATTCTTGGGGCAAAACCACCCAAATCTAAACCTACCCGAAGATTCTTGGGTGTAAGGTCGCCTCAAGCCATCACAACCTATCGAAGAAGGAGCAGGATGGAGCTAGTAACTGAGGGGAAAACACCCTCTCCCATGAAATGGGAGTGTTCGACACTATGTGATCAACATGGGTGGGGTGTGACAAAACACAAATATAAAGATATATATATATATATATATACCAAACATACATCCAAACCTATGGCTTCTAAACAGAGAAACTGAGCACGTGCCACGACACTGCTACTATGAAGCATACATACAATAAAAAACCCAATCCCCATTTAGGTTTTCATGTTTCAACAGAATTTGTTTATTAGTTCCTTAACTACTGGGTAACTATCATACCCGATCAAGGGTTTCATAGAACAAAAGCCTACCAACCACAAATCAAGTTAGATAAACCACAAGCAACACAACACCAACCTTTTTATCATCAACCAATCCCCATTGATTGTTCTCGCGTTTAATTTATTATCGTTCCAAACAGTTCATTTATCAACTTTCCATTTTTTAACATTGCAACCCATCACTGCATCCATACAACCATTATAACCACATCTCCACAATCGTATCACAAATCAAGGCTCATGCCACATCATCTCCCATTTAACATCATTTACCACAGCCTTGCTGCCCATAAAATTTGTAACAACCTAGGATTCACCCCCTTTCACACAACACGTAACCAATCCAACACCCACATTTTCATTATTCCATTTTTCAACTAGGGTGATCAAACAAGGGTTCTAGATTTTAATCATCCAACTTTACGTGATTAACCAAATTCCACATTCCACAAAGTTCCATTCACAAAAAATGGTCTAGAAAGATAGGGAAAAATTTAATTGTGTAAGCAAAGGCCCCCAATGACCGTGATTTTCAGTAGGCATAAGACTCTTCAATTCATAACATAACAATAGGATAAAAAATGATAAACATAACAACTTTCCCTATCCTCGTTCTTTAAGACAGTTATCAGTATCATTAAACTGGTTCAATTATGTCTTGTGAAAGCAAGAGGACACCCATCCCGCATGATGAAAAAAAGAGAGATATGAAGGCAAGATCCCAACCTCAACAGGTTTTGATCACAACGCTCCCCCAGATCAACCTTAGAAGACGTTCGTCGGCCTCCGTCGCTTCTGTCAAAACCAAGAAAAATATCCACAGGTGGAAGCTGGGATGAAAAGGCCGAAGGGAAGCAATAGATCCTAGCTCAGAAGTTTCGCCTCATCTTTACGATCTCGTGGCCGCTGACGGATCGTAAATTGGAGCTCGGATGAAGAAGTTATGGAAGAAAGGAGATTTGGAGTATCTTGGGAGAGCTCAACTCGGAGGAATGGGGAGGAGAGGAGTTAATTGAAAATGAGGAGATGTCCCCTCCTTTTATAGGTGAGAAAAACTAAAGTACACAGCATGTACTTCCTAGTACACGGTGTGTACTATGCCATTTCACACGGTCGCCACACGACTTCTTACATGGAATTCAACATGGCACACGACCGTTGACTGGTCAACACATGGTTTGATGGTAACACGTATGTGGGGAGGAACTACAGGACGTGTAGTATAGGCTACATGGCATGTAATCATTTATTTCATGCGGCATGGACATGCCTTCATCATGGAAGACAGCCATTGACTGCTCAACACATGGTTTAAGGGTAACACATACGCGGGGAGGAACTACACGAAGTGTAGTATAGGCTACACAACATGTACTCATTTTTTTCACGTGGCAAGGACATGCCTTCAACACGGGGTATACCCAGTAGGGTGGTACATGGGGTGTACTTACACTACATGGCATGCAGTTATAAAATTATGAAAAGTGTGGAAAAAGTCCATTCTACCCTTCAGAACACTTCATGACCTTCATTTCGACAAAGTAATGGGCTGTAGAGGTCCGGTCTATTACATCAGATACCTCTTAAAACATTCTCATCCCCGAGAATTCAAAAAACATCCCATAAGAACCCAACAAGATACCTCTTAGGGATGTCGTTATAACAGGAACCCAACCAAGAACCCTAATCATATGTGTTAGAAATTCATTCTCCTATATCGAGATATTATCTGCTTTAGGCGGCACTGACTCGCCTGCACAGGTTTAATCACATATGCATTAATGGGTCACGATTAAGAATTGGGTCTTCCCACTTCCTTATTTTAGGATCCATTATTCAACTTACACTACCCCCAACACCGTACAACCAACACACTGTCCGAACACATGGCTTGGGGAATTCCATCTCCCATGTCGAAATATTATCCGCTTTAGGCAGCACTGACTCGCTCACATGGTTTCAATCTCATACGCATTAATGCGTCTTGATTAAGGATCAGGTTTTCCCTTTCCACACATATCCGGACACGTTACACACATCCAAAGAACAAGGAAACCAAACGTCTCACAACCAACAAGCCAAGCATTCCATATATCTAAGGTACATAGCATAACATCAAAACAAAGCTCAGAAGAACCAAGAAAAACACATGTCAAAAAAACTCTGGGTATTGATCGTGCATCTGGGCCTCCCGCTCCTAAGTGCTCTCCTCGAGGCCGCTATGCCTCCACAACACACAAACCAAGGCGATGGTTCATCCACGGAGCACCTTCACTTTATGATCCTCGATTCTGACTGGTCGTTCCTCGAAGTTCGCGTCATCTCCAATATCTAGCTCTCCACAGTCGATAACGTGAGGGTTGTCGTGTAAGTACCGAAAAAGCTGGGAGACGTGGAAGATGTCGTGAACCTTCTCCAACTGAGATGGCAGGGCCAGTTGATATGACACCTCGCCGACTCACCTCTTCACCTCGAAAGGCCCGATGAACCTAGGGGAGAGCTTACACCCCTTCCCAAACTTCTGATGCCCTCGTCGAGGGGAAACCTTCAAGAACGCATGATCTCCCACATCGAACAGAAAGGGCCTCCTCTGATGATCAGCATAAGACTTCTTTTGGTCTTCAGCCACTTTCAACCTCTCATGCACAAGCTGAACTTTCTATGTGGTGCTCTATACTACCTCTGGCCCAAGAGCACCTATCTCACCACCCTTTGCGCAACAAATGGGTGAACGACGTGGTCTTCCATACAAATCCACAAATGGTTCCATGCCAATAGTAGAGTGGAATATGTTGTTGTTGACGAACTCTACTAAAGGCAAGTTTCACACCCATGATCCTCTGAAATCCAGAACGCATGCTCGCAGCATTTCCTCTAACGTCTGGATAGTCCTCTCTCTCTTCCAATCGGTCAGGGGGTGGAAAGCAGTGCTCAGGCGTAGCTGGGTGCCAAAATCATACTGTAACCCCCTCCAAAATTGTGAGGTAAACCATGTATCTCGATCTGAGATTATAGTATTTGGAACTCCATGCAAATATACCTCCTCGTCTACATACCTCTGTGATAAGGTACTCACCGGGCCCGACTCCTTAATTGCAATGATGTGAGCTAAGTTCGTCAGTTCATCCAACACTACCTAGATACCATCATAACCACCCTGAGCTCTGGGTAGTCCTATGGCGAAGTCCATTGAGATTTCATCCCATTTCACTCAGGTACATCTAACGGATGCAAAAAACCACTGGGAACATGATGTTCAACCTTTACTTTCTAACACACTGGGCACTTAGCCACAAACTCCTCCACTGCCCGTTTCACCCCGGGCCACAAAAACTATTCCCTCAAGCCTTGGTACATTTTTTAAACTCTCGGATGCACCGCCAAGGATGAGCTATGGAACACACGGAGAACTCCCTCACACACCGCCTCCGGAACAAACAACCTTCCATGAAAAATAATCTGATGTCAGATGTCCTCTGACCATCCTTCTGAAGCATTCCCCTGATCGATACGATCTCGCATTACATCTGCCTTGGATTCTACCCACTAAGACTCTTCCACATGCTGCAATAAGGAGGGTTGTACCGTTATCTAAAAAAACAGCCTCTAACACCCTCTACCCATGCATCCAAGTGCAAGGCAGCCAACTCTCCCATCGCTTTCCAAGCATCAGCGGATTCCCAAACCACTTCCTTATGCGGTTTCCTGCTTAGGCCATCAGCCACAACGTTACCCTTACCTTCAGTGTAAGAGATCTCGAACTCATAGTCTTGGATAAACTCAACCCATCTCCACTACCGTAAGTTCAGGTCATGCTGGGAGAAGATATAACGCAAGCACTTGTGATCTGAGAAGACCACAAAGCACTCCCCAAAGAGGTAATGTCACCACAACATCAGTGAAAACACTACTACTTCATGCTCTAGGTCATGGGTGGCATAGTTACGCTCGTGAGGGTGCAACTACCAAGAACCATAATAGAACACTCCCTTCTTCTTCATCAGCACGCACCTGAAACCAAGTCCATAAGCATCGCAAAACACCTCATACAAAAAACCTTCCTCTAGAAACTTGAGTACTGGAGCACCGAACAACATCTCCTTTAGGTAGTCCAAATCATTCTGGAACTACTCGCTCCATTGGAAGACCTGGTTCTTCCTATTCAATGCTATCAATGGAGCAGAAACTCAAGAGAAGTCCAAAACAAACCTGCGATAATAACCTGCCATCCCCAGGAAACTACGAACTTTGGCCACGCTCTTGGGTGCCTCCCAAGAAACCACTGCCTCCACCTTCAACGGCTCCACTGACACTCCATATTGAGACACCATGTGCCCAAGGAAGTGTACTTCTTGTGTTAAGAACTTACACTTCAAAAATTTCCCATAAAGCTGGTGGTATCAGAGGACTTCCAAGACTACCCTGAGATGCTCAACGTGCTCCTCCTATGATATTGTGTAGATCAGGATGTCATCGATAAACACAATGATTAACCGGTCCATAAACTCTCGGAAGACAAAGTTCATAAGTCCCATGAACACAACTAGTGCATTCGTAACTCCAAACGACATCACTACAAAATTGAAGTGCCCATACATGCACCTGAAATATGTCTTTGAGATGTCATTGTTCTTTACCCTCAGTTGATGATATCCAGATCGTAGATCAATCTTTAGAAAACCAACATGCTCCCCTCAGATGGTCGAAGAGATCATCTATCCTTGTAAGGGGATAACGGTTCTTTACCGTTACCTGATTCAACCTTCGGTAGTCTATGCATAGCCTGAGACCACCATCTGACTTCTTCATGAAAAGAACTGGAACACCACATGGCGACCCACTGGGTAGAACAAAACCCTTCTGCATAAGATCGTCTAACTGAATCTAAAACTCCCACAACTCTGGTGGTGCCATCCGAAAAGGGGCCCTCGAAATCAAACGGGCACTAGGATGTAAGTCTATCTTGAACTCAACATCACGTCAGGGGGGGGGGGCAGAGTCACAACCTTCTCAGGAAAAACATCAAGTAACTCTCCAAAAACCTCTGGGACATCCGTCATCTCTTTATCATCTGAAACCACTGATAACCATCCTAACAAGGAAAGGGGAGGCATCACATGCGGGCTTCCCACCTGATAGCTTCTCTCACCAACAAAGGCTACATGCTTCCCATCCACGTCGGAGAACACGACTCTTCTTAGGAAGCAGTCGATAATGGAACTATTTGAAAACAGCCATTCGATGCCCAAGATGACATCATATGGCTGCATCTGTAGTAAATGAAGATCCCCACTAGATCGATGTGGTCCCAACATCAGCCCACATCCTCGAAAAACCCAATATATGCTGGTCTGAACTCAAACTGGTGTACTCAGCACCAGGGGTATGGAATGTCTCTCTACGTCTAGACCCAAGGCATTGGCTAGACCGGGTGAAACAAAGGAGTGTGAAGCTCCCAAATTGAACAAAGCAGAAACAAGAGTGCTGAACAAACAAATAGTACCTTGCACCACCTCTGGTCCTGCTGGAGCCGCCAACTCTACTGGATGCAACTGTCCATTCCTAGCTCCTCTGCATCTCTGATGTCGACCACCTCCCCGACCACGCCCTGGTTGAGGCCCCTGAGGAGCACCTTGTGGTCGGCCTCCTCCTACAAAGTCTTCCCTCGGAGGAGACGGGTCCTGCTGCTGCAGGAAGGGACTCACCGGCAACTGGTGCTGCTGAGGTGGGCGCTGAACCTGCCAACCACCACCGTACTTAGCTCGGGTCGGGCACTGACTCTGAACGTGCCCGAAACCTCCAAAAGAGAAACACTTCAGTCCCGGTCTTTTGAAAAAGGGACGAGGACACGAAGATCTTAACTGGAACTGCTGGGGCCTGCTCCCTACAGGCCTGAATCTGGAAGGTTCTATCATAGGAGACCTGCTATTGACTGCCTTCCCCTTCAATGAACCTAGCTAGATCCCCTCTCATGGTGCACCTCCATGAGAGTGCATCCTCTCTAAAACATCTTCCTTCTTATGTACTTCCACGTACGTCGGAAGGGTGAAGTGGGTGACAACATACTGGACTGAAGGACGAAGCGCCTCCTCCAAACGTCTCACCCGAGATTCCTCATCTGGAAAGAGATTCAGAGAAAAGAGTAAGAGAACCTTAAAATTTATGCCCAACTATCGTACTTACATACACCCCTGCCTAAGGGAGAGTAAATTCGTCCGCTTCTTCACGTTGATCATGGAAGAAAGGAATTCCTCTCAGAACTCCTTCTCAAAGTCAGCCCACCGAACCTTTCCCTCTGAACTCTCCCCAAGGTAGAGCGTCCACCACTGACGTGATGCACCTCTCAGCTGACTGACTGCTAGGGTAACCCAGTACTCCCTCAGATCATGGATCAAAGTAAAAGAGATCCCTATATCCTTAATCCAGCCCTTCGTCTCCATATCTGAAGTACTACCCTCATACTTCTTGAGGGTTTGTCATTGGAATGAACGGAGAGTGTTTTCCCACTGGCCATCTTCCTCCTCTAGGTCAATCCTCAACTGATCGACCGCCTGAATCTGTTGGGACTTGACTGTCTGAGTCACTTGGGGATGATGTATAGGTGCTATAGATGTACAGTAAACAAAGATCGCCTAAGCCCAAGTAGCAAGGAAATTTCTCAGGGTTTCATTTTATCATTTTTTTTAAATTTCTTTCACAGAACACAGAAATCAAGTAAAAACACAATCATGATGATGCATGTACCTTTACTAGGGTCTCTACCATGCAATCAATGTACTCTCACTTGGTCGATTGGTAGGCTTAGAGTCCTCGCATCGGATCATGGGGGGCCCTAAAATCTTGTGTCCTGGTCGGTCTTCCCTGGCCTATGTCACAGACCATGATTATCCAACACTGTTTCCCTACCATCCCCTTAAATCCTCACTATTCCAAACTCCAGACTCCATCCTATCTCTCAACCATCACCTCTGATACCATTCTGTCATGACCCCCTCCCACCAATGATACCCCTCCCAAGCTGGCAATGGTGAAAAGGAGATAATGACCCCCCGAGTCCTGCCTCCAGTAGGCCCCGGAGTGGCGACTAGTACCAAGGGTATGAGTTTTCACAAATATGGGAGGCATTACCCTTTTTTTTATTTAAGATCGGTAAATAGGATGATTCAAACACCCAAATAAAAAGGAACAAGTAAATGAAAATAAATCAAAATCAATCCCACATGCATGTTTAAACAATTCTAAAACAAAGTACAAGTACAAGAAAGCTCAAAGTACAATACCAAAAGAAACAAGATTATAGAAACTGCAACAACTCCAACTGTCCTAACTAGTAGGGTCCCGCACGGCCCTGGTATTCCTCCTGGAAACCTAAAAGTAAATGTAGGGTGAGCATACAAGTATACTCAGTAGGGAAACATAAATCTCTCGTGCACAGGTGGGGAGAAATCCTAATGTCCCGTGAGAACAAAATTAGAAACCAAAACCTATAAAGGAATTCTATCCACCCAACCTCACCAACCACACTCACCAAAAACACAAAACAACAGGTAGTAGTATATATGAACAAGAGTATTGGGTACCCCGCACCTTTCCCACTAGTTAGCTGCTCTTCCTAACGGCGAACGTCCTAACGCTACCACACTCTTCCCACCCACACACACATGGGCCTCACAACCACATATCTCTCCCACACACCCCTGGGCCCCACAAACCAAATCACATCCCTGCCTGAACACACATGGGCCTCATCCCAAAGATTCTTGGGAATAGTAAACATGCCCGAAGATTCTTGGGCCAAAACCACCCAAATCGAAACCTACCTGAAGAGTCTTGGGTGTAAGGTCGCCTCAAGCCTCACAGTATATGGAAGAAGGAGCAGGAATGAGCTAGTAACTAAGGGGAAAACACCCTCCCCCATGAAATGGGAGTGTTTGGAACTATGTTCTCAACATGGCTGGGGTGAGACAAAACACAAATATACATATATATATATATATATATATATATATATATATATATATATCAAACACAAAACCCAACCTATGGCTTCTAAATAGAGAAACTGAGCACGTGACTCGACACTGCTACTAATAAGCATACATACAACAAACAACCCCAACACCATTTAGGATTTCATGTTTCAACAGAATTAGATTATTAGTTCCATAACTACGGGGAAACTATCAAACCAGATCAAGCGTTTGGTAGAACAAATCCCTGCCAACCACAAATCACGTTAGATAAACAACAAGAAACACAAAACCAAATTTTTATCATCAACCAGTCCCCATTGATTTTTCCAGAATTTAATTCATTATCCTTCCCCACAGTTCATTTATCAACTTTCCACTTTTTTAACATCGCAACTCATCACTGCAACCCTGCAACCATTGTTACCACATCTCCACAACTGTATCACTAAACAAGGCTCTTGCCCCATCATCACCCCTTTAACATCATTTACCGCATCCCCGCTGCTCATCTTATTCATAACAATCTATGATTAACCCCCCCCCCTTCACACACCACGTAACCAATCCAATACCCACATGTTCATTTTTCGATTTTTTTCAACCGGGGTGATCACACATGGGTTTCAGATTTTAACCAACCAACTTTACGTGATTAACCAAATTCCACATTCCACAAAGTTCCATTCACAAAAACGGTCTAGAAAGATAGGGCAACATTTAATTGCACTAGAAAAGGCCCCCAATGACCATGATTTTTAGTAGGCATAATGATCTTCAATTCACAACATAACAATAGGATAAAAAATGATAAACATAACAAATTTTTCCATCCCCATTCTTTAAGCTAGTTATTATCTCTATTAAACTAGTTCATCTATGTCTCATGAAAGCAAGAGGACACCCATTCCGCATGATTCACAAAAGATAGAGATGAATGTACGATCCCTACCTCAACAGGTTTTGATCACAATGCTCCCCCAGATCAACTTTAGAAGTCGTTTGTCGGCCTCCGTCGCTTCTGTCAAAACCCGGAAAAACATCCTCGGGTAGAATTTGGGAAGAAAAGGCTAAAGGGAAGCAACCTATCCATGCTCCAAAGTTCCGCCTCGTCGTTATGATCTCGTGGCCACTGAAGGATCGTAAATCGGAGCTCAGACGAAGAAGTTATGGAAGAAAGGAGCTTTGGTGTCTCTTGGGAGAGCTCTGCTCGGAGGAATGGGGATGAGAGGAGTGATTTGAAAAGGAAGATAAGTCCCCTCCTTTTATAGGAGAGAAAAACTAAAGTACACAGTGTGTACTTCCTAGTACATGGCGTGTACTAGGCCATTTCACACGGTCGCCACGCGACTTCCAACACGACCTTCAATGCGGCACACGGCTGTTGACTGGTCAACACACTGTTTGAGGGTTACGCGAACGAGGGGAGGAACTAATAGGCATGTAGTATAGACTACACGGCATGTACTCATTTATTTCACGCGGCAAGGACACGCCATCAACACAACACATGACCGTTGACTGTTCAACACACTGTTTGAGGGTAACAGATACACGGGGAGGAACTACACGACGTGTAGTATAGGCTACACGGCGTGTACTCATTTATTTCATGCAACAAGGACACGCCTTCCACACAGGGTATACCTGGTAGGGTGGTACACGGTGTGTACTCACACTACACGGTGTCTAGTTACAAAATTCATAAATGTATGGAAAAAATTCCATTCTACCCTCCAGAACACTTCGTTACCTTCTTTTCGACAAATGAATGGGTAGGACAGGTCTGGGACATTACATATAGTTATCTTAATATGATAAAACAATTTTACATTTTTGTTTATAAAATTTATTGATTGTTTTAATGGGAATAAAATACTTATATAGAATCTATAAGTGGGTGAGGATATTAATATTTTCTACATGTAGTGTAGTAACCCAGAACATGATGTATTTGGATTTGAATTGATCTTCTCCTAGTACGTAATAATATGCCATACATAGTACATTGTTGGAAATTCCTATGGAATATGCATAGATCATCTATATATACATAAAAATTATTTTAAATTATTTATATATCTTTATACTAGACTCCCACATTGTAAACGTTATATATCAGTGTTGATTCATGGATATAGGGAAAATAATTTTGTCCCGTATAAATAGTTATTTCATATAATAATATCTTGTAAGATCACCCTTATTGTCAATTGTTTATAAGTAATTATGTTGTTAGCTCCATGAGAATTGTACCATGCATTCTTATATTATGTGATGGTCAGAATTAGAAATTTATGAGACGGGTGGGGACTAGATTCAAATATCCCTTACCTGAACTTGTAGGTATGATAACATAACTACGATATAATATTTGGAGAATCAACAAAATATACGTAAGATGACTTGGAATGAGGCGTTGTTGTTATGTTTATGATGTATAAAATTACACATTAAAATATCTATTTTTTATTTTTCCATGTAATAATTTATATTTATATTCTACATTGATTTATTTCTTCTCATAGTTTCATTTCATATGGAATAATTTATTTTAATTATTCTTTACATAATGTACGAGTTATACATGAATCCTCCGTATATTGACCAATTATTAAGCATCTAAATTCACCAATTTATGTTGTTTTAATTTTACTAGGAAAAATATGAAAACTACCTATGATAAATAAGTAGAATTAAGAATAATAATATTTTCATGTATTATGATGATGTACTGTTATTTTTTAATGTAATGTACAACTGTAATTTGTATATTGATTTCAGAGGTTGTTAAACTATTAGATGTTTTCTGTACCATTATATTAAAATATCGCCCAACACATGGGTATTGTATTTTTGGTTTTTTCATTGAATATATATTAATATATAAATCATTATTTCTTTGGAGACCATTTTGAATAACATAGTGAAGAATATATATCTTGGTTCTTCGTATGATTTAATTATATGTAAATGTGAAATATGTAAAAGTGGATATTGCTGCTATTACAAATAGAGTAATAAAAATAGTAAAATGTCACCATGGACTTTTTCAATGGACTCTCTAAATTGTATAAGTTATATAATTCACATGTGGTTTTATTTGATTACCATATAATGTCATCATAGTTAATTACTATTATATATGATTTCTCACTTCATCATATTTCTATAATGCATATCAATGATGTATTATGTTTTCATTTATTAGCACATTATGTTGTATCAAATTGAGATAGAAGTTTTTCCTCAATGTTCCAGTGTAGTATTATACGTGTTTTGGATATATTGTTGAGTTAAATAATTATTTTCATCCATATTATTTTTGTCAATATGAGACACCACTAATAATGTATCGTATATGTTGAGGTATTTTTCAATGAATTTTAATGTTGTTATGGATTAACACCTTCACGTATTCAAATCTTTTTACAATTATATCACTCACCAGAACACTCGTATGGATTCGTAAGAATATTTATAACAAATTTGTTGAATAAATAGAATGTGTTGGGGAAATTTCCAAAAAAATATTTTGAGATGTAAGATACATGAGTAAATTTTTATGAAACAAATATCCATTCATAATCGTATCAGTTAACTTATAATAAGTATAAATGATATGTTATTTATCATCTGTGTAGCGTGGAATTTGTTGTCAGTTTCAAAAATCTATTTTCTTAATTTTCAAAAAATTCACATTATGGTTGAGTTACAGCCAAAAAAGGCCACTCTTAGAGATGTTAAATTCTATGAACATGAGGATGTGACAAAAATTAAAAAATATACATTCATTTAGAGATATCACAATCCCTCTAGGGATCAAAGTCTATGTCAATATGTGGGAAGTTAAAGTGGAATATGATGGAATGAGTATGCATTCTTCCCACATCCACCACTTCTTATCTGCCTGTGACCATATAGAAATACCCTGAATAAACAAATCTTGGGCCAATCCTTTCAATTTTGTATTTTTTTTCCAAACATCACATCCGCAGACTCTAAACCGATTGTTAGTTAATAATGGATTTGCAAGAAAATGTTGGACACATGTGTCTCTAATCATACAAACCTCACCATTAGGTTGGGATAGAAGAACTGTGCCTATGATTTTCATCCCTTGTGCACTATCTCCCTTAGTGGTACCAAGCACTTCACCTTCTTATCCTATGATAATACTAGTGTATGAAAGGAGCCATGAGGCCACCAGAGTGGAAGACCCTACACCCCGATCATCCACTACAGAAATAATGTTCATAACCTTCCAAAAGAAAATATAAGAGATTTATAAAGAAATGAGTTCTCAACCCATGTTATATTATTTCCTTATGTCTTTATTATACACTACAGATTGTATCTTATAACTAGGTGATTGATTTAACCTCTATCATGTTCAGGATGTTATATTTGAATCTCTCCAAATATAATACAATTTTTATCCAACATATTTAATAAAAATAATTTCCATTATGTTTTATAATATTTTTTGACATGATGAAAAAGAAGTAAAAATAATGAATAGATGAGATAATGTAATATAGAAAGAGAAAACACATCTAGTTAATTTTATCTAAAAAAATAAGAAATTCTTAGAATCTACCTAGGAACTCAGGTATTAAATATGGTAGATATATACTCATTTGTTTACATTATAGTGAAAGAATATTATGTTAAATTACATCCTAATAGTGGATGAATAAAAATCCCTGTATTTTATGATATAGATTTCTTTAAATAATTTTCATATCTTTTATTTCTATCTTTACAAACAACATTGAGATTGAACAATCAATGATATACTATTGTTACAGAATTATTCAATTTGAAAATTATCCCCAAATCTATTTGATTTGTCATTATTAATAAGGATAAAAAAACTTATAAAAAGTTTATGGTTTGCATAAGTTAGAAATTATATAAATGGTTCTTAATTTAATAGATATATAATAAAAATATGATTTGAAAATTAAAGAGATGTTTATCTCAATTTTTTTTATGAAGCCGTGTGTTTTCTTCATCCTAAAATAAATAAATCACTATTGGTGAAGTATATCAATGTAATGTATATAATTCTTATTAAGTAATATTTTGTAACATTCATCTAATGTTCTTTATTAATGTTATATATACAATTATAATATTATGATTTTAATTTATTATTATAAATGGTTCATATCATCATATTTTGAAACATTATTTGAAAATGTGTGTGTTACACATATATAAATCGAATCATGAAAAATTGAATCTATTTTTTTGAGTCAACAAGATCAAATTGGGGATATAGGTCTCGTATATTTTTTTAAATAAATGTAGTAATGATAATAATTTTTCTTCATTCCTATATGTAGAAATTAGGTAAAACAGGGTTAAAAAATATTGATAAGGCATTAATTTTTTTTAAAAAATTAATAATTATCAAATTTTATATATGGGATTATTTCATATATATCCATGTCTTGATTATATTTTTACTTATTCCATATTTTTTTGAATATGTTGCATATATTAATTTATGAAAATAAAAAATAAAAAATGTCACTCTCATGAATTTAATATCATTAAAATTTATTCATAAAGTTAAAAATTGTATATTTTCAATGATAAATGTTTATTTTTAATATAAATTAATTATATTTTTCATAGTCATTTATCTCTTATTATTAGATATTAAATTATTACCTTAAATTACAATAAATCTTTCACATAGTATTTATTCAATTCATTGAAAATTAAAATAATTTAATTTAAAAATATATAATGTATTACAATTTAGATGAATTTTTATATTAAATTATTTTAGATAAATATAAAAAATTATGGTGGTGTTATTTGATTATAATTAATTTTTGGTTTTTTAAATATTTATTCCATGTCAAATTAAATGAACATTATCAAACAATTAAATTTTTTGATATATTTATGAAAATATTTCTTTATTAACCTATATAAATTTGATAAAAAATATGAATGATTACAAGGTATGTTATATAAGGACTAATATACCATCAATTGTCAATTTATTAGAAAATTTTATATTTTTATGTAATATTTTAATGCATTAAAATTGAAAAATGGGTTACCTATGTTATTTATAATATTATTTATGAAAGGGGTCAATATAAAAGAAAATGTATAAAATGACACCAAATCTAATATAAATATCATCAGATGATGATACTTTTAACTTATTATCATATAATATACATCTATTTATATTTGAATGTGTTTTTCAATATTATGGGAAAATTAAATTTTATAAATTTAATTAATTCCATGAATTCACCTCCCATCACATATAAAAGGGTACCCCTTATCGATAATTCCTCAATCATTTTTAGAAAAAGGGGTCAAAAAAGAGAATACATAATACACTAAAATATTCTTTCACTATAATATATTACATTTTATCATTCCAAAATTCCATCCATTCATGGATTATAGGATATGATAAAAGTGGGTTATCAATGAAGAGGTATAACTCTTAACTGAGGATTTTGAATTTTATTTATTTTACAAAATATTCTAAATCTATGGTATCCATTATAAAATAATGAACTTAATATATTAAATCTATTAAATTATTATTATGGTGATGTAATAACCATCATCATCCTTTTTTTCAATCATACATATAGAAAAAACATCAATCATGTAAACATACGTCTTACCAGCTCCACTTATAGATGAAAATTGTTTATCGTCAAAAAGATACAAGGATTGTAATAATTATTAATTAAAAAAATATGTTATTTATTATAATATTATGATTATATAAGGATTAATTATTAGTGACCAATAATTTTTTTCCATATATCAATAAATGGAAAGAACATTCAAGCCAAATTATATAATACCATCTCTTTTAATCCTGTAATTCGTTTAAATTTATCAAGCATTATATTGATGAATATATATATAATTATTATATATATATAATAATTTATAAAATAACTGTGTTTATGGAACCATGATGATTAAATACATTCCAATATTGTTACACTAAATCTTGAGTGACAAAAGAAGGAATTATTTACCAAAATAGTGATTTTAAAGATGAATTGTTTACAAATGCGTGTTATGGTGTCATATTAAAATCATGTGTTGTATGTTATATATTAATGTTGTTATGAAATATATATATGATAAATATATAACTATTATATATAAATTAAAATTTTTAATACGAGTGATGATACATGTCAAAACAATTTTACAATATAATCTCATAGATTATTATGATTTATTATGATTAAGACTCTCATGAAGAAATTTAATAATTTGATGCTCAATGATCCAAATAATTTTCTTCTTTGGGGTTTATTTTTGGGAATTTCATGTTATCGATATATTATCCTCAGTTTACAGACTCATGTTACTAAATGATATTTTCAAAGAAGGATGATTAGGTTTTTCTATTTAGTAAGGAATCCTTTTCCTCAATTTCCACGATTTGTGATTATAGCTTAATTAATTTAAATAATATATATGGTTTTACACTCATTTTCACCCATATTAGAATTTTTTGAAAATGATTTTTTCAGAATTTTCTTTTCATTTCATGAATGATGTACATTGGGGATATTTTAATGAAAATGTGAGAGAAATATTGTTTTTAATGTACAAGGCAAGAATTAAATTTCCCTCCATTATGACCATTCTTTGATTTTTAGGAAACACTATTGGACTCCAATGTTATTTTTATTTAAAATGTTTTCCAGGATATTTTGGAAATATTTTTATTTTATATATTTGAATTCAATGTGGAAATGATAATTTATAAATGATTCTACTATATGATGTTTTAAAGGAATATATCATCTAAGATGAAATCAATAGATGTGATATAATATATAAAAACATATTTATATCATGATAAAATTATTATTTTTTATTTTTTATATATTATGAGAATGATGAATAGTGTTTATAAATCTTTTTCCTTTTCATGAGTTGTGCTATGATTAATTGATGAATTTTTTTATGAAAACTGATTCATTTACAGGGGTTATTCCAAGATGAAATCTAAATAAGACATAATTTATTTACATGGTTTATAATACGAATAATGTTTTTTGATTATTTTTAACAAATCTACAAAATTTTCATCTTGTGATGATAGGTATTATATTTATATATCCCTTTAATACATTGGCTATATATTGATATATAATGAGGTAAAAATATCTGGAATGGGGAGGGGATAACATTGAGTAAGGGATAATTTTTAATATAATAGTCCTAGGAGAGAATGTTTACTAATATGATGGATTTGGTAATTAACTCAATAAATAATGAAATTCATTGATGTTAACCATGAATACTTCGAAATTGATTTATTATGCTTATGTCTATACTATGAATCTATAGATTAATTTAATGGTATTGTCTAATACATTATATTCATTAATTTATTTATATTTCCTGACTTATGACCATCCACTCATGATCACATGACTTAATTTAATGACCTATTATATTTGGGGAATGGGATTGAAATGACAGTCATGTTTTCATTTCACTATTGATCATGTTTTACTTTTGTGATAATTGATATCTCATAATATTAAAATTATAGTGAATCTGAGAAGAGCCATTCATATGTTTGACATCACCATTATAGGAAGGATATTTTTATGTATTTTAGATATATGAAAGGATCATGATATTATTAGTTATGTTGGATATGATGTATATTTCATATGAGCATGTTCTTTTATATCCATGATTATATAAGAAAATGAGGAAAACCATTCTGGAATGGGTTGTTATGTTATATAATGAATATTAAATTAATAATATGTAATTACTCTATATGAAATATATGGACATATACTCTCTGTATTTTTTCTGTGATGGTATATAAGAAAGAATAATTATTATTATGGGTATTTTTTATTGGGTTAAAGCATATGTATCCCTTTAGTTAAACATGAATGATTATTTTTGATGAATTATATTACATTATTTGTGTTATAGGTTAAAAGGTATGAAATAACCATTATGTTTTATGAAATTATAATGTCTAGGTAATTTATTTAATAATGTATATTACATTATTAGTCTGTGGAAAGATCATCAATGGAACATTCTTGTTTTTATTTAAAATTATAGATTAATTTATTATTCCTTCATATAATTCTACATATAGATTTTGGATACCTATTATATTTTTCTATCTAATTTAGTTTTTTATAACATATAATGTTTGGATGAATATATTTGTATTCATTTTGGGATTATATTAACCATTAGATATTGATTTTAGTGCACCAAGAAAAATTAATTTATCTTGAATTCTCTTCAATTATAGAAAAATATTTTATTTTGGTGGAAATTAATAAAATGATGAAAGTTTACCAATCAATTTATTATAATAGATTTTATAATTATCCAATATTGGAATTCAATTACTTTAAATCAAGTAAAAATGATATTGAAATAAATACATGTTCATATTATATTCATTTATGATGAATCAATGATTGTTTGTACACTTCATCGATATATAGTTTTATGGTACTACACTTTCTCTTGATCATTAAATGTCTTGATATCAATGGTTTATATCACTGCATAACATTACTTTCATAATAAAATTTTAACCGTTTTCCATATTTTAAATTTTCACTATGTTTCTCCTTATATAAATCACATAATTTGTTATTCTATATAATCATTTTATTTCCATTTTCCACATTTCAAAGGATGTTTTATTATCTATTTTTTATGATTTGATTACAGAAAATGTTTTTTAAACTGGCACAAACATGATTACAAAGCTCATTTTCAAATTTAAGGAATAAATATAATAACCTTCAGGGGAGAAAATGGAATATCAACAAATTTTCAAATAAGTCTATATTGAACCCCTTATACCAAACCCTGTAATGATTATTATTAAAAAATGAAATATTTTAAATTAAATGTTACACTTATAAAATAGTTATTTAAATAGATGGTATTAATATTATTAAATATGTAAATAAATATATATATATATAGTCAAACTATATAAAATTTATATGATAAAATCATAGGATATAGTCATTATATTTTAATTAATTTAATTTTGTACTTCAATTTTTTTCAAAAATGGTTTTTTTAATTTTGTGATTGAAAATTGTAATAAACTTCTAAAAAATTAGAAATATTTTTATATAAAAGGGAATAATTTATCAAGTAAAAAAATATGAATTATTTTAGGTTGATACATTTGAAATTATTTGGAAATTCACATTTTTTAGTTTTAAAATTTTACTATTATTGTAAAACTGTAATTTAATAACTCCAATTAAAGTAATATAATTATTTAACATGAGATAAAAATAAAACATTGACCATTTATCTATAAATTATAAAATTTATTTAATGGAATTTTTAATAATACTTAATTTTTCTAGAAGTAAATTTTTTTTATTTAAGGTACATTTTTCTAAAATCGATATTTCAATGCATTTTTATTTTTAATTTGAAAATAATTTATAACAAATATAAATTGAATTTTGATAAATTAGTTATGTATTATTAATTAGTAGCTCCATATTATATTTATATTACTATTTTATTTTTGTTCATTGTGTTTGGTAACAATTGTACCATTTCTTAGGAAGAAAAATGAAAAATAAGATACACAGGTAGAAAATTAAGGATATAATTAATAAAATTTATTAAACCACATAAATTTATTTCATTGGATAAGTTTTTTCAATATACTATAAAAAGGATCTCTAAAATTGGTCTTTTTAATTTCATTTAGGATTTATTTTAACCATTATAATAATTACGTAAATAAAAAAGTCAAAAATATCACATTATTGGTTTTAATATTTATAATTTATTTATAAATGTATAAATACAAAATATATTCAATAATAAATTATTATAATAAGGGAATTTTTTTCACAAATTAATTTAATGTTAAATTTGTGTGGTGAAAATATCTCTTTAAATGCTTATGCAATTTCGAAAAATTTCTGTCGCAACAAGTAGAAAAATCATATAAAAGATTTTAATAACACTAAATGTAATTTTATTTTTTTATTTTATTTTGTTAAAAGAATTATATTAAAAATATATCATTTTATTATACTTTTAAATTATTATATTGTATTTTCCTTATTATATTTTTTTCTTCAATTGACAAAATTGATGAATTTTTATAAAATTAACATAATATTATTTCATGTCAAATAAAATTTTAATTAATTATTTATAAACTGTAAAATATTTTGGATGCGAAATGGTAAACTATTTTCATCTCCTGGACATTTACGTTAAAATTTTTAAACATACAAGGAAATTTATAAACCTAAAATATTTTTTAAAAAATCATTTCCATGGTTTATGTAAATTTTTTTAACAAATTAATAAATCCAATATTTTATAATTAAAATAAAATTCCATCCTATAAAAAATATTGGGTAATAATATTTTGACAATATTCTACGTATCATCAATTCTAGGTCAATTTGGAATCATTTTACATGAGTTAGACAAATATTATATTATAAAATTTCATGTGTTTTTTAAAACTTGTCATTGTTTTTTATTTCTGAAAAACAAAATTCTAATGAAATATAATTCAAATAAGATATATATTGAGACATGTGAACAACATATGTATTTAAATATCAACCCTGGCATTTTTAATGAACACTTTTTGTTTTATAGTCACATTCCTGGCCCCAAAATAATAAGAACATTAATATTATGGTAATTATCAAAATGGTTTGTGGGTGATAAAAAAATATATTTGAAAAAAATAGGCCAAATAATATAAAAGTAAACTTTATGAGATAATTAAAACGTGATTTAATATAATACATTAACTAAATAAATTGTAAATTATTTCTCCTATATGTTAATTTATATTATTTTATTAATTAATGATATTTTTTGGAATTCCCCTTCCCTCACTAGTTAAATGGAACATACTCTCCTCTAATATCCATGAATAATGGTTCATTTTGATTATCAAATAGCATCCCCATTATATTCATAGAACCCCCCCTCATGTAATATATGTTTTATTTTGAATAGAAATCCTATTTATAGGGATTATGTTGGTATGTCCAAAGAAGAGGTTTATATTTTTTTTAAGAAAATAGTTTTATTAATTATTATACATCTATAAAATCACTTATCAAAATATAATAAATAATAAAATAAATATAATTGATGTAAATACATGATATTATATTAATTTAATGACTATTACCCCTCTCATCTTCAATTAAATGGGAAACAAAACCAATGTTCATGTGTACAGTGAACTACCGCCTCACGAACCGATATAAGTCATTTTCCATCAGTAAATCACACAGAATTTTATAATAACTATTTAAATATAAATAGAATATATAAACGAAATATTTATTTTTATTTATATATTATATATAACCTCATTTATAAACATTCCATCCATTGAAAATGATAATTTTTTTCTATGTGAATGTCTGGGATCCAACCTCCTGAAAGCGATGTGATTCATTTCTCAAAGCCACATTTCTTGGAAACTGTATACAAGTATACATAAATAAATTATATTTTTTTTATGATATAATCAGGATTATATAAATATAATATTATAATAACTGTCACGACCCGTCCGGCCGGGCCTGTGTCGTGACTACCCCAAACCCGCCTTCCATAGGCCAGGGGCTGGCGACTAGCACAAAAGGCCTAAATCCCTAAACTGGGAAGTCATTTCCTTTATAACTGTAAATAAACACATCACAATGCACAATTGGAATCAAAACACTAAGTAAAAATGTATACCAAATAAGTGTTGGAATGTAAAAAGGGGCCAGAAATACAAGCCCAATAGGAAAGTACAAGTACAACTGAAAGAAAGTACAACTGAAGAAAAGTAAAGCATCTATTGGGACGTCCTCCAGGGTTCCTACATAAAGGGTAGGTACAAATGGACTCCTCATCACTCTCGTCCATCTTTCTCCTCTGTGTACCATCACACCGAGTGGTCCACCTCTAGGTATTGTCTAGTCCTTCTACTCTCTGCCTCATTCAGCGATGTCCATCGTTTGCAACCAACACAACGAGGTACGTGGATAGAATGTGCTGGGTTGAGTATAATGATGATCAGGAGAGACCTCGAGACCCTCATGGTCTCACAAAATCCATAAAGGATAAACCACAATGTATGAAATCAATTGATAGCAATTACTAAGGTATATACCCATACATATACCTAAGTTATCTAGTAACCCATCTGAATCATGAGGGAAACACAAAAGTCATTGACTTAGTTAAAACCAGGATTTTTATTATCGAAACCACAGTTGGTGGTGTACTCTTCTTCTATCGAGTACATGGGGCCTTCCGCATCACACAGAGGTGCTTCCCACTAATCTAGGACTGCTGAGGTAGTATCCTATCGAGTACCGTGGGTCTACTTCACTAACACAGAGGCGCTCCCCACCACGGTTCTACCGCGCTCACACATAGGCACTCCCTCTCGTAGCCTGCAGAGGCACTCCTCTTGTCGTGTACATTGGTTCTATCATGCTCACATAGATGCGCTCCCCAAATTGGGTCAACTGCGTCACATAGAGGAGATCCCCATTGTTCTAGTTGAGTCACTCTGGGTCGGATCGGTCATGTAGTCGTCAGGTGTCATCCAGCTACTGGGTCTTAGTACTCTGTCCGCTGGCCTCTGGAAGGATCAGCTCCAAGAGATACTGTTCGATACTCAAACTATCACGAAGTGCCACGAGGAAGTATCTCAATGTTCTACCACATCACAGGGGTCTCAACGCCATAGACGACGCGTCGATCGGATTCCCGGTCTGTGAGTCACTAGCCTTTTAGTCCAGGGGGCCCAATTGGATTCATGTATGATCCAACCTGACCGTTACTAAAATATACCCCGAAATCTAGTGGGGTATTCTCAAAGGGATGTCTTCACTCCAAGAATACTGGCACCGCTGACGGTTGGTCAAATAGATGTATGGTGCCAATGATATGCCCCAAGAATTTAATGGGTCAGTAATGGGTCGGGGCTCGGTCCGACCTAGTCGGACCGAATTAGCCCAACCTAGACCAGGCCGACCCGCTGGGTCTGGGCCAGCCTGATAAATTCAGCCCAGTCCACTGGGTCCAACCTAGTGGAATGTAAGGGCGGTTCGTCCAGGATGTCGCCACATAGGTGGCCCGGACCGAAGACCAAGGTCGGTTCGGCTAGCACTGCGAGTGGTACGGCTCGGGCAACATGTCCTGGGATGTCGGCCTAGCTAGGAGACTATCGGGCAGGTCGCGGGTGCACCAGGTAGCATGCGGCAGGGGCCGGGCAGGCCGCGGGGGCGCCGGGCAGGGCGCTGGAGGCCCACTGGCAGGCAGGCCACATGCCGGGCAGGGTACCGGGAGGCCCAAGGCAGGCAGGCCATGCGCTGGGCAGGGCACCAGGAGGCCATGGGCAGCTAGGCCGCATGTCGGGCAGGGCACCGGGAGACCGCAAGTAGCTGGGCTGGGCACCACGTGGGCCGTTACTGCTTGTCCGGAAACATCGGTGTGCCCAGGGGGGGGGGTAGCATGATTCACTGAGGACGCGGGTAGAACAACCTTCTTCATCTTCACCTCATCTCCAAGCTGATGTTCATAATAATAAATATTGGAAGAGGGGTCGGGCCATGTTGGTTTGGCCTACACCATCCACATTTAGGTTGGTAACAATCGGCTCATCAAGAAGTAAGAATATGATTTTCAATTGTTATTTTCAATCTCCGCAATGTTTCCATTCCGAACAAAGGTGAGATAAATGAAAAAGGACATTTCTTGAAGTAAGCCCCTACCTTATATTCATTATTCACCATTTGTTGACATTGCAGAAATATGGACGTCGATTCGTGGTAGATGAACGCGTCCCACGTCAAAGGAGTTCAAGGAAGATAGTAGGAGGTGTCGTTCTTCATAATCGAAGGCATTCCTCGTTGGTGTTCATTGTCAGGAGAGCGTTCTTCACCAAAAGAGCGGTCTTTGATGGAGAACGTTCTCTCTTCTCCCAAGCACCAACAAAATGCCAAGGGAAAAAAATAGAAGAAAGCGTTGTCTATTAATTGTTGGCACAACAATTCAAATTGGGGTCTTTAATTAAATGATACAGCTCATTTAATAAATGGACTGGAGTTGGCTCCATTATGTTATAAGTGTTGGAAAAAATTAAATAAAGAGGAGTTGAAGGTTTCTCCACCTTAAATATGGTTTTCCAAGGGGTTACAAGCCCAGGTGGTCCCCACCAAAATTATACTCCCAAGAGTGGTTATGTTCGAGTGGGCCCCGCCACCATAACCTCTCGTGCGAGGTTATGGTGTGGTTGCCCCATCCCCTAACCTTCTCTTGGAGGTTTTAACCACCAAGAATAAAAATAAACCCACACATTATTTTTATTTGAAAAAATCGTAAAAAATAAAAAAAAACTGACTTTAATCCTCGACCAACTATCATTGAGGTGAACATCTTCCTAAGACAATACTGGTGCTACAAGTCCAACGGTGCCTTCAGATTTCAATTCTGAGAACCGGTTAAAAAGTAAAAAAAATCCCACTCATACATTTACTGAACTTACACGAAAAAAACGTCTTAAATTGATTCTGGGCACACTGGGCGTTGGAATAAAGGGATGTAAATTTTTGCGGACTCGTAAAAATTCCATATATTTAGGAATAAAATTTCCACAGAATTTCTGGGTCTTTACATTCTCCCCACCTAAGGAATTTACATCCTCGTAAGCTACAACTCAAACTATGGGAACAAATGGGGGTACTGACCAGGCAATTGAACCTCCGGCTCCCATGTGATCTCTAGGAGGTTCACGTGCTGCCAGCAAACGCGCACCTGAGGTATCAACTGTCCATGTAGGACTCTCTCCTATCAATCATCAATCTCCACTATAACCACTGTGAATGTTTCCCCATAATCGATGTCTAGGTATCCATGGTCGATGTTGTGGGAAGGGTCATGCACAAATCTCCTCAGCCGAGATATGTGGAAGACGTCGTGCACCCGGTGTAACTGAGGTGGAAGAGCTAATTGGTAATCCACCTCGCCTACTCTATTGAGGAACTATTAAGGTATGATTAATCTTTGTGATAACATTCCGCCTCGGCCAAATCTCTGAAGACCTTGTCAAGGTGAGACCCGTAGAATGAGGTGGTCACCATCCTCAAACTCTAGAGGCCTCCATCTCCTTTTATCTTAAGACTTCTTCCTGCTCTGTTTAGCCTTCATCCACTCCTATATGATATTCACCTTCTCCGTAATAGCTCGTACCATCTCTAGTCCGACTAGTGCTGACTCCCAATGGTAAGTCCAACACATGGGTGATCTGCAAGGTCTCCCGTACAAGGCCACAAAAGGGTCCATCCCTATAGTGGAGTGATAGTTGTTTTTGTATGAAAAAAACACCAAAGGCAAGTGATCCTCCCAGCTGTGTTGGAAGTCGAGGACACATGCACGTAACATGTCCTTTAGGGTCTAAAAATTCCACTCAGTCTGACCATCTATTTGAGAATGGAAGGCGGTGCTCAAGCGAAGCTGTGTCCCAAAAGCCTCATACAACCCCTTCTATAACTGGGAAGTAAACCGTGCGTCATGGTCGGAGACAATAGAGGAAGGTACTCCATTTATTCTCACAATCTCTTGCACATAGAGGCATCCCATGTTCTCTAATGAACCCTTCTCTCTGATCAGTAGTAAGTGGGCCGAATTGGTGAGTCTGTCAATGATCACCCAAATAGAGTTGTGTCCCCTAGATTCATGTGGAAGACTCGTCACGAATTCCATTGATATCCCATCCCGCTTCCACTCTGCGACCTCTAATGGTGGTACCAAGACTGCTGGTACCTGGTGCTTCACCTTAATTTGCTGACAAATGAGGCATCGAGAGACAAACTCTGCTATCGCCTTCTTCATACCTGGCCACCAGTCCTGTCTTCTGAGGTCCGGAGACATCTTTGCCACACCTTGATGTACCATTAGAGGGTATGTGTGGAACTCCCTCAATAGTTCCTCTTAAAGTGACACTGGTACAATAGTATGTCCTTTAATGAGGATGAAATGCTCCCCACATTCAAGAAATTTCATGAGGTGCCTGCCCTGTGGATATTTGATCATGTCATGTCTCTCAGTTAGCATCCCCATGCTATGCCTCCCTGACTCACTGAAGAAGAGGAGGAGGAACTGTAAGAGACTATAGGAATAATGCTCCATCTCTATCCACAATGCATATCTATAAAGCGACCACCTACTTTGTTTCTTCTCCTAACAGTTGTATACCAGATATCTTGTTGAGCGCATCCTCAACAATGTTCCCCTTCCCAGGAGTATAGACTATCTCGAATTCATAGTCCTAGAGGAACTCAAGCCAATGACGATGTCTTCGGTTCAGGTCATTCTGAGAGAAGATATACCTGAGACTCTTGTGATCAGAGTACATGGTAAAATGATTGAAAATTAGATAGTGTCTCCACATCATCAAGGAGAAGACAAAAACTACTAACTCCATGTCATGGGTAGCATAGTTTTGCTCGTGCTATCTCAACTACCGAGAACCATAAGCAATCATTGCTCGCTCCTGCATCAAGACACACCCGAGTCTAGTCCCTGAGGCGTCACAGTAGACTAAGTACCCCACACCTTCCTCTGGAAGCCTCAAGATGGGGGCACTAGTCAACCTTTGCCTCTGCTCTAGAAAGATTTACTAGCATCTCCCCGGCCACACGAAGGGTTTCCCCTTTTTCATAAATGCTGATACTGGTGCTGCAACTCTATTGAAGTGTGGGAAAAAAATAAGGTAGTACCTAGCCAAACCCAGGAAACTTCGTACCTCTGTCACACTCTTGGGTGGCTCCCAAGCAAGTACCACCTGGATCTTCACTGGATTCACTGCAACTCCAACCTCCAATATGACGTGTCCCATGATGTGAATCTCTCGAATCCAAAACTGGCACATCGAGATCTTACCATAAAGCTGGATCTCTCGGAGTGTGTCCAGCACTACCTTCAAATTGTAGGCATGCTCCTCCTTAGTTGTCAAGTAGATCAGAATGTCTTCGATGAAGACTATGACAATGAAATCGAGGTATGGCTGGAAGATCCTATTCATGAGTCCCATGAACATTGATGGAGTGTTGGTTATGACGAAAGGCATAACCTAGAACTCATCATTGCTTTAGCAACACCTGAAGGCCGTCTTCTTCACATACCTGTCTCGAACTCTGATCTGGTGATAGCCTGATCTGAGGTCTATCATTGAGAACCACCGTGCTCCCATTAGCTGATCAAAGAGGTTGTCAATCCTCGGGAGTGGGTAATTGTTCTTCACAGTCACCTAGTTCAGGTGAAGGTAGTCAACACAAAGCCTCAAGCTCCCATCCGCCTTCTTGGTGAATAGAATTGGGGCTTCCCAGGGAGAAACACTGGGCTAGATGAATCAATTCCCCAACAAGTCCTCCAGCTTTACCCGCAGCTCACGAAGCTCAGCGGGAGCCATCTGATATGCTAGAGTAGATATCGGTGTTCTCCTGAGGTACAGGTCAATGTATAAGTCGGCCTCTCTACGAGGAGGTATCCCTGGATCATTGTCAGGGAAAACATCCGTGTACTAGTCCACCACTATAGGATAGTTCAGACTCTCCACGTCAACTACTTCGTTGGTGAGATAGGCCAACTGATGAGTGATCAGCCACGCCCTCCTCCCGGTATGTCTGTCCTGCACTTCAAAGGCTCCCTTCTCCCTGGTGAAAGTGAACTTGGTCCCATACATGTGAACACACCGCACTTTACGCCTAATTCAGTCGATCTGAGCATGGACTATAGAAAACCAGTTCATACCCAAGATGACTTTGTAAGGCCTTGACACCGCTATGAGGAGATCCCAACCGAAACACTCACCTCCTAGAGTAATCTCACACTGACGGATCTAGTGTATAATCATCTAGACGGCTCTCGTAGGAGTCTCTAGATATAAGGATCGAGCCAACGGCTCCGTCGGAATCCCTGAACTCTAAACGAGGGTAGTGGCAATGAAAGAGTGACTAGAACCTGTGTCTATAAGAACTATAGCTACGGTGGAGTAGACACAGATCGTACCTCGAATCATCTCTGGAGCACCATGGTCGTATTCCTTAGCTGCCTAAAGCTGAGCTCTCTCTTTTCCACCAACTCCCTATGGTTGGGGTGGACCTCCTAGTGGTGGTGGTGGTAACAACTCGAAATGTCGTCCATCGCTAGTTGCACGACCAACTCCTCTACCACATCTTGTTTCTCCCTGTAGACCACCTCAATAAAAATTTTGTCTCTACCTGGGAGGGCCCCCAACTGTCTGGTGATCATTTGAACGGCAGTTCGTATAGTCACGAGCCATGTGACCCTATCCGCCGCATGAGTAACACTGCCTGCTACTGGTGTGTGTCTCTGCTCCGTGTGCCCTACATAACTGATTCTGAGTAATGATGTAGACCACCAATAGGTCTAGTCCTCTTGGACCTCTACGACATCTATCTACTGTCAGCTGTAGAAGACTCCGTTGTGTGTTGGATAATAGTGGGTCTCGCTACTGGTGACTGCTAATCAAGTAAACTCTCCACTACGAGGGCTATCTCTAACACTCCCAAATATGTTGGGATTCTATGGGAGATCATCAGAGCTATGACCTCTTGCCTGACCCCCTGCTCGATGGTCCGGGACCTAATGAACAGGTCTCACACCATATCTGTTGAGTTGCGCGAGAGGTCGGTATACCTCGTTGAGTACTGCGCCACCATCATGCCACCCAACTATAGATGTAGTAGCTCTTGTATCCGCACTGCGCTGAGAGTGTCTGGGACAAACTCTACCTGAAATAGGCTCTTGATGTGTACCCAGAGTAGTGTTACCTCTTCATACACCTAGGGACTCTAAACTAGGTCTGCTACTGGGGCTGGTGGAATTTATTTCCCAACGGAAAGTAGTACCGCTGGTGCCTCCGCTAGTAAAGTGCCCTACAACGAGGCATCATCACTCGATGGGTTGTTAGTACATACGACTCTTTCGGATCTAACTAGTCGTCCATGGGGTGGCATCTTGAAAGAAACAGATGTGGCACGGTCAAAAAATTATACTTGGTGAGCTGACCTAGTTGAGATGAATTAAATAAAAACATTGGAAAAGACACACGAAATCATTGTATTCATGAACTTTGTCAGAAATCAGAAGTCAGGGTTATGGTGTATGGATACGTCGGCCGCCCACACCCACACTGGACTCCCTGAACTAAAAACCACACTTAGTACCCTTAACACTATTTCATCATAGAAAATAAAGATCAAAGTTTTATATTCTGCTCTAGAACCGACACCTTTGATACCAATTTTTCATGACCCGTCCCCCGGGACCCGTATCATGACTACCTCAAGACAGCCTCCCATAAACCAGAGGCTGGAAACTAGCACCAAAGGCGTAAATCCCTAAAATGGGAAGTCATTGCCTTTATAACTGTAAACAAACACATCAAATTACACAAATGGAAAAAAATAATAAGTATAATTGTATAAAAAATTTGTGCTGGAAAGTAAAAATGGGTCCGAAATATATTCCCAACTGGACGTACAAGTACAACTGAAAGCAAGTACAACTAAAAAAAGTAAAGCAGCTACTCGGTCATCATATGGGGTTCCTACCTGAAGGGTAGGTATAGATGGCCTCCTCAGTAATCCCATCCATCTGTCTCCTCCGTGTACCTTCACACTGAGTGGTCCATCTCCTGGTACCGTCCATTCCTGTTACTCTCTGCCTCAGTCAAGGATGTTTGTCGTCTGCAACAAACACAATGAGGTGCGGGCATTGCCCATGCAGGGATGAGAATAACGATAATCAGTAGGGACCCCGAGACCCTAAAGGTCTCACAAAATCCAACAAGGATAAAAAACAATGTATGATATCAACAGATAACCATTACTTAGGTATATGCCCATACATATACCTATGTAATCTAGTAACCCATCTCAATCATGAGGAAAACACAAAAGTCATTGACTCAGCTCAAACCAGGATTTTTATTATTGAAACGATGACTGGTGGAATACTCCTCCTCTATCGAGGATCATGGGATTGTCACGTCACATAGAGGCGCTTCCAACAAACCGTGGTCTACTGAGGTACTCTTCTTATCGAGTACCGTGGCCCAACTACCCTCACACCGAGGCGCTATACACCACGGGTCTGCCACACTCACACAGAGGTGCTCCCCCTTGTAGCCTTAAAAGGTACTCCTCCTGTCAAGTATCATGGGTCTGCCCCGCTCAAACAAAGGCGCTCACCACCGTGGGTCTCCCGCATCACACACAGGCACTCCCCACTGGGCAAGTCGAGTCACTCCGGGTTGAATCGGTCAAGCAGTCGTCAGGTCTCATCCAGCTACTGGGTCTCTGTACTCTGTCCGCTCGCCTCTGAAAGATCTGCTCCATGAGCTACTAGTCGATACTCCAACTATCAAGAAGTGCCATGAGGAATTATCTCATAGGTCTACCACATCACTGGGGTCTCAACGCAATATATGGCGCGTCGATCAGATGCGCAGTCTGTGAGTTACTAGCCATTTAGTCCGGGGGTCTCAGTTGGATTCGTGTACAATCCAACCTGATGCTAACTCAAATATACCCTGAACTCCAGTGGGGTATTCTCAAAGGGACAGCTTCACTCCATGAATACCAACGCTGCGGACGGTTCCTCAAATGAATGTCCGCTATCAAAGATATGACCGAAGAAGGTAATGGGTTAGTAATGGGCCTTGGCCCGGTCCGACCTGGTCTGACCGACTCGGCCCAACACAGTATGCGCCGACCCGCTCGGTCTGGCCCAGCCTTTTATGTTCAGCTTGGTTTGTTGTGCCCGAACCAGCTAACTGTGATGGCGGTTCGGCCTGGATGTCACCACGTAGGCGGCTAGGCCTGAAGACCATGACTAGTTCGGCCAGCGCCATGAGGGGCGCGGCTTGGGTGACTCGGCTCGAGAGGTCAGGTCGGTCATGAGACCAGTGGGTAGGTCGCGCGGAGCATGGGCAGACCACTGGTGTACCATGTAGGGCGCAGTATGGTCCAGGAAGACTGCGGGGGCACCTGGCAGGCCGCAGTAGGGGCCATGAAGGCCGCGGGGGAACGAGGAAAGGCAGGGCGCCGGAGGGCCGCATGCAGGCGGGTCGCGCACCAGGCAGGGCACCGGGGGGCCACGGGTAGGCGGGCCGCTTGCCGGGCTGGGCACCGGGAATCCACAGGCAGTAGGGCCATGCACCAGGCAGGGTGCTAGGAGACCGTAGGTAGGTGGGATGGGAGACGCTCGAACAGGCGGTGTTCGGCCGGATGCATCGGTGCACCGTGGGGGGGGGGGGTATTCGTGGAGGTCGCGGGTAGCGCAACCTTCATCGTTTCTACCTTCATCGTCATCGCCTCATCACCATAATGAGGTTCATTATAATCAAGATCGACAGAGGGGTCGGGCCATGTTGGTTTGGCTCACACCCTCCGTGTTTAGGTTGGTAACAATAGGCTCATCAAGAAGTAAGAAGATTATTTTCAATTTTACTCTTCAATCTCTGCAAAGTTTCCATTTCAAATGAAGGTGAGAAAAAGAAAAAGGATATTACTCATTGTAAAACCCCTACCTTAGATTCGTCATTCATCATTTGTTGATGTCGTGGAAAGATGGTCGTCATTCTGTGGTAGATGAACATGTCCCTCGTTGAAGGAGTCCAAGGAAGAAGGTCAGAGGGGGTCTTTCATCGTAGTTGAATGCATCCCACACTGGTGTTCATCATATGGAGTGCGTTCTTCACCGAATGTGCTGTCTTCGCTGGAGAGAGTTCTCTTGTCTCCCAAGCTCCACCAAAATGCCGATGGAAAAATAATAGATGAAAGTGTTGTCTATTAATTTTTGGCCCAACAATTCAAATTTTTGTGTTTAATTAATTGAGAATACTCATTTAATTAATGTGGTGGAGTTGGTTCAATTAAGTGAAGTTGGTTTTCAAAAATTAAATAAAGGGGAGTTGAAGAGTTTCTCCACCTTAAATGGGGGGGTTCTAAGGGGTTACAAGCCCTGGTGGTCACCACCAAAATTATCCTCCCAAGGGAAGTTATGTTCAGGTGGGCCACCCCACCTTAACCTCTCATGGGAGGTTATGGTACGGTGGCCCCCAACCCTAACTTCCTCTTGGAGGTTTTAACCACCCCGAATAAAATTAAAGCAACAGTTTATTTTTATTTGAAAAAATATTAACATCTCAAAAACTAACTTTCATTATCGACTAATTGTCGTCGAGGTGAAAGTCTTCTTAAGCGAATACCGGCGTTTCAAGTTCAACGGTGCCCTCAGATTTCAATTCTGAGCACCGGTTCAAAAGTTATAATATCTCTCTCATACATTTACTGAACGTACTAGAACCAATCTTCAGAAATTGATTCCAGCACACCCAGCCTCAGACTCAAGCACCCTAAATTTTCTCACACTCATAAAAATCCCATGTATTTAAGAAAAAAATTTCCACAGAATTAAAGAGTCTTTAAAATAACCTTATTTTTTTCATTTTCATTGAAAATTTTAAAAGTTAATAATGTATACTTACAAACCATCTTCTATATAATTAACATGTAATCGATTTTTGAAAACCAAATATCATAAATATTAAATAACTTATGTAATGTTTTTAATAGATATTATTATTTAATTATTATTATATATATTATAAAATAATTACCCCTTTTACCATGTCCAATATACAAAATATGTTTTGAAATCATGAAACTAAAGACTTTAAAACACAAGAAGTGGACATAATATATAGTGTATTTATTTATATAATAAGAATAAGTGAATAAAATTGATTAATTATAAATTAATAATCAATTATATGGTACTTAAACAATTTAAAAAATCATCAATTTTTATTACTCTAGAGTTAATGGACCATAATGGAATCAATGGTCTCAATATATAGGGTTTCATATCAATTAAAATTCCATTAGACCTATTTTAAGGTTATAAACAAAATTTATCTAAAATAGTGTATATATTTTCCCTTATTAAATGTTATACTGTGAATAATTTATACAAAATGGAATTTAATTTTCACTATTCTTGTTGTTTTCATCTAATGTGTTTTTATTTGTATGTTACTAAAGAAATTGGGTATAATTAAACCAATTTCAATTCAGTGGGTTTTAACTGGTATTCATTGAATATGATACGTAAGGGTTTTCTGGGAATTTCTATTTTAAAATATATTATGATTCATTTTATATTTTTTAGGTGTGTTTAAATAAATGAAAATAATTGTATCATTGGTTATTTATCACATCGTATTTTATTATCATTTCAAGGGTTCCCTTTTTCCCAATGTCTATTCCTAATATATGATTAATTTATGGGTCTATATTTTATTTTAATGGTTTAAATTGATACCCACGAAATAATATTGAAATAATTCATCATTAAATTATATATATTTATAGGTACATATTATAACTACTCCTTCAATGATTTTTTATTTCATTTTTTACAAAAATATATGATGATTTATGTATCAAACATATTTAATTTTGGGATTTTATATATTTAGGGATTATATGAGAAATATCATATTTAAATATTCTCACAAATGACATATATTTTCTTATCAACTAATTTTGTGTGTTTTTCACATAATTAACATCCAATTCCTCACGTATAGATTAATTAATCAACTACAAAAATTTTATGTAAGTGATAATTATCAAGTATCTTCTTTTACCTTGGAAATCATTTTACATCATATCAATGATTTATAATTTTTATTCATGATTATATGATTTCTAACTATCTAAGAATTACAATTGATATTTTACATGATCAAGGATCATGTTTTAAAATGTTATAAAATGTATTTTCATAATATTGTTCACATGGGTCATTTTTTTATTCCCAAAAAAATACGTATTTAATGAGTATTTATTTTAATAATTTGTTATACGAATACAAATTCCCATGATCATGAATATTATGTTTTATATAAATAATTCATTATATGATTTAATCAATATTTCCAAGTAAATTTTTTCCAAAAAATTGTTCGATTTTTTTATTAAAAGTTATTTTCAAAGTTTAATGGAAATGTTACTAAATATTATTTTTAAATTCATCTTAATAGTATTTCAATTTATTATAGAAAATATCCTGTTATGTTGTTTATGCTCACGTGATAATATAATTTAACAGTTATTATTTATAATTCTCTCATTAGATTATGATTTTTTTAATTACCATTTCATTTAACATATTCATTATCCATTGGTTTAACCAGAATTGGAACTAACAATAGTTATTTTTCTATAGAGAAAATGTAAAAATTCATGTATTATGTTTATCTTATCATTATTATTTATTTTCTAGGATGATACATTATCCCAATACTTTTTATTATGATGGATTCTCCCAATACATCTTTTGTAATGGTTGATACTGAGGAAATTAATTTTAAGGGTGTTCCTTATATGAATTATTTGACTAGTGACACCAATAATGATTATATAATTTTTGTTGACCAGAAATCTCTCTAATTCACTGAGATTTGTTTCTTTTAGTTAATGGAAAATTTTTAAGAGTTATATAGGGATGTTTATTCAATTAATTTAAAGGGATATATTTATTTTTGTAAGAGGTTAAAATGAGTTTTCTATTTGATAGAAACACATTTAATATAGATGTTTTATGTATAATTGATATTTACTTACGCCATGATTTATTTCCCATGTGACATTATTATTTATTCCTATGACTAATTCCATTGTTAAATTGTATTCCATTCCTCTTATTTAATGATACAATTTTTTATGGATGTAAATTATATTTTGTCTTGCTCATTTATTTTAATTATTTACTCAAACAGTTATTCTCATTTAATACTCCTAAATGACATTAAATTGTTTATTCTTATTTTTACCGTTACATAGAATTTAATGTCACTCTTATTATGTTTCATTCTCCCCATGATATGAAGAATGATGTTAGTTTATTTTTTTTGTTGAATGGTTTTATGAAAGGATAATTTAATTGGATTAGTTGAGGAAATATTTTGAAATACAAAAAGATGCTGGTATTTAAAAAAATTATATGTTGAAACCTAACACATCATTGTTTTGTGGGTAGTTTAAATTTTTGAAGAAATAACAAAATTATGGTGAAATATTCTTATAAATGTTTTAGTTATGTTATATCATGAGTATAATTATGATAATAAATTATATTTTAAATAATATATTTGGGATAATATGACTATGTTGATTGAGTAAACCAATATTGAAACAAATCATATATAAAAAGTCATTATAGGTTGAGATTTATAATTTCCTCAAAATTTATTATATTTATGATAATTTTTGTTGATTAATTTGGTTTTGAGATGAGCCATATGGTTCATGGTGTCATTGGGTAGAAATTGATTGTTGTTATGTTGACAATAAAGAGTTCCAAAGAATTGTGTAATTCATGTTGTGAATGGAGTTTATCATATCACCACTAATTTAACTAGAATAAATATAACAACTTTTTAAATGAATATTCATTTCTATACACTCTGATAAATTCCATAATATAAACAGATTAGAGGAATTAGAGATAATATATACAAACTTATTTTTTTGGAGAGATCTTTAAAAAGTACCATAATGGTCTTCCCACATAGTACCCTTAAAAAGGATACATTACCTATAACTATATTCATTACATAAGGAAATAAAATATAACAAATCTTAGGATTGTTTTATAAGTAAGGGTAAACATGGGAGATATTAATTGATATTCGTAAGAAATAATAATAAAATAATATTGGTATAATATAATTACAATAACATGGCATTTTCGGACCCTGTCTTAAAAATATTATACTCAAAATCTATGGAATAAAATATTTACATTTAATAAGACATGAACTATATGAATAAGAAATTATCATAACTCAATCATGAATGAT
The DNA here is from genome assembly GCA_963277665.1 of Viscum album. Taxonomy (NCBI): domain Eukaryota; kingdom Viridiplantae; phylum Streptophyta; class Magnoliopsida; order Santalales; family Viscaceae; genus Viscum; species Viscum album. The sequence goes on from OY728152.1 coordinate 37,053,411, forward strand.
GTGTTAATTTCATATATGTGTGGAACCATTAAACATATTGAAATATTTCCATAACTAATGGTTTACAGATAGAAAAATTTAATTCGGAATTAAATTTTTTTCCCATAGTCGATCAATCATAATGAGTTTTTTCAAATAATATATTAAGTACATTAAATTGTTTTCCCATAATAGATCAATCAATTTGACTTATTTCTTATAAATATATCAAGAGAAATAATAAAATAAAAAATTAAATTGATGAAAGAATTATAAATATACATATATGTTCCACAAGTTCATGAAATAACTATCATATCAGGATATCAAATCATGTTTAAAGAAAGTATTATCCATATTTATTAATATCTTATCATAGACTATGAAAATGTGATTCATACACATATCACCCTCATAATAATAACACATAATGAGAAATAATATTGATGTAATAATTGGATCGAATCCATGTTATATCACAAAAATCATTATTTTATTTTTTAATTGAAGAAATGATATATTATTAAATGATGATAAAAAATATTCTAGATAACAATACCTATTTAATTTAAAAATATATTTCCAAAAATAATAAATTTTGAAAAATAATTATTCAAATAATATTCATTGAAAATATTCTTGGAGTAATAAAATGTACGAATCAAATAAAAGAATTATTATGATGGTGGTAAGTCACATTCATTCCATATAAGTTAATATAAAACAATGAGTTTATATATTTTTTAAACATTCAAAAAATTAAGAAGAAATTAATTTTAAATCAATTTAAAAAACCAAAAAATGGATAAAATAATTTCATTAAAATATGATAATATTAAATTTATTTTTTTAAAAAAATTATGAAATATTTATTTTCGAATAAAATGTATTTTAGGCCAATGATTGAAATGTAGTTGATATTCTAAAAAATCAATCTGTTGATCTTTTAAAAAATTATTATAAGGAACATGAACATAAAATATATATTATCAATGAATAAAATATAGATAAGAAAATTGAATTCATTAATCATTTAATGGTCATATAATTTCATAAATATAAATTCATTTATAAATAATCTCGATTTAAATAGGATTGAATCATTAATTTTTTCCCTCAAGCCTCACCTTTCAACATTCACATACCATCGTTGAATAAAAAAATATGGATTTATGAAATATTTATTTCATGGCCATAGTCATATCTATAACACTATTAATCATTTATCTTTGATCTCTTATTAACTGTTTGTTAATAATGTTTTATTAAAATCACTATTCATAGTGATAACTACATCATTTTTCAAACATGATTCAGTTTGGCAGTATCAGTCATTAAACATTCATAATTGTTCAATCATTCACATAATATAAATATTTATAAATTAATAATATATTTATGATATATTTATTTTTAATTATAACTAAACAAGAAAGGTATAAATATTAATTGCAGCATTCGTGGAGACATTATGTTTGACATACATATGGATGAAGTTATCATTTTTTATGGACTAAAATAAAGAATAGTAAAAAATAATTCCAAATTATATGATCATTAATAAATTATTTTTATCTTATAAATTCATTTAAAATATAATTATTTTCATCCAATTATAATTGTAATGAAAAAACCCCATCACTACATATCGGTTGTATTCCACTTGTACGAATGAGAGACAATATCATTTCAAATATCTTATAATGTAAAAATTTAAATGTAATTATAAAAATTAATGTTTAAAATTATGTTATTAATATAATATGTAAAATTTATACCCACTATAATAAATATCCTTGAAAATAATAATGGAAAATTTATTTTATCTATATCTAGAGATAGTAAGTCATATGTATATAAGAGTTATACCTTAACTTTTAATTCAATTGGAAAGTGAGAGGATAATGGTGAATTCAAAATAATTATAAATTTTCATCATATTTTTAAGATTATGATATTTTATAGGATTAGTCGAATTTATTTATTTGAGGTAAAGATGAAGTAAAATAATTAAGTGATGGTTTAAGGAGATTAACTCTTCTTTGGAAAAACACATTTAGATCACCTATTATGGAAGAAATGTTTGGGCATATTGGAATAAAAAAACATATATAATTCCAATATTTATATTGATAATGAATATTTTCAGTGTATTGGAGTGATAAAAGTCTTATTGTGTGACACACACCCTCTTCCCATTAGCATGAGAATATAGAGGAACATTACATGGCCATAAGATACATCCCCATGATACAAAAGGCTATAAATAAATTCTTAAGGCTTCATTTAAAATAGTCTGATGATTTTAAATTTGAAAATAAAACAACCAACCAAAAAATACATAATCAAATATAATATCACATGATGAATAATATTAATGATAGACAACTCTAAGAATTTCTATTATATCAAATTCAAACTCCAAAATAGTACTGAAGATGAAAACTATGAAACATCAAATAAACCATGGGAGGCAAAACAAAAAAAAATATGATGACTCCATGACCCAACTCCAAATATACTAACATACTCCCTGCTCTAACTCCACAATTCATCCCAGGAATCATGATTCACCACTAAATAAGTTTGTTAATTTATATTTTCCTTTTTCCTGATGAATAATATATGGAAAATATCTAATGTTACAAAGCAATGGTCAGTTATAAAATAAGTAGGTTTTCCAAAAATGACATCTATACTCATGACACTATGAAAAAACATGTTAACATATTAATGAAAAATAGTTTATATAAAAAATTTCTGAACAGTTCATATCAAAATATTAACAACTTCCATAACCAAACAGCTTTTAGAGAAAAATAAAATGTTCTATGGAAAGATACTAAAAAATTATTATAATCCATTTCAGAAGTTCAAATTTTGGATAATATAATACATTCTACATATCCACACATCCATCTATTCATGTAACCAGGACCTCCCTATACTTTCAGGTGGTGAGTCATCCCTTCACTAATCCATCACATAATGAACCATTTTAATGGGGGAGATCCCCAACCCTTATCCGTCCCACTAATGATGAGTAGTTTGACTCCATTAACATATTTGTCTTGAATAACCAAGAAAAAACACAATTAATTAATTGTTTTCAAAGGGGATAGCCTTGACCCTTATCTATCCCAATAATAATTGGGGACACTACATCAACTTATTCATCCGAAATTCACATCACCATGAACAACCAATTATCTATTTTGAGGATGGATATAAATGACCTTATCCATACCACTATTTATGCAGGAGGATCATTACATTATCCATCACATGATCACACACAACCATTATTGTAAAAATCATTTCAAAAGAAACCATTTCCACCATTTCAGTAAAACCAATAATTTATTGGATTAAATTCTGTCAAAACATTTCAATAAAGGAATAAATTATATTTAAAATACATTTAAAAATTGAAAAACAAAAAACCACTTTAAAATCATAAATTTAAAATCATGTTACCAATTTCACTTTCTATAAAAATTCACAGTTTCCACATTTCTATAAAATACCCCTGAAGTGGGGTTGTAATAAGAAATTCACATCAATTTGAAAACTAGTTAAAATTTTAATTTTAAATTAAGCCTTCATATTATCAATAGTTGATTCAAGATTGAAACCACCAACCAAAAAATATTTGGGGAAAATGGAAAATAGCAAGATAACATCCACTAAAATAGGTCGAATATTCAAAAACCAACCATAGAACTCATTCAATATATACAAAATAGCAATATTTAAACATATATGGAATAAAAATACCTTATATACATCAACAACATACATATTTTATAGAAAAAATGTGAGTGGAATAATTTCATCAAATGGAAACTAAGGGAAACTACCATGAATGAAGAATTTCTAGAAGAATCTAACTTCAATACACCAATTGATGCCCTTATATCACTAATAGATCAATGGGAGAATCCCCCTATACATAGAGAAGACAAAATCATAATTTAGGAACATTTTGGGTAACAATAGAGGGGTTAATAAATGATCTCAACCTTTATAACTGTGCACGGTTAGTCACCCAATTAGGAAAATTGTGTGCTAGAATTGTGTCGGATTCTATCCTAAGAAGGTACGTCACATTTATGGATTACATGGTTTCCAAATCCTTCACTAAATGTTCTAAATCCCACTAAAACATGTTTAATGTTTCATTATAATCTGTTATATAGTTTGGAAATACTGTGGAACTGCCCATGTGCCTTCCCGTTAGCATATGTGTCATTATACATAGTTTCCTTGGGATGATGCATAGTTTCCACTAATTGTTCACCGACCATTCACCTTTGTAAAATATACAAAAACAACTTTCCCAAATTCATGAAACATCTCCCAAATATAACCCTAATCCATGAAAAATTATGATGCATAAAATAAATGATGCTTACATGATACCATGGGTGCTACATTCTCCCTATCATTGGCCTTTCCATCCATAGAAAGTGGAAAAACACCATTTACATGAACATGCTTTCTTAATTTCAGTTTAATTTAATTATCACATGAACATGTCTCTTCTTAAATATGATAATGTTGGCACAAAACCTACACTACAATGATGATTTTTATATAGAAGACTATTTCATGCCTATCCACAAACCACACATTATTTTTTACCTACTAATCATCAAGCTCTAGGTCAGTGTGATCTCATATAAGAACATGAACAAGATCATGCTTATAATTTTTTAACTAAGATAACTTAATTGCATTATAGAGTTCACTGTTTTTTAGTGCAAAGAGAAACAGAAATGTGAACTCTCCAACATATTCATGTATCTCAATAGTGCATATGTATTGAAGAGATTACATTTCCTTCATTCCGAAAACTCTATAACCAAGACATAGTGAGATACTAAATAACATGTGATCACTCACCTCAAATTCCAAAGACCATCATCATGAATCTTAATATGATTTTTGATGGCTCTGATCCATCTCCATCTATTTTCTAATCAACTCAATCTCCTCTGTTATTTTGTTGACAATGATCAGCCCCACAAGTGATGTCTCACAAATTTCCATCCAACAATGTGCTGAATTATAAAGACACATATACAATTATTAAAAAGGATACATATGTATCTAGGATTTATAACATTTTATATATATGATAACTCCCCAAATGGTATGTGTTCTCACCACAAGCCACCAAAATCCATTACACAATCCTTCATAATGTCTTCTGACATTTTTACATTCTTTTTTCATTCCTATCCATATAAATATAGTACACCATACTCATTTTCGATTGAGTTCCATGGTATTTGTGTACGTATTTTTTGAATGAAGTTATAAACCATGGATCGTTTTCTAATAATACTGAAAATAATATGTCATTCCCCTTTACCAATTCTCCGATATATATTTTCAAAAAGTTTTCCATCATATATGATTTATGAAAAGGAAAAAAATGTTGTAATATTTTTATCCAATCCACTATCATTCATATTACATCTTGTTTATGAACAATTATTTGGAGACTTGTGAAAACAAATATAGCTATTTTCTCTCATTTCCACACTAGAATAGGTAATGTATAATACATACATGTTGGCTACTGATTCTCTACCTTAACATCCTGACAAGTAAAGAATATTGAAACAAAATCAGTTACCTTTATTTTCATTCCAAACAACAAAAATGTTCATTAAATACCTTTTACATTTTCTATATTCCAAGGTGAACACCCCATTTTAATTGTGATATGCTTTAAGAAGTTGTTCTTAGATTTTTATAGGTACAACAATCCAATTGTTGTACCCCCTAACATAACACTTATACCTCATATATCCCTCAATGGTCTCCCCCCCATTTATTTTTGACCTCGTAGAAATTCATTACTGATAGAATATTAGTGCCTCCTTAACCATCCTCCCCATATCAAGATCAAAAAAATATTGAATGAATACTGGTATATCCCGTTGGTCGTTTCATTCCAAATGCATGTCGGTTGGGACCATAATCATTTAAAACATACACGATGTTTCATCTTCTAATTGATCATATGACTTTATGCTTAATCCATATACCACCAAATTTAATTTTCTTAGTAAATATGTTTTTTCAATATCAAAAAATTAGAGGCTCTAGATCCATATTCATTATCTAAGAATAAAATATATTTTTAATAATTTATAATTCAATATATTATGACTCATGAAAACCAAAATTTACTACCAAAGTGATAGTGAAACCAAGTCATCTGAGCGTGGACTACATTTTCTTACATCAAAATGTGTGTTGGGTAGTTCATCTCATGAACTCGTAACTACCACCAGCCATATGAAACAACCTGATCACCCTACCTGAGATCACATCCCATCATGAATCCTAAAGCATCACAATATCCCACATACTATTTTCCTAATTTTGGATCAATCAATATAGGTGATGATGTAAGTTGGACCATTATACCATGAAAATAATTCCCTAATTCATTGTCCTATTATAATATAACATTATTCATTATAAAATAATTCATTTGCAACATCCCAGGTAAACAAATAATAAGACATATTTCATATTTATTAATTTTTGTGAATTAAATATTAATTTAACATTAAAGGGGTTGCTTTGTTCGATAGCGTACCCGATATGCAATAATGGGTTTCTTTGAAATCTTACATTGCACACTAATAATATAATATTATTATTTTAAACTGTAGTTAACTCCTAGCCATTTTTAGCAGGAATGAAAAAAACTAGAAACAATATGATTAATCATGTTTGTTAAATGTATTTACAACTATCCAATAAAACATTAGAGGATTAAAATATGAATGAATCTAATTTTAAGCATAATTTACATTAAAAGGTTGATTTACCCCCTTTTAATGGAGAAACCTATTTAAATATAGATCTGGTCACTTTAATACATTCTATTTTACCAAATAAAATCTTTCTATTGAATTGGGACATCAAAATTTACAATGTGTAATTTTTTGGACTTTTTCTGAAAAAGTTCATTTTTTATGAATAGTGAAAAATATTGTATTTTAATTAAAAAATATGTTTTAATCAAATTTATTTATATGGTTAGTTATCTTTATAATTGGTTTTAAATTTTAATTATAATATATTTTTAGCATATAATACAATGATGTTCATTGGAATTAATTTCAACTTGAAATTCGACATAAACAAGTATCAATATTTTCATAGTTATTTTTTCTTAATAACACGCTATTTGTTTTGATAACGGGAATTAATTTTAAATTAATTAATGAAAATTATATGTTTATAATTTGGTAAAATTGGAATCATTATTGAATTCCGACTATCAAATATATCTTAGGCTAAATTTTCGGTAATATTCTAAATAACATCAATTTTTGATTAATAGTGAAACCACTTATTAGTTGTAAAAACACTGACTTTTTCATTTAAATGAAATTTAACCACTTATGTGAATTGAATTTCAAAAATCTGATATACATGGTTTTTGTTAGTAAGTAAAATTTGGTTTAGTAAGATTAAAATAATTTTTGGTGAATAGCAACTTTTGACTTTTATTTACCACGATTAAAGGTAAATAGGGTAATTCAAAGTAAAAATAATAGTAGAATAATTAAAAATTACCTTCACACTTGTACTAAACTTATTGGATGAGTAATTACTGACCATGGGCATCCTTGGGTCGATTTTGGGACCCCATGGAGACACTTATAAATGATAATGACAAATTAGATTAGTTAATTTAAAATAATGTCAAAATTGACATAAACAAAAATCTTTTAGTAAATTAATTTTTATATGGTGTTATATAAGTCATATTTTCTAATATAAATATTCTTTAGAAATATAAAAAGATTTTGTACATCATAGTATTTTTTTGATAATTTTTATCCATCGAATAAATTAAAATATTTATGACACAATAATGATGTAGTATTTACCTCGTTAATAAATGATTTAAATAAATAAGATTATAATGATTAAAATATTATCCATAACCTATCCAATTACTATTGGATGATATTATTTTGAGTACGAGTCATATTATATTCGTCTCTAATGATTTTTGGACCTTTGGAAACTGAATATCATCATATAATAAAATACTATTTTCACACTTTCCTAAAGAGCCCCTCCTCCCCCTTTTAAAACGATACCATTTCTAACCAATTTCTCACACCTCTAAAGCCTTTTTTATTGTCCAAAATCTACCAAATTAATCTCCCTACATCTCTTTACTACTCTTAGAATCCTTACTTAAGGCATAATCCACTTCAAGAATCCTTTTTGGTTCATACCGAGGGGACTTACCCAAATCAAAGGTAACAGGTTTTCTTAACTTATTTTCATTTATTTTACATCTCCAAGCCTTGAACTATTTTTATTCATTTCATTTATAACAAAACCAGTATTCTCAATATACTAAGATGTTTTTATGAGATGTATTCAAACTACATTTACACACACCTCCATCTAATGGGTGAAGAACAAAATGTTTCTGTGGTTGGAAAACTAACGCCTCACGAAATGATGATTGTTCAATTACCTCCCACCTCCTCTCATGGTGGCCATTATGATGGAACTATATTTATCGATGATATATATTATGTCTATGTTTTATATATTCTTCTGTATTTTTATTTTATATCATAACTTTATGGTTTCCATTATGGTTAGACATGATAATTTCATTTGAGGAAGTGCGGACGACCACCCCCTCAAGTTGATATGACTCGTTAATGCCATATGTTTGGCGTATAAAGGATGAAGTTAATGATATTATATATGATATTATACTGGAATTATAATATACCTATGTATGATTATGTTTTAATTCCAATAAAATAAGAAATATAAAGGAAAGTAGTATTCATTTGTATGTACGGCTTACCATCTCTATGAACGGTGCAATTTATTTCTTACCTATAAATGTTATGTACTATTATAAATACATGTATATGATGAACATATATAATATATATTATATCTAAATCATGAATATCATTTGGGATATAATGTAATATTGACCACATTGACAACTTGTAAATATAAGTTGTTAATTTTTTACAGATATACCAAATATCGACAAAATGAACGTTATTAACATAAATAATTACATAATGTTTATAACATGGTAATAAGTGATATAAAAAGTATAATAAACTTGAAAAAGTTTCTTAAGAATGTTGAAATTAACATTAGTTTATTATTGAGGAGAATAAGGAATGAACGGGTCATGTCGGACACGAGGTAAGGGACATCGTCTCAATCTCCTTTCATTGAGGCATATTTAGTTTTATACACGACATTATTTTATACAGTGTATAAACCCCTTTGACATTTCATTTCATTCAATTGGAATATTTTTATATGAAGCATTTTACTAAATGATAAAAAGGAATGTTTTTGTAACGTAAGCGGTGACAACGACCTTTCCGCTGCCGCGAGTATTATTTGATATTTGGCTTCCTTAACAAGCCGTAATTTTTTTAAAAGGGAAAATAAATAGCATATAATATTTTTAAATATTTTGGTGTAGAAAATGAATTTGAGAATGGATGTATTATTTCAATATCTTGAAATTATATTTTTTTATTGAAATGTGTAAATGTAATGTTTCGTTTATGCTTATGTTATGTGTTATGATCAAGTTATGTTTCTTGGGAATTATTTAAGTATAATGGTGGTTCTGTGATGATCCTAGGGCGTGTGAGCCTGAGATAGCTCTCCAATGCCTTGGGTAATGTGATTGAGGTAAATGTGATTGTTCCTCCTAATATATTTAGGTAATATATTGTGATAGGTATTCCAATGTATATCCCTATGTAAATGTGATAGCTATAATATAAGTATGTTATGGATTAAAAAAGTTACCTTTATGATTTATGATTTCTATGTGTTATTCATAAAATATTATGATTTCATGAGGTAAGTAAAAGAGTTCATGTTTTTTATGTATTTATGAACAAATGTTTTCTTTCTTTATTTTATAACCCCTACTTGTCTTTTTATGCAAATGCCAAGTTTTGAAATGTTTTCACAGGACATAAAGATGAATTGGGTCAAAGATGGGATCAAGGAAAAGTCATGCTATCCAAAACTAGGTACTAGACCAGACTCTTTTTTCAAGAGTTTGTATTTTATGAAAAAAATGGAAACTATGTTGAAGAGTGTACTTTGTAATCTTTTGAGATGTAATAGTTATGTCCTAGATATCTAAAACACTAAACCTGAAAAGATCATCAATGTGAATTATTCATTTAATTCAATATTATGTAATGTTTATGGATGGGTACTTATATCATTAGTGAAGCATTTCATGAGAAGACACAAACAATTGCTTGGTAATAACCATCTATACCATTGAATCTATGTATCGTGAGTTCATTATTCAGTGGTTTAAAAGATATAATGGCCTCTATATTTTCTTCATCCACAAAAAATCTATTTATAAAATTATATGTCCAAGAAAATTTACCTCCTATATCGAAAATTCACACATTAATAATTTAGAACACAGACAATGATCTCCAAAAAAACTCAACAATATCCCCATGTGTTTCCCATGCTCATCCCTTAGCCTTGAATATACCAATATGCCACTAAAAAATCACTACAAAATAATATAGATAAAATGGAAATATCTAATTTGTCAATTGAATAATATTCGCTGGTGAATTTGAATGGCCAAAATTGTCTACCAAATATTCTTAATTGCTATATCGACTTATTAATTCTATCTTTGGAATATCATAACTCCTCACCCACAATTTATGATATCCTAATTGTATTTTAATGTTAGAGATCCTTTGAGGTCCCCTCTTTTTATCAAATAGATCATCAATGTTTTTATGTTGATAACATTCATTTATTAAAAAATGGTTATTTTTTTGATATTCTACACATAGATGAATAGTAACATCTTCCTTTTTGGAAAGCATGATAGGTGCCACCTAGAGTGACATGATCAGCTGAACGATCCCATTTCATCCATTATCATCGAACATCACTTTCAAATCTATAATTTATGTTGTTTCCATTCAATAACATGGATGGAAAATTGGAAGGGTCCCCATAAGGTGATCAATGGTAAACTCTACTTATATATTTGGTGGAAACCTTGAGAAATTATCATGAGAGATCACCTGAAATTATTCAACTACAACTAGAAAATTATTATTCTCAATATCATCCATAGATGAAAAATTAAATAATGCAATCTAGTATGATATATTTACAACTATTGACCCAACAAACATGTTACACCAGAACATAAATTTTGGCCTCCTTGAAAGATATCTGTGACATCATTGTCAGTTGTAAAACTAACCTTTATTGTATAACAGTTGATGTGAGCCTTCAATTGTTTCCACCAATCCATACCAAAGATTATATAATAGATATACATATCAAACCTAGAGTAATAAATTTTCATATTTTCTCCACTCCATAAAAATTTATATAATATTCTCCCTACAGAACGTCATAACATTCCCTTTGACCAATAGAAGTTTTTTTGTTTTAACATAGAATGCATAATATAATCCTCTATCCCAGAAAATAAATATTATGATAATAAATAATGGAACTAGAGTATCCCATTTCAAACTAATCTAGCATAACAATATAATTAAAATTATCCATACGACTCATATTTTAATTTCCATAATGATCATCCACAAGAACCTTCTCAGCTCCATATAATTTCATTCTCGCAGCATTCAGTTCTATATTTAATTGTTGAGAGTTCACTTCTTGAGAGGTCATGGTATTACTTGTAGAACCATGGCTAGTACGATTCTTCAAATAAGTATTGTTATATTTCCCATGTCCAGTCAGTGCATATGTTTCCTAATACACTTTAGTTGTATTCGGAACACCCAACCTTAGATCTCTACGATAATAGTGCTGAAGATGGCCCTATCTTGTTGAAATTGAAGCACTGTCTCTGTGGTGTGGTACACATTAACATGATGTCAATCATTTAACCACACTACAAACATCCAATAATAGTTTGTTTCATTGATGATTTTAAATTTATAATTTTCTATGATTATTATGTGTTCCCACTCTTTGAGAAATGTTTTCCCTCTTCCTATGTCCATTAATGTCTGTGTTCTCAACCCCTCCTGTTAAGAGAACCATACATCCTCAAATTAGAGTTTCAGTAGTGACAGATATCGTAAATATTGTATCATGTTGCAATCATAGATCTATAGTTTGAAAATCATATGAAAAGCTTTGGTCTAACTATTTATTAAATTGTGGATCAGGCGCAACCACATTCTCCAAGGCCTCTTCTGACTGGTTCCTATGACAGTTACCTAGTTCCATTTTCTTGAAAGACAACATACAACATATGTTTCACTATCTACTAACTAATGCCTTAAAATTTCTACTTATTACACATAATAATATCATAATAGTGCTTCATAAAATCAACTATTATCATTGTTTAAATTTTTTTGAACATTCTCTATTTTCTTTTGAAAATCAAAATATTTTTAAAATACCACCATGATTCCATATTTTTTAAATAATTCATTTAAAAAAAATTAACAATTTTAAAAAATCAATAATTTGAATCAAATAATTAATCAAAATGAGATATGAACTTCTAGTGGGAAGTCATTTCTATAATGCATTTCAAGCTCATCTCATTAGATAAACCATGAAAATGTGATTCCAAAACCTATAAGTTTCTCCAAAAACAGTTACGTACCCAACTACATAGAAACAAGAAGTTCTGAATAAAAAATTATATATATATTTTTATGCTATAAATATTATGTCCCGATGATCCTACACCTATCTACCAACCAAATACAATGGGTTTGACCCAAATGAACCTCAACTCCAAGACTCAGAGAACCGATGGCCACCTCTTATGCATCGACCGAACTAGTCGATACCACTTTTTACACAATGATATTTTTTAATTCTAGGACTAATAACACATGTAACATCCAATTTTATCATGTTTTCATATGAAGGTACATGAAGATAAATTTTCCTAGAGAGATTCCCCATTATGCCAATGGTTGGAAATAAATTCTTATGAATTTATTTACAGTGGGGGAAGATTTCCCCTTTGAAAATAAAACAACCAACCATACATGGATGACAAAATAATCTACCACATGATGCATATTATCAATGAAATAACACACTATTATTTTCCATTATATTAAATTCATACTCCAAAAGAGTACCATAGTGGAATACCATAATACATCATTTAAAAATCAAATGACAAAACCAATACAATTTCTAGTCTGTAAGACCAAATCCAAAAATCCAAAAATTATCCATCCCCCATCTCCATAATATAGACCATGTATCTTGATGTACCACTAAATATGTGTGATAATTTAAAATTTCCCATTTCATAATGAATAATATCTGTAGAATAACCAAATTTTCAATGAAGATATGAGTAATGAATCTCATCAAGTTTTCAACAAATTTTTTCCGTACTCACACCGCTAAGATAAATCATGTTAACACATTTATATAAAATAGTAAATATAAAACAATTTATGGATATTTTATATCAAGATATAAACAAGGTCTATTCCCATGACTTTTCCCCAAAAAAATATAATTTTCCATGGAATGAAAATAAAAAATAAAATCATTTCATTAGATCCATTTTATCCTAATTCATTCCCTTCCAGAAATCCACACATCCAATCATGTATGAAACATGGACCTCCCTGTAATCATGAGTGGAAAGTCATCCATTCACTAAATAGTCCCCTAAAAGAACAATTTTGATGGGGGGGGGGGGCCTGGCGCTTTTCTAAACCAATAATGATAGGTCGTACTCCTTACCATTATCTATTTCAAAAGAAATTGAACACACAAAACTAATGAGCTTTATTGATTGGGGAGTTATCTGACCCTTATCCACCCCACTAATGATTTGTGGTCACTACTAGAAATGTAGGCTAACCCAATGGTTCTGAATCATTGGGAAAGGCTGCAGAACCGTAGGGATGTAAGACGTTGGTAATGCTTTTCCCAACAGTTTACACTGAACCGTTGGGATAGGTTATAAAAAATGAACCTATCCCAATGGTTGTGCCAAACCGTTGGGATAGTGTTTCCCAATGGTTTGGTATGAACCGTTGGGAAAACCAAGCAAATTATTTCTTTCTCAACAGTTTCTAAACCATTGGGAAATAATTTTTACCAATAGTTCTATGATCCGTTGGATACAAAAATACTTAGATTTCTATGCACAAGGTTTCAAACCGTTGGCATAGCCTATGCTGTGAAAATTGCACAGCAGCCTGCAATTTTCACAGAAGCCAGTCCATTACCTCTCATTTACAATCATTTCCAATTATTGTACCTGCAATAAACTATCACATACATATACTATTATTGTACTTGAAATAGCCAACTAACACATACATATAGAGAACAAATTCATACACATTTAACATATAATGCATCCTGGAACTATACACATCCAGAATTAAATCAGAACTCATAACGTAATTATAAACTTACATAATTAATTTAGAATTCAATTTAAAATTTAGATGACAATTATATGTGGAATCCGAGATTCAATTCATTATTTTATCGGTTTTTCATATACCATATGTTTTTACTTGAAATGACGTCCATTTTAAACAAAATACATACACCTGGAGTGATAGCAGCCACACTGTTCCTTGGACTGAGGCGAGGTTAACTAGTACACGTCCCAAATGACACATGTATTGTCATCCTAAAGTATCAACGTATTCTAGAAGCGTTTGGTCAGTTTTCCTTATGTTAGTTGTCGTTTTCACTTAATATGAATTGCTTTTTAATTAAAAGAGAGACACTTTGAGTGGTTCAAGCCACTCCATTCCTCGGATTGAGGAGGGGTTGACTCGTACACATCACAAATGACTCTTGGGTCGTTGTTCTAAAATATCAACAAAATTAGAATCAGTTTGGTCTGTTTTCCGTATGTATTTAAAATGTTGTCCATTTTAAACACAAGAGGGGCACTTTGGGTGGTGCCAGCCCTACTACAACTTGGATTGAGGCGAGGTTGACTCGTACGCATAACATAGGACCCATGGATTGTTGTCCTAAAGTTTTAACATATTCTGAATGCGTTTGTTCAGTTTTCGTATGCTAGTTGTTCTTTTCACTTATAATCTTATCCATTTTAAACAAAAGAGAAATAATTAGAGTGGTACCGACGACACTACATATTGGATTTAGATGGGGTGGAATTGTACACATCTCAAATGACCCATGGATCATTGTCCTAAAGTATCAACACAATCTGAATGCATTTGGTCAGTTTTTCATATGTCCTTTGATGTTTTCACTTAATATGATGTCCTTTTGAATCAATAGAGAGACACTTTGAGTGGTGCCGGCCACACCGCGCCATAGATTGATGTGGGGTTGATTTGTACACAACCCATATGACCCAAGGATCATTGTGCTGATGTATCAACACAATCAGAATCTGTTTGGTCAGTTTTCTGTATGTACATAAAATGTTGTCGATTTTAAACAAAATATAGACACTTAGAGTGATCCTGGCCACACTGTGCATCAGATTGAGGTGGGGTAGACTCGTACACGTCACATATGACCCATGTATCATTTTCCTAAATCATCAACACATTTCTAATGCGTCTGGTTAGTTTTTTGTATGTAAGTTGTTGTTTTCACTAAAAATGATGTCCATTTTAAACAAAGGAGAGACACTATGAATGGTTTCTGCCACACCATGCCTTAGATTGAGGCAGTTTTGACTCATACACATCACATATGACTCAGCGATCATTGTGACAAAGTATCAACACAATCAGAATTTTTTTGGTCGGTTCTCTGTATGCTAGTTGTAGTTTTCACCTAAAATGAAGTCCATTTTAAACAAAAGAGAGACACTTTGAGTGGTGTCGGCCACAACGTGCCTCGTATTGAGGCGAGGTTGACTCTTACACATCAAATATGACCCATGGATTGTTCTCCTAATGTTTCAACAGAAACCTAATGCGTTTTGACAGTTTTTCTTATATACTTAATATGTAGTCAATTTTAAACAAAAGAGAGACACTTAGAGTGATCCCGGCCACACCGTGACTCGGATGGAGCCCGGGTTGGCTTGTACACATCACATATGACCCATGGATTGTTGTGATAAATTATCAATAGAATCCGAATATGTTTGGTCAGTTTTCTGTATGCCAGTGGTTCTTTTCACTTATAATATTGTCCATTTTAAACAAAAGAGACACAATTAGAGTGGTACCGGCCACTACATGCCTCAGATTTAGACGGGGTTTACTCGTACACATCTCAAATTACCCATGGATCATTTTACTAGAGTATCAACAGAATCCGAATGATTTTTTTCTCTTTTCTGCATCCCAGTTGTTCTTTTCACTTAAAATCCCATCCATTTTAACCAAATAAGACACAGTTAGAGTGATAACGGCTACCCCACGCCTCAGATTTAGACAGGGTTGACTCGAACACATCACAAATGACCTATGGATCATTTTCCTAAAGTATCAACACAATTTGAACGCGTTTAGTTGGTTTTCTATATGTCAATTGATGTTTTCACTTAAAATGATGTCCTTTTGAAACAAAAGAGTGACACTTTCAGTGGTTCCGGCAATGCCACACCTCAAATTGAGGCAGGGTTGATTCGTACACATCACATATGACCCATGGATCAATGTTCTACACTATCAACACAATCAGAATCCATTTTTTCAGTTTTCCGTATGTACTTAAAATGTTGTCCATTTTAAACAAAAGAGAGACATGTACAGTGATCGTGACCTCATTGTGCCTCAGATTGAGATGGGATTGACTTGTACACATCACATATGACCCATGGAATGTTGTGATATAGTATCAATAGAATCCAAATGTGTTTGGTCAGTTTTCCGCATGCTAGTTGTTCTTTTCACTTAAAATCCCATCAATTTTAAACAAAAGAGACACAGTTAGAGTGCTACTGGCTACACCACACCTCATATTTAGACAGGGTTGACTCGTACATGTCAAAAATGACCCATAGATCATTTTACTAATGTATCAACACAATTCGAATGTGTTTGATTGGTTTTCCATATGTCAGTTGTAATTTTCACTTGAAATGTTATCCATTTCAAACAAAAGTGAGACACTTGGAATGGTGCTGGTCACACTGCATCACAGATTGAGGAAGGGATGAGCTGTACACATCAAATATGACCCATGGATCCTTGTGCTAAAGTATCAACACAATCAAAATCCGTTTGGTCGGTTTTCCATATGAACTTAAAATGGTGTCCATTTTAAACAAAAGAGAGACACTTAGAGTGATCCTGAACACACCACGACTCGGATTGAGCCAGAGTTGACTCATACACGTCACAAATGACCCATTGATAGTTGTGATACAGTATCAATAGAATCCAAATATGTTTGGTCAGTTTTCCGCAAACCAGTTGTTCTTTTCACTTAAAATCTCATCCATTTTAAACAAAAGAGACATAGTTAGAGTGCTACCGGCCACACCAAATCACGGATTTAGACGCGATCAACTCGTACACATCACAAATGACCCATGGATCATTTTCCTAAAGTATCAATACAATTCAAATGTGTTTGGTCGGTTTCCCTGATGCTAGTTGTTGTTTACACTTAAAATTATGTCCATTTTATACAAAAGAGAGAAACATTGAGTGGTGTCGGCCACACCGTGCCTCAGATTGAGGAGAGGTTGACTCGTACACGACACATATGACCCATGGATTGTTCTCATAAAGTATCAATAGAAACCGAATGTGTTTGGTCAGCTTTATGTATGTACTTAAAATGTTGTCCATTTTAAACAAAATAGAGACAATTAGAGTGATTCCCGGACACACCGCGACTCGGATTGAGCCCAGGTTTGCTCCTAAACGTGAAATATGACCCATGGATCGTTGTGATGAATTATAAACAGAATATGAATGTGTTTGGACTATTTTTCATGTGCTAGTTTCTCTTTTCACTTATAGTTCTGTCCATTTTAAACAAAAGAGACACAGTTAGAGTGGTACCGGCCACACCGTGCCTCAGATTTAGATGGGGTTGACTCGTACACGTCTCAAATGAGCCATGGATCATTTTCCTAACGTATCAACAGAATCTGAATGTGTTTGGTCAGTTTTCCACATGCTAGTTGTTCTTTTCACTTAAAATCTCATTCATTTTAAACAAAAGAGACACAGTTAGAGAGCTACCGGCAACACCGCCCCTTGGATTTAGATAGGGTTGACTTGTACACGTCAAAAATGACCCCTGGATCATTTTCCTAAAGTATAAAAACAATTCAAATGTTTTTGGTCAGTTTTCTGTATGTCAGTTGTACTTTTCACTTAAATGTTATCCATTACAAACAAAAGTGAGACACTTTGAACAGTACCGACCACACCGCGTCTCGGATTGATGTGGGGTTGACTCTTACATGTCACATATAACCCATGGATAGTTCTGCTAAAGTATCAACACAATCAGAATCCTTTTGTTCAATTTTACATATATACTGATAATGTTGTCCATTTTAAACATAAGAGAGACACTTAGAGTGATCCCGACCACACTGCAACTCAGATTGAGCCAGGGATGACTCGTACACGTCAAATATGACCCATGGAACTTTTTGATACAGTATCAATAGAATCCAAAAGCGTTTGGTCAGTTTTCAGCATGCCAGTTTTTCTTTTAACATAAAATCCCATCCATTTTAAACAAAAGAGACACGGTTAGAGTGCTACCGGCCACACTTGAGGCATGGTATTACCATCTTTCAAAACAGACATGTCCTTGGTTTATCTTCAAGGAACCAATATCACTCATGAGTAATTGAAACCATCTTGGAAGCCCTCACCTAGAAACCAATGCATACATCCGGGAATTTCAGGTCTAAATTCCCTGAGCTTGTCCATGAGTCCATGTAACCAAAGTATTATCCTAACAATTGACAAGTAAATCCAATCAAACAAGGCATAATTAAAATAACATGTAGAATGTACAACAAGGCTTTATATTCAAATTAAAGCATATCATCACATGCATTTGAAAAGCATGTTCTAATAAGCTTACCAAGACATTCATATAATTCAAGACATACAAAAATGGAATAATCCTAAATAACATTGCATGATCAGAGAAATAAAAAATTCATGTGAAATCAAGGAGGGTGGGGGGGCTGTCTCAGGGTCCAGGGAGGAGGGTGGGGGGCTATCCGAGGGGCTGTCTGGGGGGTGTCTGGGGGGCTGTTTGGGGACCAAGGAGGAGGGTGGGAGGGTTATGCGGGGGGCTGTCCAGGGGGTGTTCGGGGGGATGTTTGGGGTCCAAGGAGGAGGGTGGGGGTCTGTCCGAGGGGCTGTCTGGAGGGATTTCTGGGGTCCAAGGAGGAGGGTGGGGGGCAGCCTGAAGGGCTATC
Organism: Viscum album; assembly: GCA_963277665.1. Classification (NCBI taxonomy): domain Eukaryota; kingdom Viridiplantae; phylum Streptophyta; class Magnoliopsida; order Santalales; family Viscaceae; genus Viscum; species Viscum album. Next base: position 37,072,825 of record OY728152.1, read on the forward strand.
CGAGGGGATTGTCCGGGGGGTGTCTGGGGGGTGTTTGGGGGGCTGTCCGGGGACCAAGGAGGAGGGTGGGGGGATGTCCAGGGGGTGTTTGGGGCACTGTATGGGGTCCAAGGAGGAGGGTGGGGGGGGGGGGGGCTATCCGAGGGCTATCCAGAGGGTGTTCAGGGGGCTATGCAGGGTCTAAGAAGGAGGGTGGGGGGCTATCTGGGGGGTTGTCCATGGGGTTGTCTGGGGTCCAAGGAGGAGGGCGGGGGGGCAGTGCAAGGGGGTGTCTTGGGGGCTATCCAGGGACCAAGGATGAGGGTGGGGGGATGTCCGGGGGGCTATCTCAAGGTTTTCTAGGGGCTATCCAGGGTCCAGGGAGGAAGGTGGGGGGCTGTCCGGGGGGCTGTCCGGGTGGTGTCCAGGGGGCTGTTTGGGGACCAGGGAGGAGGGTGGGGGGCTGTCTGGGGGGCTGTCTGAGGGGCTATCCAGGGACTAGGAAGGAGGGGGGATATCCAGGGGGTTCTCAAACACACAAAAAGACATCAAAATCCGTGAAAATAGACAATGTATAAAAATAAATCAACCCCATTTCTATACTACGAGTCTGGATAAAACCAACAACTAGAATAGATTAAACATCAAATCTCAGTAATATTAGTCAAAAAATGTAACGAATCATCATGTCCCACATCACTATCACCATCATCACCATCATCATCACCCTCTTCCTCATCCACATCATCGTCTTCGCCCTCCTCACCCTCTCCCTCCGCCTCGCCCTCGCCATCTGCCTCGCCCTCCTCCTCTCCCTCCTCTTCCGCATCAGACTCCTCGCCATCATCATTGTCGGTCTAGACATCGTCATTAACACCAATAGAAGTTCCACCTGGTGCACCATATACAGAACATATAGATAAAATATATTCATCAAAATCTAGGCTGGCCTCTGGTGGAAGTGTTGGAGGTAGAACTTCAATAAATTTCATAAATTCACTATTTTCCCTTGCAGACTGTTATGCCATCTCTGTGGCCCATTTGTCAGCATGTTCTGACTATTCCCTAACTTGATACATCTTTTTGGAACTACAACTCATACCTGAGGAGGGCCAATACCTCTTCGGGGCTATCCTCGGTCTGCAGCATACTCGTCTAGGATGCTCCTCTCCCAAAACCTGATGTAAAAGACCAGTTGGCCCAAAATTGGCTGGTTCTTGGGCATATAGGGCCTCTAAAGCAGCCTGTTACAAATATAAATATATTATTAAGTTAATGAAATAGATTTTAAAATATAAAATCAACAGATTAAAACATACAATCTGCAGCTAACTCGCTTCATTTATGACACTTCCATCCTTTTTCCTTTTACTTGAGAAAAACAGTTTTTCTCAAGGCACACGTCCTTCAATATTCTGTATTTTCCTCTACAATGACATTAAAAACTAATGTTATATGAAAACTTTATAAAATTATTAAATAATTGATGAATCAAAAGAAACTGTAAGTCCAAAGAAAACTTAAAAACAATTTTGATACCTGCTTCCTCTCATGATAATGCATTGTAGTACATCCCAGTGTGTGGAGGTTTTTTTTGCATCAATGTTTTTTTTTATTTTTTCCATATGATTCCTAAATAATATTCGATATTGAAAAAGATATTATTAATGAAAAACATTAATGTTATTATTTAAAAATATCAAATGTAATTAATACCTTAAATTGGTTAGTCGTCTAATGAGTAATCATCTGACGATACTGCTCTATAGGACAATCCTCCACCACTGGTACCACCTCTAACTCAGTGCCAACTCTAATACACAAACCAATATACAATTCATGCTTTTAGGCTCTCCAAAGCTTTCATAAATCCTTTAAACATTCCAGTCGTGCACCCTCACCATCAGGAAAATTAAATCGAAGCTGACATCAAAATATAAATTCATATAAATAACAAAATAATTCATGGCTTTAAATACAAACAGATTTTTTTACCCATATCTCTGCCCAAGCTCTATCCATGACCTCATGTGGAAAATGTCTCCATGATAGCAGACTAACGGGATTGATGTCAGAGTATTTCGAAAGTATTGCCAAAAAACTACGACATTGATGCCCTGTTTTCACAACCATTAGGTTATCTTCTTTGTAATCCACCATAACCTGTGTGTGGTGGTTCCACACCACACACAAGCGTGTACGTACCCTCCCCACTTCCTATCATTAGATGTATCTGTCATGAAAGAAAAACAAATATTTTATCAAAACATGTTATAATGAAAATAAATATTTCTATAAAAATTTGTTGGGGTTATATAAAATTACATGTGAAAGTATGATCATTGAGTGCTGCTGGATCCACAGAAACTGATGGAACACCCTGTGGTGGAACAGGAGTCAAAGACGATGGAATATAGAATCTCAGAGAGACAGATGTAGAAGGAAAAGAAGATGGGACAGCTATATGACCGGATTCTAACTAGAGAGTGGGAATCATCATGGGATATGAAAAAGAAGGGCCAGAAGATGAAAAAGGTGGCGAAAACAAGGGAGGCCTAAATATCATGTGTGTCCCTAATAGCACAACGAGATCAGAATGTGGGAAGGATGACATGTTAGTGGGAGGGGCATGGTCTAGTCGGGTACGCAAAGATACTCGTCCACCTCGGGTGTGAACCCTCATCGTACCAACGACCTGATTACTAGGACCAGTACTTGTCTCCTCGTCAAATAACTGTCGACGTATATGTGGATCCTATACAAATGTTTACAAAAAAATTAATCATATGAAATTATATATTCTTTAAATATTTATATTTGTAATCATGTACTCACTGCAGGCAGTAATGCTGGAAATCCCAACTCCACCATTCGATGATTGTTCTCAATCATTTTTTTCCTTCATCTCTCTTCAATTGGCTACATTTCTTGCTTTTGAAAACAAATATGCAATTAATTAGAAAAAGGATACTAATGTGTAACCCAAAAAACTAAATAGAAGAGGGAAGAGGGTGATTCATTGGTAATTTAGCCATCAATAGTTTTATAAGAGATTGAATGGATTTAATAAATCATACAAGTGGTAATGTTCACCAAGTTAGAAATATTTTTTGACTACGTTTGAATACAGTTCAATTCCAAATTATAAAATGCAATTCAAAAAACACTGCAACCAATAAACATTGAAAATTCACATAATGGTCAATTCAGCTAAAACATATTTGTGATGAATACTAAATCAATTGGAATATTACCAACCTTAACAACCCAACTCGATGTAAACCAAAAGAATTGAGAACATGGATGAATGATTCTATATATTTTAATCCACAACATCAGGTTCACAATCAACTCTAACAATTGAGCTATTGGAGTCATCAAAAGAAATAAATGGATTGGTTCAAATGGAACTAGGGACATTGTCAATTCCATCATCACCATCATCAAAAATATGTCTTGGAATTACTTCAACTATGACACCAAATTCAGGTCGAAGTTTGTATTTGACATAAAAAACATTTTTATCCATTTATGCCAACACATATGGTTCTTCGGTAGCAAGGGTGTGAGTCATATTAATTACTCAAAATACACAATCATAAATAAATGTGCCCTATCTTTTCATAGAATCAAACCAATGGAATTTCATCATTGTGACTCATCCTTGAGAGTAATAATCCAATATTATTATTCTCTCAACGACTCCATAATAACCCACATTTTCAAATTGCGGTCTACTATCTGATGCACTGGAATAACAATATTTTGTGGTAGTAACCATAACACCATCATGTTGTGTTCTCATGTTCTTTTCTCATTCAGTGTCAATAAATTTTTACCCATTGATAACAATTGATTTACAGTCACAAACCATGATATTAGGACCAAAAGACAAAGCTCTTACTTCCTTAGAGACAGAGTCAGAAGAAAAACTCAATACCTGCCATATAAATGAATATTAAACTTAATTAAATATTGATATAATTATTTTAAATAGTAATATTTTTACCTTCAACTTTAACCAAGTAGAAAACACTTTGATATGAAAATTCTCTTTCATTCTCAAAGATAAAGAACGATGATTTCTATTTATCATTGTTTTATGTTCCCTGTAGATAAAAAATATGAATAGTTTAACAGATATATATGTAAGATATACATATTTAATTTAGTTACCTAATATAGTCATCGAACAAATTACAGTTAAACAAAAATGTGTGATGTGCCATCTACCGCTCTTCATGGCTTAATGTCTTCAATGTATATGATCTAGGAATTCATCCTATTTTAGGAAGTGATGGAAAACTGGGTTCAGTTTTCTCATACTGTTCTTCTTAATTTATCGTTGGTTTTTTCATTCTTGTAGTAAGATCAGACAAATACTTTGAGAAGAAATCCATACATTCTTGAGACAAGTAACCGTTCACGATAGAACCTTTGGGGTGATTCATGTTTCGGACATAAGAATTTAATGTGTACATATTTAATTCAGTTGCATATGTCCAACGAAAAGAAATAGGTCCTCCGAGAAGTATTTAAGTGGGAATATGGATAGTCAGATGCAGCATGCATGTGAAAAATGATGGTGGAAATATTTTCTCCAACTCACACAAAATTAATGGGGCATCTTTCAACATATTTTAAAATAAATACTTGTACATATTCTTAGAACAAATATTTCTAAACAAATGGAACAACAAAATAACAGTCACCCTTAAAATATTGTACAAAATATGACAGATTTCTATTGGAAGCAACTCATGCAGTAGAACATGATAATCATGAGTCTTCAAATATTTTAGCTTTAACTCTATTCTGTTGACCCATTTAGATATGTTTCTTGAATAGCCATCTAGAAGTCTAATAGTCTCTAATACTTCCAAATTTTTTTTTTCATAGGTGTCATCACATAAGAAGAACATGGAAGTTTCCATTTATTTTCACTGATACGCACAGGATGCAATTCTGGTCTGATGCCCCAATCCACCAAGTCACGCCGAGATCATAAATCATCTTTTGTCTTCCCCATGGCATTTAGAAGAACCTAAAGAATTATTTTTCATATATACTTTTCAATATTCATTACGTCTAAGAAATGGCATAAAAAATTGGTTTGCCAATAAGGAAAATCAAAAAAGATACTCCTATTCCTCCAATTTTAACATGTTTTAGTGGAAACATTCTTTCTCTTTCCAGATTTAATTTGACCCATCCCAAATGTGAAACTGATATCATTCAATTCATTAAGCACATAAGTTCCAGACATACGCTGAGGTGGATCATCATTCTCTATGGTATTATCAAATCTTTGACGATTCATTCTATATGGATGTTCCTTTGGAAAGAATCGTCGATGTCCCATAAAACTGAAACTACAACTATGTTTCAGTCTTCTGGATCGTGTATTCTTCATACAAACTGGACACGAAAGTTTTCCCTTTTTTCTCCATCCAGACATCATTTCATATTCCAGAAAATCATTGATCGCCTACATAAGCACAACATGCATTTGAAATATTTCTTTCGAACATGAATCGTATGTGTGCACACCCACATCCCAAAGTAGTTTCAACTCATTTATTAAAGGTTACATGTATACATCAATATCAATGTCGGGATCAGAAGGACCATATATGTGTATACTCATGAAAGTGAAAGGTTTTTCATACACAACCATGGGGGGAGATTATAAATGTGTATAAAAACTGGCCATGTGCTGTGTGAAGTAAGCATATTCCCTAACAGATTAAAATCGTCGCATGAAAGACCCAGCCTCACATTACACACGTCAGCTAAAAAATCAGGATGTCGATCATCGAATCTCTTCCATGCAAATCCATCTGCAGGATGAACCAACTTATCATTAGTCTTCATTCTATCGGTATCATGCCATCTCATTTTTATTGATATGTCATCAGAAATAAAAAGATTCTGGAGCCTGGGGATCAATGGAAAGTGCCACATTACTTTCTGTGGAATGTGGGATAGTGTTCTATTAGATTTTGACTTCCAAAGGGATGTGACACATTTTATACAAATCATTTCGTTCAGCGGTTTCCTCCCAGAATAAACTGCAATCTTTCGGGCAAGCTTGAATTTTGTTTCTTGAAAATCCAAGTTCCTCAACTAACTTCCATGCCATATAGTGGTTTGAGGGAATATCTGCATCATATGGAAGTAAATCCTTCAAGAGGGTAAGTTTGTAAATGATTTCTATATTAAAATTCCCATACATAGTTTTCACATGAATCAATCGGATTAAAAATTCTAGCTTTTTCATTTTATCACATTTTCGATATACTGGAGTCGTGGTAGCATCATTCAATTTTTTCACCCTATCAATATCATCATTTTCACTAAATGCATCATATTTCCTCATATTTAAGTCTTCTAGAGTTGAAATCCATTCTTTTTCATGATGACGAACAAATGGAAACTGATCATCTTACAAATTCTCCATTACAGTCATTTCATTTCGATCATCACCAATTTGAGATTTCATTTTCTCCCCATTGTGATACCACAAAAAGTAGTTTGCTTGAAAACCATTTTCGGTTCTGTGGTAACTGACTTATTCATGGCTCAACCAAGGTCTATGAACACAATTGGAACATGGGAAGTGTATGCGACCATTATATGAAGCATTGTGAAATGAAAAATCTAAAAATCTCTCCAAATTATTTTGAAAATCTCCTCAGATCCGAACGGTTTCATACATCCAACTTCTGTCCATTCTGTAAAAAGAATGTATATAAGTCATTTTGTCATAAACAATTCAATAGGATTGACCTTTAATTGAAAATACATTTAAGTAAACAATAAAGGAAGACGTTTCTATTCGATGTGGTGAACTATTAAAATAATGTAAAGAACAAGTACTCATAAATTAAATTAAATTTTATTTATATTCATTTTCATTAGGTCTATAAGAGACACATGCCTCAGGTCCCATCATGTGTTATTGGCATCCCAAATCATTCACTCTTGTTCAATAACTCATTATTGGAACCTCTATGGCCATACAGTTCATTACCCAATTACTTCCCCAAGTCTAGCGCAACCCATGGGTGAATAAATTTAAGGCTTCTACACTAAAAGGTTGTTCATGGCTTATAAACACATATAAATAAATTTCCTAAAGATAATATAAATGTAATCCCAAAACCATCCAAAAATACATCAATAAAGTAACCTAATACATGTAAAAGTCTCCAAAGTAAAGTAACAAAAGACAATTCATATTATAGTGACTCACCAAAAACTATAATCCGAGCTATTAATGTCCAATGTGGTCCCCAAAGTCCTCCTAGAAACATGGAAAAATTGTATATTTAGGGTGTGAATAACATGTATACTCAGTAAGAAAGTAGTCAAGGTATCTACTACACATGTGAAAAAATACATACTAATGTGTTATTGAAAAAATGTAAAACCAACAAGAACCTAAATAGGTCAACTAGCCAACTCAGACTCATCAAAGATCACTCACCAAATTGTGCATCCAATATAATAATATAACATCATGATCAAAATAAAGAAACAAACCCCACTGCTACTTCCTAGCCAATTTCCGCTCACATCCATGCCCAATAACCATCACATCACAACCCCACATATCACAATGCCCAACTGGTCCCCTCAATCACCATATAATATCCTACAAGATACAATGAAACACAACAAAAAACCTCTCATAGAAGCAACATACCCCAGCTTCCACAGTTTATTCAAGGTCTTTTATTACATTACCCCTTTATTTAGCATATAAATTATAACACAAATGATATTCCATGGGAAACTAATTAATTAACCAAATATTCATTAATTTTCCTATTTTACATGGTGAAATCACACAACAATATTGAAAGGGTCTCAACACATATACTCTATAGTGAAAATAGGAAAATTAATAAACACATATAAATAAATTTCCAATTAACGGTTAATTACAAGATGAAGAAAATGATATAAACATAAAAATAAAAACCTAAACCTAAAATATTAGATGAATAACAATAAAAATAATGTAGCACTTAAATATTTTATGTGTATAAAGAAGAAAATACCAGATTTGAGATGATTTAGATGGAGTTTCACTGGTTCGGTTGGGAGAAGTCGCGAGAGGAGCAGAGCACTGGAGAGATTTAGGGTTCTATCGTGAGTGGGGGAGAGCAGCGACCCGAATGTATTTGGGGTAAATATTTACCAACGGTTTTTAAAAACTGTTGGAAAAGGGGTGTCCAAGGCACCCTTTTCCAATGGTTCAGTAGAACCGTTGGTAAAGGGCAACCCTTTCTCAATGGTTTACTAGAAGCATTGGGATATGGTAAGTTGAAAACCCCTTTACAAACCATTGGGAAAGGGTTAGTTGAACACCCCTTTACTATTTTTCATATTACATCTTGTTTATGAGCATTTATTTGAAGACTTGTGACAAAAATATATAGCTATTTTCTCCCATTTCTACACTAGAATAGGTAATGTATAATATATACATGTTGGCCGCCAATGCTCTACCATAACATCCTGACAAGTAAAGCATCTTGAAACAAAATTAGTTACCTTTATTTTCATTCCAACCCAAAAAAATTGTTCATTAAATAACTTTTACATTTTCTATATTCTAAGATGAACACCACATTTTAATTGTGATATGCTTTAAGAAGTTGTTCTTAGATTTTTATAGGTACAACAATCCAATTTCTGAACCCCCTAACATAACACTCATCCCGCATATATCCCTCAATGGTCTCCCCACCATTTATTTTTGACCTCATAGAAATTTATTATTGATAGATTATTAGTTCCTCCTTAACCATCTTCCCCATATCAAGACCAATTTTTTTTGAATTAATACTGGTATATCCCATTGGTCATTACATTCCAAATGCATGTCGGTTGGGACCATAATCATCTAAAACTTATATTATGTTTCGTTTTCCAATTTATCATATGACTTTATGCTTAATCCATATACCACCAAATTTCATTTTCTTAGTATATATGTTTTTTCAGTATCAAAAAAATTAGAGGCACTACATCCATATTCATTATCTAAGATTCAAATATATTTTTAATAATTTGTAATTCAATATGTTATGACTCATGAAAAAGAAAATTTACTACCAAAGTGATAGTGAAACAAAGTCATCCGAGCACGGACTACCATCAGCCATATGCAACAACCTAATCACCCTGCCTGAGATCACATCCCATCTTGAATCCTAAAGCATCAAAATATCCCACAAACCATTTTCCTAGTTTTGGATCAATCAATATATGTGGTGATGTAAGGTGGACCATTATACCATGAAAATGATTCTCTAATTCCTTGCCCCATTGTAATAGAACATTATTCATTATAAAATAATTCATTTGTAAAATCCCAGGTAAATGAACAATAAGACATATTTCATATTTATTAATATTTTTGAATTAAATATTAATTTAACTTTAAAGGGGTTTCTTTGTTCGATAGCAAACCTGATATGCAACAATGGGTTTCTTTGAAATCTTACGTTGAAAACTAATAATATAATATTATTATTTTAAATGGTAGTTAACTCATAGCCATTGTATTGGATGGAATGAAAAAAAACTAACTACAATATGAATATACATGTTTGTTAAATTTATTTATAATTATCCAATAAAACATTAGAGGCTTAAAATATGAATGAATCTAATTTTAAGCATAATTTACATTAAAAAGTCGATTTACCACCTTTTAATGGAGAAACATATTAAAATACAGTTTTGGTCACATTAATACATTCTATTTCACTAAATAAAATCGTACTATAGAATGGGGACTTCAACATTTACATTGTGTAAATTTTTTGGAATTTTTCCGATAAAGTTCATTTTTTATGAATAGTGAAAAATATTGTATTTTAATTCAAAACTATGTTTTAATCGAATTTTTTTATATGGTTAGATTATCTTTCTAATTGGTTTTAAATTGTAATTATAATATATTTTTACCTTTAAATCCAATGTTGGTCATTGGAATTAATTTCAATTGGAAATTCGATATAAACAAGTGTCAATATTTTCATAGTTATTGTTTCTTAATAACACGCTATTTGTTTTGATAACAAAAATTAATTTTAAATTAATTAATGAAACATCTATGTTTATAATTTTGTAAAATAGGCATCATTTTTGAATTCATACTATCAAATATATCTTAGTCTTAATTTATGGTATTTTTCTGAAAAACATCAATTTTTGATTAATAGTGAAACCACATAGTAGTAGTTAAAAAAACTAACTTTTTCATTTAAATGAAAATTTACCACCTATGTGAATTGAATTTAGAAAATCTGATATACATGGTTGTTTTTAGTATGTAAAATTTTATTTAATAAGTTTAAAATAATTTTTGGTGAATAGAAACCTTTGACATTTATTTCCCACAATTAAAAGTAAATAGGGTAATTCAAGGTAAAAAGAATAGTATAATAATTCAAAATAACATTCAAAATTGTCCTAATCTTATTGGAAGAGTAATGAACGTCCATGGACATCCTTGGGTCGATTTTGGGACCCCATGGAAACACTTATGAATGATAATGACACATTAGATTAATTAATTAAAAATAAAGTAAAAAATGACATGAACATAAATCTTTTAGTAAATTAATTTTTATATGGTGTTATTTAGTCATATTTTAGACTATTAATACTCTTGGGAAACATAAATATATTTCCTACATCATAGGTGTTTTTTGATAATTTTTATCCATCGAATAAATTAAATTATTTATGACACAATAATGATGTAGTATTAACATCGTTAATAAATGATTTCAATAAATAAGTTTATAATGATTAAAATATTATCCAAAACCTATCCAATTCCAATTGGATGATATTATTTAGATTATGAGTCATCTTATCTTTGACTCTAATTATTTTTGGTCCTTTGGAAACAGAATATCATTATATAATAATATAATATTTTTACACTTTCCTAAAGAGACCCTCCTCACCCTTTTAAAAGGATACCATTTCTAACCAATTATTCCCACCTCTAAAGCCTTTTGGTTTGACAAAACTCTACTGAATTAATCTCCCTACATCTATCAAATCCTCTTAGAATCCTTACCTTAAGTATAAGGAACTTTAATAATCCCTTTTGGTTCATACCAAATGGACTTACCCAAATCAAAGGTAACAGTTTCTCTTAACTTATTTTTATTTATTTTACTTCTCCAACACCTAAACTCTTTTTATTAATTTATTTTATAAAAAAAGGTATTATAAATATACTAAGTTGTTTTTATGAGAAGTATTCATACTATACTTACACACACCTCCATCTAATGGGTGAAGAACATAATGATTCTGTGGATGGAAAACTAACGCCTCACGAAACGATGATTGATCAATTACCTCCTACCGCCTCTCATGATGGCCATTATTATGGAACTAAATTTATATATGATATATGTTATATTTCTGTTTTATATATTCTTCTTTATTTTTCATTTATATCATAACTTTATCGTTTCCATTATGGGTAAACGTGATAATTTCATTTGAGGAAGTGCGGACTACCGCCCCCTCAAGTTGATATGACTCGTTAATGCCATATGTGGGTCATATAAAGGACGGAGTTAATGATATTATATATGATATTATACTGTAATTATAATATAACTATGTATAAATATGATTTAATTTCAGTAAAATTAGATATAGAAATGAATGTAGTGTTCATTCATACATACAACTTATCGTCTCCACGAATGGTGCATTTCATTTCTTACCTCAAAATGTTACTTACTATTATAAATACAAGTATATAATGGATATATATGATATATATGATATCAAAATCATGAATATCATTCAGGATATAATGGAATATTTACCACATGGACAACTTGTAAATATAAGTTGTTCATTTTTTACACAAATACCAAATATCGTCAAAATGAACGTTATTAACATAAATGATTATATAATGTTTATAACATGGTAATAAGTGATATAAAAGGAATAATAAACTTGAAAAGGGTTCTTATGCATGTTGAAATTAACTTTAGTTTATTATTCAGGAGAATAAGTAATGAACGGGTCAAGTCAGACATGAGGTAAGGTACTTCATCTGAATCTCCTTTCATTGAGGCATATTTATTTTTATAAATGACATTATTTTTTACAGTGTATAAACCCCTTTGACTTAGAATTTCATTTAATGGGAATCTTTTTATATGAAGAATTTTACTAAAAGGTAAAATGAATTGTTTTAAAGTAAGCGTTGACAATGACCTTTCTGTCGTCGCGATTATTATTTTATATTGGGCTTCCTTAACAAGCAGTAATTTTTTTAAAAGGAAAAATAAATAGCAAATAATATTTTTATAGATTTTGGTATTGAAAATGAATTTGAGAATGGATTTATTATTTCAATATCTTGAAATTATATTTTTTATTACAATGTGGAAATGTTGTCTTTCCTTTATGCTTATGTTATATGTTATGATCATGTTATGGTTCATGGGAATTATTTACGTATACTGGTGGTTCTGTGATAATCCTTGGGTGTGTGAGCCCAAGATAGATCTCTACTATTTTTGGTAATGTGATTGAGGTAAACGTGACTGTTTCTCCTAATATATTTAGGTAATATATTGTGATATGAATTCCAATGTGAATCCCTATTTAAATGTGATTGCTACAATATAAGTATGTTATGGATTCCAAAAGTTACCTTTATGATTTATGATTTATATGTGTTGTTCATAAAATATTATGATTTCATGAGGTAAGTAAAAGAGTTCATGTTTTTTATGTATTTATGAAAAAATGTTTTATTTCTTTGTTTTATAACCCTTACTGAGCTTTTTATGCAAATGCCATGTTGTGAAATGTTTTCAGAGGACTTAAAGATGAATAGGGTCAAGGATGGGATCAAGGAAAACTCATGCTATCTAAAACCAGGAACTAGACACGACTCGTTTTTTCAACAGTTTTTATTTTATGAAAAAAATAGAAATTTTGTTGAAGAGTCTACTTTGTAATCTTTTGAGGTGTAATAGTTATGTCCTAGTTCTCTAAAACTCTAAACCTGAAAAGTTCCTCAATGTGAATTATTCATTTAATTCAATATTATGTAATGTTTATGGATGGGTCCTTATATCATTAGTGAATCATTTCATGAGAATCCACAAACAATTTCTTAGTAATAACCATCTAGACCATTGAATGTATGTATCATGAATACATTATTCAGTGGTTTATAAGAGATAATGGCCTCTATATTTTCTTCATCCATAGAACATATATTTATAAAATTATATGTCTAAGGAAATTTACCTCCTATATCAAAAAATCACAAATTATTAATTTAGCATAGAGAAAATGATCTCCAAAAAAACCCAACAATGTCCCCAAGTGTTTCCCAAGCTCATCACTTAGCCTTGAATATTCCAATATGCCACTAAAAAATCACTACAAAAGAATATAGATATAATGGAAATGTCTAATTCATCAATTAAATAATATTCGCTAGTGAATTTGACTGGCTTAAATTGTCTACCAAATATTATTAATGTCTATATCTGCTTATGAAAACTATATTTGGAATATCATAACTCCTCACCCATGATTTATGATATCCTAATCGTATTTCAATGTTAGAAATCCTTTGAGGTCCCCTCAAATCATCCAACCGATCATCAATTTTTTATGTTGATAACATTCATTTATTAAATAATGGTTATTTTTTTGATATTCTACACAAAGATGAATAGTTACATCTTCCTTTTTGGAAACCATGATAGGTGCCACCTAGAGTGACATGATCAGGTGAATGATCCCATTTCATCCATTATCCTCGAACATCACTTTCAAATACATTATTTATGTTGGTTCCATTAAATAACATGGATGGAAAATTGGAAGGGTCCCCATAAGGTGATCAATGGTAAACTCTATATATATTTTTGGTGGAAACCTTGAGAAATTATTAAGAAGGACTGCCAGAAATTATTCAACTACTACTAGAAAAATATTATTGTCGATATCATCCGTAGATTAAAAATGAAATAATGTAAAATAGTATGATATATTTACAACTATTGGTCCCAACAAACATGTTACACTAGACTATAAATTTTGGTCTCCTTGAAATATATCTGTGACATCATCATCGGTTGTAAAACTAACCTTTATTATGTAACAGTTGATGTGAGCCTTAAATTTTTTCCACCAATCCATACCAAATATTATATAATAGATATACATATCAATCCTAGAGTAATCCTATTTCATATTTTCTCCACTCCATAAATATTTATATAATATTCTCTATACATAACGTCATAACATTCTATTTGACCAATAGAAGTTTTATGTTTTAATATAGAATGCACAATATCATCCTATAACCCAAAAAATAAATAGTATGAGAATAAATAATGGAATGAGAGTAACCCATTTCAAAATAATCTAGAATAACAATATAATTAGAATGATTCATATGAATAATATTTTAATTTCCATAATGATCATCAACAAGAACCTTCTCAGCTCCAAATAATTTCATTCTCGCAGCATTTTGTTCTATATTTACATGTTGAGAGTTCACTTCCTGATAAGTCATGGAATTACTTGTAGAACCCTGGCTAGTACTATTCTTAAAATAATTATTATTATATTTCCATTTTTCAGTCAGTGAATATGTTTCCTAATATACTTTATTTTTATTCAGAACACCCAACCTTAGAGCTCGGTGATAATAGTGCCGAAGATTCCCCAACCGTGTTGTAATTGTAGCATTATCTCGGTGGGGTGGAACAATTTAACATGATGTCAATCATTGAACCACACTAAAAACATCCAATCAAATATTTTTCTTTGATTAAGGTAAATTTATCATTTTTTATGATTCTTATGAGTTCCCACTCTATGAGAAATATTGTCCCTCTACCTATGTACCTTAATGTCATTATTCTCAACCCCTCTTGGGAAGAGAACCAGACGTCCTCAAATTATATTTTCAGTAGTGAAAGATATTGTAAAAATTGTATCATGCCACAATCATAGATCTATAGTTTGAAAAGAATATGAAATGCTTTGGACTAACTATTTGTTTAATTGTGGCTCAGGCCCAACCACATTCTCTGAGGCCTCTTCTGACTAGTTCCTATGACAGTTACCAAGTTCCATTTTCTTGAAACACAACATACAACATAAGTTTCACTATATAATTACTAATTCCATACAATTTATACTTATTACACATAATATTATCTTAATATTTATTTCTAAAATAAACCATTATCATTGTTTAACCATTTTTTAACATTATCTATTTTTTTTTAAAATAAAAATATTTTTAAAATACCACTACGATTCATTTTTTTTAAATAATTTATTTGAAAAAAATAATATTTTTTAAAAATAAATAATTTTAATCAAATTATTAATCAAAATGAGATATGAACTGCTAGTGGGAATTCATTTATATAATGTATTTTAATCTCAAATCATTAGATAAACCATGAAAATGAGATTCCAAAACTGATAAGTTTCTCCAAAAACACTTATGTACCCAACTACATAGAAATAATAAGTTCAGAATAAAAATAATATCCATGTATTTTTTTTCTATAAATATGATGTCCTGATGATCCTACACCTATATACCAACAATGTACAATGGGATTGACTAAAATGAACCTCAACTCCAAGACTGGGAGAACTGATGGCCACCTCTTAAGCATAGACTGAACAAGTCGATACCACTTTTTACACAATGATATTTGTAAATTATTTGACTAATAACCAATGTAACAATTTTTTTTTTCTTGTTTTCATATGAAGGTATATGAATATTACTTGTCCTAGAGAGATATACCCATGATTCCAATGGTTGTAAATAAATTCTTATGAATTTATTTACAGTGGGGGAAGATTTTCCCTTTGAAAATAAAATTACCAAACATACATGGATGAAAAAATAATCTACCACATGATTCATATAATCAATGAAATATCACTCTATTATTTTCCATTATATGAAATTCATACTCCAAAATAGTACCATATTGGAATACCATAAAATATCATTTAAAAATCAAATGACAAAACCAATACAATATCAAGACTATAAGACCAAATCCAAAAATCCAAAAATGATCCATCCTCCAACTCCATAATATAGCCCATGTATCTTGATGTACCACTCAATATGTGTGATAATTTAACATTTTGCATTTCATGATGAATAATATTTCTAGAATAACCAAATTTTCAATGAAGATGTGAGTAATGAATCTCAGCAGGTTTTCAATAAATTTCTTCCAGACTCACACTGCTAGGATAAAACATGTTAACACATTTATATAAAATAGTAAATATAAAACAATTTCTGAATAATTTATATCAAGATATAAACAAGGTCCATACCCTTGATTTTTCCAAAAAAAAATATAATTTTCCAAATAATGAATCGAAAATATAAAATAAAATCATTTCATAAGTTCCATTTTATCATAATTCATTCACTTCTAGAAATCCACACGTCCAATCATGTATGAAACATAGACCTCCCTATACTCATGAGTGGTGAGTCATCCACTCAATAAATAGTCTCCTAAAAGAACCATTTTGATGGGGGAGATCCCTGACACTTTTCCAAACCAATAATGATAGGTCATACTCCTTACTATTACCAATTTCAAAAGAACTTGAACACAGAAAACTAATGAGCTTTTTTTATTGGGGAGTTATCTGACCCTTATCCACCCCACTAATGATTGGTGGTAGTCTTTATTCTTATCCATATAGAATTCATATGATGGAATTCATCTAATGAACAATTTTGAAGGGGAAAATCCCTAACCTATATACATCCCTTGAATTATGGGGGAGACTCATTACCATTATCTTTCCCTAATGCACAGGAACATAGAATTCCATTATTCTAATAATCATTCCAAAAAAAAATTTCAACTATTTCAATGAAACCATTATATTATGAAAAACCTTTCCAAACAAATTTCAATTAAACAAACACTATTATTGAAAAATTGTTTCCATGAATGGGAACCATATAGTCATTTTAAAATAATTATTTCAAAATCAATTTACCAATTTTAGTTTCCACAAAAAATCCTAATTTCAACAATTCTATAAAATATCAGAAAAATGGGTTCCCAACAGGACATTCTCAATAATTTCAATGCCAATTTAATGAAAAAAATTAATTGGATATTAAAAAATATTATAATAAATATATGAGTAAATATTGAATCAAACTACCTATAAATTTTTTTATAAATTGGAAAATGATATGAAAACATCACAGAAAACCAGTAAAATCTTCAATAATGTTCTTTATATCTCATCCATTAACAACAAAAATACCAAAAATGATCATATATGGAATAAACTACCTTGTATATATCCATATCGGACATAGATATAAGAAAATGAGATATTGGAAGAATTTGTTCTGTTGAAACAAAGGGAAATTACCAAGAATGATTACTTGCAACAAGAATACAGCTTCATCACACCAATAAAATCCTTATTATCTCCTGGAAAGTGATGAGAGATGCCTTATAAGCCTTAGAGACAATGAAATCACGTGTTAGGGTCGATTTGTGGATGAAAATTGGGCTTAAAAGATGATCATGACCATGATCCACTTTTTGGATCTAGATTGAATATAGTGCATAGTCACTCACAAGGATGGGATAACAATGTGAAATACTCTACCCTAAAAAAGATCCTTTAATAGTTTGGTCACATAGGATCTAGATCACACACTATGAATTCCAAATCCCATTTTCTGAAGTCACACAATTTATCTTAGGCTACTTTAAAATTTAGAGTAATTGTGTTCTTACACTTGCACCTTCCGCTTAGCCTCTATCTCATTATGCATGGTTTCCTGGGAAATATTAATAGTTTCCAAAAACAATAAACTATCCCTGGGCCTATATAAAACTGAAAAAACATTCCAAAACACTTCTGAAATCTCCCAAACATCATCCTAATACATTACATACATAAAAAAATTAAAATACAGTTTACATACTTTAAACAGGAGGTGCTGCATATTATTTTTAAAATAAGTGACGGGGGAGGTTCCTTTTAATAACTGAAGAGAGGGTTACATTTTGAGTTTCATAATATACTAAAATTATTAATGTCATTATCTAAAAATTAATGTCTGTAAATTTCAATGTATATCAATATATGATAGAACCTGATTTTAATACCACGATGGAAATTTGTTTTTTCAATTCATAGTGTCATATTGTACCATATCATTATGATTAACCACGTGGTTAACAAAGATGATCCTTAATCAAGAGAATGTCTTTTTAATCCAAAAAATGAAAAATAAATAAATAAATATATATATATATATTTAAGTATAAGGTAAAAATTGAATCATAAAAGAACGTGGGATAACATTTTATTCAATATTCTATTTTATTTTAACCGCTCGTGTTTTATATATTTTTTCAAATAATTTAATTATAGATTATTTTGATAAATTATTTTTAATCTTCATTCTAACAATATTCATATTATTTGAAATAAAATATAGAAAGGAAGTGTTATAATTGGAATATAGTCCTTAAAACAATACTAATATTTCATATCGAAACATAATGTCTATGCAACACACTAATTCTGTAAAATTATATCACATCTAAATTTTTAAATATATATTTTTTTGTTTCATTAATTTAGTTATTATTGTTTTGTCATTGTGTATCAATTTTATGTAATATTTATAAATATAAAATTATATATACAATACTATAATTAATATATAGTTTTTATTGTAAAAATTGACATTTTATTCTTTCCAACATACCAATATTGACTTGGAAGCTGGATAACCCACTCCTACAAAATTTATTAATTAATATATGCATCAAAAAATCAAAAGGTGGATTATAGTGGTAGGTATATAGGGTTCCACATACTTCTACCTCAAAAAACCATACAGAAATATATTTCTAGAAAAGACCATCATAAGACTACCTTAGAAATGTCCTCCTATAGTTGGTCATCAACTACATAATTATATTCCATGTGAACATGTTTCACTTCATGATTAATACTATTAGTATGTTTAATACAATCAATACATGTCAGAGACATTTTCCACAGGGCATTTTAGTACCAATTTTTTAGGATTTCGACTTCCATAGTCAAAATAGATTCCATCTAGATTATTATCCAACATACATGAACTATATATTTGATGGAATTGTTCATGGACCAAAGCTTAGATTGAATGTAACTTCCATTTTCTATATAGTGGTAGAATACTTTAACAAATCCTGATTGTGTGTGAAATACACAAACACATCCTGATTCTCTAGGTTTTCTAGAATCCACCCATCAACATTAACAATCATCTAATAAGAGATCAGGGTAATCCACCTGATCAACCTCCACACCAGTTTTCTCTAGTCCCTCTAGGAAAACTAAAACTTCCCAAAATATTGGGGTCATTCAAAACATTTTTCATGCATCCACTATGGATTTTGGATTTATGGGTAACATCACTAGAACCAACCTAATTCATTTATTAAAGGTTGGTGTTTTTATCTCAAAATATAAGACATTTATTTCAATCTATACATAGTCAATGATGTTAGTTCTTGTAACCAACATCACACCTTTAATCTATTCACTACAATCTGTAGTATTGATGGACTCCAAGGTACCATCTATGTTGTGCATTAGGCACCTGAAGCCAAGCATGACCTGTATATAACTCCATAACCATCATGTGAATCTTCAGACAGATAAAACCTGATAGATTCATTCATCAAAATCTATGAATAGATATAAGGATGGAATTATTTGTTTTCATATATTATCATAATTCTTTTCACGAGAAGCCTCCTCCTCTAGATCCTCTATAGAAGTAGAAGAAAAGATTGGTGAATTTAGGACATCATAAAATCCATGATTCACTGAGATATAGGGGTGTGACCATCATAATTATTCCTATACCATTATCCATTACATTTGATTCCATTGATGTGGGGATCCCAGATGAGATTACCCATATCAATAAAGTCATATCCTACTATTTCATGCTGATAATGAGAATGAAAAAAGGCAACATAATAAATTTAATCATCAGGAGATCATCTATGGAGGCATGAATGAATGATATTGGACATCCAAAACCTCAAATAATTTTATGTTCAACCATATATTCCACTAGGAAATCATGTGATACTATTTAAAAATAACCCACTTAGAGCATCACATTTTGTTATTTTAGGAAGTGTTTATAGAATTCCAAAAAAGATAAAGATACGTAGAAGGATAAACCATCATGAATTTTTTAGTAAATACAACTAAAAAATATATACTATTTTCCTTGTATGTATATATAATATAATTGAATTTACTATGTAGAAAATTATTGAATTGATTAAAAAATTTATTACTCAATCCCCCATAGTCAATAGGATTTATACACTCCATCCATGCCATGTTGATCATCAATTTTTCATGAATAAACCCAATCCTTAAAAAATTCATTATCATCCCCTAGAGATCAATGATTGGGGTGGTAGGCCATATATACATAAAAAATTAAAAAAATACATAGATGTTATCAAAATATTGGTATGTAAAATTATTCCTTCTTGAGGGATGGTCATCCCCATCCATGTTCACATTTCTGTAATGAATCCATAATAAGTATTTTCAATATTGAACAATTTAACGTTACACCA
The DNA here is from genome assembly GCA_963277665.1 of Viscum album. Lineage (NCBI taxonomy): Eukaryota > Viridiplantae > Streptophyta > Magnoliopsida > Santalales > Viscaceae > Viscum > Viscum album. Next base: position 37,093,545 of record OY728152.1, read on the forward strand.
AAATAGTTCAACACCAAATTATTTAAATTATAGGAAATTAAAATTCATGACTAGAGCATTGGAAACTCTGTTTTTTGTATTTATTAGAACCAACACCCAAATAGCATGAAGGATTTTTCTAACTATTCTCTCAACCAACCACATCTTCATAATTCCCAAATATGAATTTGATAGCATAAATAGTTTCTCTATCAACATGACAAAATAAAAAAAAATTATCAAAATAAAATAGTATGGAGGGGGAATGATTCCCCCTCATAGCCTTTATATGTTTGTGTAGACCCCCATGTAGGAGATCACTGAGCCATAAATTCTTGTTGTCTTAAGCATGAGAAAAAATTAGGGTATATAAGAAATCCCCTTTCTTGAATCCAATTGATCATTGAGTGAATCCCCTTTAAAACACATTCAAAAGATTATATAGCATGTAACATGTCGGTATGGAATGTATTAGATTAATGAAGGTGTAGTAGAATCCATGATTTTTAAAAATATAGAGAATGAAACTCTATTTCATATTGTTAATTTCCATAGAAATGTGAATTTTCATCGCAAGGTTTTCATACCATCCATTTGTCCACATAATATGAACACATTAAAAGGTAGAAAAATATAAATCTGAATGTTCATCCAAAAAACAAACAAAATTATTTGGGATTATAATTTCTCAGGATGATTTTCCCAGCATTATAGAAATAATTTTACTAGGGATTTTTAGTATGGTGTTTCTAATTGCAACCAGTCTGATGTCCCTAAGGTCCAAAATGTTTTCCTTTATTTGAATCATAGAAATATTTTAGAGTTAAATCCATAAGTAATAGAATCATAGATGAAAAAAATCCCTTACAGTATTGGGGACTTTATAATTCATGGTTTTCAAATTTGTCATGAAGTACATTTTGGTGAATCCATATTCCCTTATAAGACTATCAATGTTTCTAAAGAACATGGATTCAAAATATGTCTTTTTTTACATATAGAAATATTTATTTTTTTTATGTTTTAAACCATATTTTTCTTTTTCATTATGTTGGCTGGAATAAGTGGGAATTAGGAGGCTATATATAATGGTGAACTAATTAGTTTGATGGATTTTTATTATAAAACATGAGGATTTTTTTATCATTTTGTCGATTTATATTCCACGAAAAATAGTTACTGGATTTTTAAATTCAAAAATAAAAATAAAAATATATTTATTAAAAGTATTTCTTTTTTACATATTTTTGGATTTGTAAATTACACGACATGTTATTTGGCTACCTATATTGTAATGCCATGAGTGTTGTTTTGAAAAATGCATCTTCGATGAAAATTCTATTTCCATATCTTCATATTTAATATTTCTATAACTACAAGCCATTTTCATGTTATTTTGGATCCCTATAAACCATTTGGGACATCATGTTTAGAAATTAAACATTTTTATGATGGTGGTGTGCCTTTCTAGGTAACAGTTCTCCCTTTATTTTCAACAAATTCTATATCCTTTATTAATGTTTGGGGTGATCATTTTTGGATTTATGGATCTAAATTTTTTTTTGTTGAGTATTGGTTATAATTTTACTTCATATAACTTATATACGATAACAATTGTTTTTCGATTTCAGTTTTGGATTTCTGTTTCCATGAGAAATGAAGTTAGTTCCATTTGATTAGACAATTTGATAAACCCCAAATTGCTTGATTTAAATTCAATTGTTTTGTTAAAATCAATTTATATTAATTTCAATCAATATTTTTATCAATAACACAATTAGAGGGAATTGGGTGTTTGGATTTATAAATTCAATTTGCATTAATTTTCCAAAATCATCAATTCCATTTAATTGGGGTGTGCTTGTAATATTTGATGGAATTTGATTCAATTAAATTTCAGAATATAATTGTTGAATTTGAAATGTGCAAATTATTTTATGAAATTAATTTCAAATTAAAAATTTAGAAAATAGATTCATAATGTTTTGGATATAGACACAACGGTTTTATCGTGCAAAAATCAATGTATTGATTAAAAACCTTTTTTTTGTTTTTAAAAGGTAAATTTATATATATGGAATGGTATAATGTGAATAATTGTATTTTAAGTTTTTTTAAAATAATATTAATATCATTGACTCTATTTGGGCACAGGAAACATTTATTTTTTAGTGATATATTAGGGAAAAACATTATAGGATGGGAGTGCCATAACAACGATTCGATGTTTTACAACTATAACATAAACATATTTAATGATTTTAACCAAATTGTGATTTTTTTTTGTATTGTTTGTCTAATTTCAATGATAGTTGATCCCACATTTATATTTTCAATATATTAGACTGTGAGGGTCCCATAACAGATAATTAATATACATTTTTTCATATTACCATGTATCTAATTATTAGTATTTGAAATATATTCAAGTGTTTATTGTAAAATATTTTTCACATTACATGTGTATTTTTATTATCTTTTTAATATAAATATTTTTTAATCCTCTCATTTAAAGTATTTTTCAATAATTATAAATGTAAATCATGACTTTTTGTAATTATTTCTGTAAAATTCCTTTCTTGTTTATTTAAAATTGAAATTTTATTTTTTATAATGAAATGGTGGCATCTTTATTAGGAAATCCTTATAGTGGACCTACTGGGATTTTAACTTATAATCTACCTATTCCCTTGTATATTTATGGATAATCTCCTTGATGGTTTAAGGAGTGGAGAATCACCACTTATAGGTGGTTATAACTTTTGATCTTTTGGTATTGGATTGTTGAGTATGGGGGGATTTGGGTGTCCTTTCAGAAGTTTTGGTATATTATTTTAGTGTATTATGATTTTTTCCCTGATTTAGATCTGGATCAGTTATGCATATACATTTTTTTATGTAATCATTTTGAGTTTTTTATCATGATTCAACATTATTTGTGAAAAATTATATACAAATTTCATTTTACTATGATTTCATGTTCTTTTCACTAACCCATGGGGATCAAGAATTCCATTATGTAAATGTTAGTGTTAGTTAGGTTATAGAGTTAATAGGGTACATGGGATAGTTCCTGAAAATGTGGTATCAAGTGGAAGTTTTTTATACTTACATGATTTTAGTATGTAGTTGAGTTTCTTCTTCAAGAAATTATAGGTAGTTTTTATTTAATATTCAGCTTTATATCAAAGTAATGAAGATTTATTAACACTTTGATGGTATGGGAAATATGTTTTTAGGATTACTTCTAGTAATTTCTAGGATTTTGATTTTGATAGATAAAAATATGAGTCTGGTTTGTCTATCTGTTGGGATTAATTTTCATTTTTCACTATTTTAGTGGTAATATGGTGTCTTTAATGTTTGTCTACAAATGTTTTGTCACATCATACCTCTAAGAAAACATGAAAATCAGATCTAGGAAGAATGTTTTGATTAAACTTTGTGAGTGAATGCTATTTTGGACCCATGTCTAGTTGATGTGATTATGATTTCTATCCATGATCTAGGACAGGAACCAATACATATACCCATTAAAAATCAATCTTTCGAACATCTGAGGGTTTTAATTTCAATTGTAATCAATAGATAATTAACAAGAATCCACCATAGTTAAAAGGATAGATTAATCCTCTAGAGGCCAAGGAATGGTTGAGAATGATCTACTGTTTGTTTGGGTTGTTGGAGAAACCTATCGAAATAAATGTTAAGTGTCCCTCCATCACACTAGTTAGACTAAGCATGAGATGGTGGGGGAAAATGGTGATAGAGAAGAATCATGATATAATTTATTGGGTTGAAATAAATTTTATATTAATTGACAAGTTCATTTGTTATTTTATGTTATCGGCCATAGAAATTGAGTTTTTGAAACATTAGATGTTTGAAAAGTCCTTAGAATTATATAGAAAACATTTTTCTTATATTCTACAACTTTCCCCTGGAATATTATCTAGTGTGAAGATGATGATATGAAGGATAAATAGGGGATTACTATCTAATAATCATTACAAGGACTTCTTAGTTAATATTATTTCTTATAATGATGTGTGGGATAGATCATTGATGGTTGATAATGACCTAGATAGGTTGTTAGTGTTAAAAGAAGTTTCTTTTTCTCTTAGTGGTAGTGTGACTTCCTATTAGGGGAAGAGGAATCATGACAATTCTATTGGATGTTCTCAATAATAGAAGAATTCTGGACCTCTAGCAATGCCTAATAGAGGAAAATTGATTTTATACCAGTGTGGAAATCCAAATAATTCTGTGTGGGGTTTCACTGAGGAATCAAAGGATTATGGCTCATGAAAATTCTTGGTTCACATATAGATGTTATTCCTTGTCTTATATACTCCCCATAGTGGGACATGATCATCAAGAAACTATGACAAGTACTAGTATTTTGGAATTATAATTAGTGACTAATCTACTAGATACTGGTGTATCTCATTTTTTTAATTAAACCTTTATTTTTAATCTTCTAAATCTTCAAAAAATTGATTTTTCTTATGTTACAGATATAAATAAACTCCTTGTAACAAATATGGAATAATGTATACTTAGCCATGCATATGTTTTTAGATTATTCGAGGTTGAGATTTCATGGTGTTTTCTAGTTCATGATTGGAAATTTTTTTCAATCATATGTCAGATGGGCTGGATCAATGCCAATAAGGTCCATATTGATTTTTATCTTCTATGGGACTCCTTTTCTACAACTGATTGGATTTCTAGGAAATTTCAACAAGAGTGGTACCCAAGGTCGACTAAAGATGGACCATCTTATCAAGAATTGGGGAAAGTGATATATGTGTTAGATTTTGATCTCTAATGGGGATCCTTTTTTAGTAATATCCCTCTAGTTGTCATTAGGTATCATGATGTTCTTTCATATAACTTATTTGGTCTTCCACTGATAAGGGTTGTGGATTTCTCTATTGATTTAGTGACTGGTACTCAATTAGTGTATACTCTTTTATACTTCATAGACCAAGATGAAATGAAAGTGTTGAAATCATTGTTAGATGATCTTCTAGAGAATTGATTTATATGCCACGGGGTGTCACCATGGTCAGAGTTCATTCTCTTGGATAAGAAAGCTAATTCTTTACTTCTCTACTATGTTGATTATAAAAAACAGAATAAATTAATTATAAATATATACTATCTATTTCAACTGAATGACAATATGTTTGACCAACTAGGAGTGTTGAATTGGTTCTAAAATATTGATATTTGACAAAGTTATCATCATTTGGGAATAAGATAATATTTTATTTAGAAAACATCTTTTTGGTACAGATATGGTCCTTAGGTATACCTTAGCATTCCATTTGGTTTAACCAATGCTCATACAGTCCTTATAAAGTTTTTGAAAAGATTTTCCATGAGTATCATCATAAAATTTAATGACATTATAGTTGAAATTCTTGATTACTAGAATTATAATGAGGATCATGTGACTAATATTATAAAAATTATTTAATTTTATAGAAATTTCCATCTGTATTCCAATCTAGAAAAATGTGATATTTGTATTCAACTGGTGAAGTTCTCAAGACGTGTGGTTTCAAAAATTGGAACTTCATTTGATCATAAAAAGGTGAAAATTATTATGAAATGATAGTAACGACAACATTAATTCTTGATCTGAATATTATTTAGTCTAGTTGGGTAATATCACTAATTCGTTAACTTATGATCAAACATGGATCCTCTAATGATATCACTAAATAAAAAGGAAGTAAAATTTTCAATGGATCATAAATTTCAGTATATTTTTTAATCATAAATGTATTTTGAGAACTAAACTGGTGTAATCTCTAATTCAGTATGTTTATATCTATTTGGTCATCTTTGATACATCGGGTTTTGGTTTGAGAGGTGTTATTTTTTAAGGAGATCATGTAGTTTCTTATTTTTATTAAAATCTTAGACCACATGAGTAGAGTTATCTGATCCATGACCATAAACATGATGTTGTGATGCATTTTCATAAGATTTGGTGAAATTACCATTTTGGATAAAAGATTACCTTGTGCTCTAATAATAAGATGCTGAGTTTTATCTTCTACCAAAAAGATTTGAATATATGGTAGCGGTTTTGGGTGGAATCCCTACAATAATTTTTTTTACATTGACTATACCATGGGTAAATGGAATATTGTCATAGAATATTTGAGTTGGAAGATTCTAACCCAAGACACGATAGAATATTATGAGGTGTGGAACCTAATGGCTCTCTTTTCATAGTATCATATTGGAGTCTATGATTCATGGGTTGATGTTTCCTTGGATAGTCCCCACTTGATGTCATCTATTCTCGATATGATTATTCTGAAACATCATTGGGATAATGACTTCCATGGAATCAAACACTCTCTGTATGGTAAGGAGTCGATACCTAGCTAGTCATTGTCCACTGAGGGCATACAATTCTTTCAGAATTATTTTTTTGTGCTCATAGAGGTAATGAATGTTGTGATGGGGGGTTTCCATAATTAATAGTGGTCTATGAACCAAGGAACCATGAAGATTATATTCAACGTTCATTATAAATTTTGTTGTCTATGTATGAGGTGGTGTATTATTGACTTTATCTCTCATTCTTATACTTTCCATCAGGTCATCGTCGAGTACCTGAAGCCATTTTTTTTCTGAAACAATTTTAATACATACTAGTAAGTGGGATGAGATATTTTTGGTCTTTTGGGCTAGGTTTCCATGTTACCAGAGAAGGAATGATGTAATATGAGTTGTGATCGATTAGATATTGAAATGGGGACACATTTTACCCATTTGTGACACAACCATTGTTGAGTAGTTTGGAGATATATATGAGGATGTTCTTGTTAATTTTCCCCGTGTTACATCTACTATAGTATCTAATATTGATCACCAGTTTACGTCTCTATTTTGGAGGTTCCACTAAGGGGCACTATGATCTCAAGCCTATATGAGTACAGCATACCATACAAAGTCAAAATTTAAAGACATAAAAATCCATAAATATTGTAGAGGTTTTTCTCTATGATGGTGTGCATGAGTTTTTTTCATCCTAGGATGATCAATTAGGGATAGTTGAATTTTCTTTTCAATGTCGTTAACATTCTGCAAGTAGAATGGCTCCTTATGTGTCCTTGTATGGTCAACCATGCATAATATCAGTGTGTTGGATATATATTTATGAAGGTTACGTGGATGTAATAATCATGGATTAAGATAACAAAATAATGATTCAGTTGATTCATATGACAATTATAATAGAACACAGTTGTTACAAATTTTATATTAATCATCATCACACACTGTTAGAATATTCAATTTTTTTCAGGTGTTCTTGAGCGTTTCACCTAATCTTGGTCAAAGATGGATTTGGAGAAAGAGAAGTTTTGTCATCATTTTTTAGGACATTTTTTGGTTATTGAGTATGTGGGAATGTTTCTTACCATATATCACATCCCCCAAACCTTATGTCAATACATAATCTACAACATATATCTTAGTGTTGTGTTTATCTATATGACTAGAATCATGTTTTGAGTAGGGGAGATTATGTTTTTCAACCATATTTATTTTTGACTGAAAGGCCATTTGGGATAGTCAATTTTAAAACTAAGGTATATCTTATAAGGATGATACATTTGGATCATTTATTATCACAGTATGGTTCTAATTATAATGATACATGGGAGAGTGAGGCACTGGTTTGTAAAAAGGGGTATCAACTATTAGATATGAATGATTATTAACGGGAATTCTAGGGATAGATACTTTTTATTTTGGGGTGTTTGTAAAGTACAATTACCTATCTTTTAGATTTTGTTTATTCATTGTTGGGGGTTTCCTTTTTTATATAGTTATGGCTGAGAGGGAATTTGGAGGATAAATATAATGGTTATGTCAATGATTTATTGGAGCTTTAGCATTAAACGAGATGTTTCTATAGTTTGATGGGGATTTACACACCATGTAATATTGTAACATGATGTTTAAATCCAAAAATAATAAATAATATATTTTTATCCATAGGAGATACACTTTTCTGTGATTTTTTGTATTAGAAAATTGCACAACATTTAATTGGGTTACAGATAATGTAATATCCAAAGTGTTGTTTTTATATAAGGGAATTGGTTGAAAAATTAACATTATCTTCTTCAAAAATCCCTTATCTCGTCCCAATGGGGATCCCCATGCAATTTTGGAGCCCTAAAACCCTTCTAGATCATTTCATTTAACAATTGAATGGTGTTGCAATTGTGGCGTGGATTTCCATGTATGTATTCTCCCTAATTATTTTTTGCTTTCTCTTTCCCAACAAGGTGTTTGAAAGATCATATTACGATTGATCGATCAAAACTCTCCATGATTTTGAATCTTATTTATTGGATGAGTTCCTAGATCTTTTATTCGTTCATTCTTTTTTTTGGGTTCTATTGTGCAGTTTTTTATTCCAGGATAAAGGAAGGTTCTTATGTTTTGATTGGGTAATTTTATTAAACCTAAATTTCTTGATTTAAAATAAATTGTTTAACTAATTTTGAATTAATGTAAAATTATTTAAATATATTTATTAAAACCCCTATTCCCTTGTAATTGGGGCATGTTGTGAAATTGGATAGAATTTTGTTCAAAAAAATTTTGAATTTAATTCTGTAATTTTAATTGTGAAATTTATTTGATAAAATGGATTTCAAATTGGATATTGAGAAAATAGAATAAGAATAATTTTAATAGGACCCCATTTGTATTATCATGAAAAAATCATGTCTTGAATATAACCTCATTTTGTATTTAATGTTAAATTAAAATATTTGAATTGAGAGAATGTGATGAATTTCATTTTAAATATTTTAAAATAAATTTCCTCTCATTGATTATATTTCATCTCATTGATGACTTCATAATTAGTGAGTTATGAAAAAAATACTAGGATGGTAATTCCCTAGAAATAGATTAATGCATTGAAACTCTAATATAAAAATATTGGATGTTATTATCCTCGGTGTGATGTTGGTTAGTCATCATTGGCCATTGTCAGGGACACATGTCCGCAAAATTTCATTCTCATTATATTATTGTGTGATAATACCGAAAAACTATAAATATCATACCTTTTGGAGGATTACTATGTTTCCTATTTCTAGTTTTTTAGAAATATACTATTGTTTTCTTGTAAACTATTTTACACATGTCTTATAAATTTAAATAAATTGTCTCATATAAAATATTTATTTAATCTATTCATTTAATGTATTATTCCATCATTGTATATGAAAATTATGATTTCTTTTAAAATTGGATTTTAACATTCTGAAACATGTTATTTAAAATTTAAATGATTATTTTCTTATTTAAATGTTGGAATATTTATACGGAATACTTAGTGAGAACCTACTAGAATTTTAGAAGACACCATACCTATTCCTTAAATTATTTTTAGATTATCTCATTCAAGTAATGTGTAGTGGAAAATCACCACATGAAGGAGGTTTTATATTGACCTTTTGGTCTTGAGGGGTTGATCCTACTAGGGATTGGGTTTACCTTTTAGATTTTGTGTTACATTTATACAGTACTTGGGGTGTGTTTTCTTGCTTGAATTTTGGTACTGTTCTCCATGTGTAATTTATATTGAATGCTCTATTAATTTTATATCTATTTTCTATCATATTTTGTTTGGAAATTGTAAGCCAAATTATTTTTTTGTAGAATGATATATTTTTGTAATTAACCCTTGGGGATCGTGAATGACCTTCATTGTATGTCAGTGTATGATCGGTTATAAGGTTACCAAGGTACCCGAGAGGGTTCATGACACTTATCCCTAGGGGCCCCATAAAAAATCATGTTTTTCTATTTATAAATGATTCGAGTGATTTTATCAATTATCATGAATGATTTTTCATTCCATTTACTGAATACATATTTTCCCAATAACTGATCACATGATTAGAGATCTCATTCTCTATGGAATTCAATTATCTATCATTATTGAGGAAAGTGACTCCCCTCTAGATAATTTTTTCATTTTGGACGTTGTAAATGAATTTGAATTTTCTATCCCCATTATTTAGATATGATACATTTTATTGGGAATTGGGAAAATTGTGCTTGATATTGTGAAATTCATCATACTTTGAAAGTGAATAGATCTCATCTTGAGAGGGAATAATTTTTAATTGATTAATATATTAACAATGCAGTAAATGATTTTTAGCATCTGTGATGTCATCATCAATCTAGGACTAAGATTCCTCACTCCGTTTAGTATGATTACTTTTTGTGTTTCTCAATATTTAAGATATAATATTACGAGGGATACCAGGGGCTAAAATTTTTTATGCTTCATGGATAATCTCATTGTATCTCAGGATAACTAACCATGAATTATTGAATTTTAATTGAATAGGGGATGAGATTGCACCACCATAAGGGATTTTGATCATCAATGGGTAGTTATTAGAGTGATTGTTTTTGGAATAATGGATCCAGATATATTATCCATATCATTCATGTATATAACATTGAAAATATACTGTGTAATTCGTTTCTTAACATTCATTATAAGTGTATCTACCCCAAGAAAAATAAGTACAAATAGTAGGGACCTCAAATAGATTGTGTTGGTGAATGCGGTGGGAGAACACCTTAGCAGTAGGTCTGCTAAAATGGGATATAGTTTTTCCTTTAGTCTAATGGACTATATTCAAGTCAACTTGGATAATCCATATTTCATACATATTGTCAAATATCACACCCATTTCATTCCACAACTCAAATATTTTAAATTAAAAATATGTTTCATAACAGAAGGATGCGTAAAGAGGATAATTATTCATGTCAACATAGGATAAACATTTTGATTACATTTTTTCAAAAGATTATATTGATACTATCATTTTCAAGCACTCTAAGAATCTATATATTATTATCATGTCAACTATGTGAAAAAATAGAGTTTCCATGGAAGTTCTATATGATGGAATTCCAATATTTAAACATCCTCATTGGTTCCACAAGTTCAATCAGTATTTTGTTGTTTGCCAAAATTATATGTCTATGTGCTATGATCATGGGAGTATTTCCAAGCCTTGAACAATTAATAAATACCTTTTTCATTTATTGAAGGGTGTCTTTCCCCTAGTATGTGCCCCTCATGTGTGAATACTTTTCTAATATTATTTCCTTATCTTTTCCTTCAATTTTTCTATTTTTTCTGTGTAGACTCTCTAGTTCAGTTGTATTATCATTAACAATAGAGTTATCAGTGAGGTGGGAAATATCATTATCCCCAATCCAAAACACCACATTAAGAGGGATAAAATTTTTGGAAAATTTTTATATTCCCCTTTCCTTATCATCATCCATCATTATCATAGAAGGCTTATTTGAGATTACCTGAGTAAAAGAAGGACCCCCTTCCTGATTATAATTTTATTTTTTAGCCATTAAATCATCTATATAGTGTTCCTTCCCTTGGTGTTGAGGCTGTGTGATGTCTTGGGTATCTTGTACCAGAATAAAATACAATGAGTTTTATGTGATAGACTTGTTTTAATACAACCCCAGATGTCAGGGAATAAATTTTTTGGGAGAATATTTTAGCCCATATATCGTATTACAATATCTTGGGAGTTATAAACTGTATTTTCTTGAATCTGAATATCCTGTTGTGCAATCTCCATAAAATTTTGATGTGCATTTTCCTCTGAATAATGTGCCTCATCTACCTCTATTGAGTATTTTTTAAGATTACACAATCCTTGTGTGTCCTCATAACAGTTAACAATCACCTATTGAGGCAGCTTTTGGTTCTCCCTATTACATTTATTATAGTCATCGGAATAATAAGGAACACCAAGTGTTTTTGGATCCCCACCCTACTGGATTATGGGAACATCCACAACCCTAGAGACATCGATAATTTTTTCATAGAGATTTTCATTCATGTTATCCCATAACATATCCGTAGAAAATGCTCCAACCTAGAGTTTCCTCATTTAGAGAATTTTTCAGATAAACCCAAAGAATAATTATATCCTTATCAAATTTTTTTAATTTATATTAATGTGACTTAAGATTTATTTAGGTTATAAATTTTCAAGTGATAACAATTAATTTTGACCAAAAATAAATGGGGAATATTTAATAATTTTGAACATCTAGATTGTGAATATATTATCCATCCGAGATAATTAATTACATATCGGAGAGAAAATATAATAATAAAATAACTATTCAAAATTAGCTCGTAATTTTTTTCAAAAAAGATAGTTTTGTACATACAACGGATTATAATTATTTCAGGCCTTGGAAATTATTAAAATAAATTAATAAAATTTAATATATAAAATTATAAACATAGATAAATTAATTCACCAATACTTATTAATTTATTTTTTTAATTATAATATATATTTCCTACATAAAAACAATTTTTCCTGAAAAATAACACTTCAATTTTCCAATATTATCAATTGTTAACTCTAATCAATTGATAACCATTTAATTTGTTTTATAAATATAGAGAAAAAAATTATATAGTATTTATAGTAGTATTTATATCCAACAATCAACATTCTAATCGATGTTTGTCATAAAATAATTTTTAAATATCATTGCATGGTTCATTTAATCAAGGTTTTACATGTAATGCATGCAATCAAATTAATATAAATTATTGGAAGGAAATTTTCATTCTAAAATATACATGTGTTACATTTAGCTCACCCCAACCATTAAAATGAATTTATCCCAAAACATTAATCTATTTTAAATTAAAATAATAACTATATCATTGAGTCATTAAATCCTCATATTTCCAATTTTATACTTCGAAGTTTCATTTTCATCAATGAACATTAACTAAGAGAGTAGTATTATTTCATATAGTAATATCTCTATGATCCAAGTTATCTAGTGTTTTTTCCTAAAAGGAATTAGAATATTCTTTGTTTTTAAATTTTTAATTCAATGAATGTAACGTATCAGGCATGTTCATCCAGAGGATAGATACATGGAACATATCATGATCTTGAGAGAGGTTCAGTTGAAGCGCTAAGAATTAATATAACATCCCCCTCAATCAATAATCTCGTCATGGAAAATATTTTTGGGGATAAGTATTCATTTCATAAATAATATCATAAACATTATAAATGTTTAAATTCACATAAAAATCCCACTAAAAAATAATTTGAGAATCCTTTTATGTGTTACTGAAAATTTCTAACATTCAAAACTATTTAATAATCTGGCTCAGGTCTGAATAGATTTATGTCTCCAATTTCATCATAGAACATTGGATTTATAAAATTAATTCCATAGATGGATTTATAACAGGCCATATTAATTATGTAATGAATGTTTTTATTTTAAGAAAACTCAAATAATGAAAGGTGTTGATCAGAACCACCATTATTATATAAAAAATATGATCTCAATAAAGCCACTACGGATTGAATGGTCATATAATATTTACCATCTATCTATGTATGATATGATTTACTAAAACTCTACTGTATATCAATATCCTACAGATGACTTCTCTAGATCATTTTGGAAAACCTCTTATACCAATTAAATATGATAAAATCTGTTAGTCTATTAAATCTTACAAATTCCTTAAAGTGTATCATATATTTCTAACCAAGAGAGAATTTTTATTTGATATAAATGAACTATTATGAATTAATATGGTGATAAACAATAACTAATATAGTATAATATATATTAAATGATTTGTCGGTTCTGATGACCAGATCTATGGTGATGTATTTTCCATCAACATTCTAGTATGGTCAGTGGATGTAATAACCCATTAGATACCAGTACAGCGTCCTTTAAATGAAAAAAAAACAAAAAAAACTAAATACATATTTTGAGTTATCAATATTCAATATATCCCACTGGAAATACTATTTCATGTCCCTATACATCATTTTAATTTATGTATTAATAGAAATGGAAAATTTTGATTCTCATCCAATAGCATGTTTTTCAATAATGATATTTATTGGACAAATATATGGTTCCTAAAACATATCATTCTATCAGAATGAAGATTGAACATATAAAAACATTACACATTATTTTTTTGATCAGCATTATCCATTTTCCCAACGTAATAATAGCATGGATATATGGTAAACCATTTCATAAGGAAATGTTTGTTTTATCCACTAACATCATGATTTCTCAGTCAATCCTTTAAAAATTTAAAATTATTAGATCAGATGTGGTCCTTATAATAAATAGGATATAATGGTTCATTTGAATCAAAGCAACTACCATCATTTTCCCCTTCCTAGGGTGTTGACGTATTGGGTATTCATAATCTATAATCTTCTCCAACAATTATCATAGAAATATACACACCCATTTCATAGTAAATATATATAGTAATATATTATTATAAATATATATATCACTCTTTTATACGTAATGATAATAGCTCAAAATAATTAATTAAAAAATTAAGATATATAACTCCCTAAAATGGGTTGGGTAATTTATCTCAAAAGGCATCTGTTAAAGTGATACATATGCTTTCACCATATCATACTACATGAGAATGAATCCAAAATCATTATTTATTGCATTGTGATAGATAAAAATTCATTATTCACTATATGGTACTATAAAAGCATGTTCCCTAAAAAACCTTATTTTCCAGTATTTCAAAATATTTTCACATTCCTCCATCAATTACAAATTACACCCTCTCTGATTAAATATGGTGAGTGGAATTGATAATAATGTGGACTCTCCCAAAAACATAGATAATATCCACCCAATATTTAAAATATAAATATAATTGTTTTCATGATTGTTTTAGTTAATTTATCATTAATTTCTCTCTTAAAAGGATCTATAGATATACCATCAACTTTTATTTGATGTCATAATAATGAATCATTCGGAAGACAAAATTCAAAACTGGTAAATCTGTAAAATTTATTAACCTTCATTGGGGATTTTATATCAACCATCATGTTATCTTTATGAATTTCATTAATAGTTTAATATAAAATAAAATTTTAATTTATAAATTTCAAAACATGATAAATTTAATATATAGGGAAGATATTGATTAAATAAATGAAGATATAAAGGGAAATAGTATGACCAAAAGGTGCTAATATAAATTCCCAAATGACTATATAATGTAAGGAAGGTGGGATTGGGTATGACTTATTTCATGACTCTTATTTGATGATATACATAATAATGTGAAATCATGGAAGAGTATTGTGCCCCATTAAATTTATCAAAAGGATTCATTGGTATGAGTGAGAGGATAACTTTTCATTTTAGTGTTTTTGGTATGTTCATGGTTATCAATGAAAATAAACCTCGACCCATCATTATTCATTTCAAATAGAACATATTACCACCATAGTCACTCATGGGGACATATACATACATTTTCATTATTCTCTTGGTGATTCTTAGTCAAAATTCCAAAACTCCATTACGGTCATTCCTTATGATGTTTTTTAAAAATTAATATCCCTGTGTATGAGTTGTATTGAAAATTAAACTTCGCTATATATAGGTAGAATGTGTAATTATTCTAGAAAAGCAAAAAACATTATTTATAATATCATTCTTCAAAATTTTAGGTTCTCCCTGACTAATTTAGAATGGAAACTTTCATGGATAGGAATTAATAACCAAAATATCAAATCAATTTTCATTCTAAGTTCATATAATTAATCATGTCAATATAAGATAACATGTTCATTTGGAATTTGAAATATTACTTCCCTAAAAAATAAATTCATATTTTTTAATATAAATGAATAAAATCAATTCATAGAAAAAGTAAAATGATCATACATGGTGATTCACAAGATTTATTGGAAAAACATTCCCACAAACATCAATCTGAGAGGAAAAAATGACAGATCATAAAACTATCATACCATCATAACTTTTAATTACTAACACAATATATAATTATTGAGACAATAAATTGATACACATAAAATATTTTTTAGATAAAAATTATTTTTTGAATATATAATTAAGTAATAAATTAATTTTTCTATAGTGGATGATATGTGTATATTTCACATTATTATTCCTATAACCCACATCATCAGTCAGGATCCCATGAAGTTAATATTTTTTTGGTGTAATAGTAGGTTGATATAAATTATAAAAAATAGTTGGGTTCATTCAATAGATAACATAACTCCAATATTTCAGGAATTTGAATCATTTGAGCATGGGTGGGGAATTGATTAGCTACTAATGTTTCTCTATTGAAATATCTATTAAATTTAACCCCTTCTGACGTTTATAGACATTAAGAGATCCCATTACATATATAAATAACATATTTGTTCAATTTAATTAATTCTATTGATGTTGATTCCCAGAATTCATTCTCATAGATGGATGGAATTGATTTTCACAATGTGATTAATTCATGTTTTCATGTGACAGTATCCTCTATATCCTCTTAGTACAATCTGAATTGTGGGAATATATAATTTAATATTCATCCTTGAGATCACATAAAATTATTTCATTATTCATACAAAATTATATTATAACTAATTATTTTTGGAGTAGTTGTTTTAGTACACAAATTAATTGATCAATTTTACATTCAGGGATGATAATTAAACTAGTGGAAAACCATTCACCTATTGTAACTTTTTTTACATATCAACCAATAGCCCAAATGCCCCGAAGGCCTAATTTTTTATGTATTTTTGGATAAACCCCTTTCTAGGGGTTTGGGGGAACCCTATCAAGACCCATAGGCTTTAGAGATTACATCACCCATCGGTCATAGGATATATATAGACTATAATTGTAACTGATCCTCGCTAGCCTCTTCATCGTGATACCAACTCTCCAATATCGTGTGGATTGTTCGGATCGGGTTCCCATGCAATCAAAAGCTGGTCCTAATGGAAATTCCATACCCTATCTTTCTAAAAAAATTTCTCAGATTTTGATCTAGTGAATGCTACTCGTCTGAATCCTCATATGGAGTTTACTCTTTATAGAGTATGTGTGATCATTTAAGAAAAATTTCATGTGGCCTTAGGGATTTAGGTCGCCTGAATGCCTTGAGGTGGACCAAAGGACATGAGGTGGCCCGAAGGCCATTAGGTGTCCGAGAGGCCTTATGTTTTCCTGAAGGCCTTGAGGTGGCCCGAATGCCTCACTGGCTTGAAGGTCTTGGGTGGCCCGAAAGCCTTAAAAGATCCAAGGTCCAATCCAGTGGCCCGAAAGCCCAAATGGATTAATAGTTCTTGATACTACAGTACCGACCATTTCACGCTATAGTTTCTACTACACTACCTGATAAAGTGTTGGTACAGTAACTTCTAAATTAGGTCTCCACCTGGTATTAAACTCGGGTCTCTTGGATGCACTTGTTGAGCCCTCGCCAACAGGGTTGAGGCCCTTGTGGTAGCTACCAACAGATTCATTATCATATTGCATATATATATGGAATTTATTTTATACCATTATATATTGAATTTGTGAAAATTAAAAAATGTTGAATATCACATTAATTGGAAATAATTTCATGAACTTTACATTGATTATTAATAATATAACACTATTGATCTACTTATCCATATATGAATAAAATTACTAGGACAACATTTCATTACCCATTTATTGAATAATTAGAATGATTATTCAGTGGGAATGAAACATCACTGACCTACTAGTGGAACAATAGATCCCCTAAAAAAATTTATTCGTTTTTTTCCTGAATTTTAGAATAATATATTGGTCCATCCATTGATTATTTGGAAACATATCATGATTAATAGACTTTGAATATTATGTTTGAACAGTTGTACTATTTTTTATTCTCGCTCAGAAAACATTTTTTTACATAGGTGGATAGTCTAGGTATTTCCCATCAAATTCATTATTAACATTATTTATCCTGGTTCAATCCATTAACTAAACCCAAAAGTAATAGTGTGAGAAACAATAATCTTATTGTAAAAAAACATCATCATGAAAAATAATTTATGGAATATATAAATCATCAAACCATGTTGTACAAAAACATTTTTTTTAACAAAGTCTATGGATGATCAAGACCAAAAGGTTAGAACTTTATCCTATACATGGAATTATATCCATTATTTTGATGAATATATTATAAACCTAATCACAAAATAATGACTAAAACCATATTTCATACCAACCACAGTGCGCCGAGATTTTCATTAATTAATCGTAAATCGTTTTATATTAATATTCAATTCTTAGAATTTCTATCTAACATAGAACTCTAATGTTTTAGAGTCCTTAGAAACTATATTTAAAAAGACTATTTCATGAATGATTTTTATCATATTCCATAAACATATTCAAACCTTACTTACTTTATTGCAATATATAGCAATAACTTTTTTTCCTTAGCCTAGGGAATAGAAAAATTAAAATGGTGATTTCATATGATAATTGTGAATAATAATTCAAGATATCAATTTATATTTATATTAAAGAATAAAATAATAATTAAATTATATGTTCATGATCATAACAAAAAAATTTAATTACTAGTCTATTAATGAACACAAACATGAATCATGATAAAAAAAATATAATTTAAAAGGACATGAATTATATGTTGGATAAATCATCAAGAATTAACTATGAACCATAATATCATATCATCTATTTTTGGCACCATAATAAGTATAATACCCTTACTTAGGTCAAGGTTATATATCAAGAACATCCCATATGACGTCAACACATTCATACCATAGTAGGTCAATCACATTGACTTTTTCACAAAAAAAAATCCAACACATCGACATGATTTCTAAATCAAAGAAATATCTTTGACATTATTCACATGAACTAATCAGGAGATATAATATAGTACCCTATTAATTTGATATAGATATCTATAATAACACGATCATTTATGAATAATTGTTTCCCAAAAAAAATTAAATTTTAATGTTCTTTTATTACATTTGAAATGAATTTAGGATTTCTTTATAGACAACATAATTTTTATATTTCAATTCATTGAACGCATATTTTTTCTTCTGGTACATGAAAAACAAAATTTGGATTGTGTTATACACAATACTATATTTTAAAAAAACATTATTAACCAATAAAATCATTATTAAATATTATAGTTATAATGAATATGTTGAAATGTATGGTATGAATGTATTAACTAAATTATGTAGAAAATCATTAAAAATGTTTAAAATAATGATTTTTCGGTAAAAAATTATTTAAAAATGAATGTGAGAAATTTTAGAGAATAATTTCATTTCATTTCTGTATAATAAATTTTCTATTGGAAAATATATTTTTTCTCAGTAATATAAAAAAACCATTTCATGAAGATATCACTTAATTATATATATTATATATCTATTATAATATTTACCATTCATTTTATTGTTTTTATATACCAGTGAGATGAATAAATTAAATGATGTGAATAAAAAATACATTTTTATATATTGTAGTTGTGTTAACTATTACTGGAACACATAATTTGTAACTAAGGTTTTTGATATTTAAAAATTTTACATGAAAAAATAAATTTCATATTTGCAATCATAATATTTGAATTATCTTCAGGTTAATTTTATGTATATTTCTAGGAAGTATCATTTTTTAAATTATAGTATACAATACTGAATTTTAATTGATAATTTGCTTTTTGATAAAATAATTAATAATGTAAAAATATAAATTTAATTCATTTCAATGACAAATTGTTATATTTAAGATATAATGATAATATATAGTCAATTTTAATATATTTAATATTGTAATTGAATAAATAAATTTTAAAATATCTTTTCAAATTTCCATTAAGACCCCGCATTCACAATGATTTTATGGGATTAATTTTAAATTATTATTTTCACATCTGTGTTTTTTTTTATAAAAATAGATTCCATATTTAGAATCATTATAATTTATAATTTTTACTAATTCCAACATTATTTTTTACCAATGTTATTTGTGAAAAAAATTAAAATTAATCATAATTATAATGGGAGAATAGATTTTATAAAGGGAATAAACATTAATCATAATATGAAAAATTATATATAAACTTCCGCAATATTATTTTCAAGGAATAGTTTTTCCTTAGGAAAATATTATATAATCATATGAGTTTTATGGATAGTTTTTTTCAACCATGGTTATTATTTTTATAAATGTTCTATGGTTTCTCTTTATTATCAATACTCACATAAAATATCAGGAAGATTTCCAGAAAATGGATCTTACAATTCACGTACAATTTTTTTTGAAGGTGGAGTTTTTTCATTGTGTTTTTCTAAAATATTGCGTCAAAATTTTGGTTGATGTATATAAATTATTTTGGAAAGGGAAGTTATGTAGAAGTTTTAAAGAGGATTAGAATGTTGTGCGCAATACATATTTTGAGATCTTATATCAAAATATTGAAAAAAGAAAAATATGGGAGCAAGTTATGAGTTTTCATGAAAGATGGATTAGTAATAATAGACATGTGAGAATATGTCTGAATGACATGCATATAGGGTTTGAAATTGCTATAAATAGGTTACTACCCCCACTCAGTAATAAATGATTTTTCTTATAATGATATGGTGTCGTGGAATTCTAAATATCTGTGCAGAAAAGAAGACTTGTGTGGGGAAATTCATTCTCAAATTTTTTTCCTTTGGCCATTAAAGACCCAGTGACGCATATGGTGTAGTTTCATAATAGATATGGTTTGTTTCAAAAATTAGGGTTGTCTGAGGGCCATCCTGTTCTACAATCCCCAAACATACATGCATGAAGAGGTGTTACACATAAGTGTAGTGTTGAGATTCTAACAGGCATTGAATATCTAGTTTGTTTGTCCAATGCTATCAAGTGAATGAATTCAGTATTTTTATTCAATAATAGTCTCTAGGTAGAGAATGAAAAATAATTCAGTAAAAATATATCAAAGATACCATCAAGTCGATAAACTGAGAAAGACTTCATCTTCGACAATGTGCTAGGGGGAGTTGACGGATGTGATCTGAGGGACACAATAAGTTATCCCTAAAAAACTATAAAGGTATTGTTCCTCACACAGAATGAATATGTCTAAATTATTTTATTCCACAACCACTAAATATTAGATGATTTTTGTACAACCAACACACTACTGGTTTATTCTACTAGTACTATCCCTTAGTGGTTACCCAATAAAAACTATTGCATTTTCTCTTTTTATGTGAACATTTTTTACCGTACTATTCAAACTGTTAGGTTTATGAACATAAAAAAAATGTGGGGAAAAGATCCAATGATATAAAAAAAATATTTGACACCCTCATTCACACCTACCCTCTTAGGGTTCTCTAGGTGCCTAAATGTTTTCTAATAATATTACATATATAATTTGTTATGTAATGAAAAAGAAAAAATGTATGTTAATTAATTTAAATTTTTATAGAGGAATGAAATGTGGAAAAAACATTATAAGATAGGTTGTAAATATAATTTTTTATGTTAAATTAATTGTTCATAATATATTTTTATTTTTTAGTGATTAATTAATTAAATTAAATTCTATCGAAATGCCAACACAATAATTATGTTGTTTATAAAAAATAATTTACAGAAAATAAAAAAAAAATTAATGTAAATTGAACGAATTATAATGTTACATTATTTTATTAGTGAATATATAATATTAAAAATGTATGAAAATAATATATTTTATTTTCATCATTTTATTGATATTTTTTAATTTTTCGTTAAATGGAAAATGTCGAAAATGACATTAATCTTTTTTAATAATCACTTATGTTTATTACTTTATATAAAAATTTAATAAAAATAATTTATTCATTAAAAAGATTTTAATATTAATAAATATAAAATATGGTAAATTTATATACCTATTTTCCTATAGTAATATATATTTTAACATTTTAATTGTAAAAACAGAGTTACCATGATTATGGTTTGAGAAGTGTTTTCGCTCCATAAATAAGCTTCTGTTTTTGGTAATAACCAAAAAAATAGGATTTTAAGTATATTAATTGGGAATAATATTTAGTAGTATTGTGTTCAAATTATAAATTAATGATTACTATCAAATAATCATAATTTATGAATTACATAGGTTATTAATGTTGTTATCACAATGAAAAATAAAAATTAAAAATAAGGAAACTTAAGAGTTAATGATCAAAATGTCTAAAACATTTGGTAAAAATATAATTTCTATTCTTGTATCTTGTATTCCATCCATAAAATCCTTTATTTATTATTTTATTAAAAAAAATTGTTACTCATTACCTCCCAATAGTAAATAAATTTGAGTATCATCAGGGACACTTCTTCTGAACTATAAAATGTCACTCACTCTCACCCATTATAGAAAACCCTAAAGCCATTTTTCTTGACCATGATCTACCAAAACCCATACAATAATCCATCCCCTAATCCTAGAATCGTTATATTGGGCATAATTAATACCTACTAAGGCATTATATCAAACCTAATGAGGATACTTGAAGTACATGTAATGATCTTGTAAAATATTTTTTATTTTATGTCCTTCTATAAATCATTAAATTGTTATTATATCATTATTATATAATTAAATATGTATTAAAAATATAATGATATTTTGGTAATGGATTTATCTAGAGAAACACAAACGTTCATTAAATGGGTTACCAAATCATGTTCTATGCGTATAGTGGATTATCACTCAACATACTTATTTCATTCATTTTCCCATTACCACCTTTTAAGGTTTGGAATAATGATGGAAATATTGTTAATATTTTATATATATGATATTTAATGTTTAATTATTATTATATAACATTTATATCATATATAATTTCATTCTTTCCATTTTTTGGGAATATAATAACATCATTGGTGCGTATGGAAGACTATCACCTTTTGAATCGATGTATTTTGTTCACATTTTACATGGAATGTATTAAAGAAGGGGTTAATAAAAATAAATGATATTTGTAAAATTAGAATTATAATATAATGTTAATATATATATATATAATTATAATTTAATTTTTTTAATTTAAAATGAAATGAAAATAGAAACATTGTTCAAGCAAACATACAACCTGCGATCTCCTTCAACGATGTTTTCAATTTCCAATCATGAAATTTTATAAATTACTGTAAATATACATATACTGATTATAAATTATATTTCAATGTATTTTTACATTAAATATATGATGAATCAATGATTGAATTTTTGGGATTGAAAATGGAAGGCATGAATATATACATAAAATACTGTGATTATTACCTAAAACATCACATTAATAAGAAATTATTATTACAAAGGAAGTAAAAGGTCTAAAGAAAATCATATATGGTATAATAGATATGAATATGATTCTTTAATAGATTTTTAATAAATTTAAATTTGTTATACAATTTTTTAACAATTATGATGAATGTTAATATTTAATGTAATGGCAATTCTAGTCTCACTTTTATTTATGACATACATATGAAATATTCACCCCTCATTTATTTTATTGTTTTATATTTTGCACTGCTAAATGATATATCATGAACCAACCTAATTTCATGATAAATAATCATTATATGTATGTTATTATCACCAGGATATTATTATTCAAATGGTACGCATGCATTAAAATACTTTTTTCTCTCTTTTTAGTTTTATGTGATAGATGTTATATTCACCACCTCTTTCATCTATTTGCTATAAATACATCCTTTGAATATATATTATGAATATTTTAATAGATTTTATTGTTATTTATATATCTATTTCTAGATATCTATTTCATGGGGTTTATAGGTCAAAATTAACCAAATTATTTAATGATTTTGCCTCAATATTATATCATTGATACGTCTGTTATAATATGAAATTATACTCATTCATTAGGTGTTAATATAGTTCCTTCGACAAAAAATATCAGGCATTTATGTATCCATTTTTATTTTTTCAATTATATGTTATTAATTCATGTTTATTATGAATAAATATTACCATAGTAATAATTATATATTTTTTAATCTCATCATTTATCAGTATTGATTGTAATCAAGTCCCAAATATTGGTGTCTCATGATCTCCCTCTCCGGATTTACCACAATTTTCATATCCACTTTATATTAATCAAAATATCATGTAATGTTATCATTTTCACACTCATTGGAACTTAAGATAATAATTATTTGATAAAATCAACTTTTTTTCTCTCTTCATTTAGAAATATTTTTTTGAAATCATATTATTTTCAATGTTTTAAATGATGTTTATAATGGATAATTTAATCATATTTTCAATGAAATGGATTTAAAAAAAATTAATTTCAAAATATTTGTAAATAATTTAAAAAAAAATATTTTTAGGCTTTTAATGTCACTTTTAACAAAAATGGAATTAACAATGGTATATATTTTAAAAACTATTTCTTGAAGGGGAAATTATATTTTCTTATATAAATAATTTATATTATTTTTAAATTTAAATTTATATTTTTTCAAATGTTTTATTAGAGAAATTTATTTTCAAAATTTATTATTTGTTAACAATGTTATTATCAAATAATGAGTATTTTTATTATGTAATTTCTTGAGGATCTATCGAAATCCTTCTATTTTTAACATAATATTCATTCATTGAGTGTATGATTTTTGGGGATGTTATCCAAAGACACTATTCATATTATTTTATTGAATGGTTTATTTTATGGTGAATAATTGTTTATAAAACCCATTTCCCTTCTAATGGTTATATAATTAGATCATTATTAGGAAACATACATACTTTAATAGTTTATTCTATGGTCAAATGATTATGAATTTTATTTGTTTTACATAAGTTATGAAATGAATAAATGTTAATGATTGACATTTTATTTCATAAGTTAGTGTATGATGAATATATATGATCTTGGGAAAAAAATTAATTTCATTATGTTTTGGGTTAGACCGATATGTCCCTCCAATAGAATGGGTAATGAATTATATCACAAATAATAAACATTCATGGATTGGGGATTTATCAAGATTTTTTCAGGGACTTTTTCCATTATGATGTTTTGGGATGTGAACCCAGTCCACACTAAGGGAAGGGATGCCCCTTGGGATTATGGTGCATCCAGAACAGTATTTATAGACCCCAGGAAGTTACATGATATTTCTTGGAAATGATCCTTAATATACATGGAATGATATTATATTATTATGTGTATTCTATAAATTCAATGTAATTTGAACACTCATTGACCATTTTATTTGATTCAATCTTGACTCATGTCTTCTGAACTAATATTCATTATTCCATGAATCTTTATTATGATAATTAATATTTAATGTGTGGTTTTAAAATGTAATGATCATTCCCTCATAACCTTTTGTCCGTGTTCTACTTATATATCTCATTTATTTACCCATACTAAGATTATGATCTCACCATTTCTTATGTTTCCTTTCCAGAATATATGAAAATATTTTTATGTTGGTATAAAAAATGAAAATATCATTATGGGATAAATTGAATATATTTCACCGTGTTATATGAATAATATTCCAGGTTCTTAAAGTAACTAAACTATTATGGTCCCCAGGTGTGTGTTTGTGTAAAGAAATGCATATTTATGAAAAAAATATTTAATATACATGAATAAAACTATGGAATATCTCTATTTTGTGTCAATATAATGGTTTATTTCATCTTTACTATCATATATAAGAAAACTTTAGTAAGATTCCTTCGAATATTTGTAATTATATGTCTTCTTATGTCTCAACGTATAGGTATAAGGATGAGGTAAATGATAGAAAAAAGACCCTGAATTTTCTATACTAGATTAAGATAGTGGTTTCATTGAAATTACTTGCCCTAATGGATACTAAATGTGAATTTGTAACTAGTGTAGATATATATATTGGTAACAAAAAAACACCATGTTTTGGAAGACATAATTCACACATGATGGAAGACAATGGGCCACACTTTAGACAATGTTTGACCCTCATGAGGGATAATACTTATGAATTGAAGAAAAAATCTTGGAGAACCATCATGAATGATTTAAATATCATTTTTAATTTCAAGACATAATATAAACCTAATTCTTTGTAGATTATAGATTATTCCCTAAAATAAACATCGCATAAGAAATTTTCTTGATTATTTGGTTTCCTACTATGAAATGCGTTGCTCATAGAAAGATTCTCATATTTAGACAATGGTGGGAAAATGATGTTAAGGTGTAAAAATTGAATATTATAGATTATTTTATGAAGACAATTCAACTATTATGGTAAATTTATTTATCTAAATTATGATTAAGAATAATATTTTTTTCATAGATCATGATTAATAACATAAACCATAACTAACTAACAGATGCACCAATGAAGATAATGGAATAGATTGTTGAAAGATTTTGTAGTTTAGCCCATGGTGGAAGGAAGAGTATATTCCTATGTGTTGAGAATTTGGGATGAAAAAAACAAATTTTATAATTAATGGAACCTGAAGATATTTTTACTATGGAAAGAAGGACACAAATCAAGTAAATACAATGTAAAAATTAAGTTATCAGTTAATGAAATAGATAGGAATATCGGTCTCTCTAAGACATAATCAAATATTGAATTCATTAAATTGGTTATATATTATAATTATTCAAATAAATTCCAAATGGGGAATGGAAATAATGTTAATATGAAAGGTTGTAATTGTAATGGTCAGACTGCTGACATTGAAGTTATTATGAGTGAATTATAACAGAAAATAATTATTATGGAATATGATGATGAAGCCTAGTTTATGGATTAAAGATGTGAAGGAATGATCTATGTATTAATGTATTTTTATTCAATTATTTCATTACATTAATAATCAAATATATAAGGATCAATTTTAGGTGTTTTTCATTAATTATTTTCAAGAACATGTTAAATGCTACTTGTCGAAAAGAAAAATTGACTGAATGGAAAGATTATTTTTAATGGAAAACATTATTATGGGATGTTAACCATTAATATCATACTAATGGTGATAAAAATTTTATTAGTTTTGATATAGAGATGTTGGATGAAAATTAGTTAAATTAGAAAATATTTATTACCTTATAAAATATTAATGTTCTTTTAGAAATTGTGGTTTATAATGTCATTAAACTATATAAACAAATATTAGATTTGTGGAATATGTTCAGTAACCTATTTTTTATTCATGGAATAAGGAATAATATTTTATAGAAATATATCTTCATGGTAATTTAGTTTATTACCATGTTTTAATAGAATATATGACAAAAATATTCACTTTTTTATGATAAAATCAAGAGATATATTTTGATGTCATGTTGATCAACATGTTGATGATTTTAGTAGTTTAATGATATTATTTATAGATTCTGAGAACTGTATGTGTTATATGGATTACCATATATGGAGTGGTTTATGTTAAAATTTTATGCAGTTCTAGAGAGTAATATATTCTTTGATCATATTATGATTTATGAAAATTCGATGGCATGTCATAACCATTTTGTTAAGAATATATGTGAATATAGATGGAATGAATTATTATTCTATCGGTGGATATTATGATCCATTAGTACTTTATAAAAAAAAATATCTTTTATGTCATTGAGTAAGACATGATGTTGGAATTGATCAACAAACAACCGTTGATGAGATTATTCATAAGAAATAAAATAAAATCATATAATTGTAAATTCTCATGAAATTTATACAACCTTTTTGAAAGGATCATGAAAGAAAAAATATCTTCTCAATGTCATAATTTCAAATGAATCAAATGGTCCATTAAATAATTACTTACATATGGTTTTTCATTAGAATTATCTAGATCACCCACCTTCTCTTGATTAGTGATATTAATCACTCTCTATATTTATTCAAACATTTCTCTAGTTTTTGAATCAATACATCCCACCAATGTTCTCCTATACAAAATCCTAGTTATGAGGTAACATTGGTAAATGTTATCCCTCAGACATTCCCTTTTGAAATAACGTTTAATAATTCATTTTTATGATGTGGGTTTCTATAAATGTTACTCTCAATAATTTAATCATTATATACCATAATGAATTCCGAAGGAGAAATTCATTTTCACGTGGGTTAATGTAACACCATATGTTTTTTTGATTTGTTTTTTCAAATAAATTAACATTCAAGGATAAAAATCATTGCACAGTGCATTATGTTTTTCTTGGTTTATACAAATACCAAGTTTATATATTTTAACAAACAACAGTATGTTTACCTTGTTTATCACACAACATTATGAATGGATTTTGTTACCAAACATACCGACTTTTACTAAAATTAAATACACTATTAATATTGTTATTTAACATTTTAGTTATTAACTAGAAGATGTAATAGTTGGTAAATTTTTTTAAAAAAAGTTATAAAAATATGATTTATTCTAGTCTATTACATTAATTTATGGGTAACCAATTAAATAAAAATGAATATAAGAACATTTTGAAAATAATGAAATTACATTCATGAAAAAATATTTTCTATGAAAAATAATTTTTTTCTTAATAAATCAACAAAAACAATTTTTATGAAATATGTTAATGAAATTTAAATGTTATATATTAAATAAATTATTTAAGATTAATCACATGTGTTTTCTATACAAGGTTTATGAATATGTATGCACAATAATATGTATTTTCCTAAATGGAACATTTTTCACATTTTGATTTCACACATTACATTAAATTAGGTAATATCAAAATAAAAATTTTATTTGAAAAAATAAACAAATGTTTAGAATGTGAAATTTAAAAAAAATTTATGGTGAATTTTTCTTATTTTTCTAAGAAGTTTTTTTGATAAATTTATACAAATTCTGAATTTTAATTGAAAAATTTGTTTTCATTAAAATAATTTATAATTATAAAATATAATTTCAATTATTTTTAAATTCATTATAGTTATTCCACAATTATATAAATCCAATTTTGGCAATTGTATTAAATTTTAAATATTTAATTTAATATAAAAAATGTGTAAACAATTGTTCATTTTATAGTTTTGAAAACCACATTCACATCATGTTTATGTGATTAATTTTCAATTAATTATATCTTATTTTTTAACTAGAATTTATAAATATTGAATCCATAATTTTAAGACTAATAATTAATATTTTCTAATAAGGCCTAGTTATAAATTCTACCAAAATCAGCAGGGAAAATATTCAATATTTATGAAAGTGATTCAGAGAGAAACAGGTTTACCAAGGGAATAAAAATTAATCCTAATTGTAAAAATGATAGATAAAATTTTCCAAAACCCATTTTATGGATCTATTTCAATGCATATTACTATACATCTGAATGTCACATTTTTTGGGACACTTTTTCATTAATGTGATTGTTATAATAAATATATATATTATGTTCTTAGGGATAAAATTACATTAAACACACACACCCCACACACATAGGCCAGAAAGGTAGGCCATAGCCCCACTCCATGGGATAGATCACCCATAAATACTTATTTATTAATTAAATGGCCTGAACGCTCAGTGTGAAAGAAGCCCATTACAAGGCCGAAAGTCCCACAATCTAGCTTGAAGGCCCAATGAAGCATCATATCTACATCATGCCTACATAACCACATGACATCATCATGTATGTATCATGCCTACATCACCTTCTACAAGCTGAAAGATTATGGCACCCAGATTTAAACCAAGGTCTAACTTAGAATCATAGGGTACCACTAAAGATATAAAATATAATGGCAAAAAATATAGCTTTCATCCTTTTAATTTCTATAATGATTTGTAAAATAAAAGAACATCATAGGTTTATATGTAATTTTTTTTATTATTAATGTCTTTTTTATAATATATTTTTATAATTTATAGATTAATTAGTTACTTAATATGATATATAAATTACAACACAATAATTATATAGTTAATGAAAAAATAAAAAGTCTAATACTAAAAATAATAGAAGTAATGTAATTTGAATGAATTATTGGGTTAAATAATTTTTTGACATGAATATATAATTAAAATAATATTTTATCTGAATATAGTTTTATCCCATTACATTATTAATATTTATTAAATTCATTTAAATAAAAAATATCAAAATTTACATTTTTATTTTTAATAATAAACAATATTTAAAAAATTTATTTAATTTTTAAAAAATACTATCAGGTCTAATATTATTTTTAAATATTATTAAATATAATATATAGTCCATTAATATGATTATTTTTCCGGTATAATGATGATATATACTATAAACTCAGTTAGCACAATTATGGTTTAGGAAGAGTTTTGGCATGTAACATGTGTTTGTGTTAAAGTTAATTTCCAAAAAAAAAATATTTTCTCTAAATTATATATTAAAAATAATATTTATAATCATTTTCTACCTTCTATAAAATATGTATAACCACAATTGTGTCTTGAAGGTAATATTACGTATGATTGAAAACTAGATACCATAATGACAAACAAAAAAATCTAAACTAAGAAATTTTAATAGTGAAGGAACCAAATGATTAAAAAATAAATATAAATTTTTTGTGTAGTATTTTCTCCAAATTGTCATGACAACATAACATTAATTATCTACCTTAGTGAATCTTAATTAATCATGAACTTCTAATAGTAGATAAATATTTTTATTTAAATTATTTCCACGCCTCAATTATAAAAGTGAACTAACACCCAATAATATTTACATGTATCAGTCAATTTGGATCAACCAATATCAAACCTAATCACTAAAAAATTCCCTTAACTCTTCCATGAACACGTTTTTGAGAAGAAATCATACATCTCAAAGCAATAGTGAAAACCTAAGGAGGTTATCCGAAAAGAGTTAATGTTTTTGTGAAATATTTCTTATTTCATTTCCTTGAAAAACTCCTTGAATTATTATTATATCATTATTATATTAAATTAAGTATATTAAATATAAATAGATGTTTTTATGTTATTTTTATGACCTTTAACCATACACACATCCTTAAAACAGATTATTAAATCGTCATTTTTTGTGTACGGTGGATTATCTCCCCACAAAAATGATATTGTAATTTTTTCCATTAACACCACTCAAATTTGGTAATAATGATGAATATAATATTTATATAAGATATGCATAATTAAATTATGTTTTGATGATTATTATATATTTAAATAACACGTGCCTCTATAATTTCCATTTTTGGGATTATAATAACATTATTTGTGTGTATGGTATACTACTGTCGTGTGAAGCAATGTGATTCTTCATTGATTTACACGTATTTTTTAAAATATTGTTTTATAAAAATAAATTAAATAAATTAAAAAAATATTTTATTGAATTATAATAAAAATATATATATAATTTATTTTACTCTCTTCAAATTTACCTGAAAATACATATATCATTCTTGCGTACATCTGGAATGTTGATTCCATGAATGCTGTAATCCATTTCAAGTAAAAAAAATTATTAATATCTATAAATACACATATAATGAATTTATATATTATTTATATCATATATTAAATTTTTTATATGATAAAACTATGAAAAGTTTAGTATCAAAAAAATGAGATGTAAAACAATATAGAAAAATCAAAGCTGTTATTAACGCAAACATAACATTAACAATAAATTTATCATAAACGAAAATATATAATGCCCTGACCCCAGTTAACCAGAGTCGGTGCATTATTACATAACATTGTCATGATCAAAAGAAAGATTAAATCTCGAAAGACCGATTGGTTTAGTAGCCTTGGAAACACTAAGATATATTCATAATGTTTTACATCATAAAAAATGAAAACTACAACAATATAGTCTCCATAGACCACACTCTTATCCCCTCATACTATCCCTCTAAGTCATTCATAATTTACTTCTTCATATCCTGGAAAAAATAAAACAGAGAAAAGGGGTGAGCTCAAATGCCTAGTAAGGATAACAATATAGCATAAACTTTCAAAAATAAGCATAAACATTTAAGGCAATGTATAACTAAAACAAAAGCCTTGTAAACATGAACTTCAACATAGTATGGAAAATGTAAAATGAAATAATACCATTTACTTATTCACATGGATATTCTACTAATCGAATAATCACATGCAATATCAATAACCACTTTTATAATGATGGAATGCATTATGCCAGACTATCATAACCACATATCCAAGGCCTCGTGCCAAGACTACAAATAAGATTGTTCCAAGGCCTTGTGCCAAGACACTAGTTTGTATCATGAGACCTACCGATGCATCGAGGAGCTATAGCGGGCTCCACCCGTCACATATTAAGTCCAATGCATTCCCATATGAAAAGGTTTAAACATAACATAATCATTCGTATTAAAACTAGTATACGAAATGTCAATACTTTCACCATAAACTATGAATGATATAAAAAAAGCACATCCACAGTCAAACATATCACAAAACATTCAATACAATATAGAAGTTTTGTATCATAATAAATCAACTTCAAATAAGAATAAAATTCATCAAAGTATGTTGACATAGATGAAATCAAA
Organism: Viscum album; assembly: GCA_963277665.1. Lineage (NCBI taxonomy): Eukaryota > Viridiplantae > Streptophyta > Magnoliopsida > Santalales > Viscaceae > Viscum > Viscum album. Next base: position 37,126,104 of record OY728152.1, read on the forward strand.
ACTATATGAGAGAAATATCTCTTTTCTCGAAATCATTGAAAAGTCACACATTTATAAAGGAAGTAATTTAAAAGAGATTTTTGAATCAAAGTGTCCCATAACACTTTGAAACTTTTGAAAAGAAATATCATTTCAAAACCTTCATTTCCATCTAAATAAATCCTAAAAATCATTTTGAAAACATGGACATTAATTAAAAATATTTAGAAAGAAAAATCTTTAAAACATTGAAAATTATGATCTTGATAAAGAGTACGTTTCAAAAATTCTTAAAATATTCATTTTGAAATCATTTAAAAGTCACATAATTATAAAATAAATCATTTACTTTGAAAATATTCTTATAAGCTTGTATGGGAAGCTTTGACAATTTTATAACCGGCGTAAATAGCCGCACCCGCTTTATAAGTTAAAAAAACATTTTTACCTTAATTTTTTTGAAAGGTTAAAAGCGCCTTGTTTGGAAAACAACGGAAAAAATACTTTAAAAACACATAAGGGTATAAATTACTTTAACCCATATTCTTTGTAAATAGTAAAAATGTTTTGAAATACATTTCGAAGAAACATGGATGTGGATGATAAAGAAATCCGAGTAGATTATTACGTATAAACAATCTCGGATAATGAAGAGATTGTGAAATAAACCCTTACCCTGTACATTTCCTTGGTTGAGGGTAGGTTAACCTCCTGTATAATTGTGAAATAATTGTTATTAAATTATACAAGAATCATATGTATTAATATGATATCATATATGATCTTTTAACATTGCGTTGTTAATAATATCTTAGTATTATCGTAGTTTCGGGTGTTAACTTACTCATTTTCTTTTATATGTTTTGTTACGTAAGCCATGTTTGTTATGGATAGGTTGTATCTTATCCATATCAATAATGATATCAAGTCCTTAAATATTATTTTAAAATCATCAAATGATAATTATACTTGAATGGATATGATGGAGAATGAATCTCATCACGTTCGTGGAGACGGTAGTCCGTACGTACGCACGAGCAACAATATCATTATTTTGATATTAAAATAATATATAAATGGTTGTTATATCATATATAAATAATCATTAACATGTTATTTTAATTATTTACATGATTTACACATCATTATTATACCCATCCAAATAATAATATATTGAATAACAATAACACCACGACGTGGAGACGGTAAGCCGTACGTACGCACGTATGGTGACATGTTATTCAAAGGGTGGATAGAATAATGAATATGGTTGTACCCTATTTATAATAACATCACAGTGTATATATTATACTGGAGTTACTAATTTAGAATGGTAAAAACAAAGGAAGAAGAAGTGGAAGAAGAAAGGAACTTGAAAAAGGGTGGTGAAATCATTACCTATTCTTTGGGTTCTTCCTTTTGATTTGATCAAAAGGGATCCTTATGCTGGATTTATGATCAAAATAATGCCTCTAGGTTGTAGTGATGTAAGTTTAGAGAGTATTTGGGCAGATTTTTCCCGATCCAAAAGGCTTTTAAGGTGTGAAGAAATGAGAAGGAGGAGTGCCCTTTTATAAGAGGGGTGAGGGGCACCTTTGGAAAATATAAAAATATTAATTTATAATAAATTCATATTCGGTTTCTAATGGCTCCAAAGTTGATTCAATAAATTTTAAGGTGGGTATAGGTCTAAAACCACTCAACCAATATAATTTAGACAGGTTTGGGTACTTATATTAACCTTATCATTAAGTATTAACTCTAAGTTAATTAGTTTCACTTTTACAATGTCTCTTTGTATTTTTATATTATATGGTTAATAAACTTACCATATACATCCAAGAGACCTCCAAGTGGTCCATTAATGATATAACTATCATTATATAAGTCTCTTGGCCAAACCTTAGATTTTTATGAATTTAATATCAATTAATAATATAATATTTGTTTTAAAAACTCTTTTATGTCAATTTTGACACTATTCAATAGTTGATTTTTGTGAAACTCATAACAGAATGATTACATCGAAAAAAAGTCAATTAAATCAATTCTAATATTTCATATTATCCTATAAAATTAGTGTAATGCATTAAAAGTCTCAAATTATATTTATTTTGGTATTTATAATATCAATTATTTTAATTTTTCACTATTATGGTAATTACTGCATCATCATTGTGTCATAAATAAATTAAATTATTTAATCTCTAAAAATTATAAATAAAATATCATTATGTCGGAAATATTTTTATATTTCTAATGAATATTTATAGTCGAAAATCGAACATACATAACCCTATGTAAAAATTTTTTTTCTAAAAGATATATGCTTGTGTCATTTTTGTATTCATTTTAACTTAATTAAAATAAAGTTTCCCTATCACCTACAAGTGGCTCCATGGGTTCCCAAAATCGACCCAAAGATGACCATGGTCGGACATGTATCAACCAATAAGTTTAGGACACGTTTTAGGGTAATTTTTGTTATTATAATATTATTTTTTAACCCTTATTTACCGGATTTACCCTTTAACCATGGTAAAAAAAATATTTACCGAAGTAATTATTCAAAATGTCTAAAAATAAAAGTTACCTATTTACACAATTTGAAAATCCTGATTCCTAATATGGAATCCATTTTTCCAAATTCAAAACACAGATGTGGCAGAAAATAATTTAAAATTAATTCCCGTTGTTAAAACAAAAAGTGTGTTTTTAAGAGATAATAACTATCAAAAGATTGACACTTGTTTATGTCCGGTTTAATTGTGAAATTATGTCAATTGAAAAACATTTAATTAAATGGTAAAAATATATTATAAATATATTTTAAAACCACTCAAATTCATAATTTTTCAATGATAAAAATTTTGATTAAGAAAGTTGTTTTTAATTAAAACTTAGTAATTTTCACTATTCATCAAAATATTAAAGTTATCTGAAAAGTTCCAAAATTTCACCCTAGTCTATATTATATATTCCGAAACCAAAAATAAATTCCATTTTGAGAGATAAAATTTCAAAAAGTAGGTATTACTATTCATAACGGCTAGTTTGATCGGTTGTGGTGTGTCTTAAAACTAGAAGTTGCATACAACACACGCTACTGTATTATTCAAAGGAAAGCGTACCGTGGAAGCATGGGATGTTTCATTTTAAATTTTTGATTTCCCCATTTAGTCAAAAAGTTTAAAATATTGTATTTAAAAAGGGGTCACCATTAAAAGTTGATAAAAGTGCAATACTGAAAATGAATTTTTTCTTGCATTATGTCTAAGAAACTCGTAATATGGATTCTAAAAATATAAGGATTATATAAAGTTTAAAATTTAGTTAATATTATTCATAACCTCTTTTGAATGGCTTTTTTTGTAATTCATGGTGTGATTGAACTCGGTGTTGCGTGTAGTGCATGTTATTGAATTATTTTGAAGAAATAACACACTATGATGTATTGGGGTGTAACATTCTCCCCTCCTTAAATAAATTGCGTCCTCGCAATTTGAAATTGTTCTTCAAAAATAAAAGGTTAAAAATAGAAAATATATTTGTGGGAAAACCCAAATCGGAAATTGGGTTACTAAAATTTAGTCTTAATATGAGGAAAAGAGAAATGAAAGGGTCACCACCAAATCATGATCTCGATTAGGAGAACATTGGTGGCAATTAGAGACATATAATTGGAGGGAAAACGTAAATATTTATAGGTAGTGATTGAGTTCATCAATCACAAACAAGTGTAAAATTTAGGTCCTTAAATTCATCAATCTATGATGATTTGAAATACCATCAGTTCAACAAAACATAGGGTATTAGGATAACACATTATTGGTTTTAGGATTCCTTAAATAAATTATAAGAATTAATTTCTTCATAGAATAAGATAAGAAGAAAAATATATACTTGACAAGTAGAGTCTCATCCTTTAACTATGTTCTAACACAAACTCATTTTCACTCTAAAAGATAATAGAACGTAAAAAAAATATTCTATTTATCCTATTCGTATAGGGTTAAAAACGAATTTATAATTCATCTACCAGATCTTTTAGAAAAACTACATTATTTAATCCCGGACATCACATGGTTCAGTGGTAGGTGATACACCATTGTCGCCCTTCGGTTGTGGGTTCAAATCTTTCGGCCTTGCCGGATGCGACGTGTTGCTGCCCGACCTCCAGGTTGTCCTTTTATGGCAATCCAAAATAATCCAAACTAGAACTATCCAAAATAATTCAGTACAAAATTTATAAGGAAGGTAAACACAATGAAGATCCTTTTTTTCGCGTAATAACATATGAATACCTTCATCATGTATTCTTTTAAAACACTGCAACATCCTGAATTACCATAAAACCTTATTGATTACATTCATGATCCCTTATCCCTTAAAGAATAATAGATATACTCCTTCAATCCAAAAATGTTTTAAAACCCAACAATTATGGAATATACAAATCATTAATCAGTTTCATGGTAGTCAAGAATATCCAATATAATTTATCCAAAACAATAATGTATTATTCTAAAATCACTACCTCGGTATCAGAACCATATTATGGTTTATCTTTCTCTCAACCATATATTTTCTAAAAATTTAACTTGCTATTGAGTCACTTTTCTTTGTTCCACACAATCTCAAGTCCATTATGAAATAGTACTGCAGTACAATCCTTATATACTCCATAATTATTATAATAAGTACATTGTTGATACAACACTCAAATGACATAATCAACATAAGAACTCTAATCATTCCTCTTCATCTGTGGTAATATCATAACTTGATTATTATCTAATAGCATCATTTGCGGCATTGTCTGATGACTGAGACATAGGTTTGCATAGTGTCCAAACTCCTTGAAAATGAAGCATTGTACATTTGAAACCATTTTTTTACCCTTGCAGTCACGTACTTTACGCCCTTTCCCTCCACACTTATAACAAAGTCCCATTCCTTTCAGGAAAGTTCCAGGGTGTTACTTTCCACAATTATCACATATGGGAAAATTCTTTTTTTCCCTCTTCCCTTTATCCATCTTTCTCTCTTCCATCATTTTCTTCTCTTGCTTCCCTTCAAAGCCATAGGACTCTGTAAACTCTTTACTTATCTTATCAACACATGATATTATTTCTTCATATGATGATAATACATGCGAGACTATTACTCTTATAAATTCTGGCTTAAGACCATGAAATATATGATCCTTCTTTCTCTTTGGATCTTGTGCATTGCTGGAGTTCTCATTCCTTCTACTGGGCGCCATTTCTAAACAATGGCATACACTAGATTAGTTTATGAATAACGATACCTAATCCCAAACTTGAAAAACACATAACATAAATTAAATAGTTTATGGATATAATCAATAATCATAAAAATGTCTCCTTTGAGGATGTATATGCTCATAAACCCTTCGTAATGGTTTGTAAAGAAAATGAGAGTTATCCTAAGCATATCCCCTGGGAGTGTCATTACCAAGAGTGAAGCAAGGCCCATTGTCGTGCACCTGTTCCCGTTCGAGTCTAGCTCAAAGCAGTGTTTTCAGGTTTTACCCCTAGGTACATCTGTTCCAGAGCTGCCTCTACCTGCTCGTATCCAGACAGGGATGTATTGCTCGGAAAACTCACAAAATCTCTATAATACCAAAATTCTAGGAATTTATTCTATACTAATCCTCAAAGTTCATCTTAGGTCTACGTGCTCTAATCAGAGTTTTTCTAAATCTAGATTCCAAGGTTTGTACTAAACTTCCTCTGATACCAACTGTAATGCCCCGACCCCAGTTACCCAGATTTGGTGCATTATTACATAACATTGGCATGATCACAAGAAAGATCAAATCTCGAAAGACCGATTGGTTTAGTAGCCTTGGAAATACTAGATATATTCATAAAGTTTTACATCATAAAAAATGAAAAAATACAACAATATAGTCTCCATAGACTACACTCTTATCCCCTCATACTATCCCTGCAGGTCATTCATAATTTACTTCTTCATATTCTGGGAAAAATAAAACACAGACAAGGGGTGAGCTCAAATGCCTAGTAAGGATAACAATATAGAAGAAACATTAAAAAATAATAATAAAAATTTAAGGCAATGTATAACTAAAACAAAAGCCTTTTAAACATGAGCTTCAACATATTATGGAAAAAGTAAAATGAAATAATTCCATTTACTTATTCACATGGATATTCTACTAATCGAATAATCACATGCAATATTAATAACCACTTTCATAATGATGGAATGCGTAATGCCAGACTATCATAACCACATAGCCAAGGCCTCGTGCCAAGACTACAAATAAGATTTTTCCAAGGCCTTGTGCCAAGACACTAGTTTGTCTCATGAGACCTACCGATGCATCGAGGAGCTATAGCGGGCTCCACCCGTCACATATTAAGTCCAATGCATTCCCATATGAAATGTTTTAAACATAACATAAACATTCGTAATAAAACTGGCATATGAAATGTCAATACTTTCATCATAAACTATGAATGGTATAAAAATAGCACATCCACAGTCAAACATATCACAAAACCTTCAATACAATATAGAAGTTTTGTATCATAATAAATCAACTTCAAATAAGCGTAAAATGCATCAAAGGATGTTGACATAGATGAAATCAAAACAATTTGAGAGAAATATATCTTTTCTCGAAATCATTGAAAAGTCACACATTTATAAAGGAAGTAATTTAAAAGATATTTTTGAATCAAAGTGTCCCATAACACTTTGAAACTTTTGAAAAGAAATATCATTTCAAAACCTTCATGTCCATATAAATAAATCCTTAAAATCCTTTTGAAAACATGGACATTAATTAAAAATATTTAGAAAGATAAATCTTTAAAACATTTAAAATCATGATCTTGATAAAGAGTACCTTTAAAAAATTCATAAAATAATCATTTTGAAATCATTTAAAAGTCACATAATTATAAAATAAAACATTTACTTTGAAAATATTCTTATAAGCTTGTAAGGTAAGCTTTGACAATTTTATAACGGCGGTAAATAGCCGCACCTGCCGTATAAGTTAAAAAAAACATTCTTACCTTAAATTTTTCGAAAGGTTAAAAGTGCCTTGTTTGGAAAACGACGGAAGGATTACTATAAAAACACACAAGGGTATAAATTATTTTAACCCATATTCTTTGTAAATATTAAAAAAAATTTGAAATACATTTTGAAGAAACATAGATGTGGATGATAAATAAATCCCAGTAGATTATTACGTATAAACAACCTCAGATAATGAAGAGATTGTGAAATAAACCCTTACCTTGTACTTTTCCTTGGTTGACGGTAGGTTAACCTCCTTTATAATGGTGAAATAATTGTTATTAAATCATACAAGAATCATATATATTAAAATGATATCATATAAGTTCTTTTAACATTGCTTTGTTAATAATATCTTAGTATTATCGTCGTTTCGGGTGTTAACTTACTCATTTTCTTTTATATGTTTTGTTACATAAGCCGTGTTTGTTATGGATAGGTTGTATGTTATTCATATCCAGAATGATATCAAGTCCTTAAAAATTATTTTTAAATCATCAAATGATAATTATACTTGAATGGATACGATGGAGAATGAATCTAATCGCGTTCGTGGAGACGGTAGTCCGTACGTACGCACGAGCGACAATATCATTCTTTTGATATTAAAATAATATATAAATGGATGGTATACCATATATAAATAATAATTAACATGTTATATATATTATTTACATGAGTTACACATCATTTTTATACCCATCCAAATAATAATATATTTAATAACAATTACACCACGACGTGGAGACGGTAAGTCGTACGTACGCACGTATGGTGACATGTTATTCAAAGGGTGGATAGAATACTGAATATGGATGTACCATATTTATAATAACATCACAGTATATATATTATACTGGAGTTATTATTTTATAATGGTAAAAACAAAGGAAGAAGAAAAGGAAGAAGAAAGGAACTTGAAAAAGGGTGGTGAAATCATTACCTCTTCTTCGGGTTATTCCTTTTGATTTGATCAAAAGGGCACCTTAGGTTGGATTTATGATCAAACTAAGGCCTCTAGGTTGTATTGAGGGAATGTTAGAGAGTATTTGGGTAGAGTTTGGTCGAACCAAAAGGCTTTTAAGGTGTGAAGAAATGAGAAGGAGAAGTTCCCTTTTATAAGAGGGGTGAGGGGCACCTTTGGAGAAGCTAGAAATATTAATTTATAATAAATTCATATTCAGTTTATAATGGATCCAAAGTTTATTATTTAAATTTTAAGGTGGGTATAGGTCTAAAAAAACTCAAAAAATATAATTTAGACAGGTTTGGGTACTTATATTAACCTTATCCTTAAGTATTAACTCTAAGTTAATTAGTTTCACTTTTACAATGTCTCTTTGTATTTTTATATTTTATGGTTAATAAACATACCATATACATCCAAGATACCCCCAAGTGGTCCATTAATGATATAAATATCATGATATAAGTCTCCTGGCTGAACCTTATATTTTTTGGAATTTAATATAAATTAATAATATAATATTTTTTTAAAAAACTCTTTTATGTCAATTTTGACACTATTCAATAGTTGATTTTTGTGAAACTCATAAAAGAATGATTACATAGAAAAAAAGTCAATTAAATAAATCCTAATATGTCATATTATCCTAGAAAATTAGTGTAATTCATTAGAAGTCTCAAATTATATTTATTTGGGTATTTATAATATCAATTATTTTAATTGTTCACTATTATGGTAATTACTGCATCATCATTGTGTCATAAATAAAATAGATTATTTAATCTCTAAAAATTATAAATAAAATATCATTATGTAGTAAATCTTTTTATATTTCTAATTAATATTTATAGTCAAAAATCCAACATATATAACCTTATGTAAAAATTGTTTTTCTAAAAGATATATGCTTGTGTCATTTTTTGTATTCATTTTAACTTAATTAAAATAAAGTGTCCCTATCACCTACAAGTGGCTCCATGGGGTCCCAAAATCAACCCAAAGATGACCATGGACGTCCATGTATCAACCAATAAGGTTAGGACACGTTTCAGGGTAATGTTTGTTATTATAATATTATTTTTTAACCCTTATTTACCGGATTTACCCTTTAACCATGGTAAATAAAATATTTACCGAAGTAATTATTCAAAATGTTTAAAAATAAAAGTTACTTATTTAAACAATTTTAACACCCTGATTCCTAATATGGAATCCATTTTCCAAATTCAAAACACAGAATTGGCAGAAATTAATTTAAAATTAATTCCCGTGGTTAAAACAAAAAGCGTGTTTTTAAGAGATAATAACTATCAAAAGATTGACACTTGTTTATGTCCAGTTTAATTGTGAAATTCTGTACAATGAAAAAAAATTGAATTAAATGGTAAAAATATATTCTAAATATATTTTAAAACCACTCAAATTCATAATTTATCATTATTAAATATGTTGATTAAAAAAGGTGTTTTTAATTAAAATTTAGTGATTTTCACTATTCATAAAAATATTAAAGTTATCCGAAAAGTTCCAAAATTTCACCCTAGGCTAAATTCGATATTCCAAATCCAAAAATGAAGTCCATTTTGAGAGATAAAATTACAAAAATTAGGTATTACTATTCATAATGACTATTTTGATCGGTTGTGGTGTGTGTTAGAACTCGAAGTTGCGTACAACACACGCTACTGTATTATTCAAAGGAAAGCATACCGTGGAATCTTGGGATGTTTCATTTTAAATTTTTGATGTCCCCATTTAGTCAAAAAGTTTAAAATATTGTATTTAAAAAGGGTTCACTATTAAAAGTTGATAAAAGTGCAATACTGAAAATGAATTTTTTTCATGCATTATGTCTAAGAAACTCATTATATGGATTCTAATATTATAAGGATTATATAAAGTTTAAAATTTAGTTAATACTATTCATAACCTCTTTTGAATGGATTTTTTGGTAAGTCATGGTGCTATTGAACTCATTGTTGCGTGTAGTGCAAGTTATTGAATTATTTTGAAGAAATAACACACTTTGAAGTCTTGGGGTGTTACATTCTCCCCTCCTTCAATAAATTGCGTCCTCGCAATTTGAAATTGTTCTTCAAAAATAAAAGGTTAAAATAGAAAATATATTTGTGGTAAAACCCACATCAGAAATTGGGTTACTAAAATTTAGTCTTAATATGAGGAAAAGAGAAATGAAAGGGTCACCACCAAATCAGGACCTCGATTAGGAGAACATTGGTGGCAGATAGAGACATATAATTGGAGGAAAAATGTTAATATTTATCGGTAGTGATTGAGGTTATCAATCACAAACAAGTGTAAAATTGAGGACCTTAAATTCATCAATCTATGATGATTTGAAATACCATCGGTTCAACAAAACATAGGGTATTAGGATAGCACATTTTTGGTTTTATGATTTCTTAAATAAATTATAAGAATTAATTTATTCATAGAATAAGATAAGAAGAAAATTATATACTTGACAAGTAGAGTCTCATCCTTTAACTATGTTCTACCATAAACTCATCTTTCACTCTAAAAGATAATAGAACGTAAAAAAAATATTCTATTTATCCTATTCGTATAGGGTAAAAAAACTAATTTATAATTCATCTACCAGATCATTTAGAAAAACTACATTATTTAATCCCGAACATCACGTGGTTCAGTGGTAGGTGATACACCCTTGTTGCCCTTCGGTTGTGGGTTCAAGTCTCGAGGCCTAGCCGGATGCGGCAGGTTTCCGCCCATCCTCCGGGTTGTCCTTTTATGGAAATCCAAAATAATCCAAACTAGAACTATCCAAAATACATCAGTCCAAAATTTATAAGGAAGGTAAACACAATGAAGATCCTTTTCTTCGCGTAATAACATGTTAATACCTTCATCATGTATTCTTTTAAAACATTTCAACATTCTGAATTACCATAACACCTTATTGATTACATTCAAGATCCCTTATTTCTTAAAGAATAATAGATATACTCCTTCAATCCAAATATGTTTTAAAACCCAACAATGATGGAATATACAAATCATTAATCAGTTTCAAGGTAGTCAAGAATATCCATTATAATTTATCCAAAACAATAATGTATTATTCTAAAATCATTACCTCATTATCAGAACCATATTATGGTTTACCTTTCTCTCAACCATATATTTTCCAAAAATTTAACCTGCTATTGAGTCACTTTTCATTGTTCCACACAATCTCAAGTCCATAATGAAATAGTACTGCAGTACAATCCTTATATACTCCATAATTATTATAACAAGTACATTGTTGATACAACACTCAAATGACATAATCAACATAAGAACTCTAATCATTCATCTTCATCTGTGGTAGTATCATAAATTTATTATTATCTAATAGCATCATTTGCGGCATAGTCTGATGACTGAGACATAGGTTCGCGTAGAGTCCAAAATCCTTGCAAATGAAGCATTGTACATTTGAATCCATTTTCTTACCCTTACAGTCACGTACTTTGTGCCCTTTCCCTCCACACTTATAACAAACTTCCATTCCTTTAAGGCAAGTTCTAGGGTGTTTCTTTCCACAGTTATCACATATGGGAAAAAATTTATTTTCCCTCTTCCCTTTATCCATATTTCTCTCTTCCATCCTTTTCTTCTCTTGCTTCCCTTCAAAGCCATAGGACTCAGCAAACTCTTTACTTATCTTATCAACACATGATATTATTTCTGCATATGATGATAATATATGTGAGACTATTTCTCTTATAAATTCTGGCTTAAGACCATGAAAGATATGATCCTTCTTTCTCTTTGGATCATGTGCATTGTTGGAGTTCACATTCTTTCTACTGGGTGCCATTTCTAAACAATGGCATACACTAGATTAGTTTATGAATAACAATACCTAATCCCAAACTTGTAAAACACCTAACATAAATTAAATAGTTTGTTGATATAATCCATAATCAAAAAAATTTCTCCTTTGAGGAATTATATGCTCATAAACCCTTCATAATGGTTTGTAAAGAAAATGAGAGTTATCCTAAGCATATCCCCCAGTAGTGTCGTAACCAAGAGTGCAGCAAGGCCCATTGTCGTGCACCAGTTCCCGTTCGAGTCTAGCTCAAAGCGGTGTTTTCGGGTTTTACCCCTCGGTACATATGTGCCAGAGCCACCTCTACCTGCTCGTATCCAGACTGGGATGTATTGCTCGGAAAACACACAAAATCTGTACAATACCAAAATTCTAGGAAGTTATTCTATACTAATCCTCAAAGTTTATCTTAGGTCTACGTGCTCTAATCAGAGTTTATCTAAATCTAGCATCCAAGGTTTGTACTAAACTTTCTCTGATCCCAACTGTAACTCCCTGACCCCAGTTACCTAGAGTCAGTGCATTATTACATAACATTGGCATGATCACAAGAAAGATCAAATCTCAAAAGACCAATTAGTTTAGTAGCCTTGGAAACACTAGATATATTCATAAAGTTTTGCTTCATAAAAAATGAAAACTACAACAATATAGTCTCCATAGACTACACTCTTATCCCCTCATACTATCCCTGTAGGTCATTCATAATTTACTTCTTCGTATCCGGGGAAAAAACATAGAAAAGGGGTGAGCTCAAATGCCTAGTAAGGATAACAATATAGAGGAAACATTAAAAAATAATCATAAACATTTAAGGCAATGTATAACTGAAACAAAATCCTTTTAAACTTGAACTTCAACATAGTATAGAAAGAGTAAAATGAAATAATTACATTTACTTATTCACAGGGATATTCTACTAATCAAATAATCACATGCAATATCAATAACCACTTTTATAATGATGGAATGCATAATTCCAGATTATCATAACCACATATCCAAGGCCTCGTGCAAGACTACAAATAAGATTTTGCAAGGCCTTGTTCCAAGACACTAGTTTGTCTCATGAGACCTATCGATGCATCGAGGAGCTATAGCAGGCTCCACCCGTCACATATTAAGTCCAATGCATTCCCATATGAAAAGGTTTAAACATAACATAAACATTCGTATTAAAATTAGAATACGAAATGTCAATACTTTCACCATAAACTATGAATGGTATAAAAATAGCACATCTATAGTCAAACATATCACGAAACCTTCAATACAATATAGAAGTTTTGTATCATAATAAATCAACTTCAAATAACCGTAAAATGCATCAACGGATGTTTACATTGATGAAATCAAAACTATTTGAGAGAAATATATCTTTTCTCGAAATCATTGAAAAGTCACACATTTATAAAGGAAGTAATTTAAAAGAGATTTTTGAATCAATGTGTCCCATACCACTTTGAAGCTTTTGAAAAGAAATATCATTTCAAGACCTTCATGTCCATATATATAAATCCTTAAAATCATTTTGAAAATGTGGACATTAATTAAAAATATTTAGAAATATAAATCTTTAAAACATTTAAAATTATGATCTTGATAAAGAGTACCTTTAAAAAATTCTTAAAATATTCATTTTGAAATCATTTAAATGTCACATAATTATAAATTAAAACATTTACTTTGAATATATTCTTATAATCTTGTAAGGAAAGCATTGAAAATTTTATAACGGCGGTAAATAGCCGCACCCGCCGTATAAGTTAAAAAAACATTCTTACCTTAAATTTTTCTAAAGGTTAAAAGTGACTTGTTTGGAAAATGACGGAAATATTACTTTAAAAACACATAAGGGTATAAATGAATTTAACCCATATTCTTTGTAAATAGTAAAAATGTTTTGAAATACATTTAGAAGAATCATGGATGTGGATCATAAAAATAATATATGGTATAATATAAATGAATATGGTTATTTTATATAATTGTATGGACTATCCTGGTAAATTACCTTCTTAATTTCAGGTGTTGTGGCATCTTGGGCCCATCAGTGAGTCCTGGGGGGGGGGGGAAGTGGCAGTGGCAGGGTGTCCCCATGGTGTCACTGATCGGTCTCACCAATCGGTGTCTCCCCGAATGTTGAGTCACCCATCGGTTGGTCCCCAATCAATGAATCACAAACCATTGTAACCGATCGGTGTGTCCCCTATCGGTGAGTCGATACTCGATGAGTCGACGATCGGTGTGTCCCCAGTCTGTGAGTCCCTTATTGGTATGTCCCTGGTCGGTGTTTCTATAACGCCCCGACCCCAGTTACCCAGAGTCAGTGCATTATTACATAACATTGGCATGATCACAAGAAAGATCAAATCTCGAAATACTGATTGGTTTAGTAGCCTTGGAAACACTAGATATATTCATAAAGTTTTACATTACATAATAAAGTGAAAAACTACTAAAACAACATAATGTCTCCATATTCCACACTATTATCCCCTCATAATATCCCTGCAGGTCATTCATAACTTACTTTTTAACATCCTGGGAAAAATAAAACATAGAAAAGGGGTGAGGTCAAATTCCCAGTAAGGATAACAATATAGCAGAAACTTTCAAAAATAAGCATAAACATTTAAGGAAATGTATAACCAAAACAAAAGCCTTTTAAACATGATCTTCAACATATTATGGAAAAAGTCAAATGAAATAATTCCATTTACTTATTCACATGGATATTCTATTAATCAAATAATCACATGCAATATCAATAACCACTTTCATAATGATGGAATGCATAATGCCAGACTATCATAACCACATAGCCAAGGCCTCGTGCCAAGACTACAAATAAGATTTTTCCAAGTCCTTGTGCCAAGACAATAGTTTGTCTCATGAGACCTACTGATGCATCGAGGAGCTATTGCGGGCTCCACCCGTCACATATTAAGTCCAATGCATTCCCATATGAAAAAGTTTAAACATAATATAAACATTCGTATTAAAACTAGCTTATGAAATATCAATACTTTCACCATAAACTATGAACGGTATAAAAAATAGCACATCCATAGTCAAACATATCACAAAACCGTCAATACAATATAGATTTTTTGTATCATAATAAATCAACTTCAAATAAGCGTAAAATCCATCAAAGGATGTTGACATAGATGAAATCAAAACTCTTTTTAGAGAAATATCTCTTTCTATTTTGAAATCATTTAAGAGTCTTAGATTTATGAAATAAAACATTTTCTTTGAAAATATTCTTATAAGCTTGTAAGGGAATCTTTGATGATTTTGTAACGGCGGAAAATAGCCGCACCCACCGTATAAGTTAAAAAAACATTCTTACCTTAATTTTTTCGAAAAGGTTAAAAGCACCCTGTTTGGAAAATGACGGAAAAATTTCATTATAAACCACTTATAAAATGTAAAAGAAGGGTATAAACGACTTTAACCCATATTCTTGTAAATATTAAAAATGTTTTGAAATACATTTTTAAGAAACATGGATGTGGATGATAAAGAGATCCCAGTAGATTATTACGTATAAACAACCTCGAATAATGAAGAGATTGTGAAATAAACCCTTACCTTGTACTTTTCCTTGGTTAGGGTAGGTTAACCTCCTGTATAATGGTTAAATAATTGTTATTAAATTATACAAGAATCATATATATTAATATGATATCATATATGATCTTTTAACATTTCCTTGTTAATAATATCTTAGTATTATCGTCTTTTCGGGTGTTAACTTACTCGTTTTATTTTATATGTTTTGTTACCTAATCCATGTTTGTCATGGATAGGTTGTGTCTTATTAATATCCAGAATGATATCAAGTCCTTAAAAATTATTTTTAAATCATCAAATGATAATTATACTTGAATGGATACGATGGAGAATTAATCTCATCGCGTTCGTGGAGACGGTAGTCCGTACGTAAGCACGAGTGACAATATCATTCTTTTGATATTAAAATAATATATAATTGGAGAGTATATCCTATATACAGAATAATTAAAATGTTATATTTATTATTTACATGAGTTACACATCATTATCATTCTCATCCAAATAATAATATATTGAATAACAATTACACCACGACGTGGAGACGGTAAGTCGAACGTACGCACGGATGGTGACATGTTATTCAAAGGGTGGATAGAATACTGAATATGGTTGTACCATATTTATAATAACATCACAGTATATATATGATACTGGAGTTATTATTTTTGAATGGTAATAACAAAGTAATAAGAAGTGGAAGAAGAAAGGAACTTGGAAAAGGGTGGTGAAATCATTACCTCTTCTTCGGGTTCTTCCTTCTGATTTGATCAAAAGGGTTCTTTAGGTTGGCTTTATGATCAAACTAAGGCCTCTAGGTTGTATTGAGGGAAGTTGGGAGAGTATTTTGGCATAGTTTGGTCGAACCAAAAGGCTTTGATGGTGTGAAGAAATGAGAAGGAGGAGTGCCCTTTTATAAGAGGGGTGAGGGGCACCTTGGGAAAAGCTAGAAATATTAATTTATAATAAATTCAAATTCGGTTTATAATGGCTCCAAAGTTGATTATTTAAATGTTAACGTGGGGATGGGTCGAAAACAACTCATCCAATAGAATTTAGACAGGTTCGGGTGATTATATTAACCTTATCTTTAAATATTAACTCTTAGTTAATTAGTTTCACTTTTACAGTGACTCTTTGTATTTTTATGTAATATGGTAAATAAACTTACTATATACATCCAAGAGACCCCCAAGTGGTCCATTAATGATACACCTATCATCATATAAGTCTGTTGTCCGAACCTTAGATTTTTAGGAATTTAATATCAATTAATAATATAATATTTGTTTTAAAAACTCTTTTATGTCAATTTTGACACTATTCAATAGCTGATTTTTTTGAAACTCATAACAGAATGATTACTTGGAAAAAAATTAATTAAATAATTAATAACATGACATATTAACTTATAAAATTTGTGTAATTCATAAAAAGTCTCAAATTATATTTATTTGGGTATTTATAATATCAATTATTTTAATTTTTCACTATTATGGTAATTACTGCATCATCATTGTGTCATAAATAATTTAAATTATTTAATCTCTAAAAATTATAAATAAAATATCATTATGTAGGAAATATTTTTATATTTATAATGAATATTTATAGTCGAAAATCCAACATATATAACCCTATGTAAAAATTGTTTTTCTAAAAGATATATGCTTGTGTCATTTTTGTATTCATTTTAACTTAATTAAAATAAAGTGTCCCTATCACCTACAAGTGGCTCCATCGGGTCCCGAAATTGACCCAAATATGTCTATGGTTGAACATGTATCAACCAATATGGTTAGGACACGTTTTAGGGTAATTTAGTATTATTATAATATTATTTTTTAACCCTTATTTACCGGATTTACCCTTAACCATGGTAAATAAAATACTTACCGCAGTAATTATTCAAAATATATAAAAATAAAAGTTTCCTATTTACACAATTTCAACATCCTGATTCCAAATATGGAATCCATTTTTTCAAATTCAAAACACAGAAGTGGAAGAAATTTATTTAAAATTAATTCTGTTGTTAAAACAAAAAGCGTGTTTTTTAGAGATAATAACTATCAAAAGATTGACACTTGTTTATGTCCGGTTTAATAGTAAAATTATGTACAATGACCAAAATTATATTAAATGTTAAAAATATATTTTAAATATACTTTAAAACCACTCAAGTTCATAATTTATCACTATTAATTATTTTGATTAAAAAAGTTGTTTTTAATTAAAATTTAGTAATTTTCACTATTCATCAAAATATTAAAGTTTTCTGAAAAGTACCAAAATTTCACCTTAGGCTAAATTCGATATTCTGAATCCAAAAATGAAGTCCATTTTGAAATATAAAATATACATAATTTCAAAAATTAGGTATTACTATTCATAACGGCTAGTGTGATTGGTTGTGGTGTGTTAGAACTTAGTGTTGCGTACAACACACGCTATCACATTATTCAAAGAGAAGCGTATCGTAGAAGCTTGGGGTGTTACATTCTCCCCTCCTACAAATAATTTCGTCCTAAAAATTTCTAGAATACTTATCACATGAAAAGAATCGGGTGGTTCTTCATCATATGTTCCTCGGGTTCCCACGTTGCCTCTTCCATCTTATGGTTTCTCCACAAAACTTTTACCAGAAGCGTCGTCCGGTTTCTCAGTACTTGTTCTCTCGTATCAAGAATCCTGACGTGCTCTTCAAAATAAGATAGATCGGGATCCAATTATAAATCCTCATAGGTGAGTACAAGCGTTGGATCAGGCATGTATTTCCTCAACAGAGATACGTGGAACACATCGTGAACTTTGGAGAGACTTGGCGGCATTGCCAATCGGTAAGCTACAACCCCAATTCGTTCTAGAATTTCGAAAGGTCCGATGTACCTGGGACTCAATTTACCTTTCTTACCAAAACGTATGACTCCCTTCCTTGGAGATACCTTCATGAAAACATGATCACCGACTGGAAATTCCAAATCCTTCCTTCGATTATCGGCATAGCTCTTCTGCCTACTTTGAGCCGCTTTGATTGATTTTGGATTACCTTCACCTTTTCCATCGTTTCCTCCACCAGTTCTGGGCATACAAGTTTTCTTTCACCAACGTCAACCCAATAGGTTTGTGTACGACATCTCTTTCCGTATAACGCTTCATATGGTGCCATCTGAATACTCGAATGGAAGCTATTGTTATAGGAAAATTCTACCAGAGGTAAATATTGATCCCACATACCCTGAAAGTCAAGTGAGCAAGATCTCAACATGTATTCAAAGGTTTGAATAGTTCGTTCTGATTGTCTGTCTGTCTGAGGGTGGTAAGCAGTGCTCAAATGAAGCTCAGTATCAAGGGATTTCTGAAAACTTTTCCAGAATCTTGAAGTAAAACGGGGATCACGATCTGAAAAAATCAATAGGGGTACTCCATGAAGTCTCACAACTTCATTAATATATAGTCTTGCTAGACGTTCCAGGGGTAGATCTTATCTTATAGCAAGAAAATGTGCTGACTTGGTAAGACGATCAACAATAACCCATATTGCATCATTCTTTCTAGGAGTCTTTGGTAGTCCCATGACAATGTCCATCATAATATTGTCCCATTTCCACTCCAGTATAGAAAGAGGTTGCATGACTCCTCCAGGTTGTTGCCTTCCAGCTTTCACTTGTTGACAAACCATACATCTTGACAAAAAATCAGCAATCTCCCTCTTCATGTTGTCCCACCAAAAATGTTCCTTCAAATCTCTATACATTTTGGAGCTCCCAGGATGTATAGAGAAATTTGAACTATGAGCATCATCCATCAATTCCATTTTTAGATCAGGTATATCAGGAACACAAAGTCTCTTCCCAAATTTCAAAATTCCATCTTCATACACAAAGTCTCTCAATCTCCCAACATTCACAGCTTTAATCTTCTTTTGAAATTCTTCATCATCGGTCTATGAACTCTTAATCCTTTCTAGTAAAGATGGTTTGGAAACCATTTGAAAAGTAATTGATTTTTCGCCTTCCCTGGTTATTCCCATGTCCATCTTCACTAGATCCATGAAGATTGGATCCCTTTTAATTCTCATATTGTTCAAAAATCCATTTTCTTTTCTGCTCAAAGCATCTACCACCCTGTTTGCCTTCCCTGGGTGGTAGTGTATCATGCAATCATAATCCTTGAGTAATTCAACCCATCTCCTTTGCCTCATGTTGAGTTCTTTTTGAGAGAAAATATACTTCAAACTCTTGTGATCAGTATAAATCTCACATTTTTCATCATAGAGGTAGTGCCTCCATATCATCAATGAAAAGATCACAGCTGCTAACTTGAGATCATGAGTAGGATACTTTTGCTCATGAATTTTCAACTGTCGTGATGCATAGGCAATAACCCTATCATTCTGCATAAGGACACAACCAAGTCCTTTCTTCGATGCATCACTATAAATAACGAACCCATCATTCCCCGATGGTAGAGTCAATATAACAGCATTGACTAATCTTCTCTTCAGTTCTTCGAAACATTCTTCACACTCTTTTGTCCAATCATGTTTAACCCCTTTACGTGTGAGCTTCGTTAATGGGTTAGCCAATTGGGAAAAATTCTGGACGAATCGTCGATAATAACCTGCCAAACCAACAAAAATACGTACCTCAGTTATACTCGTAGGTGCTGTACATTCTTGGATTGCCTTGGTCTTAGAAGGATCAACAGAGATTCCATCTTTAGAGACAATATGGCCAAGAAACGAAATCTCCTGAAGCCAGAATACAAACTTGCTAAAAATCCCATATAATTCATGTCTTCTAAGAGTCTTCAAGATAATGCGCAAGTGATTTTCATGATCTTCGTAGGTTTTGGATTATACCAAGATATCATCAATAAATACCACCACAAATTCATTGATATACTCCTTGAAAACTCTATTCATTATATCCATGAAAACAGAGGGTGCATTAGTCAATCCAAAAGGCATTACAGTAAACTCGTAATGCCCGTACCTGGTTTGAAATGCTATCATCGGAATGTCTTCCTTCTTCACACACAACTGATGGTATCTAGATCGAAGTTCAATATTTGAAAAGTATTGAGCTCCATGCAGTTGGTCAAATAAATCATTAATGCGTGGTAGGAGATACTAGTTCTTTATTGTTATAGCATTGATCTCCCTGTAGTCGATACATAACCTCATAGATCCGTCTTTCTTTTTAATAAAAAGAACAGGGGCTCCCCGTAGAGAAACGCTAGGGTGAATAAATCCCTTATTAATTAATTCCACTAGTTGATTCTTTAGTTCAACTAATTCTACAGTGGCCATTCTATAAGGGGTCTTCGATATAGGCCTTGATCCAGGAATTATATCAATGGAAAACTCAACTTCTCGTACTGGAGGATGTCCAGGTAAATCTTCCGGAAACACATCTACATATTCTTTCACAATAGGTACATCCTCTATTTGAAAATTCCTTTCCTCACCCACTGTCATTTCATTCTCTTCCTCCCCAATAATTGAATTTAGTTGAGCTACTGGGGGTGGATCTAGATAAGAATTAGGTGGTGACAATTCTGCTCTAAAGATAAGGTGTTCCTTATCATCATCATCAAGAATCGTAACCTCTTTCTTCTTACAATAAATCTTCGAATCATAGTTTTAAAGCTAGTCCATACTGAGGATTATATCAAACTCAATCATACGTATGACGATGAGATCAGCAGATAAAGAACATTTATGTGCTCTAATGGGGACTGATTCACAAAACTTTGTTGCAATGATACTTCCCTTAGGAGTTTTAACTGAAAAATCCCTTGTTAAATCAAATTGGAAATATATAATTTTCTTGGAAAACTGGGAAGATATGAAACAATGTGATGATCCAGAATCAAATAATGCATTTTCTAAACTTGAGGAAACCATTAAATTGCCTTCCACCACGTCTTTCGGAGCTTCTACCTCAGCAGTAGTGATAGCATAATCTTGGCCTTGATCCCTTTTCCTTTTCTGAGGTAAGTTCTCCTGACGCTTAGGACATTTGTTTTCATAATGCCCATCTCCCTACAATTGTAGCACTGAACATTGGTAGCTTCCTTCTTCCCCTTTCAATCACGAGCTTGGTGGCCTTTTTCACCACACTTGTAACAGAATCCTATTCCCCTCAAGAAAGTACCGGGGGGTTTCTTACCAAATTTACCACAAGATGGATATTCAACCTTTCCATTCTTCCCCTTATTTCCAATCCCAGATTGATCAGCAGTTCTCTTCTTCCCTTTCTTTGCTTTAAAGTCATAAGACTTAGAGAATTACTTTTCGGTCCTGATAGCACATGAGACAATGTCTTCGTACGACGAGAAGGATTGTGATAATAATGCTCGACGGAGAAATGGATTTAACCCATAAAAGAAATGATCAATCTTACTTCTTGGGTTATGTATATAATCTCCAGCATACCTTTCTAACCTTGTAAAGTTAGCCTCATACTTTGTGAAATTCTCATCCTCCTTTTGTCTCAGACTCAGAAATTGCCTTTCCATATCTACTCGATTGTCGCGAGGAAAGTATTTTTTCTAAAAACATATCTTTGAACTCCCTCCATTACATATTTGATACTTCATCATCTTCCTTCATGTTTTGAATCAATGGCCACCATTGATCAACATCTCCAGTGAGGCGGTAAACTGCCATGATAACTTTTTCCCTTTCACTACTCCCCAAACCCTGAAATATTTTCTCTAGGGAATTTATCCATTGCTTAGATACTAAGGAATTTGTACTCCCATTGAAAATTGGTGGTTGTTGCCTCATGAATCTATATAACATTGATCCTCCATGTTGTGGATCAGGGTGCTCCATACAGGTAAGGTTATTATTCATAACCTGAGTAATTTGTCCCAGTATGGTGATTTGCTGATCGGCACCAGTTGCATCACCAGCTCCACTATAATTATCTTGAATAGGAGGGCAATACCTATATGGAGTGCGTGCATTGATACGGTTTACATTTCTTCCACTAGGGGTCATTTCTAAACAATGGTATAAACTAGATCAGTTTATGAATCAAAATACATAATCCCATACTTACAAAACACTTAACATAAATTTAACTATTTATGGATATAATCCATAATCATAAGAATGTTTTCTTTGAGGAATTATATACTCATAAACCCTTCATAATGATTTATAAAGAAAATTAGAGTTATCCTAAGCATATCCCTCGGGAGTTTCATAACCAAGAGTGCAGCAAGGCCCATTGTCGTGCACCAGTTCCCGTTCGAGTCTAGCTCAAAGCGGTGTTTTCGGGTTTTACCCCTAGGTACATCTGTGCCAGAGCCGCCTCTACCTGCTCCTATCCAGACAGGGATGTATTACTCAGAAAACTCACAAAATCTCTACAATACCAAAATTCTAGGAAGTTCTATTTTACTAATCCTTAAAGTTTATCTTAGGTGTACGCGATCTAATCAGATTTTATCTAAATCCAGCTTCCAAGGTTTGTATTAAACTTCCTTTGATACCAACTGTAACCCCCTGACCCTAGTTACCCAGAGTCGGTGCATTATTATATAACATTGGAATGATCACAATAAAGATCAATTCTCGAAAGAACGATTGGTTTAGTAGGCTTGGAAACACTAGATATATTCCTAAAGTTTTACATTACATCATAAAGTGAAAAACTACTACAACAACATAATGCCTCCATTGTCCACACTATTATCCCCTCATAATATCCCTGCAGGTCATTCATAACTTACTTCTTCACATCCTGGGAAAAATAAAACATAGAAAAGGGGTGAGATCAAAAGCCCAGTAAGGATAACAATATAGAAGAAACTTTAAAAAATAAGCATAAACATTTAATGCAATGTATAACCAAAACAAAAGACTTTTAAACATGAACTTCAACATATTATGGAAAAAGTAAAATGAAATAATTCCATTTACTTATTCACATTGATATTCTACTAATCTAATAATCACATGCAATATCAATAACCACTTTCATAATGATGGAATGCATAATGCCAGACTATCATAACCACATAGCCAACGCCTCGTGCCAAGACTACAAATAAGATTTTTCCAAGGCCTTGTGCCAAGACACTAGTTTATCTCATGAGACCTACCGATGCATCGAGGAGCTATAGCGGGCTCCACCCGTCACATATTAAGTCCAATGCATTCCCATATGAAATGGTTTAAACATAACATAAACATTCATATTAAAACTAGCATACGAAATGTCAATAAATTCACAATAATCTATGAACGGTATAAAAAATAGAACATGCACAGTCAAAAATATCACAAAACCTTCAATACAATATAGAATTTCTGTATCATAATAAATCAACATCAAATAAGAGTAAAATCCATCAATGGATGTTGACATAGATGAAATCAAAACTTTTTTAGAGGAATATCTCTTTCTATTTTGAAATCATTTAAGAGTATTATATTTATGAAATAAAACATTTTCTTTGAAAATATTCTTATAAGATATTAAGGGAATCTTCGACGATTTTATAACGGCGGAAAATAGCCGCACCCGCCGTATAATTTAAAAAAACATTCTTACCTTACTTTTGTCGAAAAGGTTAAAAGCACCTTGTTTGGAAAACGACAGAAAGATTCATTTATAAACCACTTATAAAAAGTCAAACAAGAGTATAAATGACTTTAACCCATATTCTTGTAAATAGTAAAAATGTTTTGAAATACATTTTTAAGAAACATGGATGTGTATGATAAAGAGATCACAGTAGATTATTACGTATAAACAACCTCGAATAATGAAGAGATTGTGAAATAAACCCTTACCTTGTACTTTTCCTTGGTTGGGGTAGGTTAACCACCTGTATAATGGTGAAATAATTTTTATTAAATTATACAAGAATCATATATATTAATATGAAATCATATATGATCTTTTAACATTGATTTGTTAATAATATCTTAGTATTATCGTCGTTTTGGGTGTTAACTTACTCATTTTATTTTATATGTTTTGTTTCGTAAGCCATTTTTGTCATGGATAGGTTGTATCTTATTCATATCCATAATGATATCAAGTCCTTAAACATTATTTTTAAATCATCAAATGATAATTATACTTGAATGGATACTATGGAGAATGAATCTCATCACGTTCGTGGAGACGGTAGTCCGTAAGTACGCACGAGCGACAATATAATTCTTTTGATATTAAAATAATATATAATTGGAGATTATATCATATATACAGAATCATTAACATGTTATATTTATTATTTACATGAGTTACACATCATTATTATACCCATCCAAATAATAATATATTGAATAACAATTACACCACGACATGGAGATGGTAAGCCGTACGTACGCACGTATGGTGACATGTTATTCGAAGGGTGGATAGAATACTGAATATGGTTGTACCATAATTATAATAACATCATATTATATATATTATATTGGATTTATTATTTTTTAATGGTAATAACAAAGGAATAAGAAGTGGAAGAAGAAAGGAACATGGAAAAGGGTGGTGAAATCATTACCTCTTCTTCGGGTTCTTCCTTTTGATTTGATCAAAAGGGATCCTTAGGATGGTTTTATGATCAAACTAAGGCCTCTAGGTTGTATTGAGGGAAGTTGGGAGAGTATTGGGGAAGATTTTGGCCGAACAAAAAGGCTTTGAAGGAGTGAAGAAATGGGAAGGAGGAGTGCCCTTTATAAGAGGGGTGAGGGGCACCTTTGGAAAAGCTAGAAATATTAATTTATAATAAATTCATATTCCATTTATAATGGATCCAAAGTTGATTATTTAAATTTTAAGGTGGGTATGGGTCAAAAAAAACTCAACCAATAGAATTTAGACAGGTTTGTGTCATTATATTAACCTTATCTTTAAGTATTAACTCTTAGTTAATTAGTTTCACTTTTACAATGTATCTTTGTATGTTTATATAATATGGTTAATAAACATACTATATACATACAAGAGACCCCAAAGTGGTCAATTAATGATACACCTATCATGATAAAAGTCTCTTGGACGAACCTTAGATTTTTAGGAATTTAATATCAATTAATAATATAATATTTGTTTTAAAAACTCTTTTATGTCAATTTTGACACTATTCAATAGTTGATTTTTGTGAAACTCATAACAGAATGATTACTTCGAAAAAGTTTAATTAAATCATTTAAAACATGTCATTTTAACTTATTAAATTATTTTAATTCATGAAAAGTCTCAAATTATATTTATTTGTGTATTTATAATATCAATTATTTTAATTTTTCACTATTATGGTAATTACTACATCATCATTGTGTCATAAATAAATGAAATTATTTAATGTCTAAAAATTTTAAATAAGTTATCATTATGTAGGAAATATTTTTATCTTTCTAATTAATATTTATAGTTGAAAATATAACATATATAACCCTATGTAAAAATTGTTTTCCTAAAAGTTATATGCTTGTGTCATTTTTGTATTCATTTTAACTTAATTAAAATAAAGTGTCCCTATCACCTACAAGTGGCTCCATGGGGTCCCAAAATCGACCCAAAGATGGATATGGTAGAAAATTTATCAACCAATAAGGTTAGGACACGTTTTAGGGTAATTTAGTATTATTATAATATTAATTTTTAACCCTTATTTACCAGATTTACCTTTAACCATGGTAAATAAAATATTTACCGCAATAATTATTCAAAATGTCTAAAAATTAAAGTTTCTTATTTACACAATTTGAACATCCTGATTCCAAATATTGAATCCATTTTTCCAAATTCAAAACACAGAAGTAGAATAAATTAATTTAAAATTAATTCCTGTTGTTAAAACAAAAAGCGTGTTTTTAAGAGATAATAACTATCAAAAGATTGACACTTATTTATGTCCGGTTTAATTGTAAAATTATTTACAATGACCAAAATTATATTAAATGTTAAAAATATATTCTAAATATACTTTAAAACCATTCAAATTCATTATTTATCACTATTAATTATTTTGATTAAAAAGGTTGTTTTTAATTAAAATTTAGTAATTTTCACTATTTATAAAAATATTATAGTTATCTGAAAAGTACCAAAATTTCACCTTAGGCTAAATTCGATATTCCGAATCAAAAAATGATGTCCATTGTGACATATAAAATATATATAATTTTAAAAATTAGGTATTACTATTCATAACGGCTAGTGTGATTGGTTATGGTGTGTTAGAACTCGGTGTTGCGTACAACACACGCTATCACATTATTCAAAGAGAAGCGTACCGTAGAAGCTTGGGGTGTTACAGTGTCCCTAATATGTGCCATGGGGTTGTTGGGGGTTTCATTCCCTAGTTTTTCATAATGCTTCCTTTAAGGTTTAATGCCCTTTTAAAGTGTTTTAATGCTATTTTAAGGACCATAAGTGGGGTGACCCTCGACTGACCCCAATAATGAGTCATTGTTACAGGTTTTCATATGTTTAAAAGATTCATTTTAACTCAATGTTTTTATGGCCATCTCTTCGATGATAACTGTTTAATAACAATTAATTTGATCATGTGTAACTGTCCAACCGCATAGTGAAACCACGATCTGCCTTTAAATCTATTCAGTATTTTAATCATTTAACTCCCAGATATCACCTTTTATCGCATGAGGATTCATTCATCTTATTGGCTGGTCTATTTTTCGTTCCTTTGTGTGTTTTGAGTCCCCCTTCCCGAGGCTAGTGGTGCGCCAGTGTTGGAGCCTTCCTGTTCACTTCTGGAGTCATCAGAGTTCCTCCCCTACAAGTGGTGCATCCCAAATTCTTGGAATGTGGAGAAAAATATTGATCATTAATCAACCAAGTTGGTTTTTTTCCTTCGTCTCTCTTTACTATGTATCACGTGGGGCGGGCTTGATAATGTTTCCTCAGGGCATGGTTGAAACCCAACCGAAACAAAGATAATTAAATGGTTTCTAAATAATTAAGGGGTGTTTCATGATATTGTTGTACTCTTTTACCTTTTCTTATATGTTTTGAATTTTATGGGCTTATATCCACTGAAAATTGTGGCTGTTGGTGGCCCTTTATTATGCACTAATGATCCTATGTTTTCGGTATAATTCTATTATTTGATAACTATAACTTGAAAAACGGTTATTCACGTACAACTCAGTAGAATAAATGATTTCCCAATGATTAATAATCCTTGTGTGGTCACCCCGGTTAACCAAACGAAAAGATAGGACTAAAAGAATGATGTGTTTAAATCTAAAAACTCCCTTTCTCTGTTTGGGTGGTTTATGTGGTTGTTCTTCTTAATATACGTAGGGTGATGTGGATGGGGATGAGATCCTCTATTGTGAAGTTGTTGGTTTGTGGATCTGAGGCCTTGTGGGGCTGTATGTTTGGGATTGGTTTGGTTCATGTACTTTATGGGATCTCGCAGATCCCTTTTATTGTTGTGACATTACAAGGGAACCGAGTGTGAATGATTAAATTATAGGTTGAAAATTTTTCCATCATTGTCTTTTGTCTATGTCTGTTCATTTCCAAGTAGTGAAGATTTATTTTTAAATTGAATCACGTGAATATGATAACAAGAATGGGTTCCAGGGGGAATTGTTTTTCTGTAATGAGTTGTGCCTTAGTTGTGGGTGTTGTTATTTTTAAGAATGAATAGAAACCATGGTGATTGTGTATGGGGTGATTCTGTAACCCCTGGGTTGGGATGAGTTCTTGTATACCTATATTTATAAATTTGTTCTTATGTTTCCTATTCACTCCCCACCCATGTAGAGTACCTCATTCCAAACACCCCCACATTTAATGGGGGAGGGTATTTTTCCCAACACTCCTTTGAATGGTTGGTTATTAGATCCTTTTCTTATCCATTTAACGAGATTCCCTAGACTCTTTGGGCATGATATGATGACCTCATGTTCATTATAGCCCATGATTTTAGAGGAAGTGTATGTTGTTGTGGTTGGACCATGTGTGTCCAGGAAGGTTGTTTCCAAAGTGTCTTCAGAATGAGGCCTAGGTGTCTTTGGGCATGGCAGTAGTGGTTTGGGCCCAGGTGACATCAGGTGAGGAAGTAGTTGTTCTGTCCCAAGTGTCTGTGGGTGTGGTTACGTGTGGTTGTTGTGGCTCAGGTGTTTTCGGGCATAGCTGTCGTTGTGGTGGATGAAAAGGTTGTTGTTGGGGTAGCAATGGGACTTAGGAGAGAATGGATGGGAGGTATGAAGCATAGGATGTCTTCAATAACCACCAGTAATGTGTGACAGGGTACCCAAACATCAATTTGTTATTACTATTATTTTAATTAGTATGCGTTATCTGGGGAGTATTCCTTGGTGATTGTTGGGTCAATAGTTTCTTTGATAGGTGATTTGGTTATCACCTTTTCTCAAGAGTCATTAGAATGCCTCCCCACTTTTTCACAAGAGCCTTTATTTTTCCCTACTAAGTGTAGTTTTGTACTCACCTGACCTATACAAAACTGATTTTAGGGTTCCATGATGTCGTCGAGGACCATGCTGGACCAAACGTGCTCAAAATTAGGGCAATAGTCATTGCTATTTTCATTCTTTTAGTACTTTTCATTTAGAGTTTTCTTATACTTGTATGGGTTTATCATTGAACATGCATATGGGAACGGGTTTTTGATTTACATTTACGTTCAGTTATGGAGTTTTTTTGGGGTTTTTACCATCATATCCCCCAATCCTACTAAATAAAAAGGTTAATTCCTGCCGTATGACATGCGATTCTTTACCATTGGAGATATTCGTCACTTATAGGCCTATTGAAGGAGGGAATCATGGGGTAATTATATATTCTTCAACTTGAGGATGGAAGGGTCTTGATATTTTCTATCCCATCACTCATCCCAGTGAAGGCATGTCGTGACAGACTGGAATTAGAGGAGTGGTAGAGGTATAGGATGGAGCTCGGGGTTTGGAATAGTAAGGATTGCATGGTATGGTATATAAACATTGTTTGGAATTTTTTTTTGTTAAATTGGACTTGGAATAACGACTAGGATATATTATTTTAGGGCCTCCATGATCTGATGCAAGGTCTCCGGACCTACCGAATGACCGAGTGAAGCTACACATATTGTAGGGTATAGACCCTAAGAATGGTACATACATCATAATGAATGGTGTTCTTATGTGTTCATGGTGTTCTTTGAATATAAATTAATTAAAATTAAAATAAAATTTTAAAATAAATCTTCTACACTAGTTGGGATTAGGCATTCCTTTTTTACCTTGTAGCTTTGTAACCCGGAAGATAACCATGAGAAGTGTAGGAAATCGAGGCCCAGGTGGCTGATCTTGTTGATTAGCAGAGGAATAATCGAGAGGTTGCGGATGACCGATAGAAAATAATTCCTTGTGCCATTCAGGGGAAGAACCTTGGGAAGTACAAGGGAAGCGTCTCAGACATGGAGACCAAAAGCTAGCTTGAGGAGTAGGTGATAGATTTCTTCTTGATTAGGGATCTGGCTGAGTACTGGGTTCTGTTGGTAGTTATTCAAATGAGGGGGGAGTCATGTCAGTGGTGGAATCTCTACCTTAGAGAGAGAATGGAGTGTGAGATTTTTTGGGATGACATCTATAAGGAATTCCAGTCAGAATTCCATTCTTCCACGATGAAGGCTGATAAAAGGCAGGAGCTACTCTACCTTAAGTTGGGAAGTATTTTTCTGAGGGAGATAAAAATCATGTTCAATGTTCTTTATTGTTTTTCTAAGGACGTTTTTCTGCATGAGGAGTCTCAGGAAAGATGTTTAGAGTAGGCACTCTGACCATCTCTTTAGTATTTTGTCACTCCCTTCACCCTATCAATGTACTTGGAGGTCAAGAAAAAGGATGAAGTGGTGTAGATGACTCACAGACTAAGAGGTGTTCCGCAAGAGGGGAGCTAGATGGGCTCGTCAAAGGGGAAGGTTGTCAGCAGCAGGCCTATAGCATTAGGGCCTTCTAGGTTTCGGCCAGTGGGGAGTAGATCCCACCAATTCTAGTTTTGATCTTCTGGTCCTCACTGTTAATTTGTGGTCCCTTGACTGAGATGATTCTTTATTGGAAGTCTTGGGAACCTTCAGAATTTGTGCCCAAACCAAGTGCAGAACTGTGCGGTAGGTAGGTTCAGCACCCACCTCAGTAGGTGCAGTTTCTTGCCATGGCCTTTCTGCAGTAGTAGTAGGGATATCGATCTTCCACTCCTTCGATAGCTGACGTTGTAGGAGGAGGCCAACCTCAGGGCGCTCCTCAGGGACTTCGGCCAGGGTGTGGTCAGGGAGGCAGCCGATAGTTGAGGGGCAGAGGATATGGGAATTTGAAGTTTTATGCGGCACATGCAGCAGTTCAAGTAGGTCCAGATGTCATTCGAGGTATGATCATCTTTTCTAGAACTCTTCCATGTGCCTTGTTTGATTCATGATATTCACACTATTTTTTTACAGCCGGTCTGGCCCAGGAATTGGGCCTTGAAATAGAGAGACTCTTCTTTCCCCGAGTACTAATTACGCCATATGGGGGGTCATACCATACTATTTTATGTTTATCGAGGATTCAGACTAATGATGGGGCACCCTCAGTCTAGTAGGGATCTCCTTACGCTATAAATGCAGTCATACGATTTCATCCTAGGAATCAACTAGTTTTTTTGTGCATGCTGTTATGGGATGATTCTGGGGAATAGTCATGTTCTCGGATGAGGATGGCATGGATGTGGCTTTTATTGGCGAGCAGAGTTGTCAGGTGGGGAGATGGCATGTGGAGCCGCTTCTTTCTAAGTTGGTCGATAATTTCGCAAAATCAATATATACTAAGATGATTGATTTTTTGGGAGTTCTTAGAGAGGTCCTTGAGGTTTTTACCGAGATGTTTAAGACTCTACACCTCGACGTGGCATTGAGTTTGGGATAGACTTATAAGCTGGTGTACATCCTATTTTGATGGAACATTATGGGATGGAACCTTCTGAGTTGCAGGATTTGTGTATTATGATTGAAAATCTGATGAAAAGGGGTTTTTTCCGACTAAGAGTGTCGCCATGGGATGCTCTGATTTTTTTTCACAAATAAAAAAGATGGTGGTCTTTGGTTGTGCATAGAATACCTGAGAAAAAATCACGTAATATTCAGTAACGGTTACCCTCTCTTGAGGATATATGATCTCTTTGACCATCTGAGGGTAGAATTCTAGTTCTCTAAGATCTATTTGTGGTCTTGGTATCACCATTTAAGGGTGAAAGACAATGAACCCCTGAAGACAGCTTTCAGGTTCAGGTATGGGCACTTTGAGTTCATAGTCATGTCGTTCGGTGTTTCGAACACACCTGCTATTTTCATGGGGCTCATGAACACTGTTTTCGATGTGATTCCAGACTATTTCATCATTATTTTAATGGATGATATGTTGATCTACTCATGATCAGAGGAGGAACATACTAAGCACCTCAGGATGCTCTTGGAGATCCTTCGACATCACCAGCTCTAGGGGAGTTTTTCCAAGTGAAAGTGGTTGACATGAGGAGTGCATTTTCATGGAAATGTTGCATTTCAGAAAGGGGTAGTAGTTGACCTATTAAAGGTTTATGTGGTTGTCTCCTGGAAAGCACCCAAGATGTAACAGAGGATTGTGTTTTCCTGGGTTTGGCAGGCTATTATCAAAGGTTTGTGCCCGAATTATCTCGTCTTGCAGTTCCTTTGAAATCATTTACTAGAAACGACAAGGCCTTCATGTGGCGTGAGTAGTGTTGGGAATCATTCAGCTACCTGATGAAATGGTTGGCTAGTGCTCTAGTTTTCAGGTTTCTAGACGATGGGTATTGTTTGAGATGTTTTGTGATTCGTCTGGACGTGGCATGTGGTGTGTTTTGATGAAGCAACATGGAGTGATATCTAATGGGTCTAGGTAGCTACATTCCCATGAATTTAACTTTTCCACCCATGACCTAGAGCTCAAAATAGTTTTGTTCATACTAATGATGGGGTGGATCTACCTCTTCGGGGAGCGCTTTGAGGTCTTCACGGATAACAAGATCTTGAGGTATATCTTCCCTCAGCGAGACCTGAACTTATAGCAGCAGAGTTTGAGGGAGTTACTTCAAGAATATGACTTCGAGATTTCCTACACCTCAAGAAAGGGAACATGGTGGCTGATCACTTGAGTTGAATGTATCAAAAGGATGTGGTCCAATAATCGGAATATGCTTGGAAAGTGATGTGGGAGTTAGATTCCCTAAACCAAGATGCATTGGTGGATGATGGTAGAGGGTACCTATATTAGATGACAATACAGTCATCCCTATTGTAGCAGGTGGAGTAATCTTAGTGGGGGCGTGGGGGCTGATGTGATGTGCAATCGTGTTAGCCAGGGAAATGATTTGGAAGGATGGTCATAATTCGGATTGAATAAGATTTTGTTTCATGGAATGTTGTTTTCCACGGTGGCAATGCATGGGAGAGATCCTGGTGAGTTCCATAGCTCACCCCTGGTGGTACAGCCAAAAGTTTCCAAGTTGTACCGGGGCTTGAGGGGTAAGTTTTGGGGGCCCGGGGTGAAGCAAGATGTGGAATAGATTGTGGCAAGGTGCAAGGTGTGTTAGCAGGTGAAGGCTGAACACTACATACAATGAGGTTGGTTCCAGCCTTTAGATGTCCCCTACTGTAAGTGGGATGAAAATTAGATGGATTTAGTCACAATATTTCCAAAGGTTCATAGAGGGTGTGATGCTATCTAGGTATAGGAATATCATATGATGAAATCTACCTACATCCTGGTGATCTAGGAGTATAGTGAGGTGGATGCCTTAACATGGAGATAATTGTATGAGGTGGTTTGTTGGGATGGTGTTCTAAGGTCCATAGTCTCGGATAGGGACGCATGGTTTACCTCACAAGTCTGGAAGGGATTGTAGCAGGCATTGGGAACCCAACTATGCCTTAGCACAACTTTCCACCCCCAGAAATATGCGAAGATAGAGCGGACCATCAAGACATCGGAGGATAAGATACATGCATGTGTTTTGGTTCTAGGTGGATCATTGGAATCACATTTTCCCATACAATATTTTTCCTACAATAATATCTATCACTCTACTATTGGAATTACTCTGTTTGAAGCCTTGTATGGGAGGCCGTTTCGTTCACCCATGTGTTGGACCGAGGTTTGGGAGGCTGGTGCTATTGGCCTAGAGTTAGTGCAGAGCACAAAGGAGAAGGTACAACTTGTGCGTGAGAGGATGGAGGCATCCCAGGACCAGAAAAAGTTTATGTTGATCGTATGAGGAGGCCCTTGGTGTTTGTGTTTGGAGACCACGTGTTCTTGAAGGTCTCCCCTGGCCATTGGTAGTGAAGGTTCGGAAAGGGGAGAAAGCTTTCTCCTCAGTTCATTGGGCCTTTAAAATTGTTGGGGTGATTTGGTGTGGTAGCATATCAGCTGGCATTGCCACCTCAGTTGTAAAGGATCCAAGATGTTTTGCACTTCTCCCAGCTTTGTTGATATCTACATGATGATTCCCATTTTATTGACTCGGGAGAGTTGGATATAAGGGAATATGCAACGTTTATGGAGTGATCAGTAAGTATCAAGGATCAAAAGGACAATGTTCTTTTAGGACGAACCATCCCTTTGGTTCGTGTGTTGTGGGGGCACAGTGGCCTCGAGGAGAGTACTTGGGAATGAGAAGCATAGATTCGCTCCCAACACCCAAATCTATTTTGAGTTTTGTTCTGTTTTGTTTTGTACATTGTTATGATGAAGTGCATGACCTTGTGAACTATGAAATGTGTTGTTTTACTTGTTCTCTGGACTTTTATGAAGAGTCCTTACGATGGGTAGGGGGACCTAATCCTTAATAAAGACTCATTAGTGTGGATGCGATTAAACCCATGTGGGTGATTCAGTGCCGCCCAAAGTGGATAATATATTTACATGGAGGAAGGGACTCCTTAATCCATATGATTAGATAGAGTGACATTTGTATGTTTGTGTACTTGAGGGAGAAGTGTTCCTAGATGTTAAGGAGGATTACTCATGAGATGTATTTTCATGGTGGTTATTCAGACCCCTCTCTAATCTTCAAGTCTAGTTTAGATTCTTGAGGAAAAGAATATTTTGAGAGGTATCTCATGTAATGGCCCAGACCCAACTTGTCCATTACATTGTCAGTTGCTGGTATTGGGGGCCCTGGACCCATCAGTGAGTCGTGGGGGCTGTGATGTTTGTGGTAGGGTGTCAGCGTGGTGTCACCCATCAGTGTCACCAATCGGTCTCACCGATCAGTGTGTCCCTAATCGGTCTCACCAATCAGTTTGTCCTTGATCGGTGTGTCCCTGATCGATGTGTCACTGATTATTATCATCGATGAGTGTGTCCCCAATCATTGAGTCATTTATATATCTGACCGATCGGTAAGACGTCGATCAGTTAGTCACCGATCGGTGTGTCCCTGATCGGTGTCGTGAGCATGTTGGGGGTTTCATTCCCCAATTTCTCATAATACTTCCTTTCAGGTTTAATTACACTTTAATGTGGTTTGAGGCTATTTTTAATGATCATAAATGATG
The DNA here is from genome assembly GCA_963277665.1 of Viscum album. Classification (NCBI taxonomy): domain Eukaryota; kingdom Viridiplantae; phylum Streptophyta; class Magnoliopsida; order Santalales; family Viscaceae; genus Viscum; species Viscum album. The sequence goes on from OY728152.1 coordinate 37,161,137, forward strand.
TTATATATCTCTAGGAGTGGGGAGACCTATTGGAACCATGGTCTTCTATGCATGAATTGGAGTATGGTTTGGGTTTGTTGTCAATCCTCAGTGGAAGTTCTGAATGTGCAACAACAAAGTGATCATACAGTTCAAGCAGACAATAGTATTGTAGAAGGCACCGTTTCCCAGTGTTTGCCAAATTTTTGGGCCTCAAAATTGGGAAATGGAGAAAAGTGGTTTTGGAAAAGAGACTTGCGCGTCATGTACTTGAGGGAGAGGAAACTTGTGCGCCATATGTTTTTCAAGACCAGAACATCAATTTATGGCAAAGGGATAAGGGTTGTGCAAGTTTTGGGTTGGTCGCGAAAGTGACATGGGCGCAAAGAGAGGACTTGTACATCGGTTCCTAGGAGGATTGGAACTTGCGCGCCTATTATTTTTCAAGAACAGAACTTCAAAATTTGGAAAACGAAAGAAGGTCACACAAGTATTGGTTGGGTCGCGCAAGTGAGTTGCGCGACAGAGGCTAGGGGAGATGAGCTGTGCGTCGAGACTTGCACGATGAGGGGTGACTTGCGGGCCGCCGTGCAGGTTGACCTGTTTCCCTATAACTAGAGGGCCACCCCTCCTCATTTTCCACGAATTTCAAGACTTTGATATTTTTCGAGCTCTCTTCGTGCAAGTGGTTGAGTCCTGCAAGTGGTAGTTAGATCGCGCAAGCAGAGGTTGTGCGCCGGTTGTTTGCTGCGTGACCAAGGCAGTTTGGGAATCAAAGGCCCAGCATCATGCAAGTTTGGAGTTTAGAGAGGCAGTGTCGTGCAAGTGGGTTGGTGTCACCTGCTCGCCGATTTTATACCGCGCAAGTGACTTGTGCGCCGTTCATGGAACTTGCGCGTCGATCTTGGAGAAGCGTGCCAGGATAGGTTGTTGTACGCTGGTCCTTTTGAAGTTGCACGAAAGATGGAATATTGCCTGATACCCTCAGGGAAAAGGGAGATCAGTTTACGGGAGAAAGTTGGACTTCGACAGAGCATCTACACACAACAGAGGATGCATTCATTTTGTAATGATGAAGAGACCTTCACGTCTATAAACTGAGTGGGACTTCACTAAAGGCAGTGAGCCAGGGAGAGTCAATAAGAGTGACCTAAGGGACGGATTGAGCTATCCCTGAACTTTTTTACAGGAAGTGAGCCAGGGATAGAGTGACTAATATCGAACCTTTGTAATTTAAAGCTAGTGAAGTATAGTGGATTTTGGTACGACCAACAACCTATCAACGTATGCTCCTTGGATGTAGCCCTTAGTGGTGAACTAAGTAAAAAGTGTTGTGTCATATTTCTGCATGTGAATGTTTGCTTTCTGATCCTTTTCATCATATAGGTTTAACAAGTTCCTACCAACGTGGGAACATGATCCTTCACATTAAAAGAATATTTGTCACCCTGATTACCCCTCCCCTCTCAGGGTGTCCCATGGTCCTACAAGAACCTTGACTGTCAAGACTTTGTGTCGTTGTTACGTGGTTTCTTATATTATAATGAAACCTTTTAACTCATAGCTATTACAACCACCTCTCCAATTAGAATTATTAAATAACAATTAATTTGATCATTTGTAACAGTCCTACCACATGGTTAAGGAAATATATGCCTTTAAATCCATCCCTGATATTGATCCTATAACTCCAAGACCTCTCCTTTTATCGCACATGGATTCTTTCATCTTCTTGGCTTGTCTCTTTTCCTTTCCATGGTGCATTTGGAGTCCCCAATCTCGAGGATAGTGGTGCGCCGGTGTTGTAGCCTTCCAACTCACTTTTCGAGTCTTCATAGTTACTCCCCAGCTAGTCGCGCAGCCCCAGTTCTTGGGGCATGGAAGAAAACATCTATCTTTTATCTTCGAAGTATGTTTTTTCCTTCATCTCTCTTTATTGTGTATCACATGGGGTGGGTATGATATTGTTTCCTCATGGAATGGATGAAACCCATCCATAAAGAAGATTAATAAAAGGATTCTAAATAAGTAATGGGGTATTTTTTGATGATTTTTTAAAATTTTACTTTGTTTTTATTTTGTGAATTGTATGGGCTTATGTCCACTTAAAATTATGGTTGTTGGGGGTCCTTTTTTGTGCACTAATGAACCTATATTTTCTGGATAATTCTTCAATTGGATGTCTATAAAATTAAAACATGTTAATCATGTAAACTTAGTTGATTAAATGGATTCCCCAATGAATAATAATCGTTGTGTGTTCACCATTGTTAACCCAACGAAAATACAGAAATAAAGGAATTGATTTTTTAAATCATAAAACTTCCATACTATGTTCAGGTGATTTTTGCAACTGTTTTTCTTGATTCTTGTGGAGTGACGTGGAAGGGGATGGGATACCATGTTTTTTAGTTGTTGGTTTTTGTATCTATGGATGTGTGGGGTCGTATGTTGGTGTTTGGTTTGGTTCCAATACTTTGAGGGATCACAGGGTTCCCTTTTTTTGTTGTGACATTACAGGAGAACCAGACGTGAATGCTTGAATTGATTCTTGACTGTTTCTCCTTCTTTGTCTTGTGGATATGTTTTTTAGTTTTCCGGTAGTGTAGAATTGTTATTAAATATAATCACTTGAATATGATATCAATAATGGGTTCCATGGAGAATTGTTTTCTTGTAATGACTAGTGCCTTAGTTTTGGGTGTTGTGCTTGTTTTGAATGAATAGTAACGAGGGGTTTTTCTGTATGGGATGATTCTAGAACCCCTACGATGGGATGAGTTATTGTTTACATATATGTATAATTTATTTCTTTCTATTTTTATCCACGCCCCATCCCAGTTGAGCACTTCTTGTCGAACTCACCCATTTCATGGGGGAGGGCGTTTTCCCCAAAAATCTTTTGAGTGGGTGTTTATTAGCTCATTTCTACTCCCATTCATGAATATCCCAAGACTCTTCAGGTAGGCTATTATAGCATGAAGTCCATTATAGACCATGATTCTTTGGGAAGGGTATGTTTTGGTGGTTGGCCCAGGTTTATGCGGGCAAGTTGTTTCCCAAGTGTCATAGGGATGAGGCCCAACTGTCTCCAGGTGTGGCAGTAGTTGTCCAGGCCCAGGTGACTTCGGGAATGGTTGTAGTTTATTTGGACCAGGCTTTGGTGGGTGTGGTTATGTGTTTTTGGGGTTTTATAGGTGTTTTCAGGTGTTTCTTAGGTTGTGGTGGCCTTAAAGGTTCTTTTTGGGGCAGTAGTGGGACTGGGGTGAGATGGAAGGGGAGGTCTGACGTGTAGGATGTCCTCAATAACCAGCAGTAATGTGGTTCCGGGTACTGATACATAAAAGTGTATTTACATTTATTATAATTATCTTTCATTATTTGGGGAGTTTTCCTAGGTGAGGTTTGGGTGAATAGTTTCTTTATTGGGTTCTTTGATTATCTACTTTTCACATAGGGCATTAGAATGCCTCCCCACTTGTGCATGAGAGATTTAGGTTTTCCCTACTAAGTATACCTATATAGTCACCCTACATATATAAAATTTTCTTCTGGTTTTCATGACTATTTTGGGAACCGTGTGACACCGTACTATCTTAGATATCAGGACTTGTATATGAGAATGGGTTGTGGCTTTACTTTTACCTTTGGGTTTGGAGTTTTTTTGTTTTTTTCCATTTTATCTCCTGATCCTAATTAATAAAAAGGGAAATGCCTTCCATATTATGTGCGATTCTATACCCTTGGTGCAAGTCGCCACTTTGAGTCCTCTTGAACGTGGGACTCAGGGGGGGGGGGGTCATTATCTTTCTTTCACCTTGAGGAAGGAAGGGTACGGAAATTTTGTATCCATTTTGTCATCTCAGTGAAGGTGGTTCCTGAAATTTAATATATTTATAATAAATTTATAGTTATTATGATGGAGGATGAATGGTTATGATTAAAGTCAAGACATGATATATGTGGATTTATAGTCGTAGTTTTATTTCTGAGAGGCACTATCAATATTTATCAGTCCCTTTTTTGGGTGTATATAATTCAATAAATAATATTATATAATTAATCAAACTTTTAAATTATAAATATTATTTTAATGTATTTTATTGTCTCCTTATATTTTTATTCAATATTTACTCAACTATAGTGGAATTTTCTTCACTCTTTTTACTTTTGTGGAAACATGTTATATTCACCACTGATTTCATATTTGTGTTTTATATAAATAATATGAATATATTTTATGACATTTTTTATTAATATTATTTATATTTAAAATCCATTTTGGGATATATATTTAATGGGGTGTACAATTTAAATTTTAATAATCAGTAATGGTTTTTTCATAATTTTTTATTCTATGAAACTTATTTTTTCACATGCACCTATATTCCATCATGAGGTTTATATACACCACATTTTAATTGTAATATCATTAATATTTCTTCCTCATGATATTTAAATTATAATTGTACTTTTTTACTTCATGGATGTTATGATTCTATGTAACCAAAGTCATAAATATTAATGTTACAATAGAATCATTTATTAGGATAGTTTTTGATTAGTTGTATAATGATGAAATCTCATGATATGCACATAAATAGATATCAGGATCATTAATACACTATAGTTTATAATCATGCATTCAATTAAAGGTTCCATTTTTCCACTATTTGATACATAAGATAATTAAAAAAATGTTTTAAGGAAATATAGTTTTATTTCCCTCTCTAATTGAAAATTAATTTTCTTATAAAACCAATTATTTTTTTAATGATTTTTAAAATTATATAAAATATATTTTAATAATATTTCCAATGAAAATTATTTTGGAAATGTCATATGCTTAAAAAGTTAAATTATTTTCATGTCATCATGTATATGTTTTCAAAATAACATTCGAAGAAGAAGTGTTTCAAAATTGTTTTTTAAAGAGTTTTCAAAGATGAAATGGTACTTTCCAAAAAAATCCTCAAAAATTATTATATATTACATTTTAAGATTCCAAATTGTGATTCGATGAATAATATTTTTAAAATTATTTATGTGTTAAAAATTAATTTTCTATGAAAGGTCATTTTCCTTATGAAGTGTTCCATGTGATTTTTCTATGTCCTTCTATATCACAACTAACATCGTTTTGTATAGTTTATGAATGAATATATATATGATCCAAGGAAAATACTATCTTTTTTTCTTGGAATGGCTTATTATTATGAAGAATATTTTTTACGAATCCCATTTCTCTTCCAAAGTTTATATAATGTAACAATGATTATAAATCTATCATATTTTTATAGGTTATTATTTGATGAAATTAATATGAATTTGGTTTCTTTTCCATATGATATTATATGATGAATTTTTTATGATAAACATTTCATTTTTGGGTTATGATATAATTAATATTTATTATATTATGGAACGCTTATGTATGATTTCATTATTTGATGTGTGGGACCAATATCTATATCATATTCATTGGGTAATGATTTATATCTCATGATATAAAAAAGGATGGAATGATGAGTGGACCAGGTATAGAAAAGGTCTTTTTCCATTATGATATTTGGGGAGTTAAACTATTCCATTGAATGTAAGAAGCATACACTGGTGATGGTGGTGTGTCCCTACTAGTTGGAGATTCCCCCATTATGTTCCATGATATGTTATTGAGATGAAACTTTTCTTTTATGGATTTTTTTCTCTATATTACACAAATTCAATGTCATATAATCTCTCATGGATCATTTTATTTGATTCCATTATGAATAATGCCTTATAATAATCTAGTATTTAAGTCATTGGTCATGATTATAATATTTAATATAGAGGATATGGTTTACATATGTTATGGTCCTATCATCATACAATTATGTTCATTTTTTGCTTTCATATCTCCATTATTAAGCCTTACTGAGCATATTAGATGACCCTTTATTCTGTTTTCATTCCCCATTTTATGAATACATTTTTTTATGTTGGTGTACGAAATGGGAATATCTTTATTACAGATACTGAAGTTCTATCACCATGTTAGATGATTATGTTTCCATTTTTCTATAGGCATTATACTAGTAAATTCATTATGTATATGTTTGTGTAATTTAATGAAGATTCTTATAAAATAATGTAATATTAATTACTAAGAATTTTTTGAATCTATAATATTATCCACAAAAGTCCCTTAATTTGATTCATATATATATATATATATTGCACAATATCATACAACATCCATTATAGCATCATAACAACCCCGTTCAAATAAATTGGGTGCCATATTTAATAAGATAACTGCATAACTCATGAAAATTGGTTTGATAAACACCTAATAATCATAGAAATAAACTAAAAATATTAATAACATTGAAGATACCATTTAATAAAATTCATAGAATAATATAAGAAAAAAATGATATCATTTATGTATAAAAATAATATTAAATGATCATTAAAAATATTCAATAGAAAATACAAAATTTATTTGAAAATATATTTTCAATAATTAAATTTTTTATGAAATAAAATATATAAGGTCATTGAAAATATATTTTAAAAAATTTAATGAAATCATTAATATATTTTTGTGTCATGCAAGTGGGTAATTACTTTTATGTCATATGTGTTAAAAGAGAGAATTCCTTTAATATTTTTATGATAAATTTAAAATGTGCTGCATTCACTAAATCGAAATAATATTCAATTTAATACTTTTTAAAATAGTAAAACATGATTTTAAATGTTATTAAACAATTTTGTTATAATATTGATATAAAAACACAGTTTATATGTACATATAAATTACATGATTTTTTTATAAAACTATGAACCATACAAAAACAGACACCCAATGTCAATATTAGTTTAGTGCCTTTAATAACATGTAACACAATCTTCTAATTTGGTGAAATGCATTCGTATTATCCCTTAAATATATTCCCCTTTAATATGCTTCTCTAATACATTTTTTATATCTTGGTGAAATGGAACATATGGAAAAGGTGATCGTAAATACTCAGTAAGGGTAGTCAATGAAAATATCAAAAAAATCATGAGCATAAGAATGTAAAAACCTAATCATATGTTTTTTAAATATTATCATGTATATGATATATAAATATATTGAGTAATGGAATAAATATATACTATTTAGATTCCTAAATCACAATATAATAACAGAATAAACATATAAAGGATGACATGGAATAAGACATGAAATTTTTGGAAGACTCATTAGCATATAAAATCATTTCCATAGTAGTCAAGTAATAATTTAAGAGGACATATTAGTAGTGTAGATTCAAACCCCATATAAAAATAGTAGTCATGGTTTACTCCCACAACCATATTAGTAATCATGGTTTCTTTCGATAACCATCTTGGAAGTCACAGTTCAGTCCCATATCTATCTTCTTAGTTGCTGTTCACTCCCAATGAAATCTTTAAGGACAAGGTCCTTTATTTATATCTCATGTAATTTAAATATTTTCCAAATGTGTTGGAGGCTGAAATGGGTCCCTCCCATTACATAATGGAAACCATACAAATGTTTTACATATAAACATAAATCCTTCATCATAGTAGAACCCATGGAATAAAATCTGTTTCATAAACATCATTCAATCATAACATATCCCCTGGAAAAGAAATGGTTTTCATAAATATCATTCCAAAATAAAAATAAATTATTATTAAAAAAAAATTCATGAAATATTTAATAATATACCTAGTAAAACATAAGTAACATCAAATAACATTATCTTAGTTTTAACTTTTATGAGAGATCCCCTAAAAATAATTCATGATGAAAAATCATTTCCTATTTGAAAAAATATTAATTTTTTAAAATTACACACAAGTTTAAAATATATATTTTAAAATAATATTGTAATATTATAATGTAAGATTCAAATAATTACAGAATCATGAAAGAGTGAAAATGAATTCATGTCGTATAAAAATACTTCTTTCTTACTTTTATAGGTAAACATAAAAAGTACCTTGTTTTGTAAAAAGACATAAATGATCCCTCTCATATAATTTAATAAAAAGTAAACCAAGGGTACAAATGAAACTAAAAAAATGTAGGAGCATAGTAAAAAAATTGAAAACTTATTTAGAAAACATGGTCACGGATTATAAATATATCCTAATGGAACGTAAAAATAATGAATCCCAAATGTTGAATAGATTGGGAAATAAATACTCATCTCATTATAACTAGAAAAATGTTGTGCCTCATGAATGAAATAAGATTATAAGGATATTAAAATATCATAATTCTCTTGAAAATAATCATTAAAATATATTCGTGGGTAGTATATAGATAACATAGAAGAAACGAATGGTGAATGTGGCATAGGTCACGACGAAATAATAGTTAGACAAGAAATACCCTTACTGATTGAGTAAAATTAGAATTGTGAACCTCGTGAAAGAAAAATTATAAAATAAATAATTTAATACTATAAAATAATATAATATAATGAAATAACATGTTATAGTTCATTATATACATCACACAGAACAAGAATGTGGTGAAAATGGAATGTATCACATAAAAATAAAAAGTTATATGAAATTCCCTTATCTTAATTCTTGACTTCTCTCGTATTTCTTAAAACCCATTTTAAATTAAATATAAGTTTATTATACATATAACACAGAATAATAGTCATATATATATCATATATTATTTAAATATGACTTTATAACACCCTTTTTTAATAAATCTTTGTTAATGTTACGCTTTAGGTAATATATAAATTTCTTTTCATTACGGTTTTGAATTTTTATATGTGGTCCTCCTATGAATATTCATAATTAATTATCTCCAAAATTATTATTGTGATATTAATATATTATTAATTTAGTATATACTGTAATATAAATATTTATATAATATATAAATAAAAAATAAAAAATACCACTCCTGGAGGCGGTAGGTTGTACATACGCAAGAGCGATGTTTTCATTTTTTTATGATATTACAAAATTAAAATAATATGATATATTAAAATTATAGAATAATTTATATGATATTTTTTTATATATATATGATTTCTATTCAATAAATGCATCCTCATAGCCACCAATTTGAAATTTATATGAAAAACTAATCAAATCGTATCGTTGATTTGGTATGTGATATGTATGCATGAGGGACATTATCATTTTACAAAACAGAAATATATGGAAGGTGAAAAATAAGACTTTTTGTTATTAATAAAAAGAGTATAATTATAACATATATATCACATATATAACATTATGATATAGTTTCCATCTTAATTTCTTCCATTATAGGGGGAATTGTAAAAATGAACAACATTGTTTGGGGAGGCGGTATTCCACCATAAAAAATAAAGGTATTTTCGTTACTAATTAGATGGAAGTGTGTTTGAGTGTAGGTAAAATAATTAATATAAAAAAATACGAGTATATTGAGGATACTGATTTTATTATTCAAACAAGAAATAAAAAAATTGATTGATTTTATTCCTGAAATAAAACAAAATCATATATCAGTGATTGTTAACCCTTTTTTGGATATATCTTTTTGATTTGAAAAAAATTACTCCTTTAGTTGTATTTTTTACAATTTTAAGGATTCTACGATGAAGGGAAGTAATTTTTTAGGGTTCATTGCAATATTCTTGTTGAGGCAAACAGATTTAGATTTGTGAATAAAAGGGAAGGATCAATTTCCATTTATATGATAGGTGAGGGGAACATTTGGAAACACTCATAATATTAACTTTAAATAATAATAAATTCAATTTCAAAAATATAAAAAGTGATTTAGTTGGAATATAGCATCATTATGTGTCAAAATACAATAAATAAATCATTTTTAGACATTTTTTTGTTACAATATCAGCAATATATTTTTTTCATTAACACTTAGATAAATCATTTTACTCTTACTATGACAACTTGGAATTTTTTAGTCATTATGGTTAATATAGTTGCTATAATTTTCAAAATGAACCCAAAATGGAATATTGATGAAATTTTTAGATTTAGTATATCAATTTTAACAAATATTAATTTTTATGAATTTAATAACATTTTAAAAAATATTATTTAATTTCTTGTATCATTAATGTCAATTTTGATATTATTCATTATGTATCCTATTTAAAATAACAAAAAAAGGACAAATCACTAAAAAATTATAATATAATGACAATATATATTATTTTATATAAAATTATTTTATGTCATTACTAATGTAAAAATATTTTTATTTTATTATATTTAATAACATCTATTTGATACTCCCATTAATTAAATAAATACTACATTATAAAAATGAAAGACATTAATTAAATTATTTATTATCTACAAATTTATAATAAATTTTCATGATAAATATAATTATATTATCTTTCAGATGAATATTTATAGTATAATTTTCTTTTTAATAACACAATATTAAAAATTATTTACTAATTAAAAATAAGTGTATGAAATTTTTAACACACCATTAATTAAAAGTAAGTTTCTTTAAAAATTTGTTTGAAATAGATTTAATTTCTAAATTAGGAAGATTTTGGTTGAAACCTAGTTATCCAATGAGATTAGAGAATGTGTTAGTCTAATTTTATAATATTGTAATATTTTTTTACCTTTAATTACCAGATATACTCATAACCATGGTAAATAAATGATTTATAAACTAACAATTAATAATATCCAAAAACATATCCTATAGGAAACTAAATTTCAAAACTGATTAAAATCATGTATGTCCATTTTAAAAATATCAATTAAAAAAATGACTATATTTCGATTAATTCTAATCTCGCATTCATGGTGAGAAGGTTAGTTTTTTTAAACATTCAATAGTTCAAAAAAAATTATATCGAAAATGATTCTAATTAACCAAATTAGATTAATATATTTATAATGGATATATTTTTACCTTAAAAACCACTTAAAATTATTATATATGATTAATAATTATTTAAATGAAAAGGTTTTTTTGACAAAAAAATAACTTTTTCATTTTTCATCAAAAAATAAAACTTCTCAGAAAAATACCAAAAATTATAAAAAAGAATTTTTTTTGTCTAAATATAATATAAGAAGTTTGTTATTTCATATAAAATTTATAAAGGAATAAAAAATTAAATTCAAAATGGGTTCTCCATTAAAATATTTTAAAATTACCCTTTTGAAAAATATATGTTCTAATGTATAAAATTGGATTTGATATAATCATAGGCCTGTAAAATATATTCGATAAATATAAAATAAATATTTTATTAAATTTATAACACAAATATTTAACTAATATCATTCAATAATTATAATTATTTCAATTTACTAAGACAAAATGACTTCGGGAGAAAAAAAATAAAACTATTTCTTTTATAATCGAATGTTATATATTTTAATTTCAAATTAATCCATAACTAATTAAACAATATTATAAATCATATATTCCTAATTTAGTAAATAATATTAATAATAACTAATATAATGAAAGTTTTATTTATTATTTTATTAAATATTAATATGTTAATAGTATAATTTTGTTTAATAAAACTCAGTCTTGCTTGTAATAATGGATATCCAAATAAATAAATATTGTCTATAACACAAGCCAAGTGTTGTCCTGCATATACCAAAAGATCATATATATTGTTTATATCACAATATAGTCTTTTTTGTGGTATATTTCAATCTATAAATTGGTATTTTCTTTTAACAATATCTATATTCATTATTGAGTAAAATGAAAAATATGAAAAATATTAAATTAATATTAAAAAAATGTTCCACAAAATATTATGGTTTTAAAATCTACCCCCATTAAAATGAATTTCTCCCTCAAAATTTATCTACATAATCAAAGGATTAATAATTGAATTTTTCATTCCTATAAACACACATAGTTAATATTAAAACAAAAACATCCTTCAAATAATGAAATATGGAACTGTAATTGTTTCCCCATGTATAAGCTCAAAATAAAAAAAACTAGATATATTTGTAAGAACCCAAATATTCTATGAAGTATATAGACTTTTTATTTCTAGTTAAATGGACTATTTTTAACTAATTTTTTATATTCTAATGATAATATATAAATTAGGGTCTAGGGGTGTTCATCAGAGCATGGGATCCTAGTAGGTGGAAGAAACCTTTGTGAAGCATAGTGAGTAAAAACCATGCATTGTAGTAAATATGGTTTCTCCTAACTGTTTGATGTTATTACGTTCATAATAGTGGGTCACAAAATTATCACTAAGACTGTGAATTATGAAGAACAATCATGCTAGTCATGAAGGTCTCATTAAAGAGGGTTTTTTCCTGGTTTGTTCATGGTTGGTCTAGCGATGAAACTATCCCTTGAGAGTGGGGTCGTGTGACAAATATGTGTGCATGGTAGGGTTATAGATTGTCCAACCATTTATTCAAACCATGGGTCCTAGTTTCAATGGAATGAAATTTTTATTTTTAACATACATTCATGTTAACAAAATCCAGTAATTTATTTTCTTCATCTAATATACATGAGGGTCTCCTCTTCTACCTTTCAGGCATCCTTAAGCCCTACCACCACAAATCATGGGTCATTTATTCTTCCATCCTCTAAATAGAAATTTGTTTATATCATTGGGCTATTATTGTTATATGAACCAATCCATAGGGTCTTATAATCATTCATATTTCTATTTAAGATTTTATTTCATTAATACATCATATGCCATATTTTCATCATTTTTTCCAACATTTGTTTTTTCTTACAATCTAGACCAATCCAAAAGATGGTATTAGAAGAATGTTCCTTAATAGGCACAAGACACAAGTTTTAGTAGTAATCCCTCACCTAATTCTTAATTATACTATGTGTCATGATTTATTATTCTAGATTCTATATACATTATATTAAATTGATCATAGAGATGTTTAATTTAATATTAGTAATAGAAATAATCTAGTATCCCATATTTTGGGATTTGTCCACTTCATGTGTTATGACTCCGTGAAGTGTGGCTATGGATTTTCAATTTATTTTATAATATATAAAATTTTTAAACTATATTATTCATGGTTTAGGAATGTATCTTATGTGAGAGGGTTATAATGAATTGAATTGAAGGTTAGTTGTATGACCATATTACATTATTTAATAGAATAATTTTTACACCCTTGTTTTAGAGGAATGATAATGACATATGACTATATATTTTCTCTACAATAATCCAACGATTGTTTACTAATTTTAGGACATACAGGAATTGAGTCCCTTATAGTAGCAACATATGTTAATGGAGAGCCGAAATTTATTACATACAGACTTGGAGTCCTTGTACTATTATACATTATCTTGGTGCCTCGATATTAAAATACTTAAGAATGATATATGTTAAATCTATGACACATGGTCATAGTAACCCTTATGGTTTTTTAAAAATTATATTGGTGACCCTATAGAATATGATAAATTTTCATGTAGAAAATTATTATGTATTTTAATTGGAAATGAATACATATTGATATGACACACGTGCATGGAGTCCCTACATTTATGATACATATTCATAGTATCTAAACTATTAGAAAACTTAGAAATAGAGACCCTATTGTTAAGAAATTCATGAATGATGTCTGCTACAACTTATTGAAATATAATTTTCTATAATTGGGTTTTAGGGTTTCACCTTGGGTCCCCACTAACATTGTGCATGTGCACATATGAATGTTAATATACAAACATATACAGTTAAAATATATATAAATACATCATTATAAAATTATAAATTCATTTCCATGATTAATTTTGTTTCTCATTCATCCTATAAATGGGTTATATAGGTATCGTAATCATGGTTTCCATTATAAAATAGAGTTAATACCTATACTAATTTTATTACTACATAACATAATTATGTCAAAACATTACTCATATTATATGTATTTACTTTTTATTTATAGACACCATTGGTGGTGGTATATGGATATTATTTTCAACCCTTTTGGATTATTGAAAATTCCCTTGAAGATTATGTGAATGCAGGTAGGAAAAATTTAAGGATCACAGTTGTTTATGATTTAGTTATTATAGTATAGGAGAATAGAATTACAAGACCAATCTATGGATCCAGATTCTATTTGACATATTCTTTTTTATATTGATACATGTATTTTATAAAATTCCTCAATCCAGGTCTTCATGTTTCCTTTTAATATAAAAATGGCATTACATCATTCTATATATGACACTAAATGTTTCTATTGATGGCGATCATATAATGTAATGTTGAGATTTTCCTTCCTCTATTTTAGTATCTAGATTTTATACCTCAACTATTTATTTAGTTATATAGTATATTTGATACTCAAATCATGAATTTATTATCTCCCCACTATACCCCCCCCAGTCCGTTTATTCTTGAAGATAGCCTTTGAAATACTGGGAAGTGAATTTGAGGTAATGAGACCAACTGGTTCAGGGAATTGTTTAGGGTATCTTGGGTTGGGATGATACAATATAGTATCATCAGATTCATTTTTCCACAATAATAGATATTGTAAAATTTAATGTATGATGACTATCAATTTGGTAATGAGAATCATCCATAGAGTCTATAACCCACATATATAGAAAAAAATTTCAAATGGATGAGATATCATATATTTTTGTATTAAACCATTTGGTGACAGGAATAATATTTTATGTTGATCTTTATTATTATATTGGATAATATTCTATCCATGGACTGATATGGTATGAAGACATAGACCATGGATCATTTTAAAGAACATAAGGTACAAATTTTTCACGTGTCATTCCATGCCATGCATTTTTCACTTCTTGAAAACACAGTACTTATTGTATGTTCCATGAATGATATATTTTTAATATATCTCACATTTTTATTAGAAACATAATATATGTTAATGAGTAATTAAAGTATCTTCATCAACATTGATTTTGTTTTCTTGTATAGTTTGATGATAGAACATTAGTTTGCAAATAATAACATTTTATATTATGTTACTAATGCTACATAAGATAAAAAATTATTAAATATGAAATATATGAATTTATTATATAATCTAAAGATTAATTGAACCTATATATATTTTTAATGATTTTTAATTTTATAAAATCATCTCTTTTAATTTAATAACTTATATATATTTTTAAACATGGGTGTCATCTATCTGTTCTGAACATCAATGATAGTTACATGATTATTTATCGATGTGGGTAGCCATGGTGTATGAATTTCAATTTTTCTAGATACCTACCAGAGTTTTTATGATATGTATGGTTGGGAAATATTCAATGTTTTAAGTTCTATTCAATCTGGACCAAGTAAGAGAGGATCCATATGGGATCTGTATTATGTAATGGGACCAGATGAAACTCACTAGGAAGGTATCTTGAGAAATACCATCCTTATAGACAGAGGAGGAGGTCATAGATGATGTAGGAATTATTTATATAAATAGATCTAGTTGTGATGACACATTCAGGGTAGTCAAGTAGTAAGAAATAGTCATGGATCTGGATAAATTTATTAATTGCATATTATACCAGAGTGGAAGTGTGTTGTTACATTTACTTTTCAATATACTATTATAGTATATTCTAATATTCTATTGTCCTTATTTGACATGGATTCGTCACATTCAATTGCCGATTTGGCTATTTTGAAAATCCTTGGGATTGATATTCAGTGCTTTTAGGGTGTGATGACACTATATATTCTATTGGGAATTCAATCGTAATATCCATGAATGTGAAATGAATTTCCCCTTAATAAATGATGTTATTGTTTCATATGGGACCACTTCTTCCTTGATATTACAACCATTGATGTAATTCTCATTGGGGACTATTTTGTCCCCTATCATGCCAATGGGATATTATATCACCACTTGGTATAGTTTTTATCTTCATAGGGTGGTAGTTATCTTCACAAGGATGAATAGTAAGTACATGAAAATAAAGATAAAGAAACATTTTGGGAATGTTTGAGTGACTACCTTGATTTCATGACATTAAATGTAATATTAGAGGTTACATCAATCTAATTTCTACCCTATAGTTGATTTTTATATGGATGTTTTCCAATACAACTTTTATGGGATAAATTCTAAGATATAGGATAAATTTACTACAAATCTAGTTCATTGACTGACACTGGTATACACTGTTCATTATAGGATGTGTACAACCGATTTTCCTGATCTCAAGAGGAAGATGCATGATATAGATACTAAGGGTTTTATGTGGCCTAATAATTCTTCTTGGGGTTCATTGGTCCTTTTTTCTAAGAAGGCGGGTGAAACATGTATGCATTGTGTGGATTACCAAAGGGTGAATCATATTATAGTGAACAATTAGAATCTATTTAATCATTAATCTGTTCTAATTGAAAATATCATATGAGTAATGGTGTTTTAAATGGCTATATAGAGCCCATGGTATCAATAGTTGTGTGTTATTAATTCACACATCCATTTTATAAAGCTCCATATAAGGATTGGTCATTATAAATATATGGTTATTCAATTTGGTCTCATGAATTTAGAAGGCATATTGATTTCTCAGATTAATATATATTTCCACACCTTCTTCGATTGCATAAAAATGGGATTTATAGAAAAATTCTTGGTGTATTCTCATACTCAATATGATCATGCCAGGTATATTGATGAAAATTATAGTACAATGATAGACAATGAGTTATATTTTAATCTCACAATGTTCCACATATTGATAAATAAGGATCACTTCATGGGTCATCTTATCTATGAAATATGAGTATTTTTTTATCTAATTAAAGTGAGAGCTATTTTTTCAATAGAGTATTCCATGAATTTTTTTTAATATATAGTTTCTTAGGGATTGTATTAAATTTCTTGAATTTCAATGAGGAATTATAAGACCATTGAAACGCCTATTACATGTTCAAAAAATAATTTTTTGATGTTCTTATGGTATAAATAGTGTTATAATATAGTTAATGAGGTGAATGCGTGGATTAATTCACTGATGATATGGAATTTTTATAGCCTAGTAGAGGGTATACAATGTTATTTTATGCATAGTACATTATGATGGGTGGAGTATTGAAGTAGGTTTATTATTTCATTGTATATAGGTCCTACCTACTGAGTCCTCAAATCTATATTTACCCAAAAAAATGGCCTCAAGCATTCAATAGTTTCTCGTGACATGCCTTTCTAGATGAATTGTCTAATGGGAGAGCTCATCGTGGTGTTTACAGACAAAAATATACTAAAATATATATTTAGAAACTAAGACATGAATTTATGAGAGTGAATTTTCTTCAAATACCTCAGGTCTCCTCGCATTGAGATTTCATATAGGGTAATAAATTGAAATGTGGTAGTAGACATGATAATTATAAAAAAATAGTAAAAATACATTCAAGAAACCAATGATGATTATATGTTAATGGTTATTCATTCTGTTATGCTTAGGGTGCATCATGAGTGTCACGAAATTATTTTTATAACCAATTGAGTTGTTACCTCTTAACTCTTAGATTGGATGAGGGGAAGGTATTATTCAAATACTAATTATTTTTTCCAATGATAATATATTTGAGCATATGAATCTATTCAAGATTGGTCAGTTTATAGAGATTATATTCTATATATACATGGGTATAATTGGATTCATATAGACATGAAAGTGGAGATTATGTGAGAATCCCATGCTTATTCGGGGTAACAACACCAGGTAATCTCTTAGATGCATCTTAATATGAATCATCATTATTAGTTAACATGGATTTAACATAAAATCACATGTTTTATCTCTAGGTATTACACGTGTTAGATGTTAAAGGAAGAACACCAGTGGCCTATTTTCTTGATACAGTCATTAATAGTCCCAAATTTGAAATTGGATTACATTGGGATATATTTTTTGACTAGTTTACTGATTTTTATTTGGGGTAGAAATTTGGTTTCTACATTCGTGGATCAAATGAAAAAGATATTCCATGTCATTATTATCCAATAGATATTAAAATTTTATGAGATGGAAAATGGTATGATCCTGATATTATATTCCTACAAAGTGTCACTGATACTATCATATCAAATATGAATTCTTTTTTCACTTTATAGTTCAAGAAATGGTTATATAATTTATTGGGTAAAAAGTTTCGTCTGAGTATATATTTTCAACCTCATACTGATGTGTAGTTAGAATAGATGATATTGGTTCTGGATGAAATTCTCCAAGTGTGCATCCATGATGTTGGGGTTTATTGGAATAAACACACAATACGTGATGAATTTTACTACAGTAATAGCATTTAGTAAATAATTTTGATACCTCTATATGATGAATTATATTTTATTTCATTTATTTCAACTCATTAATGGATAGAGGCGGGGGAGGGAATACCACTGGGTCCCTATTTTATAAATTAGATTTTTGAGCATGTGAAGCTGATTAGAAAATGTATTTCTACTACTACTTCTGTATGGAAATTATTTTCCAATCACCATAGAATACATTTGATGATCGAGGTCATAGATCATGTTTTCTTTTGGGTATCAAATGGACATGGGAGTAGATATATACATAGTCAAGGGAAGTTATTTCCTATTTTTTTATTTCCTTTTAAAATCATTGGAATTATTAAGCTGGAATCCTATTATTTTATATGTAATCAGTGGTACCATTAAATGTAAAACATCTTCAACATTTAAAAAATTTATTGTTATGTTTTTGACCTATATCACGATTTTAATTCCATAGATGATGAATTATATGATGATTATTCTATTGAAGTTTATAATATATGAATTTTTTATCAAAAAAATATAGGTTTTTTAGGAATTTTTTTCCCTTAAGTGTTGCTGATTTCAATTATTGGCCATGTACATAGTGAGAGATGGGAGAAATAGTATAATGTACTTGTTTAGGGTATTGAGTTATTCATAGATTAGGCTTCACGAAACTAGAAGGGAAACTCAAGGATGAGTTCCTTGAATGGGGAAAAACTATAAGGACAAAGATTTTATATGAGGAGATAATCCATTTAAATTATAGATTAATTCCTTTATATATACCTAATGTGAATTCCTTGAAATGTTATAGAGAAAATATGGGTGAAAAGATTATGTGAATATCCTAGAACCTCATCAAGAAGATGAAATAGTTGATAACATAGTTTATAGAAACCATGTGGCCATGTCTGCATGGTTTCTCCTCACTATGCAGGGGGCTTTAGTGAAGAGATGTGATCCGCTTAGTTTTTATTAACAGTGTGATCCTGAACAACAAAAAATTCTTCTGTTATAGTTATTGTTATATTGGGTTTTTAATATTATTTTCATGTCTAGTATAACCATGTTGTGGGTCCATGCATGGGGGTATTGAGATAGATACGGTTGGACCCTATATCTTCCAACAATGCATCCAAATATTATGTCCTAGTTTTAATGGGTTGATTTGTACATTTTTACCTTAACTATTTATAAACACAACCCAAAATATTATTATTTTCTTATGGGGGATATGAGTCTCTCCTTTCTCCCTCTTAAGTATCCTCAAGACATTCAACACTGGTTAATGGATAATATATATTTTCAACCTCTTAATCATCATCCATTCTCCTTTTAGGATTAATCTTTGTAAGAGATTTACTAATTAAGCTAATTTATTCATTCTTCATTCATATGACAACACTATTTTGGAGTGATATCACATTTCCTATTTCTATGGTGTTCATATGTCTTTTCATTTTCATTTGATAATGAAATAACAGGATCTAATAATGGATGAGTGCTCCTCAACATGAATAAGGTAGGTGGTAAATTAATTATCCATCATTTCTTATTAAGTATTATTATACATCTTGATGCCTCTTACAATATTCTTCATGTTTTCCATTATAATACAAGTATCTATGTCACCCCCAATGGTTTCAACATCTATTACTAGTCAATCAAAAGTGCATGAATAATTACATTAACATTAAACAAGAATATATTAAAATAGTTTTAATTAGTCAAAAGATAATAAAATAATAACAATTGATATTAGTTTCATGTGATATCCAAATTCATCAATCCTAATTTTTCTATCATCAATCATTTAAACCACATGTAATGGGGATATAAATGACCGTTCAAATAACATTAATCTAGGTAATCTAAATTGGATTTACAATACAATGTTCGACCATGCATTCCAATATAGTGTAATTACACGCCCATAATACTAAACCATGATATGAAATTCCTTCTACATAACATGTAAGCTAGGTTCAACTATTCATCTTTTAATGCTAAAATGCATTAGGGCTCTTGAAGTATAAAACATTCATGCTATGGGGTGTGGAATGAAAGGGTAGGATTCTAAACAACCATGGGTGATTAATTCCTTGTCTATCGAACCTAAATCTAAATGTGGAACACCAGGAAAAACATCTATAGATATTATGTTTTCCAAAAATATCATAATTATCTAGAAAAGTATTACCACTAAATACCCTTAATAATTTCATATTTTCAGAAGTTCCCAACAAACCGTTAAACCAAACACGTCTCAATAATGGCATATCACTTTTTAAATTCCATTAAGGTAAATTAAATAAACATCCTTTAGATGAAATTGGTAAGACTCCGCTTAAAAAATGTTTTATCCATTATGAAAAAAATCATGTTAATATAACATCATTTTCCATGAAAACCATTAAATGATCCATAAAAACTTTTTTTAACTAAAGTAACCACACCATAGTTTCAAATAATCATTTGATCAACATTTTAAAACCCCCTCTAAAAAATTAGGTTTGCTTATTACTTTATAACCAAATCCACATTAAGTCATCATTTCCATTCATTCAAAACCACATCTAGATAAAAATAAGAAGTACATAATTTAACAAATTTAAAATGTTATTTGATATATCACAAATTATTAGAAGATAAATCATTTCAATTCAACCTATTTATGTCATATATAATTTTTTCAATACTATAAAAATCATCCATTTTTACCCATATATTCATTTCACATACAATTTCAACCCATTGAAATTTGTAATTTCTCGATCTTATAATTTGTAACTTCATTACATTAAATTACAGGGTTTCCTATAACCAATAAATAACCTTTTTTTGAATCACATATCATCAACAGACCCAATTACATCTATAAAGGGTATCAAAAACCAAAAGAATACCCTAATTGTATTTTGGGGATGAAGAGACAATCTCGCAGTAATGTTGTGTCTTATAAAAACAACAAAAAAATATATAAAATCATGAATATGTGAAAAAATGTTATAGACCAACAATGTTACTCTTGTGTTTCACCTATCCATTATAGATAAAAATATATTTGAACATTATAGTCATAATTAGAATGATTAAGTACACAATTTAATAAGGATTTATAATAATTAGATAGAGAATAAATTGCAGACCATATATTATTCATGAAAATTGGAGTGAGAGGAGTCAAGGACATACCTAAAGCTTTGATTCTCACTAAAAAGAACTCAAAAATACTCAATATCAAAGGATAATCATCCATTAATGGGTGTAGAACACCTGGTTCATTGTATAATATTAAAGGGGTTGTATAGGGAAGATTATTTTGGAACAATACATCAATCCCAAGTTGAAAAATCTGAATTTACCTACTTGTTAAAAGTATTATTGTTTGGATATATGATTGGAGAAACCATGTGTCAAAAAATTTAGAAAAATTTTCCATTGTAGGGATAGTCCGGAAAGTCTACTAGTAAGAGATACATTGTTTTACAAACCCTATAGAAAGAGTTATCCCAGATTTATCCAAGAGGTGATGGCCAAATATTTTTCAGAGAACTGATCAGGGGTTTTCATACAGTTTTTAGTTTGTATATCTAGATCTTTCTAGGACACTCCATACCACATTTTTATGTAGCGTGATTATAGTTAACCATGTAGCAACCATTCATAAGTATTTCAATGTCCATTTTCAATTCTAATCATCTCTTGAACCCATAGAACACTCTTGAGTTAATTTTTACTCCATGGAAACAATCCATTAAACAATTTAAAGGGAGATTATCCAAATTTTAAACAAAGAGGTACCTCTTCTCTATGATTGGAAATCAAAATCAACATACCATATAATATCTCATCCATGATCTTCTCACTATGGAAATAAAAAGAAACATGGAAAAAAGGGTCTTGATACTATGACCACTAATAAACTTCCAAATCCCAGAATTTTTACCAAACATGGAAATGTAATAGAAAATGGGAAAATAGATGGCCTTACTCAAATAATTATTCCCACAAACATCCATTTTAAAAAATAATAAACCCTTTATAGGAAGAATAAAAATTAAATACCACATCTATAACATCACCTACATGTTCTGTTCAATGTAATAAAGCCAAAATTGTGAGATTATAAATCATTATTCATGCCTATATACCATTATGGATGTTCCAAAAAAACATTACTATCCTAACCCAATCCAAAATCTTAATGACACAACAAAAATGGGTTCCAATATTTTTTTTCATTATCTCTATTGGTGGCCCATACATATGAACTCCCAAAGGAACACATTTTCACCCACCCACACCCCCTGACCTTCATCTTTATATGATTTAATTCCCAATGACCACATCAAAATCATAACATTTGAATGAATCCACCAAATCAACCACAAGATAAATGTGATCATCCACAAAATCCTATGTCATAATTTAAAGTAAAAAAATACTAGGATATAAAATGACTTTTAACAATCACACCAAAAAAAAAATACTGTTATAACTTGGTTATCCTCTAAGCCAGTGGTTCTCCCCATTATTAGATTTATCAATTATTATTCCACATCTGATGTTTGGAATCTATGACATCATAAAAGATCACTAGTATCATTAAGATATTATAAAATAGTTTACAAGCCATATTTTCCAACACATTTCACACAATCTGTGATCAGTATTTTAATGAACATTGAATCTAATTACCATCAAAGAAAACACTACGATAATAGATCTTTAAATATTTTACATTCAAGAACTAAAAACCGACCTTGCTCTCCACTATAATAAAGATTCCATTTACAATTTTTCTTTTACTTACAATGTGATATTCCAAATATAGTTTTCTACAAACAACATTTTCCCCAAGGAAAATACAAGTTATCCAATCCTAGGCCAACTTATCGCAAAAATTTATGGTTCCCACATCCTAGGAATTCACACCATTCTTTGTCGCAATTCAATCATGGTTATATTTATTCCATTTTAAACCAAACTCACACAATATATAATATTGTTGGGTTCTCTAGAAACTATAATATGAAAATCCCAACTATTTCAAAACTCTTTTTGTGAAATACGACACCTATTAACCAAACTATGACAATGGAACTTTAGATTAATTTTAGAACCAATCGGATACCAAATACATATTCTAGTTGTGTCATCCTTCACATTTTTTTACTATTATAATTCTATATAGATTATAATCATTCCCATTATTAGTTTCACTTTGGAATCATAGTTTAACCTATTAATTGAAAAAACTAGTTCCACATTTACATTACACATTGATCATGAGGGTAATAGTCCAATAAAAAACACTTCACTCCCCAATATAGTGGTTTCACAAACAAGACCTAACTCAAGAAACTATATGGGCCTCATCAAAAAACAAATTTAATTTTTATAGGTTAGTGTACATCCAATGTTTTCTCATACAGTACTAAGGGTTATTTCATGTTGGATTCCATTATCATCTCATGTATAGAAGTGTATAGAGATATATTTGATGAATAAATCCAATAATGTTCCATTAACAACAACACATACAAATATATGGATATATTATCCCACTATAAAGTTTAACAATTCTTTACCTGCATGCATCCCATAAAATCACAAATTCCATAATAAAAAAGGGATTTATCAACCTCACCAACCACTACCTCAGGACTCTCTAAAAAAATCCATGAACCCATTTTTGTTGTGGAATCACCTTTACTACACTGCTCAATTTCATCCACTACAACCTAAATGATTGTAAGAAAAATAGTGAGAAATAAATTTTGAGTCACCTATTGACATATCACAAACGGGATCTCCCACATCCATTATATGGCTACCACAAAGAACATTCTATGAACCCACAATTACATTCCTTCCATTGACTATTCATTTTTTCCATTACATGATCCTACGAGTCATTAAATACCCTCACTAGGAACAAACACCAACTCAAACAACTACCCATTTCTCCCAAATATCAAACCAATTATAATCAAATAATCACAAAAATTCCCATTGTAATGCTTGATATGTGTACATGTAATGTATAGACACACTACCCCCATCACTCTAAGAATAATTCCATGATTGGTGATACTATCCGTAAACTAGAATCCTAGTATCACATGTTTGATATCAAAATTGATCATCATATTATCTACTTCCAATATAGTATGGTTATGAATCCAAACTATGTGACCCTTTATAAACCATCCTTATATCCAATCATTAGTGTTATAGGTGGATACCATATAAAATAGGCTATTGAATTACCATACATTTTAAAAAATATGACCACCACCACCTCACATAGAAACATCTTATGATGAATCCATTAGGCATCTCATTATGAATCACCTAAACAATTGGTCTAACCATCCTCATGATTACTCACAAATACCCATAACCATCTATTTCAGATCAAAACTATTTTCACACTCCAAAAAAACTATAATTAAAACTATGAAAGACATATCAAACCTTGCAATATTCATTTTTTCATGGGATTAACAACTACCCACAATCCAAAACACACTATGTATAACACACCTTAAATGATATTCTTCCTTCAGGCAAAACACCCAACATTCATACTCGTACAACATAACTATTAGTAAAACGCCAACTATAAGTTCCAAAAAACAACTTACAATGTCTCAAACCACATGGGTCACTACACCCAGATTAAAAGAAGAAATTCCACACTCATTATGTCAAACAGAAAAGTATTTCATAAAAAGAAACATTTGATGATAAATAACCTCTAAACCATATTATGGTCTCACAACCCATAACCAATGTTTTCAAAACAAGGTCACTCTCACTGCCAAAACAACCCATAAAAAAGCTTATCAGAACACTTGGGATACCAACATTAGATATCCTAAGGATCGATTATTCCTTATTTCCCATTAATGATAAATTTCTTTTTTTTGTCATAATGATTCACATATGAGATCCTTTCGATGACAATAATTTTATAATTGTTATCCTTATTCAATATCATTTTTATTGGGTTTTGATAAATAAAATGTCATGAAAAAGTTATAATATAAAACAAATTATATCTTATGTACCAACACAATTTTTAACTATAACCATTACCTTACATGTGATTTATACATTCATATTACCCAAAATAAACTCAAAGAGTTTATCATGTTGTGTGACACAATACGTTAATTATAATCAAAATAAATTGATGTAGATATTTTAAATACCAAACCATCTAAACCAACTACACCAATATGTAGACATGAATGAACCATGGACATAGACTATATATAGTAAAAAATATTATAGCATCATAATGATTCACATGTAACTGTTAGTAAAATATGGCATATAGATAACCTTTAAGTCATATATTCCTAGAATATTTCATAAATAGAGACATCCACTATCACCATACATGTACAACAGATAAAAAACTCATAAACAATTAACATCAAATACATGTGTACTACTCATAGTGGATAATCAGTCTACACTAAAAGTGTAAAGAATAAATAATAAATTTTACACAGTTAGAAAATCCACTTTCCAAAATGAATAGGGATTTTAGAACCTAAACATGATCTCATTACTATGATCTAATGATATCGTATTCTCTTATCTGCTAAAAAATATTACCACAATATACATCATAACTTATACAATATTATAATATCCTAGAAAATGTTCCTATAATATCAGTACCATAATTTAATGCAATATATGACCTTAGGTGTGCCTCCCCAATTAGTATATGCAGTGGAAGAGCAATTCGGGTCTATGAAGATATGTTTTTTTACTATATGTGGTTATAAATTTAAAAACAATTGTTAAAATAAAATTAAAAAATGACATAATCAGAATAATCCATATAAACAATGTACAAAAAATGTGGAACATGATATATCAATGGGTTTTACACTATACATGAAAAAAAAATTAAAAAATTAAAAACAATTAAAAACCTTATAATTGGTCCCATGGGATTCTGGGTCCAAAAATTCCTTACTCAATCCTTCTATCCCAGAACTAAATAAAATAATATGTCATTACCATGAATATCATCCTAAAAAAGGTATCATCTTTTCCGGTTTTCAATTTTCATGGTACCCTGTACAGAGTTTGATTACCAATTAGTAGGACACAACTAAGGGTTTATAAAGAAGTAACCAATAATTCAATTGTTCTTGATGATGTACATCATCATTATAATTTTTTTTTGAATAAACTAGGTTTCAGTATTTATGATTTTGTAAATTGACTTCATCTTTTCTAAAATTCATGTGATTCCCAAACTTATCAAACATACATTCCCCATGATGGTCATCAAAATCATTTAGCATTACAATTTATATTACAAAAACATTATTTCATGTCTTTCAAAATAAGGACGATGAACATGATGTTGTAAAATCCAAAATTGATGTTAAATTTCATGCAAATCATCTTAAACAATTGTATTGAACTTCATTTATTTACCCTTTTTGTTAGGATAATCATTCCAGTCTTCAAAACAACGTTTTATTGGGGTTCCTTGACTAACATTTTGGCATGCCCAATGGTGTGAATCATTATTAAAACAACCCAACCAACCGTGGGTCCCTAATGAAATTTAAATGGACACTAAATCTCACTTTGGAACACCATAACTGACATCCTTAAATATTATGATATTTTTTAATTCAATCTTTATAACCTATTTAATTCATATTAAATTAACATGATCATTTCATCACATAACATGGCACCATTGGAACTATAATCTGGAAACATATCCTAAAGTTACGACCACATTTCAGATTCCATAAAATATTATAAAAAAACTAGCTTTAAAAATAATGGAATCATCCCCATAAATAAGGGTCTTACCGATTAAAAAAATTGAAATCATTCCATTTTCCGTAAAAGCCATGAAAATAAGCATTAAAATATCTTTATCAGAAGGTACCACAACATAATATTAATTAAACATTTGAATCCATTTTGAATAAAAATTTAAAAACACCATGAGTTTGACATCTAATTTTGGACCATAATAAATACTAAAACATTATTTCAATTACTTCAAATCCACATTCCGATAAAACTCTAAATCAAAAAATTTCAACCACTTTAAAAACTATTTATATTATCAAAAAAGGTTAGAAAATAATACATTTCAATTCATCCTCTTTATGTCTTCAGATCATTTTCTAAAATATTTCAATGATCCCACATTATACATATTATAATATCAATTAAATGTACAACCCAATCATTATCCTAATACCTCTATCTCATGATTATAATTTTCATTACATCACATTAATCGGTCCGGTATGCCAAATGAATAGCTTAATGTACAATTTGAAATCATTAAGCTTCATGAAAGTGTATATGAAGCTTATCACATCTAAAATTAGTTCCAAAACTTTCATTTTATATATGGAGACATTAAAAAATAATGGAAATTCATTATTTTAACCACATACACATATTGAACATCATGAATATGTGGAATATTTGTTCAGAACCTGATACATTCTAATAGATGAACTGAGAAATTACCCAAAAATTTGATTTGACCATAAAAGACTCAAACTTGATGCCAAATAACACAATAAAATTATAATTTTTAATCAATATATATATAATTATGAAACACACCCTGATTCTTATAGAAAATGTGGTGGAAGATGAGTGAAGTACAGTACATGGGTTTTGATTCTCACTAAAAAATAATCTAAATGTTCCCAAATTAATGTATAATAATCCATGATGGATGAGAGAGATAATTTTTCACAACCAAGACTAATGGGGGTCATATGGGAATGAAAATAGAAGAAAAAACCATTATGACTAGGAAAGAAATTTGTGAATTTCCCTAGTTCCTAACAGTAGTTTGGTTCAGCTTCATGTTTTCTATACTGAGAAAATACCTTGTGTAACCCTCTTCCAAATAGGGTATTATTCACTTGCTCACATGGAGTTACCCAAATTGTTTTTGAGACAATATGTACCACATTCATGAACCAATATATAAGGGGTGATGATTACATGGTTTTCTTGGGAGACCTCATGGTTGGTCAAATTGTTTAGAGGTCGTGGATACAACTCTATCTGAGACACCCCACCCCAACTGATTATGGTGAATCATAATTACTAATCATATTACAAACATTCTATTTGTGTCATAAGGCATGTTTTAAAACACTATCTTTTTATAAATCTCCAGGAAACTCGTGAGACCATTTATATTCCTAATAATTACACCATTAACTAATTTAGAATGTTTTTAAATAATTTAATCCAATACATACCACATCATATATTAAGAATATTGTAGTGGTAGAATAGTTAATACAATTTGAATATAGTTATGAGTGGGAAAATGTGATGTGCTCATCTAGTAATCTGGATGGAATTTTATTTATTCATGAACCAAAACCATCTATACTCATAGAAACATATATGTATTAAAATGATAACAGGATTCACATGCTCTATTTCATATAGTCAATCAATATCTTGAACCATGAGATTATATTTTTATGAATATATTAATATAATGGAATTAATGGAAATATGTATAGAGTTGTTTTTTTTCTGAATTATACCATGTGATATCCCTTTATAGATTAATTATTTTTGAAACTCTACTAAAATAATTATTTTCCTACATTTATGGATTCTTCTTAATAAATTCCCTATTCAATAAATAGGAAAATGTGCTTATACAATACGGTCATCAAAATACGGATCATTATTTTGAGAGTTAATGAGATTACCCAAAATGATTTTAATGATATCCATAATAATTATAGTGATATTTTTAAGAAATTCTTCCATATTATATAACATGTAGTGGATATGGTGGTTATAGTTGATACAACAAATACATGATATTTTGGTACAATACTTTTGGTGATTTGTGTATGGTATCATGAGTTTGTATATATTCTATGAAGTAAGATTAAAATGTACCCTTTTTATATGGATTTAGTGAAAATGGGAAATTATTGATTTGATCAGAAAAAGAACCACAATAGTTTTTTGATTTAGAACACCTTATTGTTTGTCTTAGAGTACTCAATATCAATGTTTATTAAACTATGATCAGGTGATTAACCATTATTATTGTCATGTAATATTATATTAAATGAAAATTTATTATATTCAATTTAATTGGATATTAAAATCCATTATTTATTTTTTTTATGATTATTATGGTTTTTTTGAATGTATTATATGAATTTTTTAATGTTAAATAACCACGAAAATTTTTTACCATGTGGTTAAAAGTAATAAAATTTCTGGAATGTTCATGGATTTTTCATTTCAATATTGGATGAGAATTTATTGGTTTATAATGAAAATAAAAATTATTTTATTGACCATATAATTCATTCAATTCTATATATTTATTACTCCAATAATGAATCCACATACATATAAAATCATTAGGATCCCCCTTATCTAAATTTTTTATGACATGTTTCCATAAAATCTTTTATAGTGATACATACTTCTTGATATTTGAGATATTTTTATGACCAATTGATATCTATCAATGAATGAGCTAATTAGATTCAACTCTATAGTCTATATCCCACACTCGTGTAATGGTATGAAATAGTTAAAATGACCAGTGAATGGTATATGGTTTTTTATATAATTGTTTTTAATTATTACATGTTTATTGATTGATTATTTGATTAATTATATATTCGAGTATCAATTCATATGTGTGGATATGTTATATATCCCTTTAAAATCGCTTAGCAAAATAAATTGATGTGAATATTATTCCACTAAATATTAAACATGTATCAAAACAATATCATCCTTGTATCATATGGCCCATGATAAAACTAATATATTTTCATTTAATATTTCAATTCATAATATTTTTTGATGTCAACTACATACTGAACTCCTAAAATGTATTTTAATTCTTACCATCCCACTGAAATTTCACTCCCTTTTTTCCATGCAATCATTGAAAAAAACTATATAAGGTAAGTCTTAGTTGAAAAAATAAAAAAAATTAAAGGGATGGATAATGTCTAAACATAAAAAATGGGAATTTTAATGGATATAAAACAAAAAATAAATTATGGATATAATGATATCTATAATTACTATAAAACATTCACTATAATAACTACATAGTGTATAAAAAATAAAACATCATTAAATATAAGTGTTGTTCCCTAAATAAATTAAATATTATAATAATTATAATTATTCTACACATTGGATCATAAATATATCATCAAATTAGTAATTAACATTATTAAAAAATTACCCATATATATATGGATGACATAGTTTAGAAAACCTAGTATTAAAGTCGGTGCATTTTTAACCATGAACCACATCACCACAAAATTGTAATGGTAATACCCGGACTATATGGTTTTATTACTCACATCATCAGCCTTCAAAATAATATAATTATATTTAGGGAAATGATTAATTTAATTATATCACAAATATATTTTCTCAACTAGATGAATATATAATTTCATTATGGTAAATTATATTTACTCATAATGGTATAATGTGTACCTATCACTCTGTTAGTGCTTTCATGAAAAAAAAATCACACATGATTCTAACAAATTCATTTATCTTAGTTTCATTATTTTTATTTAATACAATGTTATTGAATTCATGATATCGTAAATGTCATTTAAATTCATGGTATAGGATTTGTCAAATGAATTTTCTTTCTCTTTGTTCATGGAAAATTTTTTAATGAACCAAAATTGTATTTTTAACATGGTGGATGGGGATATATAAAAGGTGGCAGGTAAATAACGATCTCTAGTTACATGATCTAGGGAATTGGATGGTTGGAGAAATGTATCGTGAGGCTCTGCTAGTATTTATGTCCCACCTAACTACTGGTGGGGTCATGCTACCCTGCAATGGGTAAATAGAAAACTAATTTTTTCACAATAATGACCACTAGCTACACTATTGAGGTATATATGGTACCTGATTCTTGCTAAAGGATCGAGGAAGAACCAAATTAGGCTATGACCTTCCCGATGGTGGCTACTGGATATCTAGGGCCCTAGGTCTAGACATTCTGTGTCTAAATTAATTATATTCCAAAGGACCATAATTATGGTATTCTACAGATTCAAGACACCTCATGTGTTATAAAAAATTTGATTTCCTCTACATTACAATAAAATGACACCCTCAGGCCATTTTTTGTTTACAAATACTTATAAAAATTCTCTCACTGTCATTCCAATTCCAAATCAGTATATTTTTTTCGCAATCCTCTAAAAATAGGAAACAAAATCCTGAAATTATATCATGTCTCTCAAACATTCCCTAAAATCTATCATCCTCAATTTCATTTATCCATCACAGGGACATTTATCATGTTTTGTAAGGGTTTTTTCAAAAAATAAATCCTCTATTATCTGATCACATTTCCTATAAAGTGTTTACACTATGAAAACATGAAGGACATGTTCTATAGATACTATTGGAGATTAAAAGGCCCTAAAAACTACAATTATATATGATGATTTTTTACACCAACCAGACTAATAGTTTTCTAATAATATGGACCACTAAAGTGTAGGGTATTAGATATTGGGGATCATATAGAGTATTATATTAAAACCTTATTATTTTCTCATCAAATTACATAAATTCATAGAACTGTTTATCAATTTTTCACATTGTTTAATTAATTTAATTAAATAATTTTAAACTTTAATTTACATGGACATTATATCTATGAAATTTGTATAATTTCTCAACTATAACACAATTGATTTGATGCTTTATCAATTAAATATATTTTTAATTTAATATTTTTATATTTATGTTTTTATTATATAAGTGACCCCATTTGTATATTTCTTAGACCAAAAACATTTTATCAATGGATGAATGGGGTTTCTCAGAAATCAGTTATTTCATTATTTGAATATTGTTTTAAATAATAATTTTTTTAATGTTTGATATATATTATATTGAATATTATTATTATTAAAAAGAATTATGTTTTTATAGGATCAATTATTCTTATAGCATGCATCTAAATTCAACCATATGTAGTAATATTACTCACCTTGTATATAAATTTTTAACGGCTGAGTATTTTTGAACTAAATAATATAATGTCCCATAGACTCCCAATGATGTCATATATTTTGAACATTTTGTCAAAGCTATCAATTCTATATATTTTTTATTCATATAAATTAGTATAGTAATTTTTTTAAAAAAAAAATGGACTGTGATATTTGGAAATTATTAAAACTCTAACATACATGCATTAACAATCTAATATTCACTTGGATATAAATGAAACTTCCATATTTTCAGTGTTTATTTAAGAATAATACTTAATCTATTATGGAGTTTTTTATATTATTTACTTACAATTAAAATGGAAAATGTTCCCTATATTATTATTTATCTATAAAAATATTTTAATGAAAATATTATGGGGTTCCCCAAGAATATGTGAACATAATTTAATATCTATTTTATAAGATAAATATTTAAAAAATATTATCATTAAGGAACTAAGTAGATCATAATTCACATAAAAGTTTTTGATGTACGAAAAAATGGAATATGAGACCCGTGAATTCATATAAATGGCGAAAATAATAGGTGTAAAATTTGAAAAATAATATTCATCTAGATCTGTGGTTGGAGAATAATAATAAAAATATAGCTAAAATAATATTATTATAATGAATAAATACCCTTATTAAGAAGAAAAATTAAACTAATAAACCAATGATATATGCTACATATGAAAAAAATAAAGGTCCCATGGTGATTAACATCCCAATATGAATGAATAAGCTCAATATAATGGAAAAATATAAATATTATTTTATGGTCATAAACATGTGTACTATGGATTATATCATGTACTCTACATCCGCATCTTCATCCTATTATTAAAGCCAAAAACATTATGGGAATATTTTGTGAAGATGTCAAGGTTAACACTCGTCTTTATATAACTTCCTCTTATTCTTTTTCTCCTAATTCAAGTCCCTCCTCTTATTCATATCACCACTCCTATCACCAATATTATAATGACCAAAAATATATTTGTTTCATTTACCTGAATAGTGTTTTCATCAACCCTCATATTTATACATAAATATTGAGAAGCGTAAACTTACGAAAAATATTAATCAATAATATTTACATAAATATAATTATGATCTACATATCAAATAAAAAATAATTATCTATTATGGTTGATAAAAAACTACATTTCTATAACATGGGTCCACCATAAGCAACATAAGTAGTTGTGTTTAAAATTTATTTGAGGGGAAAATAATTTAAATAATATTTGTTATACCTAAGGATATAAAAATGAATGGGTTGGTATTGTTTTCTCAAATAAATAATGTACCTAAAATATTATATAAAAACTTCTCATTATGAAAGTATTTTTTCAAGATATATATATTTTAAAATATTTCAATATTAAATCAACTCTATTTATGATTTTTAGTGATGAAATTCACAATATAGGAAGCCAAAATCAATCGATAATTCTTAAAATAATTAAATTATATATCATAATTCTTAAAAAATATTAAATCCTACATCTTTATCAGATAAGAAATGTAGAACCAAGATTTTGAGGGAACAAAAACAATAAGTCACTAGATTTTTTAGGAACGGTGTATTTCAAGAAAAACCAAATAATAATTTTTGTATGTCAAAAGTTGTTTCTAATGAAACTTGTTTGAACAACTATATAAATAAAATAAAATAAATAAAATATATAGAGGTAACATCTTATTCTGTGTAATTTATGGTTTATAATAATCTGTAATGGTGATGTTTATTTTTCTTTGTCAACATTATTTATTTATTCTTTCATCAATCAATTGATTCAAAATTTTCTATAAAATAATTAATTTATGTGATAGATAATTAAATTTCCTTTCTAAAAGTGATGTTTTTATTTTCATTGAGTTATACTAAAACATTTATTTACCTATTATTGATTTTGAAAATTTATATAATTAGTTTAAAATAACATTTTAGCTTAAAAATAGAAAACATGCGTTAAATGTTTAGGGTATCATATATTTTCTGTAAATATATTAGTCATTTAGACACACATTATATTATTAAACATTCTTGTTACCATTTATTTTTTAATTACCCCAAATTTAATTTAAAAAATTTTGTGTCTTGTGAAGCATAACAATACAATAAGCATGAAAATTGTGTTATAAACATAAAAAATTAGTATTCTTCTACAAATTGAATTCAAAAAATACATATTGATCAATTTATACCTTTTTAAATATAAATAATGTAAGTGTATTCCTATAGTTTGTTAGTTTTTTATGTCTTAAAATGATTAAAATGTACTTATTAAATATATCATTAAATTAACATTTTAAAATCTTTTGTTACGTTCTTTAAAATGATGATAAGGACCAAATAATTAGAAATATTTTTGATTTGATGTGACCATGGATGTCAATTAGATAAAAATGAAATTAAAATTGTTTTTGTTTCTTATGACTATAATAATTATATTTATTCTCATCAAACACCTCAATAATATATGGTATTTTATGTGTTGTTCAACTATACATGAAATTTATCAAACCTTTGAAATTAATTTTCATTGAAAATAAATTTTTAGTTTGAAGAAATTAGTACTAAATGAAATATTTTCAATGTCCTCATGAAATATAAATTATTTAAAATGCATTTATAAACATAATATCATTAAAATAACCAATGTAGTATTTTTCATTTCATTGGTGGTAAATGTATATTTTAAACAAAAATGAAAGAAGTGAACATTTAAAGATTATTTTGTGAAAGGAAACATTAAACTATATAATAACTCATGAAAGTATTATTATGACCCTAAAAATATGTTAAGTAGTGGTTTAATTAAACTATGTCGTATTGGATGAATGTTTTCCATAATTTCACTCACAAAATTATTTTAAAAAAAACATAGAGTAATTAAACATTTAAAATTGGTGAAGAATAAAAGAAAAATATCAGAATTAAATAAAATTCCTAATTCCTTAATAAAATCAATATTCAATACCCTTTATCAATTACTCATATATTTATAATCAATATCTAATATATGAAGATTAGTTATAACTAATATTGTAAACCATCCCTTTGCCTCTCACATAGAACCTCAAATCCTTAATGATACCCTTAATAATGAAATTTTATTATTACAGTATAGTTGGATCTAATAAAATTGAACCAAAAATTATTTAGGGAATCTCAGGGAAATATATAATGATCAACACATAAAATATATAAATCTGTTTTAAACATTAAGTTGTATGAGTCATGGAAAATTACTTGAAATAGTTTTTGTTTAATTTACAACATTAATAACCAAGAATAAGGAATCAACTATAGTGACTCGTGTACAATTTTAACATATTTAGAATAATTTAGATTGTTTTTTGGAATTTTCCTCTTTCCCCATTCTTAAAATATTAAAATTTAAATAATAATTTACATTACAAAATGGTTCTATATTTTGAATTTTTTATAAAAAATATAAATATAATTTTGTAATTTTATTTTAAAATATTCACTTCAAATACTATTAAATAATATTTATGCTTTCAAATATTCCCATCTATCTTATATTGAACACCATTAAAATAAAATTTTATTAAAATTTTTAAATAATAAAATACATTTTTTTCAGAACACAACTCCAATTATTTTGTGAACATTGAATATAAATTGATGTGACGTCTCGACCCGACTCACCACCGAACCTATGGCCGAACCGGTCTCCACAAGACCTCAAGCACATCTCCCCTTATGCTAGAGGCTACCGACTAGCAGTGAGGGTCTAAGGATAGTCAGTGGGGAGACTATACTGTCTTATTAGAGTTGCATAGTAGTATATCAGTGTAGATAACAACATAGTCATGCAACCCAATAGAATCTACTCAGCTACCCAGTGCAATAGAGGCCCGAGTGGAGTGTAAGATATAAATCCCAGTAGTCCGAGACCACCGGTGTCTACCCCAAATCCAGACATTTAATAAAAAAATTAAAACACGTGAAGTCATGCATAAAATAAAGTAAGATGTACAATGTAATTATATACTCATGTACATGCTTCAGCCCTCAGCTGGTTTCTGAACCTACATTATTCAGTTATCATGCATACTCAACAATCATTACATAATCATTTATCAATAACTCAGAACTTATTAAATTATGAATGTCTTCAGATTCATCCTATGCCCATCATCTTCCGAATAAGTCACTCACCACGGATGTCTCTAAAGACCATCTATGTAATCAAGTAAATACCGAATCCAATCTTGTTCTTTGTCTTGGATAACGTGTCATAAGTTATTCAATTTAATCTTTCATATACTAAGTCTGAGCATGTCTACTAAAAGTGGTTCACCCAATTCATTAATAAGTCTGAACCCATTCACATATTCAATTCACAAATCATCATGTCACAATAGCCTTCATTAAACATTAAACTCCTTTAATGCACGAACAATTGGAACCATAGTCCAATGTTAATTAATGGGTGTAAAACATCATGTCTAGCACCCTCCTGAGTATTCAGAGCATCAGTCCATGTCTCACACCCCATGGGTATTTATAGAATCAGTCCCTGACCCATAAAAGAAAAATTTCATGCAAGCTGGGTGTAAAAATCCATGTCTAGAACCCCGTGAGTATTTGGAGCATTAGTCCCTATCTCATAACCCATTTATCAATCATACACATATATCTATCATTGGTGTAGAATGCCATTTCAAACAGCTTGTGAGTATTTGGAGCATCAGTCCCTATCTCACAGCCCATTCATCAATCACACGTATGTACTTATCATTGGTGTAGAATACCATGTACAACAACACAAAACCAATCCATTAATTAATTCAACAATAAATTGACAACATAAAATTCTCTTCAGATAAGTCAACACATAATTAACCAAATTCATTAACAAGTCTGAACCCGTCCACTCAAACAATGGTTCGTCCAGGACTTTAACAATTCACAGGCACACCATAATCATCTCAAAACATGCCGAGAAAAGCCAAGACATTTAAAAATCCTCACACACAACATTTCATATTCTTAAAAAGTCCATCCATGACAACTTAAGGCATGAAAAGAAAACACTCATTAAAAGGTAGCCTTGGCCAAAAACTGTGACAAACAATCAATTAACAATCTTAACTAAATGTTTTCAAATTAAATAATTCAACAATTAATTAATTAAATCATAGATTTTTAAAAAATCATCAATTAGTTAACCAGTTACCATTTAACATGTAATAATTAATCCATCCATTAATTATTACCAGTTTCCAAATTATCTCCCAAACATGTCAAATATTCAACATTCCCAAAAATCCATAAAGGCCACAAACTCATTCCAACTCATGACTTGATAATTAATTCTACAATTAATTATCCTTATAATCATTCTCCCCATTCCAATAATTCAATTTTTTAATCATATCACTTTAAATAAAATAGCTACCCATGCTTAAAATCAACACATGTTTAAGTCCTCATTTAGCTTATGTGGGTGGCATTATTTAATAACATCAAAAGTTTCATTCATCTACATATCAAAATCAAGGAAATTCACATTCTAAATTTATTTTAAGGATCTATAATTCTTAAATAAAGTGTTAAAGATTTGGGACCCTACCTCATGTTTTGACGAAAACCCCAACGAATGAAGAACCCTCAAGAGAAACGGGTTGATTCTTCAAGAACCTGCCTTAGATCACTTCTCCTAGCAAGATCAAGACCAAAACTTATCACACTTGGCACCCATACACTTAGATATACCCATAATGGGTGTATATCTAAGAAACCGTGAGAAGAATAGATGTAGATCTAAGTAGATCTAAGAAACTGAACAAGAATGAAGAAGAACATCTACCCACCTCAAGAAACTAGCTTTGATTCCCCAGGAGAAGCCATCGGATCGCCTCCAAAATGCTTGGGAGAGGTCCTCATACCTTCAAGGAAGGGTAATCCCGAGTTATGGCCGCTTAGGAGGAAAAAGAGCCATTTAAAGTTAAAAAAGAGCGAGATCCACAATTTAAGGATATCTTTTATGTGCCCGCATGGTTTTCTCGCACGGTTAGAAATATTATGTGCTAACCATGCATTAGCTACTACCACAGCCCCCAATCTCGCAAAGTTAGGTTGCGCGGTTAGACAAACCGTGCGCTAACCATGCATTAGCCACTACCTCAAAACTTCAACTATGCACAGTTTGGCCACACCGTTAGAAAAAACGTGTGCCACCCATGAAACTTCCCCTTTTGCCTCAAAACATCATTCCATGTTCGAAAAAACGACATCATTGGGTGATTCAACACTCAGAAGAAAATTCCAAAGATCGTTTTAAAAAGAACGACCCTGTGATAAAGCGAAAAAGAAATTAAGAAACTTTTGTAAACTTTTAATCCGGTTCAAAACACGGGATATTAAATTATAACCACCTTAAAATCGTCTCGTCCATGGGAAGCCATCAGAAACCAATATTAAAACAACTGACCTACAAAGGTCATTTAATCTTGTTAGAAGTGACGTGTTGCATTTCCAAACCCAAACACACCTTTAAACCTTCTCAAACCTGATGGATTACCCATTTTAACTAGATTTAAAGATTAATCTAAAGCTCAAACATCGAAATATATCTTATTTATAACGTCATTATAAGGACCTTGTCAACATAAAAGTATGAACCACGATCAAACAACGGAATAGGTTTCACATGCATCCCTCAAAAGACGTCGCGGACCCAAAAGGAACTTTCACCCTTTACTTAACGACCTTCCATTAAAACTATTCCGAAACCATCTGCTAGATTAATGAAGTTCTAACCCAACATCTGGTAAATTTTTTTGGGTCAATCCATCGCAAGACTATTTTTAAAACAATCGTGCCCATAAATGAAAAAGGAAGAAGCCCAATGAATCAACACATCCCGTGTAATAACCATATAATAACTAATAATCAATCCCAACAAAATTTAAACTATAACATGGCACAAGACCGACGCTATATTAGTGTCTCTGTGACGAGGTCAAGATAGGGGACATTCTCTTCATGTCTAGAAGAGCGCACTAAGAGAAAACCAAGGTCATGAAGAAGATCAGTCAAACCATTACTGGACAACTCAATTCTAAAAGCTTGGAATCACCTGCCAACATGTTCATCGAGAACAAGTGGCAATACCCACCTTAGGATTTCACATGACATCCCATGAAAATATCAACCGCTCACCAGCGTGCTAGATTAACAACATGATCGACGTGTCACTACACCCAGGTCTTTTGAAAACTAATCCTTGTATTAAAATGAAACTGATTCTTTAACTCTCATGATACACTACATGGAGTTGACCGGAGACCATACTCAATTGTAAAAAAAGACTTTTTACGGAGTCATTTTTCCTCATATGACCATTTTCCTAGACGACGCTATAACCAGTCATCCATTACTAAGAATAAAGGGTCAAATGACCAACAAAGTAGTCGACCATGCCCGATGCACGTCCATCCCGCTGACAAGGAGCATTACTTGATTCCCAATCCCACAAAAATGTCAAGAAACACATCACCACCCGTTCGATGAATGGTGTAATAGGAAAATGGAGGTCCTACCAGGGACAACCGCACCCAACAACTCCCAAAGATTGAGAAAAGCCATAGTTCTAGCAAGGAATTTAAGTTCTAAGGGCGCTACTGGACACAGGTTGTACCCTTACAAAGAAAAAGTGTCAACCCTAAACTAGGTCACTTAAAACAAGTCACTATTCTCAAAATACAAACATAAATCCATCTCTAAGGAGAAGAACGCCTACAGAAAGTACTCGCGCTTCTGTTCCAAGGCAACTCAAGAGAAGTCCGAACTACCCGTTACATGAGGGTTTTAAACAGTGGACACCACAAAAGGTTCCATTTCCATGCCTCTTATATTTAATCACTTTTAATCTTTAATCTTCAAACGATTTAATCAAAACATCATTGTACCATTTTCAAAACACCCCAAGGAAAAATAGGCAAGTTTCAAAAAACTCTATTTTTAAAACATTTAAGTTTCTTGACATCCCGTCATTTTCAAGAAACTTATCGAAATAAATTCCTTTTAAGAAGATAAGGGGACCTATGAGGATACCATTTTAACCAACCTGTGTTTTCTATAATGCAACCCAATAGAAAATGCACAGGTATTAAAATTTTAAACACCCAAACGGGCTATCTCGTAAAAACACTCCCCAACTGACCTACTTGGGTGCAGTTACACTTTAGAAGCTAGTCATTTGATTTCATATAAACATTAAACATCTTTCATGTTTATAATCTTTTCAAACAGCATCAAGTCATCACATTTAGTATGA
Source organism: Viscum album (assembly GCA_963277665.1). Classification (NCBI taxonomy): domain Eukaryota; kingdom Viridiplantae; phylum Streptophyta; class Magnoliopsida; order Santalales; family Viscaceae; genus Viscum; species Viscum album. The sequence continues at coordinate 37,201,821 of OY728152.1, forward strand.
GTTGTCATTTCCCAATTCATGAAGCACCCATACACTCCATGGATTAAATATTGGCTCTGATTAATCGATACCAATGTCAATTAAGAAATTAACATGATCAATATAGTGGTCCAAATTATATGGGTGACCACCTCCAATAGATATGGCACCCATACACCTTATTTCTAGATTTTGGATCCCATTTAAACAATCAACATTTATTTAAAATTTTATCTTTAGCACCCCTTTCACATATCAAAACTTCTCTAACATGTTAGCATTAGCAATAACACAACAACATGCTATAACACGGAAGCATGTCACAACAACAAAAAATGCTAATAATTGAGGTAGTATGGAATATAATCACTCAATCTTGTTAAATATATCACCAGAACATACTATCTAATGAGGTATGCTAAATAAAATCAAACAAGGCATTGCACCCAAGAAACACAATCCAAATTAGCAGGCATCCTACTAATGCAACTACATGGCTTGTTAAATGCATGACATGTGAATCTCTAAGTGCCTAAGATGATGCATGTATAAAAATTCCTTTCCATATTAGACCAAGAAAATTATTCCTTTCAAAATTATCCAAATCAATAAATAGCGCAAAATACACAAGTCACTCAAGGTAAAATCATATCAACTTTAACCTCTAATAGTACGAACATCAATTACCAACCCTGGACACTTTGTCATTTCCCGTACATGAGGTGATCAGTCCCAAGAACAAAAATTAACCCAAGCACTGACACATTCCTATTATCCTGTCTACCTACACCAAAAATGTAAGACAAAGGAAAATAATGAAACCTAAATCTCTGATACCACTTTGTAACATCCCGACCAGACTCACCACTAAACCGGTGGCCGAACTGGTCGCCACATGACCTCAAGAGCGTATCCCCATACGCCAGAGGCTACCGACTAGCAGCGAGGGTCTAAGGATAGTCAGTGGGGAGACTATACCCTCTTATCATAGTTTCACAGTGAAATATCAGTGTAGATAACAAACAATAGCAGAAGCAATAACTCATTAATGACAAACAACGAAAGAAAAAAAATACTCATTTTATAAAAGTGGCCAACACAAAATTATATATCAGAAGCATGCATTACATGTTAATGATAAAAATTAGGAAATAGTGAACAAAATAGCATGATTTACATTCCAATGAAAAAATCAATAAATAATGACTCAAATCCCCAAGGGAGATCTCCTCGAGCATCCCGAGACTCCGCTCGGTCCTCTACTCCTAACTCCCAAGTAAATGCAAAGAGCATAGTCCTGCAACCAAATAGAATCTACTCGGGTACCCAGTGCAATGGAGGCCCGAGTAAGGTGTGAGATATAAATCTCAGAAGGCCGGGACCACCAGTGTCTACCCCAAATCTAGAAAATTAATAAAAAATATAAAACACTTGAAGGCATGCATATAATAAAGTAAGAAGTTAAAATTAATTATTTACTCAAGTACCTGCTTCAGCCCTAAGCTAGTGTCTGAACCTGCACTATTCATTTATCATGCATACTCAACCATCATTACCTAGTCATTTATCAATTACTCAAATCTTATTAAATTATGAAAGTCTTGAGATTCAACATATGCTCAACATCTTCTGAATGAGTCACTCAACACGAATTTCTATAAAGACCATTTAAGTAATCAAGTAAAGACCGAATCCAAGCTTGTGCATTGGCTTGGATAACATGTCATAAGTTAATCAATTTAATCTTTCATATACTATGTCTGAGCCCATCCACTAAAAGTGGTTCACCCAATTCATTAATAAGTCTGAACCCTTTCACATAATCAATTCATAAATCATCATGTCACAACAGCCTTCATTAACCATTAAACACATTCCATGCCCATACAATTGGACCCATAGTCCAATGTTAATTAATGGGTGTAGAACATCATTTCTAGAACCCTCGTGAGTATTCGGAGCATAAGTCCATTTCTAACAACCCATGGGAATTTGGAGCATCAGTCCCTAACCCATAAAAGAATAATTGCATGTAAGCTGGGTGTAGAACACCATTTCTAGCACCACGTGAGTATTTGGAGCATCAGTCCCAGTCTCACAACCCATTTATCAATCATACACATACATCTACCATTGGTGTAGAACACCATTTCTAACAACTTGTGAATATTTGGAGCATCAGTCCTTGTCTCACATCCCATTCATCTATCACACATATGTACTTATCATTGGTGTATAATACAATGTCTAACACCACAAAACCAATCCCTTAATTAATTCAACAATCAATTAAAACACAAAATTCTCTTCAGATAAGTCAACACCTAATTAACCATATTCCTTAACATGTCTAAACCCATCCACTCAAACAATGGTTCGCCCATGACTTTAACAATTCACAAGCACACCATAATCATCTCAAAACATGCTGAGCAATTCCAAGAAATTTAACAATCATCTCACACAACATTCCATATTCATAAATAACTCCATCCAATACATGTTAAGGCCTAAAAAGGAAAAAATCATTAAAAGGTAACCTTGGCCAACAATCGTAACAAACAATCAATTCACAATCTTAACATAATGTTTTCAAATTAAATAATTCAGAAATTAATTAATTAAATCGTATCTCTTTAACCAATCATCAATTAGTTAACCAATTACCATTTAACATTTAATAATTAATCTGTCCATTAATTATTACCAGTTTCCAAATTATCTCCCGAAGATGTCAAATATTCAATATTCTAAAAAATTAGTAAAGGACATAAACTCATTCCAACTCATGAATTTATAATTAATTATACAATTAATTATCCTTATACCCAATCTCCCCTTTCCAATCATTTAATTGTTTAATCATATCACTATGACTAAAATAGCAACCCATGCTTAAAATCAACACATGTTCAAGTCCTCATTTATCTCATCTGGGTGGCATTATTTAATAACACCAAAAGTTTCGTTCATCGACATATAAAAATCAAGGAAATTCACATTCTTAATTTATTTAAAGAATCTATAATTATTTAATAGAGTGCTTATGATTTGGGACCCTACCTTAGGTTTTGATGGAAACCACAATGAACGAAGAACCCTCAAGAGAAACAATTTGATACTTTAAGAACCTTCCTTAGATCACTTCTCCTAGTAAGACCAAGACCAAAACACATCAAACATGGAATCCATACACTTTGATCTACCCATAACGGAAGTAGATCTTAGAAATTGTGATAAGAGGAGATGTAGATCTAAGTAAATCTAGGAAACCGAACAATAACAAGGAAGAACATCTACCTACCTCAAGAAACTATCTTTGATTCACCAATAGAAGCATTCGGATCGCCTTGAAAACACTTGGGAGAGGTTCTCTTACCTTCAAGGAAGGGTAATACCAGGTTATGGCCGCATAAGAGGAAAAACAAGCCATCTAAAGGTAAAAACGAGTGAAAAACACAATTTAAGGATCTCATTTAATTGCCCGCATGATTTTCTCAGACGGTTAGACAAACCATGTGATAACTGTGTGTTAGCTACTACCTCGGACATCATTCTCGTATGTTTAGGCCGCATGGTTAGACAAATCGCGCGCTAACCGTGTGTTAACCACTACCTCAAAACTTCAACTATGCATGGTTTGGCCACACGGTTAGACAAACTATGCCTTGCCCGGGTGACATCCACCTTGACCTAAAAACATCATTCCATGTTCGAAAAAACGACCTCTTTAGGTGATTCAACACTCAGAATAAAATTCCAGACCTCGGTTTAAAAATAACATCTCGTTAACAAATCGAAAAAAAATTTAAAAACATTCGTAAACTTTTAACTCAGTTCAAAACACAGGATATTACAATTGATGATATCAATATTATATTTATAAATTATTTTCATAATTTTTAAAATTATAATGTAATGAAATGGGAATATGAAATGATCTTTATAGGGGAACACATATTTATTCTTTGACTAGAAATTTACCAAAAAATGATTTAGTCTAATTAATACAAGTAAAAAACTAATTAACCCTTAAAATGATTCATACTGGATAATGCTATGGACATTAGTATTCCCATGAGTACAAATGTTAATAATTCATTTGATAGGTATTGTAATATAGACTATAAAAAACAAGATATACATATGATTATAATTATACATTACCTTTAAATGACACGGACTAATATCTTTTTCAACAGTTTTATTTATTATCATTTTCATTAAAATTCAAATACTTCAGATTTAAAATATGTGAAAAATATTTGTCATATTTTAAAATGATCTAAAATAATAGTTTTATATATAATAAAGGAACTTATTATGAAATATGTCATTCCCAATGCTGATTTCAGAGGAATTCGACCATATTTTACAGTTTCAAGTGGCTCATTCCACCAACCATGATAATCCCTCCTCTTATGTAGTTACAATATGATGAACTCAACCTTTTACATCCTAATCAGAATATAGATCCTTTAGGACATGTTGTTCCTTAATAATTTTTTTATTACATGGTATTTTTTCATTCAAGATTTTATTTTACTATATCCCAATTATGATTGATAAATATTGAATCATGAATATAATAAAAATGGTATCTAGCACTCTCACATGGTTTGATTAGAAATTTTTTCCATTTCATAAGGTATCACATAAAAATTTGACATCTTATTAATATATTTCATAATAGAATTTCAAAAAATAATATTTTTATTAAATCTCTATGAATTTATTGTTTATAATTTATTCAATTTCAATTATGATTATTTTTATTCTGATATTAATTATTTTATGATACATTATTCCTCAAGGGAGTGAACATATTATTAATTTATGAACCTAATATATTATGTTAATTTATTATATTTATATTTATCATCCATTATTTATTTTAACAATTATATATCTCTTTAATTCATCGTTCATTTAAAAAACACTCTATATATCCAATTAAGGTGTATTTTTATGTAATTAATATTATTCAAAAACTAATTCATCTTCAAATGATTATTTTATTAGAAAATATTTAGGATTCTAGAATTGTATTTTGGATTTCATCTTTTATTTAAAAAATATATCATTATTTATTAGCCTTTGAAAATCATAATATTATAAATTTCTTTGGGTTTATAGGATATGGGTAATTTATTAAAATGTTCATCAGAATGTAATTTTATTTCGTTTTATTGAACACTAATTATAGATACTGTTTCAAATATCTTACTAATTTTAGGTCATTTTTAAAATTGTGAAATACTGTATAACATTTATCTGGTTTACAATTTTGCTTAGTGTATTTTCTATAATATACAAAGAATTCTTATATTAATGAATTTGTAATATCTTGTTTTTTTTCATATTATTATCTCTTTCTGTTATCGAATATCTTCTTAAAATCATAAATGTCATTTTTGACTCGTTTTATCATCCTTTACGATAAATAAATTATTTTGAGATTTGATTTTTTGGCTAATCAAATTCTTTAAAAAATTGAAATTCTATCTATCATGGTTTCTTCATGATCACATATAATCACATAAGATTAAAAAAACATCATTTAAATTAGTTTCATTGTTCTAATAGAATACTATGTCGTATCATTAATGAAGTCATTGATATAATTTTATTTCATGAAATTGGAATTTTTATATGTCTTATCCTTCTTTGAGCACATGTTATCATGTAATAATAACCATTGATGTCTTTAGAAAAAATTATATTGGTCTCTAAATGAATATAGATGTGCACAAAATTATCTAACTACCGAGTCCAGGGAACTGGCAGGCTACTACCTTGTGTCAAAAAGATACCATTTTTTAGAACACGAATTGGCTGGACGATGGATTTTAACATACTAATCAGTTGGGAAGAAAGATAAAATGTTATATAATATTATCCCACCAGTTAGATGGTGTTGGTTTACCAACTAGATGGTAAAATTTTTATAATCAGGGAGTAACCATGTAGGCCTCCTGCTACATTGTGGTGGCCACCAAGTATCTCGTAATGTCCAAAATTCTGGTCAAGGAATTTATTAGTTATTAGAAAAATAATATAATAATGATTGTATTCTGTGGTTTGATAAAATATTAATATTTATAGATCATTACTATTTAACATAGAGACTAAAAAATGACACACCTGACCTCTATGAATTTTCCATATTCTCCCATTATTGTACTCAAAATCATTCTAACACAAGATCACTAGCTTTTTGTAGTCTAGAAAAATTACACAATTCAAAATATCATTCGTCTAATTATATAAAAATTTATATAAAATAAGTACCCATCAGTTTAATTCATCCTTTAATATTATTTTTAAGATTCTTTGTCATCGGTTCATAAAAAACATACCCTCAATTCTATCATCTCCATTTATAGACTAGCACAAACTCTATGAATGTTTGGGACACGTTTATAGGCAATTGAGAAATCCCATGATGATTATCGAAAACTGTTATTGTGTGGGTTAATTTTTTTGATCACCACCTTAATAAAATTCATAAATAATATTTAAATCTCTATTATAGGGTAGTGAAAATAGAGGAACACATAGACATGTAAATGAACATGTTATCAATTGTGTTTTTATGCTTTTTTACTTAGACAATTGAATCATTTTTATTTATTTCATAGATTTTCATAAATCCAATTTAATAATTTACATGATAGAAAAAACATGTCATATATCTAAATTTCAAATAAAATATTTAAATTATTATTCAAATAATTTTTAATCAATTAAATATCATTTATATTTGAAAATATCATTAATGAGTGTAATAATTTATTGAATGGTCTATTCACTCATTCATCCATATTTCTGAAAAAAAACATTATCACGGTTATTTATGAGATAATTGACATTGAATCCCAACATCCCATAATAATTTCTCAATAAATATTTATATATCAAAATAGACAGAAAATTTACCAAATGAATGATTTGGGAACTTGGTTATAAAACATATTCATTTCTTATTCGTGCCCATGTGGATCCAAATAGTAAAAGTTTTATATATGGGCTGATCACCCACTACCATAGTATTTTAAAAATATACTAACCACTTAGTGGATGGTAGATAAAATTCATAAAATTAACATATTATGATACCAATCAAATTCATGTACCAATAAATACTAATAAATCAAAAAACTAAATAGAGATACTTCCTTGCTACATACGATGTGATCCACCTTAGTTTGGTAAAATAATAACAAACCTAAATAGATTTAAAATAAACTTACCCAAATAAAAAATATAATTAATCATCATACATAAATTATATCATGGATATATAGTAATAATTGTTGTGTTCGGTAATATATAACAGAAATTCAATCATAAAAATCACATCAAATATCTACATCTCCTAGGATAAGAACTCTTAATGAACATCATAAATAATTATATTAATCAAAAAATAAATAAAACATAATCATACATCATATACACATATACCAAATGGTTATTTAAAAAACAAATAAAATCTATATAATAATCCCAAAATATGAATCTAAAAATGATGATATAACGAGATGAATAACATAGGAAGTATAATTTTAAAAATATCCTTGACTATGCACCTCAACACTACAAATAGATTTATTTTGTTCTATATATGACATCACCTAACTGGATATATCGTAAGTAAGCTCAACCGCTACCTCCACAAATGATTACAAATTAAATGAAAATAAATATATACTTGGTGAACTATCGCTTTAATGTTATTAATGTATAGAATATTAATCATAAAATAAACGTGTTGACATTCCATTCCAATAATTATATATAATATTACTCAAGCCTCAATATAATTTGTACAATTTTAGATTAGTAATAATAATTTACAAATAAGAAATTTTTTATAACACTAATAAAACTCCACATATTCATCATATCAGGAATAAGTATATATGCATATCATCACTTGAAAAATGAATAATCACTGACATTATGATAAAAATATACCTTCAACTTTATATAACATTAAAATACACCACCCACATTAAATCACATCAATTACTGAAATTGTATTTTTCTTCTGGATGATTTTTTTAATAATTTTTTCTAATTTATGAAAAAAGTAACAATGCCTCAATTAAATGTGTCTTAATAATTCATAATAAAATACAAATTCCTCAAAAATTTCATTCACCTACTATTGTTATTGAGACTACGAGGAAATCAATGAACAAATATATATATATATTTGAAAATGGCCAAACATATTTAATATAGATCGAAAAACTATTATCCATATATATCCAAATTTTAGGATAATAGATCATATAAATAATGTGTTATTTGAATACTTCTCATGGTAACCCATTAGTCCATATTTATTTAAATATGAACTTCCACTTGTGCTTAGATAGTCCCGTATGTAAGAAAATCCTTTTCATCTCCCTCTTCTTACCTAAATCATTGAACATATTACCAATATGATCTACACTATTCAATAAATATTCAAATCTATAGGGCCTAAAAGTTACTATAGAGATAAATGAATGCTTTATTGGGTAATATATAATCACAATAGACATCCTAGAAAGATAATTTTTTGGTTTTCAGTTTATCACGAGGACCACATTCACCAGAATCTTAGTAATCATCTTTTCTATCTATATTTTTCTTTTTAGCCAAGTAAATATAATTAGTTTCAATATTTATAATCAACATGAAAGAAAGTGCATTGTTCAACTATTTTCCTACATCCCATCACTTCAAATCATTAGTTACATTTTTTCATAAATGATCAAAATCCCCCATTATAAAATAATAATAATAAACGATGAATAATTTATTTTTCAAGACAATAAGGTAACTAATAAAACAATGAAAACTATATCACCTTAACATTGATATTCCATAATTTTTAATTACATAGAATATTATAATATTTAACTTATGAAAAATATTTTAATGATAATAATAAATAAATTATGATGGTTATTAAAATTCAAAACCATTAAAATCCACATGAAAAGCAAATATATTATGATTCTATTTTCAATAATAATTCATGATTAACCAATTAATCACATTATCTTTTCTTATCACAAAAATTGAATTTATAAATATTAGTATTACTATCATATACTTCATATATATATTATACATTCATCATGGTTTTGTTTCCCATGTATATAAATACATCAACTGTACCAAGTCATGATTAATAATTAGTGACCTGAAAGATACTATCTATCAAGAATAGCTATAATAAGTATCTGAAATTTGTTATTAACCTTTTACACAGACATGAATGTGTTGTTAAGGTAAAAAACCATGGGATCTAGAATTCGACATAACCACCAAGGGTAGAGAGTCCAACTTAGTGTCTGAGGGATTTAATTTGAGATATATATGCAATAATGATTTATTTTATATTTTATAATAAAATCAAATATATCAATATTCTTAATCGGAAGATTTTAAAAAATATATATATTAAATATAATATAAATATTCCAAAAATAAAAACATAAAATATAAAAAAATAGTTGCACTAACGCAAAAAATACATTATGTTTTTTGATATTAATAATAATGTAACACTAATAATGATGATGATATGATGTATAAAAGAATCTAATATCATTAAAAACACATTCTAAAATTTACTCTCAAATAATTCCATGGAAAAAAATTCATTTAACATTCACTATAATTTTATTCATATAATATACACAAAGAGGAGGTGTATTTTTATAATAATTTAGAATAAAAACCTCATTAAAACAAACATTAAAAAATATAATCCATTCATTTGAAAATTGATTTCAAAAAAAGTTTAATATTTTATATTATTTGACATACTATTGTAATTATCAAATATAAAATATATAAAAAAAAATTCTTTTAAGAAAATAAAAACATATATTTTCTAAGGCCACAAACAATGGTTCTTTGTGACCAAAACACATCTTTCATCAACATTACGTATGAAAAACACATTATGTCAGGTAGTTAGTAATATAAAAAACCTTGAGACATGAAATTTATTTTTCCTAATGAAGGTCTAAGATTGGAATATTACATCATATTGACTTCACAATCCTTGACATAACTGAATTACATGTATGTTTCTATATACATATAAGACTATCAAAACATGTAGTAAGAAATGATCATCCCAATATTAAAAATAATTTTACACAATGATCATAAAATATTTAAACTTAAAATCAATATAATTAACCTATTAAAATTTAAAATCTATTTTTTCTGTCATTTTGTATCTATAAATTTTCTATTAAAAATCCAACACAATTAAATTTGAATATAAAGATCTGCAATCCACATTTATTGTACATTTAACAGATTTTCATGAAATGTAATCCTTATGAAACAATTTATCATTTCTAAAAATGTTATTTTATAAATATATAAGAAAATTTTAAAACAATATGAAACATTGAATTGGGAGAAAAACATAAGAACCATCTAAAACTCACTAATATATCCTCATGTTAATTATTCGGGGTTATACATTTTAAATCATCCTTTTCTGTCATTTTTAATGAAAATAAGAATCAATAGTTTTATGGGAAAATTATATTAAAAATATTTTTTAAAAAATATACTAATATTAATAAATTTTCCACATTAATTTATCTAACATAATATTTCACAAAATTCTCAATTTCCCACTTTTAATAATAATTACATACTCACATTATCTCAACAGAATTTTTTTAATTGATTGTAAGAGGTCAACATAAAATGTTTCCATTATAAAAATTAATTATTTTGTTTAAATAATGTTATTCACTATTAATAAAACCTTATAAATTATTCCCAACCAAATAATCAATTTTCATTATCTATAAATTCATTCTCATTAAATAAAAAAAATTAGTGAAACCTCATATATAATCAATGTATAAAAAATAGACAAAAATGAGTCACCTACATCAAATTTGATGAATAATGTGATTTTGGTTTCCATACATAGAACTTATAAGATGAATCATATTATAAAATTTAATAAAATAGAATAAAAATATTGGAATATATGACTAGGAAATTACCAGAAATCATTGATAATTTTGGAAAAATTTGGATTAATAATGAACTAACCATGGTGGAGATAACCGCATAATATGATCTATATTCCATGTTTAGTTAAATATTATATATCATCGTAAGTGATAATAAATAGGTGAATAGTTGAAGGGTCTCAATTTTAAAATATTTTTCTATATAAACCATTAGAATCCAATGTATTACATTGTTTCATGATATATAATTATCAAGATACAAAAAAATAGCCCATTTACATGACATATATTATCTATATTATCTTCATCATTAAAATAAATGGGAGAAAATATTTATACAAATAGAATGACCTTTTACTAATTTGTCAATTTTATTAAAAACAAACAATATAAAATATCTTTTTACAATTTTTTAAATTATTTTATAACATAATAAAATTATTCCAAATGCATCCATTTTATTTTTTCATATTATTATAAAATTGACATATCATGATGAAAAAAAATTATTCACATTTAAAAAACACATAAATAGAAATACTAAAATACAAAAACATAAAAAGTATTGAATATCTCAGGGAAATAGGTCTTATATATCAACATCAGTCATCAAAATAAATAAAAACAAATAAATATCCATATACATTAGTAAGATCAATTGTTAACACCATTTATTAAAAGTAGGTGATAGATATAAGATCTCATATGCTAAAAAAACTCAAATATAATTATGTATTATTTTTATTATTTATGTAGGGCTACATAAGCTAATTACATTATGAAATAATGTGAGAGATTACTTAATATCTTAAAAACACCCCTAAACTCTCTCTACATTATTTTCAAATAATATAAGAAAAGTATTGTGGTGAAATATTCATCTAATGAGGATTACATTTTAGTATATGTAAGTTTATAATGAAATTGGTGTTATGTTTTAGGGACAATATATCATGTTTCCAAACTATAAACCTCAAATTGAAATAAAACTAAACACCCATAATTTTGCATACTATAGTACAATCAATTTTATCTATTAAACCACAAAATTCACATCATATGGTTTATAAACCATTAAATATAATTTTTATTTTTCTATAAATGTCTCCAAAAATATATTTATAGAATATATTATTTCAAAACACATTGAAAAAAACAAGACATTTTATATATTACTCTAAAAAAATTATTCCATAAATAAAGAAGTGGAGTCTTATATCCAATACATTATAAACCATTTAACACTTATTCATTATCAAATATTCTAATAAAATAAATTAGATTGAAAAAAAAATATAAAAAATAATTATATTCAATATATACTTATAAATGGAAGGATGAATAAGAAAAACACTGTTATATTAAAACAAATAGAGTATTCAATAATTATAATTTTATAAACATTACTAAATTGAATTATAAAACCACTATATATACATATTTAATAATATATTCAACATATATTTGGATATATGAATTTTATTTTTGATTCTTACACTAATATGAACTCATCCAAACCACGATTCCTCTTGATTGAAGGCCTTTTAGGGGTCTTAATCATCTCTCAATGAGATTAAATTTAAGATAAAAACATATTTCAATTATTATTTTTCATTCTATTCAGATAATATATTGAAATCTTGGTAAATTTAGTTCTATATATGTTTATATAGAATGAATGGAAATAAATAATGGAATATATAAAAAATGTTAGAAATAAAAGGGGATGATCCTATAGTTTCGTGGTTTCATTCATTGAAAAAATTAATTTTTTAAATAGATTAAAATATACTACTCGATAATATTAATTTCTTACTCTCTTTACACTAATCATATTTCTTATGAATGTCATGGAAAATATCATATTCTTATCAACTATAGTGTCTTCTATAATGATTGGTTAGTTTAAACCAACATTCATATTGTTACACAATTTAAGTGTCTTGATACGTTATATAACATTCATCCCCTAGTAAAGTCAACAAAAAAATATGAATATTAAAATAATAGTAGTGATAGTGAATGGATTTTTATAAGAAGATTGAGATGTCAATCCCATAAGGATTTATATTATCAATTATCCTATGTAAATAATATAACTTAGACTTACCAGAATGTAGATGTAAAATAACAATTTGACACATGTGATTAAATTATAATATCTCTAAATTTTATTTTTTTTAAACACTCATAAAATGAACATATAAATATTTATGGAAAAAATAAAATTTAATTGGATGAATGATGATGTTTATATTACTATGTCAAAATACTCTGGGAATGAATTTTAAAAATATTACTGTATAAATAACCCTTTCTGAAAAATTAAAAATTAAAAATATAAATATTAATAATTTAACATTTAATAAATTTTTATAATATTTTTAATATAAAAATTATTATTTATGGATTATGACAAAGTTAATTTAGAGTTAAAAGTTGATATTTTTTATAAAATTATTACTTTGTGTATAATGTTTTTTTTAATTACTATAAATATATTACAAAATTGAATTATTTAAACGGATATGAATTATTATATATCATAAAATTTTAAATGAAATATAAATAATTATGAAGACTTGTTTTTATTATAATAATAGATTGAAATATTATTTGAAAATGTATTTCTTAAAAAATACTAATCATAATTTGTTGATTTATTTGTAAATTTAATAATAAAATGTATATAAATTTAAATTGATAAAATGGATTTCATATTTGGAATTATCAAAATTATTATTATGTAATGAGGGAAATTTTTTTCATAACAAATTGTAAAAATAATTAAATTTGGTTACCATATATAATGTAAAATTTTGTTTAAATGGGGTTAATATATAAAGGTATATGGTAAGATGCCCCTAAAACATTATAAAATCTAAATATTTTAATATTTTTACCATATAAATTTCACCTATGAATTTGAATCATTGCGAAGAAGCATTTCTTGGATTTATAATTAGTGTTATTTTATAAAATTGAAAAAATAAAATAGTGCCACTCACATCATTTATAAAATATAACCTACTACCCACACATTTACAAAAATAATTATCTATTTATATCTACACTGCACCTATGTAAAAAATCCATATCCATGTTTTTGGAGGTTCTAGTCTTTCCAAAATTCTATCCCTACGGTCCACAAGAATACATCCAAAAGAGGTTTCTCTAAAAGATTGTAATCATCTTCAAAAAAAATTATTTCATTATTTTTCCACCATAAATTATTCCCAACTAATTATAATATAATAAAAATATTATATTACATACAATTTTCATTTTATCATCCTCAGGAAAAATATTACGGCCCCTCATTCTCTATTTAATGGGATACAAACCATCAATCATCTGTATAAAGGACCATCGCCTCGTCAAAAAATGTAAATTGTATCCCATCACCACCTAAAAAGGATAATAATAAATATATAAAATAGTCATAATATAAAATTTATCATTTAAATATAAAATATCACCTAATTTCATACCCTTTCATTATTATGTAAATGATAATTACTTCATTGCGTACAGAATGACTAACGTCTCTATGAATTGAAGTGAATATTTTTACCTATATAAATTTTATTACTATTAAAAAATATATTCCAAAGTTATGATTAATATATTCATAACATATATATTATTATTTAACCAAAAAATCCATGGAAAAACATTTATGATAAAATGAATCATCTAACAGTTGAAACTTTGTAATAATGAAACTTTATCAACAAACAAGTGATATGATATTCTAAGATGATTATATTTGATATCATAAATAAGAACATTGTTTTGCTAAAAATTAATTACAGTTTTCAAAAACACTATACCTAATTTTAGTTAACATTCACCTAAGGGGTTGTTTAATATAATGGATTTACTCTTAATTTACACTTTATTGAGTCATATTTGGTATTACCCACATAAACATGTTAATGTTGCGTCAATAAAAAACATTTTATGTATTTAACCTCAATATATAATTATACAAGATGATTAATTTTTTTATTAATTTAATCTACCTATTTTTTATAATCAATATGTTTCTAATGATGTATGAATTTATTTTATAATTTTATTTTTCTGGATTACATATAATTTTCATTAATGTAATATTATAATTTGTACTTCATAATCTCACTTTACTGTATTATATTTAGGATACTTATGTAGAGCCCATGTTTTACAACATCTTTTAGACTCTTTTAAATTTGAATAATATTAAAAAATTAAAATATTAGATGATCTTGTTTCTGTCTTAATAGTTTATATTATTTTTCAATGTAAATTATTATAATTTTTTTTAATAATTTCATTATAATATAACAAAATAACTTATTAATGAAATGTTATTTTGTCATATAAATTTTAATATGATTAATTTGAATAATTCCACTGTCTGATTAATTCTTCTTTTATTGCATTCTTGAAAAAATATCTAAAGGAATTATTATTTTTAACAAATACATAATTAACAAAACTACTATCTACTATAATAATTATACTATATTTAACATCTTTTTAAAGTATTCAATAGTTTTATAATAGAAATTCTTATTCAAAAAATATCTTTATGTTTCACAGAAATTTTATTTTAATCTCCCAAATAAGTAATTTTGTAAAAAATATATATTTTTGGTAAAATAATGTTCATTAATTATCTCTTATTAATTATTTTGTAATTACCATTCCATTAAAACAATTACTTTCTAGTAATTATATTTCATTTAAAATTTAATTTATCATAAAAATACATATTCATCATAAAATTTTCATTCATATTTAATAAAAAATATTCCATACTAATGTATAATGTTTTACTATTACTGTTATCGGATTTACTTGGGAAATTGGTAATATTACATATGCATTACTTGTAGGATTGAAATAATGATGTAGATGATCGATATACAAGAGGGGGGTAAATTTTACACATTAAAAATTCCTTTGGAACCATTAAAATTTGTTATAAAACATTGGTTTCCAACCCTAAAGAAAACTATATGTTTAACAATGTTAAACAAGGTAAATTCACAAGATCTCTTAGTTCTGCAAACATGCTTGATTCTGTAAATATAGTTCTGAAAATGTAACTTAAGAAACGTTTTTGGGGCAATGATTCTACCATAAAGCCTATAGAATCTTACATATCCAAGTATACAATTACCAAAAAGTATAAGATAATTATACTTTTCTTATTAATCCAAATGCAGTGGAAAAAAACCTGAAACAATACAAGTAACATGCATGAAAACTTTTAACCCAAAGAGTAGGGTATCCAACTACCTTGGATAAAGGTCCCTTGATTTATACATTCAAGAAAGTTTGTCTTTCCAACTCCAGGGTAAGCCCCCAATAGGAATATCGGAGTCTTTCTTTCTATCTCTATAGGCCCTCAAACTTAAAGTTAGTCATAACCTCTATCTTCCTTATCAAGGATTTCCTCTAATATTAAGGTAGTTGGACCCTCTGTCTTCCTATCCTCGAACGCCCTCAATTGAACACAACAACAATCAGAGTTTCATGAATCAATCTGAACAAGATGTTTAATACACCGAATGCATGAGAGTATCTCTCTCTAGAAATCACTTCAGCAACATGTAATCTTTATAGTAGTAGAACACTCATTTAGTGTTGAGCTCGTTCAAATGAGCTCATATTTATAGGCACTTCTCCAACAGTTGGCTCCCTCCTCCAACGGTCATATTTTCCTTGAATTTTGGAGGGACCTATACATGTGTCACTCAAACAATAGTTAGCTAGAAATAGAATCCACAACATCGTTTCGTAACTATTACCACAGGAAGTAAAATATGGTTTCTCAACCAAAGATATTTTTCAGAGTATATGGAAAAATAATGTTTTGAGCCTTAGAGAAAAACATTTAGAATCTATATTACATGAATATTTGGATTCTTCATTTCATGGAATTCAGAATCAGAATTCTATAGACTTCGGAGTCTGAATTCTAAGGAATTCAGAACCTGAATTCTAGTGTGTTCGATGTCTGAATTCTATGAAGATTCAGAGTCTGAATTCTGAGGAATACGGAACAAGAATTCTAAGGAATTTGGAACCTGAATTCTGAGGAATTCAGAAACTGGATTCCAAGAGAATTCAGAGTATGAATTATGAGGAACACAAAACTGGATTTCTATTTGAATTCAGTACCTAAATTCAGAGGAATTTGGAACTGGAATTCAAATGGAATTCAGAACCTGAATTCTAAGGGAATTCAGAGTCAGAATTATGAGGAATTAAGAATCTGGATTTTATAAAATTCCAAAGCTGAATATTAGAGAATTCAGAATCTGAATTTTAGAGAATTTAGAATCTGAATTTCAGAGAATTACGAATCTGAATTTCAGGGAATTCAGAATCTGTATTCAGAACCTAAAAATTGTATATGTTATATCTAAGTATTTATAGGATTCCAACATTTTAGAAATGAAACCAAATTTTTCACTTACAATTAATAAGTGTTAGGTTTAGTGAAACTAAATCCTGAACAATGAAAACAAGGAATGGTAGAAAATTTCCATGGGAAGGAAAATTTTCCTTAAATAGATAAATCTTATGAGGAATGAAATTTTCTACGAGATTGAGTGTTTGTGATTTTCAAAACATAAAGGAATGGAAAATTGATAAGGAATCCTTTTTGACTCAAAAATCTCCCCCTTCTTGGAAATCACTGACATCCTTAAAAAAAGAATCTAAGGACATAGAAAATTTATAGACATGAAAATAAAAACATTTCTCCCTTTACTTATAGATCATATTGAATACGACTAACTCCCCCTTATTCTATGAAATCACTAATTGTATTCTTGATTTTCTAAATGAGATTTTTCATTTTCTTGCATTCGAAAAACCTCATTGATAAAAAAATTCCACTGGAAGAACTCCCCCTTAAATAGGGAAATATCTTCTTTACATTTAATTCTTTTCAGCATTACTTTCTCCCCCTTTGTGATTTTCAGAAGGCAATAGAGGGAATGAAAAAACTGGTACCTGAAACAATTTTACTAAACAACCAAATATATGGAGAACAAAAAAAATTCATTAATACTGAATGTATTTGTACAATGAGGAATACACAATAAAAGATCGGAATGTAATGAAATTATACTTATTTCTCCTTTGGAATTAGTTTCTTTGCATTGGTTTTTAGCTTCTTGAGCTCCTTGTGATCCTCTTCTGCTCACATAAGCAACAAGATCCTAGTCTTCACTTTTCTTCTCAAAGGTTTAAATTTTCTCTTCCTAAGCCTTAAAAATATATTCCTGAGCATTCAACAGATCTTCTTTCACAATAAGATTTTCTTAAATCTCTATTCAAATATCTCTTTCCTTCTTCCAATTCATGGCCACATAGTTAAACTTTCCATTCAGATCCCTAACTTCTGGCTTCTGAGTAGTTTGTTCTATGGTAAACTTTTCCTCAAAAATATTTGTAAGATCATTGATCTTCCCATATTTGGTATCATATGCATCCCTGACATTATCATATAATTCATCAAAGATTATCATTTCATCAATTATCTTCTTTGATCAGCGTTTCATCTTCTTTCACGACCTTTTATGATCCCCATAACCAATGAGGAAGGTCTTGAAATCAGCCTCAAGTGTAACACATTTATCCATGATAATGGAAACTGAACCTGACTTCTGATTTTTCCTATGTTGAATCCTATGGCATATTGAATCTATGCATGGTAATAATGGAATATTAACAAACATCTTCATCAATAACTTAACAAAAAAATAATGTCCAAGGGAAGATGATTCTGAATCCGATTGTTTGGATAGTGAGGATTCTTTTTCTAGGACTTCATCTTCCCTATTTGAGGAAGAACTAACATATTTCTTCTTCAAAACTGATTTTCTAGGCATATCAACTTCCACATGCTTTTCCTCGATAGCTTTTGGAATGATGTCTTGTTCTTTGGGAGATTCATGCTCACTGTCAGATAGCTGAACAATCTTATCTTCCTCAACTTCTTCTTTCTCTACATCAGCCACTAGATAATTCAGATGAATAAAATCATGATTACTATTTTCATCATCTGTTGGCTAATTCACTTCTTATTCACCCTTCACATCTTTTCCTAGAGTAGAAATTTTGAAGATTCAGATAGGGAAGTCTTGATTTATAATTTTACAGATTGACTTTCCTTCTCATCGTACTCTTCAACTTGATTTATAATGTCATTATTTTCATTCCCTTATTCTTCCCCCTATTATTATTCTTCTTTTATTTCCTCTTCCAATTCTACTTCTTCAAATATTTCTTTTTCTTTATGTGATTCTGGAATCACCACTTTCTTTCCCAGAGTCTCTGAAAATGGTTCTATCAAAAATTATTCTGGTACTAGAATTTTCGTACAGGATTTTTCAATATCCTTGAGTAGTGATTGTACAATCTCATCCTCAGATAACTTCTTCCTTTGATTCTTCTATTTCAGTTGCTTATAAAAATTCTCAACAGACTACTCCCTCAATGAATTTGACTCAGTATAATCCAATCCAAACATGGTCTCCCCTTCCTTCCAGTTCTTCTAATCTTATCTCCACTTAGCCACTACTTCACCAGGATATGCTTTTTTCTTCTTCAGCTTCGGTGGTTCTAACTATGTTTTCTTGGCCACATGTGTTTTTTTCTCTTCCGGATCCTTAGCTTTTATCATCCATCGACCTATGTTAAAGGTTTCAGCAACTTCCAGATTCATTGAAAAAAATTTTATTTCTTCTTTAGAAAGATCAAAGAATTTTCTGGATTCACTGGATACCCCAATTTTCATTCTCTTTAATGTGTCAACATTTAACAACATCACTATGTAATTTCTCAACTTGGAACTGGATGAGATTTTAAATGACTGAAGGAAAAGAACAATAATCTTTGAAAGAATATCCAGATGCATAATAATCTGAGACTTCATATTTCCATTCATGATATTCTGAATCATTACCAAGATATACATAACTGATTTTATCTTCCAGAGGTTCACCATGAAATCCAATATAAATATAAATATATATATCACTCTTCTTCAGGGTATCCTTATCCCATTTCCTTTGAATTATAAAACATTGAACCCACAATTCATGAATCTGAAAATTTGTACGGAGATGAATGATATTTTGAGTCTTCACTCCTTTCAATCCAAGACACTCTATTGCCATTTCCTTATTAAAACATCTAGATTCATCAGGTAGTTTGTGAGTACAAAACTCTGCTTCACCTTCATAAGGAAATCCAAGAAGACGGATTTCCTTGCAGTATGAAAGACAGTAGGTCTTTCCGTAACTCTTGAATGAAAATTTATCTCTTCCTACTTCATTGAAAAAACTAATAGTTTCATCGAACTCCACCATCAACTATGGATACACCAGATCTTCTACCTTCAGTTCTGAAATGAAAAGGCTCTCCCCACCATTACACATAATATTCTTAGAGATAATAGAGTCATACTTATCATAAAACTTCAGATCGACCAACCTTTCCCTGAATATCTTCCACTGGGAGATTTTCTTTAAAGATGACATTTCCTTTTGGGAAGAGGCTTCAGAAGACATCTGAAACTGGGGAAACGTGGCAGAATTAAAATGACCTTAAAATAAAGAGGGAGAGCTTCAACACACAAGAGATTGAAAATCTGACGTGGGGCAACCACCAGGGGAATTATATTAGATATTTAGGTGGTGGTTCAACTTATAAGGTTCATCCAATGGTTAAAAAACTTTTGAAAAAATCTAAAAGTTGAGATGATAACCCAAGAAGGATTTTTTTATGTTTTGATATTTTTAGGTTTTTAGGAAAAACATTCAGATTTATAGGTTCCGTACATCAAAGACATTCATCGAATGCTCATTGGAAACTACTACTCTCACATTCTTTAGATCCACTAATACTTCTGTCTCTCAGATAACATGACCCAAGAAGTGAATCTGGTCTATCCAAAAGTGTCATTTTGAGAGATTAGAAAATATCAGATGCTCTTTCATGTTACTCAAGACGATTTCCAGATGTGTGGCATGGTATTGTCAAGTCTGGGAGTACACCAAGATATCATCCATGAAGACCACCATGATTTAATCCAAGTATGGATGGAACACTATGTTTATTAGTGCCTTGAAAACTGCAAGCACATTCGTGAGACCAAACGACATAACCACATACTCATATAGACCATGCCTACTCCGAAAGGCTGTAAGATGTGTATCCAATGGTCTAACGAGCAACTGATGATAAGCATATCTCAAGTCAATCTTCATGAACACTTGGGATCCTCGAAGGTAATCAAAGAGATCATTAATCCTTAAAAAGGATATTGGTTCTTGACCATCAATAGGTTCAACTTCCAATAATCCACCAAATATCTTTGGTTACCCTCCACCTTTATTGCAAAAAGAATAGGCGAACCCCATGGATAATTACTAGGTTGGATGAAATGTTTTTCCTGCAACTCCTCCAACTGCTCTTGAGCTCCTGTATATCTAATGTAGCCATACTATAATAATGAATGGAAACTGGTGCCACTCCTGGCACAAGATCAATAGAAAATCCCACCTCTCACTCTAGAGGCAAACCGAAAAAGTCCACTGGAGAGACATACCTAAAATGATCGAAAACTGGAGTAAAGTCCCATAGTGAAGTCCTATGCTCATCAATATATAGACTAGAAATCTAGGCTCTGATTCCTCCCAACCCATGATGCTCGGGCCCCACTCTACTTTCCTGGGAATCCCATTCTCCATTATGAAGAAATGATCTCCCCTATGGTGATGTGAAAATAACTCTATGATGATAGCAGTTGAAAACATCCTAGAAAGGAAACTAACCAATCCATTTTGAGAATGACATCATAACTTGTAATCTCTAGGAAATAAAGGTACCATATGAAGTGGCACCCAACAACCTTAAGAGGGAACTCCATACACTGACGTACAATAGCCAGTCTAGTCCCCAAAGATGTGTCTATCATCCAGATATCACTATATGTAATGATACAGATCCCAAGGATCTCCACAACAACAATAGATATAAAGTTATGAGATTCCCCTATATTGAAATGTGAAGAACTTAAAGCTAAGGCAACTAGGACCGTACTGCAAACTGTGGAATGTACAGGATCTAGCTCATGTGGGGTCTGCTCAAATAAAAATGTCTAGCCTTTACTGTGTCCCTATAACCCTGCCTAAGCATCCTAAGTAGATCCACCCAGTTGTCACTACAAGATTTTCGACTGGCCACCATAGCCGCGAACTCCCCCTTGTCCTGGATAGCTAGAATAACTCCAGTTCCCTTACTGATGAGAAACTGGCGGAGCTACTCATGATCGCAGAGTCATAGAATAACCCCTATCACGCGCTGCTAGTGAGAATAACATATAGAATCACTGAAGATGAACCATCTTTCTGAATGATCAGAACTCCACTAAGTCTCTCGGGCAATGTGACTTTTCATGCCCGACCATTCAACAATGGTAGCATACCACCTGGCTACCTGAAGGTGCATCTCACCTACTCAGATATCCACATGTAGACTCATTGCAGTGTTTTTGACTATCAGCTAGATAAGTAACAACTTTGGATGCTGAAATACCCAGGACCATAGCTCCAGAATCCCTTCGGTTTGGCTCTATGATCAACGCTTGGTTGACTATAGAAGTGATTGAAGTGAAATTGAAGATGTTCACCTGAGCTCTAATGTCTTGCCTGAGACCATCCTCAAACTTCCTCTCATGGAATAACTCAACCCCCATTAAAACGGTGTAATGTGATGTAGCTCTATGAAGTGAAAAGAATACTCCCTAACTAATAGAGTACCCTACATCAAACTCACAAAATCTCGGGCCAGATTGGCCCTCAAGGTCTCTGGATAGATGTAATCATTGAAGGTATGTTCAATCTCATCCCAAACCATACCCTGCCGACGTCCTGCCTATGAAACCACATCCCACAATCTCATGGAGGAATTCTAAAGCATATAAGTAGTGAGCATCACCCTCCTCTCTGGAGGCATCTACAGATGCCCAAAGATAGAGAGCATGACATCTTACCATGACTCTAGAGCCTGAGTTCCTCCTTCCCCTATGATGGTGGGAGTATTCTACTCCTGGAAAACCCATTTCAGTTCTCCCAATGATGGGGAAAGATGCAATGCTCCCTGGAAGGTCTACATGAACCTCATAAAGACATCTCAAAACTTTTCATCATCAAATGTGTCAAGAATGATGGATGGTGCCAACACTAGCACTACAAGAGCATCTACTGGTGGTCCATTATTGGCCATGTTTGAAGTCTAATCACCGCCCTATAACTGGAACACAACCGAAGGACTTCTCGGTTTCATGATTATGCAAGGTCAATAACACCCCTTGGATCATGATTATCAAGTACTAAAACATATATGTTCAACAAGGGAACATGAAAATGAAAGAATTCATGTTTTCCAAAACATAGATACATAGCATGTATATCCCGTACATGGAGTGTTCCTTCAATCCTTTACAAGGGCATGTATTTATTCTAACCTTGGTATTGTGACACTGTATACACACAGTGTGTTCTCCCAGGACATGACGTGTACTTTATTCATTTCCCCTTCTCATTTTCTTCTACATGACTAACCCAAACGGTTCTCCTTTGACAAGACTACATGACATATTTGTTCCAGACACTATGTGTACCGCTTAGGTTTCCATTTCATGTGTTGTTAGTCACACGGGTGGACACACGGCTAACACAACACGTCATGTTCCATATTCACACGACATGTACATCTTGATTTTTCATCCTCCTATGTTTTTAGTCACCCGACGGGATATATAGTTTCAACAACATGACATGTACATCTGGTACACAGTGTGTCCACCCAAGGATTTTCCAACCCTGTGTCTCTTCTCACACAACCAGTGATACCGATAGAGACTCCATGGTGTGTACATATAGTACATGTCATGTACTTATGAAAAAATGTTCCTTCTTGAATATAAGGACACATGGCATGTATTTTTTATAAAAAGTCATGTATTTTAGGTTTTTCCAGACACTACGGCTCCAAAACTACTCTGGGACCCAGAATACACTAAAAAAACATTAAAGTTCCAAATTATGATTTGTGATATCCCATTCTCCCAACTAATCTATGCTTGACATCTTATACATTTCATAAACTAGGATTAACAAGGCAATAATCCACTAAATTCTGATCCTTGATGTCCCATAACACCTCCTAAACCAATGTTTGTTGTTCATTCAAGAAACATAATATACAACCAATACCATATCAAATATCAGGTATTCTATCAAGGAATCTATCACAAAATCTTGCATATTTATCCCAACATATGTCCCAACAACAAGCAATCGGTAATGCACCCGAAATGGAATGGCAAGGACGCATGACATGTGATTTTTAGAAAGTTCATATATGACGCATGAGAAGGATTACCCCTCATATTATCGGCTTGCAATAGAAATATAACCTCAATAATATCAACAAGAAAAGAAGAAAATATGTGAAACACCCACGATGAAATCAATTCAAATTTAATAATTGCAAAACTAGAAAAAAATGACATAACGAGGTAAATTTGTTTTTCCATGTACACAGGTTAGCTACTCTCGGACACAACTTATTACTAAGTACCTATTCCATACTATCACATACTATAGGATCCAAATAGAATGTAATGAAAAAAATCCTTCCTTTGATACCACTTTGTAACATCCCGGTACCAGGATCCGCCTAGAGGTACCAAGTACCCAGTTGGTCACATGGCTTCTAGTGCATTTCCCTGAATGCTAGAAGCGTCCAACTAGCAGCGGGGGCCTTGGGTGTGATTGTGAGGGAAATAATGCCCTCATTGGAAGAGTAATGAAGTGTAAATAAATAGATAACAATATAGAATGAAACAGTAATACCATGCAACACTATACAGTAGAAGACTGAATGAAATAAATAACTGGAGAACATATATAAATGATGCATGATACATATGTCTTGGAAAATAGCCAAACATGTCACTATGCTGGAATAAAATAATAAACCAATGTAAAAATAAAACAAATAAACTCTAATATCATCTCAACCCTCAACTTGGTTCTATGCTCCCTAACTCCACAACAATCAAGTACCTGATGTATTAGGGCTCCTTCCCTTATCCATACCAGTAGCAATATAATCTACTTGGGCTGAAGCACCACTCAAACAGGGTCTGAGACAAATCCCAGTTGGAAACCACCCAAATATATGTTCCTAACAGTCATTGAATATATATGGCATGCAATAAACAAATGAAGCAATAAACCAGGAAGTACTCAAAAGTAAACAGTTGCATGGTTTAATTTCGAAACATGTACTATTAACAATTTATCCAACCAAAAACCAATACAAGAAACCCGCAGGAAAAATTTCACAACATATCCCCTCTGGTTCAGCTAAAACTCAAGTAACCCATTGAGTAGTTATCACAGCCTAAACCCTACAGTTGAAAATAAAATACAATATATTACAAAGACTCTATGAGGAATCACTCACGGTCAATTCCCCCTATATTATTATAACAGTATACTATAGACACGCTGAGGAAGTACTCAAGATCAATTCCTCATTTGGTCTCATAACATAACAATACACACTTTAAGAGAGCACTCAACATTAATACCCCTTATAGTATCACAATGTGATAATTATAACATACACTCTGGGGAATCCCTCAACATCAATTTCCCCAATGGTCTCACTACACCAGGTTCCCACAGCCCCGAGTAAATAAATTGGGTACAAATGATAATCAGCAGCCAAAGTAAACCTTAATGTACTACATAGAAAAATTAGATACTAGTCATGGCACAACATCTGAGATAAATAATCACTCCATCATAACAGCTCTAGGAATGGAAAAATATATCCTAATAGGCAAGGCTAGACCATATGGACAAAATAAAAAAATCATGGGAAAACACATCCATAGAAAGGTAAATACCCAATTTAAAATCACAAATCCTTTACTCAAGTATACAAGGAATAGCAGGTAATATCAGGGGTAAAAACCTTGAACACACAATACACTGATCATGGGTATTAGGAACTTTTTCACATATAACTCAAAGACTAAATACAGAATGGAACAAACCATCTACCTCAGTGTTTTATGAATGATATAAATTAACCACATGCCTTGAATCACCATAGAATGTCGTAGATCTACAAAAATGATGAAAACGTTCAACTGAGGAAAACTCATGAAAGATGGGGAATCGGGAAATGATACTCTAGAAGAAGGAAGGGAATACATTGGCGATTCCAGCGCAATTGATGGTGGTTAAATCAGAGATCAGATGAAGAGTTGGAGGCTTGGAGAAGATTTTCAGCCTACGGTCACTACTAGATGAGATAGGTCGAGAAAGAGAAGGTTTTTTCGATTAGACGAGACCCCAGTCCGTTTAATGAAATTAAAAAAGCACATGGTGTGTTCTTTAAAAGTACATGATGTGTACTTACCATAATCGGCCTCCTCTTTAGGTAGCCTCCAGGTCACCCCACATGGCCATGTATTCTTCTGTTACACGGCTATCACGTAGCTACCTGCGGTAACCGATTACATGGTGTGTACTTATTAGTACATGACGTGTACTCCTGAAATTTCCTAAAACTACTCTTGTTCCTTAAAAACCAGAAAAGAAGATTCATACCTAAAAAAAGATCATGGTTCTTATAGATATGTAAACATGTAATCTTGTTTCGATTCAATAGTCTTAGGACCCCCATAATGTAATCTAACATAAAATATAAAATCACCCACGATTCTCAACTAAGATGCTTTCCTTTTTTCATAAGTAAATGAGTGACCTTCGTGATCCTATCAATAACAACACATAAAAATAAAAATAAAAATAGGATAAATCTATATTTTAATCATGATATCCATCACAACAGCTTCCCATGTCTACTAAGGAATGGGTACTTCTTTAAATGATTGGTTGGACACTTATGTTCTGTGATCACTAACTAACTGGTGGAACACCTTATCAAAATACTAGCAACCTCACATTTTATCCCGATCCAATAGTATTTATGGATCATGTCATGATAAATATTGGTTAAAATTTGATTTACATACCAATATGGTGTATAAAACTCCAAAATCAACTCATCATTATGTCTTTTAAAACACAAATGTGATCGTAAATATTTAAAATTTCATCATCTCCAGCAATCCATGAAATAGGTGGGGCCTCACCCACCACATTGACTCATAGGAATAGGCCTTAAACATCTAATAATTGAATAATCCTCAAATTATCTTAAGTATGAAACTCAAAACTAAGGATCAGAGAAAATGATGGAATTTCGAATCATGATCCTCCACGTGAATCTCAATGTATATGGACATAAGATGTGACTCGCTATGGGCCTCATGAATTTCCTATATAGTATTCCTCATGATCAATGATTCTTTAATTGCATAGCATTTTCCCTTTGTGTAGGGAATATCTATATAAAAAGTTTGTATATACTCAACCCACCACTGTTTCATAGAATTCAATCCTTGTTGTGTAAATGATTAAATGAGTATTTTTTGGCTTTGATCACCAATAAATAATCTCCTAGTAAAATAATTCTTCTAAAAAAAAATTAATGTACCACAATGGATAACATAAGATCATTTTTTGGGTAGCTCCTCTTATGTGGCTTCAACCAATGAGACTCGTATGAAAAAAACTCACTCTTCTATTTGTATAACATCCCCTAACTTGATACTTAATTCATAGCATCATAAAATACAACTCCAAATAGGCTTGGGAAGAATTATTACTAACGATGCATTCCATAACTCTTTCATCTATTGTAATGTTTTCTCGTATTCATCTTACTATACAAGCATCACACCTTTCTTAGTCAATTTCATAAGAGGTTCTTCTAGGTTTGATAAGACCTTCTTGAATTTCCAATAATATCAATCTATCCTTTAAAATCTCTATATATAAATGAAATTATTAAGATAATCCCATGAAACTATACCTCCTAATATTTACTGGTGAACTGAAACTCCTCTATATGATATAATATGATCAATGATGTGAATCTTATGTCTCCATAAGTGTCACTTTGTGACCTCAATATATAACCCAGGAATTCCTAGTGTATTTATAATTTTCCCAATATTTTTTTGAATGGCCAAGTGTATTATGAGAATAAAATAATATATCTTCTATTAATTACATAGAAAAAAATAATGATAAGTTTGGAGAACTTGTTTCATAAATTACATGAACACTAACGATGCATTTGTGACACAAAATTGTATAACCATATAGTCATATAGACAATTAATTCAATGTAATGTTCTGTAAGGTATGTCCAAAGGTTTAACACATACTTGGTGATAACCTAATCTCAAATAAATATTCATGAAAATCAAATCTCCTCATTGCTGGTTGAAGGGATCACCTTACATTGGCATGGGATACCAGTTATTAACCATCAATTGGTCCAATTACTGATAATCCACATATATCCTAAGCGATTCATCCACATTTTTCACAAAATAGATATGTGAATGCCATGGAATTGTATAGGGTCTTATTATCCCCTATCCGTACATGTCCTCTATCTTTTTATTATGCTCCTTCAACACCATTGTATCCATATTGTAAGGGGCAGTGGATACCAGTGCATCTTCTATCTCTAGATAGTTATAGTTCATAACCAATCTATCCGAATGTAAATCAGAAAATTCATCATGAAAAAATCCTTAAAACAATCTACCATTGAAGGAATTTCCTCCTAATGCATTCCCTGATATTAAAAATGTAAAAAGGAAATTGTGGTTGTCATCCCTACCAAACCCACAATGCTCAGGTCTAGCTTGGATCTATTGGACATCCCATTCACCCATGTGAACAAAACACCATCTCTATGGTGATATGAAGGACACCCTTTGATGATTAAAATCAATAATGGCAGGATAAAAAAACAATCTAGTTCAACAAGATTATGGAATCCAATCAAGTCATCTTGAGGGAAAAACAAATTCTTATAAATTGAAACACACATATTTTTAGGGAAACTCTTTAAACTGGTTCCAAATATCTATTATTATTCCCTATGGGGTGTATATTTTCATTATTACTTTCCAAAAATATACAATTGACCCATAAATCTCCATATTTGGTACAGATATAAATCATTAGGATGATTTGATATTGAAAAGATGATATACTAGAGCAGGGGATAATATGATCATACCTCTCACCATAGATAGTTTGATGCACTTTACCATAGGTGTATCCTATAAAGAATTTACCTATAATGAACCATTGACTTTGAAACAACATCAAAAAATTGAGTAGTTCCACTCTACATTCTAGGTAAAACTGGTACCTGTCTACAATATATTTAACCACCACCTCATCTTGAATGATTATAACTACACCAAATCCAAGCCTGACATGAATCAAGAAATCCCTCCATTGAATCTTGAGTAGGACAAGATCTTGTTAAAATTCTAATGGAGGTATGATCCGATAAACGCAATACATGTCCCATTATATGGAATGTGCAACACTCTACCATGTTTACATCTTATTGATTCCTTATATTTTCATATCTACCACACTTATTAAAAATGATAAAACTATGATGTTTGACATCCGGGATTGTAATATAATCCTAGAAGTCTATAAAACTTCTCTTTTGACCACCTAATATTGAACCACTATGACGAGAGTCAGATCATCCATGATCTACGCCCCCCTCTTCTCTCAATTTCAATTTAGTAATATTTTCTTGATTCACTATCTAGAAAAATATTCTTCGACTAAAACAAATTGAAATATAATTTAATGAAATCCATAAGACCATCCCCTATTATTATCTGCTTTGATAGCTCCTCATCAAGATAAATTGGAACAGAAATTAGAAACAATGTGAATTATTATGAATATCCCATAATATTCATCATTCCCCAATCTAGATGCATAATCTCATGTTCCATTTCTTCTCTAATGGGATCAGGAAATAAGTAATCATAAAACCGATATTGGAGATCCTTACAAAATCACTTTTCTAAGTGAATCATCCATGTTACAAATTTCCAACATGTTCTTTTCTTATCCATGAAGTATATATGTTTTGATCCATAATATCTTCTTGGGAGGCATCACCAAATTCATGAAGATAAATAATATATTCTCTAGAAATATATTGGTAGCTTGTGGACTACCATACCATCAAAATTTGGTCCTAAGTTGTTGAAACAACACATGATTTCTCTATTCCATATATTTAGAACACTCTAGATCTCCCGGAAATATCTACCTAAAGTGCATAAAATTAAAGGCCATGTTCTTTGATTCAAAATTTCTAATCCATTTAAATTAAATATTCTTTTAAAATTCCAAATATTTATTTGATCCCAATGGTTCAACAATTCTTATCATCAATGTACCATATGCCTCATGATCTGATGTGTGGATTCCACTTAATCTAATCCCTAACATATTCTAGTCGTTGTCACCAAAGGGTTTTGCATCAACATTCCATTATGGGCCTCTTAGAGTGTTTCTTATAAAATATGTAGGAAACCACTACTTAATTTATGATAGCCACTCCATGTACCAATCATAATTATCAATTCCAAAAAATCATTTATCGAACAATAGGGGCATCACCCAAGTAACACATAATAAATTTATTCCATCAAGAAATGTAACATACATGGAATATAATAATACATGATATGTGGATGTTGTTCGTTTCCCAATATTATACATGAGATGGAATTCCCTCACATCATCGGGCCAAATATAGAGATATATCTTCATAATAAATACAAAACCATAACTAGGTCACTCAATTTTGGAATAAAACCAACTGTAATATGAAAATAATATAAAAACATGTCTTGTTCTATGTAATTTGGATTCTTTCTGTGGGAAATCTAGTCTAAACCACAAGTCATAACGAAATTAAAATTCATTCTAATATACTATCTATTATATCAAAACGGGAAATAAAAATTGAAAAAATATAATCTAATAACACATTTTAACACTAGTGCCTATGATCCCCAATATGATACCCCGAGATTGTGGTTAAAATGGACTCAAACTCAAGTAACTATATACCAGATGCTATTGATTATCATTGATGGCCTAGGATGTCTCATTAGGGACACTAGTACCTCATTCCATAGTATAACCTTGTGTTCATTAACATAAAATTAAATTGAGGAATAATATAAATAATATAAACAATATAAAAATGAACGATAGTAATTAATAAATAACTCCAATGGTAATCACAAAGAAAAATGGAGTGTCTTGTATCTATAAGAAGGAAACCTGGTATACTTCAATCTATCCAATACATGTATAAAAAGATATAAAAGTCTGAGAATGAAAATATCTAGATAGAAACATCAGCCAAGCTTGGTCATGTGATCCCCTTATCCTAATCAAACACAATCAATCATCATATAGTTGGTGCATTCCACTATCCCTAGCTACATTGTTGAAACCATTCAGGGTACCCAATGGTGGCCCAGACTCGTTGTGAGATGACTTTGAGTTGGCCACCTCCAAAGGTATCTTTAAGAGGTAAAATATATGTAATACAAATAAAAGATGTGTATAATCATTCATATGGATAATATTAATGATGGTAAAGTTATACAATTCATGTTATCCTTTTTATACGTCCATGACCCCTATAAATAATTTTCAAGTTCCTATAAATAAGGGAATTTGTGAATAATAAATAAAAAAAGTGTGAAACTATCCGATATAGAAACTATAAAACAATAAAAATACCATGTATATTTGTGATCCAAGTTGTATATATACAATGGTCTTAATTTGTATCAATTATATAACATCCATAATAGAAACTCCCTGTAATGTAGTGCCAATATCAACAACAGCCACACCATTTAATCTTCTATCAGAGTTGTAAGGGATGGATCCTATGTATAAAATCCTAAAGAATCGCCAATGAGTCCTATGATAATATTCATGTGGACATTATAATGTCTTTGGTGGTGCCCAAGGATAATTTTAGATGAAATTTCCCATGTGATTCCATGAAATGCAGATCCTTGTCATATTAAGGATTGTGGAGTCCAACAGAATGATTATTGATAGATAAAACATGTATAGGGGATCCAATATTGTAATAATGATTCATGGTCTATAAATATCCATATAATCTGATAGAATCAGTATCTAAGGATCTCATATGAGGAATCCTATACCAATGTAAATTAATAAATCAATTACTTAATGATTTTATTACTATTATCAATCATTGAGTTCATTCAACCCACAAAACAATTTCCATATAAACCATTTTATCAATTAAATCAATTAACATCAAGTAATCACCTGGTAGAGAGGCATTACCTTCTCAGTTCATCAATTTATCTAGGATACCAACCCTATGGAAATATCACACTCACATAGAGGGGTGCTATAAAATAGGATTGATACAAAGAAACACCCTAGGGGTGGCCTAGATCGGGGCTATAAAACTCTTATAATATAATAGGCACAAGTGGGTAACCTAAACAGGTCCCAACAATTTTAATCAAGGATTACAATTAATTTTAGGGAAATGATATATTTTTGGAATGCAATAAACTATGAATATAAATAAAATAACCAAAAACTAATATAAGATATAGAAAAACTACTGTATACCCATTGTATAATGATCATCTTGTATCAACTAGTGATTTAGTCCAGATCAGAAGAAATTTTTTTTATGGAATAAAAACATATAAATATGGTATATTAGCATGCACCAAAATAACTATGATGATTTGAAGACCAACTATGAATTGAAAAATAATAATATAGATCATATTTTTGAAGATCCAATTATATTTAAGATAGAAAAAACTGAAGAAAGATGGTGAAACTGAACCAAAACCTACCTCATTGATTGAGAGTGCGTCTTGTGAGGATATCTTTTGTGGGAGAGGTGATGGATTATATCAAAATGTGTCCCTTCCACTTATTTATGAAAAAATAAATTGGAATTTACATGGAGTGTAAATTAATAACACTTTTTGTAATGTTTTTTTTCTTACCTATATGAAAATCCTATACATATCAGGAATTGTCCATCCCATGAATTGAATACATGTCGTGTAATAGGAATGCATCAAACCTGTATCCCTCCTACCACTTCCTTTCTAAAAAAACCAACATAACATTGGGCTCGATATTATGTTCTATGCCAAAAAGATATCATTAAATTATTTTAACAAAAATAATAAAAATACCCTCACCATGTCCAAAATCATGGTGCCTTACAATTTATATATTCTGTGTTTATTATTAATTTTTTTGAAATCCTTATAACCATTATTATTGATATTTTAATCTTTAATATTAGTTTACAATTCACTTAAATAATGATGTGTTAGTAATTTCCCATTATGACACATAAACATGCATTATTTTCAAAACGTATTATTATACATATTCATCAATATTATATATCCTATGAAATGGATTGTAATTTAAAATAAAATGAAAAAAAAATTAGAAATAGAATGAATATTTGATTAATAAAGAAGATGTGTAATTCCATATATTTTTATTTGATACATGATCATATGGGTTAGGTCAAGATCCACCTCCAACAAATATTGTGAATATGATTCTTATTGGAGATGAGAAAACTTAATCAAGGTATGGAAAATTTGATCATCAAAATGAATATGAACATATTTTATGAGAATAAATTGATGTATTTATTGATGAATTATCCACACAACCAATGAAGACGAAGTTGAGTTGTTTGTTGATTAAATACACTATTCAATATATATATATCTAATAATCTATATAGAATGGACATCTTAAAATTAATGGAGTGAATGAAAAAATGAGACGATTTTGGTACTATAGAATATATATGACCATGATTTTGACCATAGGGAGCTCATGTTCATATCATTAAGAATAAATATCAATCTCTGGTCCCATTATATGATTATTTGGAATTCAAGGAAACTAATAAAATGGAAAACTGTACCCATCCTCTCATCGATGAGTTGGTCAAATATCTTCAATGATTTATATTTTCTAAAAATCATAGGTCATCTAAAATCTATACAAGTGGGAATCTAATCATCCATTCTGAGGCTAGTACATATTCCATTATCAACAACATTCTAAGACTACACTATGGGCCTCAGTATTTTCTAGATATTGATATGCCCCTTTTAACATATATGTGATTATACACAACCTACAAAACTACACATTAATATTTTTTTAACATTCTTTGTAATCCAATATACTTATAATATTATTATTTGACATTATTTACAATATGGGAATTATATTAATATAATTAATTTTGAAATAAATCTATATAATCATATTTTCTATATTTTGATTTTAAATTTATTTTTAGTATATCAAAATATAAAATAAAAATATATAAAAATATCTGTTAATAATCATCACAAACAATTGAATTATTCATTAAAAACAAAGGATGTCGCTTGAATATAATTTTCATTAAGAGTATAATTCATCACTTATAAATTATTTTTAATATGATATCATAATTATAATTTTTTTAGGTAAATATAAACAAAAAATATTAAATATTTATTATAATTCCCCCCATTAAATAGTTTCATTTATTTTCCTACTATTATAATAATTACATCTCCATAAAATCAATTGTTAAAATCATTTTACTCTTATTAATTCAAGTTCAATATTGACCTTCTAGTCAATTTCTCATAGTAAAATATAAATTATTCTCCAAATTTTATTAATTATATATATTTATACACCAATTTATAATGAATATATCCTAATATATCTCAAAAATATTCATTCAAAAAAAATATTTCCTTTTTTTATATAGTGTAATTTTTATTTGGATGAAATTTTTATACAACCCCACTATTATTATTGTTAATTTTCATTTAAGGATTATTTTTACTCTAATAGAGACACATGCACTATGACATTAGCAATTTAGAGAGACTTATTTTTTTATCCAAATAACAAAACCATTCCTATTTAAACGAATTCTTATTAATGATAGATCAAATATTTTTATTTTTATTATTAACATTTTTAGTAAGTGATTAAAATATCATCATTTTACTTTGATATTGATTTAGAATTTTATATTATATCCCACATAAATTTAATTCATTTAATTAAAATAAAAATAAATTTGAATAATCAAATCTATATTTCATAAACTAAACTATATGTTCTAAATATATATAAATAATAACCAATTATGTAGGGGAAAATAAAAAATAATAATTCAACAAAATAAACGGGGGAAAACTTAAAACAAATAGAAACTACAATTTATTAAAACCCTTAAAACATTAATTTCACTAACCCCTTTAAAATCCAACAAAATATAAAAAAGGTAATTAAAATCTATATGTATATGTATAAAAAACATTTTTTATAGTTGATGGTACAATGAAATATGTTCTTAACACTCTAATATGTTTATCATATAAATTTAAACAAATAAAATTTGAATTCTATTCCCAAAAAATAAATATTTTATAAAAAAGTATAAAACTATTGGGTTATTATTAATATTCCACACTATTTTGAATTAATTTATATGTGATGTTTAATTTCTAACCCCAATATGAACGTTCATAGTGTTTTCGTGATAAGAAGTAAAAACAATATTTTAAGTTGTGTCCTTATGTGACATAGATATTGGAGAAACCAAATGAAAATAAGAGATTAACATCCCAATGAATGTCTTTAAAAAATAAGGAATGTAATGGGGGATATAGAAAAAGAAATGTGTCTCCATTTCTTTTTTACATATTCTTATATTTTTTTAATCTTCTATAGCCACTTTAAGGATAAGTGGCAACCACACATTCAAAAATCAAAATCATCACCCAATATTAAAAGTAAGATTACATCACATCCTGACTCAAAATTAAAATGGTTCACCCAGATTCAAAATTTAAATTAAATAGTGAAATTCATAAAAAATAAGACATCGAATCCTATACCACCAAAACACCTCAGGAATCAACATACTGAATCATGAATCAAATTAATCCATGAACCCTAAAATTGAAAATAACACTTCGCTGGTGAGAGTGTACTTTTCATCATCCAATGGAAGCCAACCATCCCTCTTTATATCTCCATCACACAAACCCTACATGAAAACTATGAAATCCCAACACCATAGAGAGTCCAAAAACATCAACATATGATGCAGAAAACATCGTTTCTTATAGAAAATCTCCCAACAAAACTTAATCCCCATAGTTTCATGAACTAGAACCCGAATCTATCATCATCTTACAAAGACATCAAACAAAAAAGATAACATTCTTCACAATCAATCAAATGAAGAACCATCCCCAAAACAACCTGAGGAGGGTGAATAATCCACCAAAGATCACACCCCTTGGAAAATCCCATTGCTCCTATAAGAACAAATGAAAAACACCAAGGGATCTATCGCACCTAGATGACCTAATTGGGACTAAAGGAACTGGAAGCCAAAGTATTGAGAGAGTTAAGGGGACAACCATAGTGATCTGTCGGAGAGAAAAAACCGAGATCCCATTCAAATGGAAACAAATTCCGGCCATCAAAAATAAAAAATTAAACAGAAAACCCATGAATTGGATCCAATAAAGCCATTCCACCCAATCATTTATTGAAGAATCCTGATAAAAGGGGATAAAAAGAAGAATCATGTTCGTTACCAGATATGGGATTAAAGAGGATGAACAAGTGAACCCATGATGTAGAAGAAGATTCTCCCATTAAGAGATCAAGATCTTGAGATACCAAGATGAAACTGACAAAAATTTAAGGTTCATCAAGGTAATATAATATACTCATATTGTTTCTCTTCAAGATGTCTGTTTAATTTAATAATGGTGTATTTGAACATGGTGATTTTTGTACTTAAATATTCATAATATTGTTGATCAAGATCTTTTGTGATTTTCTCTATGTGATCTAAATGAATCCCCATAACCAAATAATCTGAATACTCCCTTCATTTCAATTGATAATAATGAATTTATTTAATCAAATTTATAGGGTTATTTTGAAATTAATTTTAAAATTTATGATTTTGAATTTAAAAATTAAATTTATTTAAAAAGTAAAAAAGAAAATATAATTTCTAAATTTCTTCTCGGTGAAAACTATAGTGATTAAAGACTTTATGTAGTGATAAATTAAAAAAATTAAATACTCATGATGCATCAATTTGGATAACCATTACTCTTTCCTATATAATTGTGTTAATTCAAATATCTTATTTCACATTTATTTTTTATTTTTATATTTTTTCTGAATTTTATATGTTTAATGGGAATTGAAAGAATGTTTTTATTTGAAGAGAATGAAATAATATAAAATAAAAATAATTTAATTCCCAATTTTTGTGATAGTGGTTTTTAATTATATCATTTCTGTAGAATATATCATTATAATTTACAGTTTTGAAATTCATTTCAATAACAAAATAACTATAATTAATTAATTACTAGACATCCAAATATATTTTTTCATATAAAAGAGATGGAAAACTGAGATTAAATGCATGGGATAACTATTCCACAATGTAAGGAAAGTGTACACCTCAATAAAGATTGTAACACCTTTCATGCATAGAGATCCATCTGATTTCATTCATCTATCTTCCAACCCATCACTATTATTTAACTAGTTATGTGAGAGAAGTTAGTTAGAATATATAAGGGATCAATGATATTGATATTGATACTTTATGGAATTAATTTTGATATTCTATTGAATAAAAAAAATATATTCACATTGCAATCCAATAATATTTCTCCCTGGAATTTTAATTTACTATATTATACATATATGTTTTGAAACGCCTTTTTCCAGTTGAAAAATGATTTGATTAACATATGGGGGTTTTTGTTATTATTTATAGAATCTGGATATATTATTTCGTAGAAACATACAATTCATTTTGAGTTTATTGTGTTTCAAACATAGAAAAGAATTATTCCATATATTGGGGATATGATTGAAGGGGTTGAGATATATTTGGAGGATAATAATATATTTTTTGGGGAACTGATGTTATTACTATAATCCTACATGAGGGATTTCAAATTCATCATAAAAATCCATATCTGTTTTTGGTGGATGTGTCTCATGTTGCAAAAATAGTGGAAAATGGGGAGTACACTTTTAGTAAAATTGAATTGAGTGAAAATTACTATTTTTTAATAATTTTTTTATAGATATTATGTCCCACACAATATCAAAAACAAAAACTACCAAAATCATCTAACATAAAATTATCTTACTCATTACTTTCCATCTTCTGTTGTCATGATGGTCTATAAGCCATTGGAGAAAGGAAATCCAAGTCTTCTCATTAGGGTGGGGACTTTATTATCTATTTTTATCATATTTTTATATAAAATATCATTGAATAATATATCATTACATCTATAGAATTATGTTATCCAATAATATCCAAATCACATGTTAATATTTTTATCAATAAAATTTAGAAAACGCATTTTAAATACATTTCCAATTATATATTCTGTAGAACTAATATATCATTTTCTTAAAATTATAATATAAAATACTTTAACAGTATATAAAAATATTCACTCAAATAAATATAAAAATATGGATCATTGACTTTAATATTGTTCAGATTAATTTAATATATTTTACATGAAACACATTCCCTTTTATAACCCAATATCTATAGGAGGTTCTAAACAAATGTAAGACATTCATCAATATTAAGATCAACCAAATGAAATAAATGATATTTTTTATGAAGATACATTCATAAATAAGAAAACTGGATAACATAATCATACCATTATAAATGGAAATGATATAATAACTAATATAAAATTCAATTATATTTCTAGTATGTAAATATTACGTACATATATTACAATATTTATGCAAGATTTCATGGATCTATGTTGTCTATGATAGGTTGAAATATCATATTTTAGATCTAAATAATTTGGTATTTATTGATTTTTGGAAAATCACAATTTGTAGGGTTGAGGAGGAACCCTTAAATTACCCATAGGTCAAGAGGCATAGGGTTCATACATGAAACAATGGTCCATATGATCAAGGCCTAATACATGACCATTCAAGGCCAAATACGTGAATACACGTTGAATTATTCATCCCCAACATCATCAATAATTGATGGTTCTTATTTCCCCAGTTCCGATGGACGATCGACTAGCATTTCCCCTTGTAGAGATACATGGTGCATGGTACTGATGGTAAGTATCATACCCTCTTAGTCTTTAATCTGGTTATTTTTTCTCGAGTGGATGCTACATCATCATAATCCAATTAATAGGGCCTCATTTTATGTGATCTATCTCAGATAATTTTATTTCCTTTGTGGCTAGAAGGCCTAGTGGCCTAATGTCATATGTTTTCTTGAAGGCTATATGGACCTATGAACTTTCTGGTGTGCTAATATCCATATGGTCTGAAGGAAATTTTGGCCTCATGGACCTAAAACATATAGACCCAAATAGGAGGCCAAAAGTCCCAAATATGATTAATAGTTACAGATACCATAGTACCACACATTACCTTCTATAATAATGCTATAATACATATAAATTCACCAGAATCTGTATTTGATCTCTGGTCTTTTGGATTCCAGAGGTAACCTCTACCACACTTGTATAGGTCCATTGGTGATACATTGAAATATATAAAAAAAGATAATCACTAGTACTAACCAACACATTTCTTTTATTCTTCCTATCATGGATAAGTATATATTCATCCATAAAAAATATATTATTATAAATTTTTTATCTATCCTTAATGATAATTTCCACTAGTCATGTGATTCATTCAAACATCTACCAAAATAATTTCTAATAGTTATTCTACCACCTACAAAATAATAAATACACTATTTACATATAATAAAATAAGTAATTATAAATTACTATAATTTATTCAAAATAATCAAATAATATTATCACCCTTACTTTCAACATATTATTAACCCCCTTTTAGAAATCATTATAGGACATAAATTTTTTTACATCAACTACAAAAATTACATTTCTCAAACTATATGAAATTTTAGTATAATTTTTGAAAATATATTTACCACCATTAACTAATATAAATTTAATTTACACATTAAAAATATATATCTATTAATATTTTTATATATTTGAAAAATAAGGATATCCCAAAAAATATAATGCTCCATAATTGAAAAGTAAATCCCACCATTATAATTTCATTATGAAACATATCAAATTTATATTCATTATGTAATGAAATTATAGACCCTTGAGATTTTAATTCCGACTGTTATATAATCATATTACATATGACCTTATAAGAATATTACATTATATATGAAAAACCCTATAAAAATCTAGTAAAAAATTAATTTGATAACTTGAAAACATATCATTTTAGAATTACAATGAAAATATCCAAAGTAATGTCATAAATAATTAATATTTATTAATTATTTACATATATCATGGGATTATTTATCAATTTGAGATTCAATACAATTTTAGAAAAATAAATATAAAAATTTAAAGAACAAGACAACTAAAATATGATATTTTGTGACTCACAAGAATGAAATTAATCATTCGTAGATGTGAAAAATACCACCAAATAGAGAGATTTCATAACTAGGAAAAATAATGCCAAATGACTAAAACATTAACATTGTTGAAGATTTTTATTTTTGGAACTCAAAAAATATTTCTATGCATATCCATAATAACAAATATTGTGATGTTAAGAGGAACCCACACAAATGAAATTCCATGATACCAAATATAATGAAAAACCAGATGCTAAAATTGTCAAAAAAATATATATTCCAAAATTAAAATACCAAACATTGTTACTATTTTAGAATCCACAACTAGATACATGATGCATACTAGGATTTTCAATTCCATATAAATCCTATAGAAACCTTAGTTTCCATCCAACATAATCACCTTCATACGTAATCATTTTAGATATTAATGTTCACCACATCCCAATAGCGTCTACACTTAAGATGACATCCCACTAGAATAAGGAATTTCAGAAAAAATACGTAATCCATAATCATAAGACTAAATTCATTATCTTCTATATGCATGTGACATGAAGACTATCTATATATCATGAAATAATGTAGTAACTGAATATTTTTAAAAGTAAAATTTTAAATGGTTTTGTATAAAACGAAATCAATGAATTTGGTAAGCTGAAAATAAGAATTCAATCCCCAAAAAAAAAATAGTAATGAAATATATATGGTGATTCATTATTCAAAACAATATAAAAGTTATATCATATTTTAAATAAGGTATCTATATTGTAATTATTATTAATTGAATTAATAAGTAATTTTTAACCATGAAATAAAATATGATGCAGAAAGACAAATTCGTGGTCCTTTTTCAGAATGTGAATGGTGGTATTTTTCATATAATATATAGAATAAAATACAAAAAATATAGCTTTTTTATGAAATAATGTTTCTATCAACATGTGTGGAGTTTGAAAAAAAAGAAAAATAGTGAAACAATATTTACATTTTAATATATCAAATTATATTTATTGAAATCGACATCATTAAAATTTTAATCAATATTTCTTTTGAAATGTTTTGAGAACATGTATAAAAATAACATGTGAACCAATATATATTATATTATAAAATATTAATGTAAAAAATAATAATATTTTTTTGAAATTTAATAGAATGATTTATTATGGAATATATGATTTATTCTAAACTATGTTATATTTTTGTGGAGATGTAAAACAATAAAATAATATAAACTTGGTGGAAAATTATAATTCTATAAAAAAATATGGAAGATGTAAAATATAATATCCTCGTTTGATATATTAAAATAACATTAAAATGTCATAGTTATAGAGGAATTATTATGAATCGGGGAAACAATTGGATTCAAGAAATCCCAATAGGAATATCATAATATTTGATTTTATATTTCTAAAAATTTGATTTTATGAGAATAAATTGTGAGTAGCTAGATTAAAATGTCCAAATCCTCTATAATATAACTATTGGGTGAAAAAAATAATAGAATTTGGAAAAATATGATGAACAGTTTTTAAAACACAATAAAATTTTATTTAAGATATGAAAATAACTTATATTTACTATCGAATTCTCCATAATTGATATAACTTATTGTATAATAAACAGTTCCCTATTAAGAAATTATTTTAAATCCTTATTCATATTAGTTAAAATTATTACACATTAATTATAGTCGTTCTTTAAAATGTGATATTTTCTTATTCTCTATTTTCCTAATCAGATATCAGTAATAATGATTGTTTGAATGATTTTCATAATTTCACTGTTGATGCCATAAATTGATACCATGTTCATAATTAAAAAATTAATTATGGAACTAGAATATTTCTTCCACATTGTTTATGTTATAATAATAAAATTCATTTATATATCTATTTATTATTCATGATGATGAAAGGACTGATGAACCTATATTTTTTATTTTTAATAAATTAATAATGGAATCAAAATATTAACTTAAATTTTAAAATTACAATTCCCAATCCAAAACAATATGATTTATATATTAATTTTATAATGTAATATTTATATTGTTTCAATAAAAATCTGTTAAAATAATATTTTGCAACCGTTATGTAGGAGATTAAACCAACCTAAAAATATGTTTTAACCAATAGATGAATACAACAGTGATCTTATTATAATTAAATAATTTTTGAATAACGGTGATACAATTAATATTAAATCAAATTGATAAATAAAAATTTATAATATGTGGATATATAAGGTATGATAATATTCAATTAGAGTGAAAAAATAAATATTTTTCATTCTATGTATGCTTGTTTTAAAGAGGTAAATATAAAATGAAATCTTTTTTTTGATAGAATCAATTATTAATTATTATAGAATAATAATATTATCATAAATATCATATTAATTTATTAAATTTGTATTTATAACCATCAATTATGACAAACCATTAAGGGTCAACTAGACATGTTACCCGAGAGGGTCTGCTATGTAGAGATGTGCAATAAACAAGGACTAATCATATATAAAAGTAAGGATTAAGAAGAGTAAAAGATGTAATAAATGAATTAAAAAAATTATCCATATATATCTGTTTCAAATATGAAAAACTCAAAAAAATACCTTACAAACAATGTACACATGTGAGCAATTATCGTCACCAAAACATCTTCTTATAAAGATGATGATAATAAGTGAAACTAGAATGCTAGAAAATGCCCTAAAAATTATATGGTTCACAATAAAACATTTATAACATCTCAAAGAAAAAATTATGGTTTGGAAATTAAGACTAACCATATTTAACAATAGA
Source organism: Viscum album (assembly GCA_963277665.1). Taxonomy (NCBI): domain Eukaryota; kingdom Viridiplantae; phylum Streptophyta; class Magnoliopsida; order Santalales; family Viscaceae; genus Viscum; species Viscum album. The sequence continues at coordinate 37,245,258 of OY728152.1, forward strand.
TTTCATAAATCCTATAATATCATGAGTGCAATATTCCTAGTATTAAAAAACTTCTAGTCATTCAATTATTTTTATTAAGACACGTAATAATTATAATTATTATTTTCATTTTCCTAAAAATAAATACATTTTAATAGTGTATTTAAAATGATAAATACATTTATAATGAAAGAAATCATAATCAAGGACAGCATTGGATACACCCTATAACAACCCTTACTTTACATACATGGTTATTACTTCTGATTTGAATAATATTTATTAAAATATACAAAAAAAAACCATGAAAGGACCATATAGGTATAGTGTCTTTAGAAACTGGGAAAAACGTTGTCAACTGGTTCATAAATAATCTACATTGTCTCCCATTTATTTCATCATATTTAGAGTCCCTTTTGGCATATCCTAATTAATACCCTTCTTCCTGACCCAGGGAAAAGAAAACGTACAAAAGGGTGAGCTCAAATGCTCAGTAAGGTTAAACAAAAGAAATATCTATCATATCATATTCATAAGAACATAACATTTTGAAAATCTTAACCTGTAAAAGAGATCAAAATTTCATAACATGGGATTAATCATAGTAGTGAAATTTAATCCCAATAATCATAACATAAAAAATGAAAATTTGTGGAATACACACATAATCGTAGAAAATTATTTCATATTAGTCAAGGATCATTTCCAAGACCATCATAGTGGACGAAGTCCATTACTGAACTGAGTTCACTCCTCGTTCCAGCCCTGTATCACTGAACCAGATTAACTTGATGTTCTAGCAATGTCTATCTCATGAGATATAAATCTTTACCCAATTATTTGGAGGGAGATATAGGTCATACCCATCTCATAATGAATCCATTCTTATGTGTGACACAAAATCATAAATCATACGTCATAGCATAACCCATGTAATAAAAATGGGATTCTTAAACATCATTCCATCAAAACATAATCCATATATAATAAAGGACTTCATAAAATAATTCCATCATAACATAATCAAATCAATGTAATAATAGGGAAATAAATATAACCCTAAATTATCTTAGATGGAAATTAATTTTGATAAAACACTTGAATTTCATTCTTGAGGAAAATATCATTTCTTCTTAAATTTTTTTCCTTTTCTCCAAATATCATGAAATTTTAAAATAAATGGATTAAGTTGAAAATAAACTAGTAAATGTGTGTATGAATCTTTATATAAATAAGTAGTTATGAAAATGTAAAAACCCATTCATGCCGTATAAGTTAAAAAAACATTCTTCTCATACTTTTTTCGAGAAAGTCAAAAAGTTTCGTGTATGGTAAACAAAAGAAATATTCCTTTCATAACATGTGGTAAAAGTAAAAAAATGGGTAAAAATGACTTTAAAAATTCATGAAAACACTTTTAGAAAACATGGACATTGATGATAAATATACCCCAGAAAATATTTACGATTAATCAATCGCGGATAAAAACAACATTGGAATAAGTGTCCCTTACCTTAGGTCTGATATGCTTCGTATGAATCTGAAACTCCTATATAATGGTTTAAATAATGTCATTGAATTATTCCAGAATCATATTCATGGTTATGATATCATATATGTTCACATTTTTATGTTCTTATAAGTAATATTTCATTGTTATTCATTATTCGGGTGTTCACTGTTTTATGTTCTTATGCATGTTTTGTCGAATGAATTATTATTTCTATTTTTAGGTTATAGATACACCATTTAATAAATGGTATTTTTTTTTAATTTATATCATATTTATTCATTAAATTCATTTATATAATTATTATTCAATTAAGATCATGTAAAACGAGTTGCATCACATCGTGGAGACGGTAGGTCGTACGGACGCACGAGCGATGATATCATTCCCATGATCGTTGAATTGTATTGAATTGTATGTATACTATTTCATAATCAATATCACTTTAAAAAAATTATATATAGATATTCCTTACATCATTATACCCATCCAAGTAAGGTGGTGGTGGAAAATAGATTACACCACGGCGTGGAGACGGTATTCCGTACGTACACACACGCAGTGATTTTGTTTTCCGTAGGATGGATAGAAGGTGAAATATGGTAGTTTAATATTTATAATAACATATAAGTATATTATGGATACTGATGTTATTACTTAATAATTCAACCACTAATGAAGATGAAGTATAAGAAGAAAGAAACTTGAAAGAATCGATAGAAGGTATTACCTCTTCCTCGAAGTGCCTCTTTGAAATTCCTCTTAGGGTACAAGAGTTGGTCTTTTGAGATGACCAGTACCTCTATAAGGTTTCTTGGGAAGAGGGGAAGTGAAATGGGCAGAGTTTGGATGAGCATCAAGGCTCAAAATGGTGTGAGGAGGCGAGGTAGGAGTTGCCCTTTTATAAGGGAGGAGAGGGGCACCTTTGGAAATATAAGAAATATTAATTTATATTAAATATCACCCCCACATAAAAACGTCCAAAAATGACTCAAATATGATTATTAAATGTGATAGGGTTGTAATTTCATCAAATTATAAAATTTAGAAAAGTTAGGAATTTATTTTGAACATTATCACCTTGATTTATCCTTATTTAATCTATTTAATTTTATTTCTGGAAATAATATTCTAAATTTTAAATCATGATAAATAATTACTTATATATTTTTAATTATCCATAATTGTATACTTTATTACATTTTCAACCATATAAATTTTAATTTATAATTTTTGAAAAAATATGTGATTTTTAAACAATTTTATAATATGTAATTTTTATAAAATAACAATAGTGTCAATTTTGACACTATTCATTTATTTGAATTTAAATAAAATATACACAGAATATATTTTAGAACTAAAACATTTAATAGATTCATAACATGTCATATTTACCTAGAAAATTATTTAATCACATTAAATAGTTCATATAATATTTATTTTAATACTTTTAAATTCATTTATTTGATATTTCTATCAATAAAATAACTTCCACATCACTAGTGTGTCATAATTAATGATAATTATTTAATTCTTAAAAATTCCAAATAAATTTATATGTGGTAGATAATTTTATTATATTTTAGTATAATATTTATATTCGAAGTTTCATGAAGTTTGTCACTAAATTAAAATTATTACAATTATAACATTTAAGAGAGTGACATGTTGTCGCTTTCTTTGGTTTTAATAATAATTATATTATTTCATGGTCAAAAGTCCATGAAATGAATCTAGTCCAACCCTTAGGTGATATGGGTCGACTATTATTCATACAATAGGATTTTGGAAAGTGTTAGGGTAATTTTATAATCTTATTTTTACACTTAATTACCGGATTTACCTATAACTGTAGTAAATAAAAATTACCATAGTTACTATTCATAATATCAAAAAAAAAATAAAAGTAACCTATTAACATAATTTGGAGCCACTAAATCCAAATATGGAATCCATTTTTCAAAATTCAACACACATAAGTTTCAGTAATTAATTTAAAATTAATCCTGTTGATAAGAAAATGGGTTTTAAAAGATAAAACATTGCCAAAGATTGAAATGTTTTTACCTATGAATTCAACGTAAAATTAAATATAATGACATAAATTTTATTAAATGGTAAAAATATATTCTATTTATACTTTAAAATCCTTCAATAATATTTTAACCATTTAAATTATTTTGATGAAAAATGTTTTTTTCAATTAAAAATTTGCGTATTTTTACAAATCATCAAAATATAAAAGTTATTAGAAAAGTATCAAAAATTTATCCAATGTAAATTTTTATATCATAATTAAAATGAATAATTTTATTTTGTCAAATTGAAATTATAAACTTTTCAGGAACTAGATTTAAAGTGGGTGTGCCATCGAAAGGTGAAAAAATGCATTTTTGAAAAAAATAATTCTTTTATCCGAAAAATGAATTCTAATGTTATAAAATTAAAAATGTTGTTAATACTATTTATAACGGCTACTTTATATAATATTTTAATAACATAGCATTGTTTAGTGAAACTCAATATTGCGTAAAACGCATTCTATCGATGAAGGTTTCTCTTGTGTATAACGTAAGACAAGCTAGTGTTGTGTGTAGTGAAAGATTCCATTGATGTTGCGTATAACATAAGACATAAAAAAAATATTTCTCATAAAATATCAGGTTGTTACATTCTACCCCCCCCCCAAATGAATTTTTCCCTCGAAATCCGTCACTTCGTAATAATTAGATGAGGATACCTCTCCCTCATCGTTTCCTCAAGCTCCCATGTAGCTTATTCTAATTAGTGGTTCATCCATAAAACATTAGCGAGTGGTCTTGTTACGTAGAAATTTTTCACTACGATCCGGAATCTATATTGTCTATTCTTCATAAAAAAGATCTTTCTCCAGCGGTACAACTTCTGTGATTAGTACATGTGAAAGATCAGGTATGTACTTTCTCAGGAGAGATACATGAAACAAATCGTGAACTTGAGAGAGATTTGGTGGAAGCGCCAATCAGTAAGCTAACTTCCCAACACGATCCATCATTTCAAAAGGACTGATATACCCAGGTCTCATCTTTCCCTTCTTTCCAAATATCATATCTCTCTTCCAAGGATATATTCATAAGAACACCTTATCACCCACTTCAAACTCTAGGTCTTTTCTTCGGTTATCGGCATAACTTTTTTGTCGACTCTGGTCTTCTATTATGTGTTGTTGAATATATCTGACCTTTTCTGTCATCTCATCCAAAAGATCAGGTCCTAATAGATTTATTTCCCCAAATTCATCCCAGCAAGTTGGCGTTCTGCATTTCTTTCCATATAGAGCTTCATAAGGAGCCATCTGAATACTGGAGTGAAAGCTATTACTATAAGAAAATTTCCCCAAAGGTAGGTATTGATCCCAACCACCTTTGAAATCCATAGAGAAAGCTCTTAACATGTCTTATAGAGTTTGAATTGTTCTCTCAAACTGAACATCTATCTGAGGATGATAAGAAGTTCTGAAACTCAACTATGTATCTAGAGTATGCTGAAGACTTCGCCAGAACATTGGGGTAAACCTCAGATCCTGATCAGATATAACAGAAAGTGGTACTCCATGCAATCTTACCACATCCTCTACATATCTGCTGGAAAGCTGATCCAGAGAGAAACATTCTCTAATAGTAATGAAGTGTGCCGATTTCGTAAGATGATCAACTATGATGCAAATATCATTATTTCCTTTGGTTGTTTTAGGAAGTCCGGTGACAATTTACATAGGGATGTTTTCCCATTTCCATTCGGGTATGGGGAATGGTTGTAACATACCATTAGTACTCTTTCAAGTCCCTATACATCTTCGTGCTTCTAGGATGAATAGAGAATGAAGAACTATGAGCCTCATCCAGTAGCTCCTTTAGTTCTGGGATGGGAGGAACACAAACCCGATTCCTGAACCTTATTATCCCATCACAATCAATGTTGAATTCAGGAAAATTTCCCACCATCTTTTGATACTCTACATCTTCTTTTTGTGCCTCTTTAATCATCACATGTATAAATGGTTGAACATTAATTTGTGAAAGATAAGATTTTTTCCCTTCCATTATAATTCCAAGATCCATCCTTTGTAAATCTATAAATATTGGATCTTTTGTGATCCTCATCATGGATAAGCTAGCATGGTCTTGTCGACTTAATGCATCTGCCACCTTGTTTTCTTTCCTAGGTAGGTAATAAATTGAGCAGTCGTAATCCATAATCAGTTCCAATCATATTCATAGGTGCATATTCATATCCTTTTGTGTGAAAATATAATTTAAACTTTTATGATCAGTATAAATATCACACCATTCACCATAAAGATAATTCCTAAAAAAAATTAATGCAAATACTAACATAGATAACTCCAAATCAGGATTTGGGTAATTTTGCTCATGGATTTTCAACTATCGTGAGGAATAAGCTATCACCATATCATTTTTCATGAGAAAACACCCCAATCCATTCCTGGATTCATCACTGTAGATCACAAACCTTTCTCCACTACAAGGCATTGTGAGCACAGGTGCACTGGATAACCTTCATTTTAACTCCTTGAAAATATCTTCACACTCCTCCGTCCAAACGAACTTAACTCCTTTTCGAGTCAACCTGGTGAGTTGATTAGATAACCTTGAAAGGTTTTTCACAAAATATAAATAATATCCAGCCAGACCAATAAAACTTCATATCTCAGTTATTGTTGTTTGTATCGGCTATCTTTCAATAACCTCTGTTTTTGATGCATCCACATATATCCCCTCTTTTGAGATTATGTGACCCTAAAATGAAACTTTTTGAAGCCAAAATTCACACTTGGTAAATTTGGCATAAAGGTTCTCCTTTCTTAGGGTCATTAATACAATTCTCAAGTGATCTTCATGTTCATCCTTGCCCTTTTAATAGACAAGAATATATTCTATAAAGACTACCACAAACTGATCATGATTGTCTCTAAAGACTCTATTCATTAGATCCATGAATATAGCAGGAGCATTAGTAAGACCAAATGGCATCACTATAAATTCAGAGTGTTCGTACCTTGTATAAAAATCCATCTATGGTATATCCTCCTTTTTGACCCTTAATTGATGATACCCGGAATGAAGATCAATCTTGGAAAAGTATTGAGCTCCACGTAATTGGTCAAATAAGTAATCAATTTGTGGGAGAGGATATTTTTTCATGATAGTGATCCTGTTAAGTTCTCGATAATCAATGCAAAGTCTCAGTGATCCATCTTTCTTTTAAAAAACAGAACAGGTGCTCCCTATGGTGATGCACTAGGGCATATGAATCCCTTATCAAGATTCTCTTGGAGTTGCTTCTTCAATTCCTACAACTAAATTGGGGCCATTCTATACGGTGTATTTGAAATGGGCATAGCACCCGGTATGAAATCTATTGAAAACTCAACTTCACGATTTGGTGGGAGACCTGAAAATTCCTCCAGAAAGACATCATCAAACTCCCATACAATGGGTGTATTCTTAATCGAGAGTTTCTCCCCAATCATTTGAGAGAAATAAACTTTATTTAGTGGAATCAAGACCTATAATATGGAAGAAATTTCCACTGGAAGGTTATGTTCATCCTTGCATCGATAGGTGATTGTAGATTGATCGAGAATATTAAATTTGGCTTCCCTTCTTTGGAAATTGATATGAGCTCCATATAAAGAAATCCATATCCATGACAAGAATCACATCAAATTCCACTGTAGGAAGGATCAGAAGATTTGCAGGAAGCACTTTCCCAAAAACATCAATCGAAGAAGAATTGTAAACTTTTGATGCGACGATTGTGCCATTAGGGGTTGTCACTAGTAACTCAATATCTAACTGCTGAGGTAATACGGCGATACCCTTAGAAAATTATTCCGAAATAAAAGAGTGGGTGGATCCAGAATCAAAAAAAAAATTGCTACTTTAGAGTGGATGGTAAGTGTACCTTTCACCACTTCGTTATCATACTCCACATCGCCAATAGAAGTTACATGTGACATTCCATTGTCTTTGGGCTTAAGAGTTTGTTGACGTTGATCATCATCAATTACCCTTGGATTAGGGCATTGATTGGCATAATTCCCCTTTCCTTGAACTTGGAACATTGAAGTGTAGGAGGTGCATTCTGTGTATCCCTTTATTTTTTCGCGTCATTAGACATCTTCTTCCCATTATTTCGACATCCAATTGCCCGATGACTTTATTTTCCACACATAAAACATTTACATGTCCTTTTAATACAATTCCCTCCATGTTTCTTTCCACACTTTGAGAATAATAGAAAACTCATCTTCTTTTCATTGTGGTCTTTAGATTTCCCTTTGAATTCCATTTTCCTCTTCTTATCAAACCCATATGACTGATGGCTTACCCTAATCTCCATCTCAACCTTGAGATCACATCAAACATTTTCCTCATAGCTATTGAAGTCCCTTATGGCTAACGCCCTTTGAAAACTTGGTTTTATGCCACTAAAGAATCGATCGATCTCACTCTCAGGTTGGATAATAATTACGGAAGTGTACCTTAAAATTCTTGTAAAATTTTCTTTGTAGGTACCAACAGATTCTTCATCCTTTATCTTCAGTTCAAGAAACTCCTTCTCCATATTTTTTCGAAGAATATGAGGGACGTACTTATTGGAAAATAAGTTCTTGAACTCGTCCCATTCCATGGACTCAATTTCATCCCTTTTCCTCGTATTCTTAATAATATTCCACCATTGATCAGCTTCACCTTCCAAATGATATACTTCTAAGATGACTTTATCATGTTCAGAACATTACAGGACTGAAAATATCATTTCAGTGGTACTAATCCATTGTTCAGCCACTAATGGATCAGAAGACCCGCTGAATGAAGGTGGATGCTGCCTCATGAAGGATTCAACAGAATGTTTCTCCTTCCTTTGCTCGTTTGGAAGTCCTTCATGATTCATAGCTTGATAATGTTGGGTGAGAATGGCTACAAGATTTTTCATTCCATCTCCCATAACATTTGGTTTCTCTAGGGGACAATCATTGCATTGCCCGTCGCATTCAGCATTAACACGGTTCCTTGGGTTCCAGCCATTGACAGAACCAAGAAGCATAGTGTGAGAAACACAAATAATAATAGGAAAACCACATAATCAAGAATAAAATTTCACACTTTAGGTCTTATCATAGGTTGTTCAAGGCCATTTCTAAAACACTAATATTTTGTTCTATGCTTCGACATATCCTTAGGGTTCTTACTAAGGCTTTCACATCCTAGTTTCCACAGGATGACTATAACCTCCCTTTGATACTAACTATAACGACCCATACTTTACATAAATGGTTATTACTTCAGATTTGAAGCATATTTATTACAACATATAACAAAACCATGAAATTACCATATAGGTATAGTGTCTTTAGAAACTGGTAAAAAAATAAACAACTGGTTCGTATATCATCTATATTGTCTCCCATTTATTTCATCATATTTAGAGTCCCTTTTGGAATATCCTACTCAATGCCATTATTCCTGACCTAGGGAAAATTAAACATAAAAAAGGGTGAGCTCCAATGCTCAGTAAGGGTAAACAAAAGAAATATAAATCATATCATATTCATAAGAACATAACATTTTAAAAATCTAAACCTGCAAAAGAGATCACAATATCGTAACATGGGATAAATCATAGTAGTGAAATGTAATACAAATATTCATAACATAAAACATGAAACTTTGTGGCATACACACATAATCATAGAAAATCATTTAATATTAGTCAAGGATCGTTTCCAAGACCATCATAGCGGACAAATTTCATTACTAAACCGAGTTCACTCCTCATTCCAGCCCTGTATCACTGAACCAGATTAACATTCCATTCCATCCATGTCTATCTCATGAGATATAAATATTTACCCAATGCATTGGAGGGATATATAGGTCCAACCCATATAATAATGAATCCATTCTTATGTGTTCCACAAAATCATAAATCATACATCATAGCATAACTCATGTAATAAAAATTGGATTCATAAACATCATGCCATCATAACATAATCCAAATACAATAAATAACTTCATAAAATAATTCCATCATAACATAATCAAATAAACGTAATAAGAGGGATATAAAAAGAACCCGATATTATCGTAGATGGTAAATAATTTTGATAAAACACTTGAATTTCATTCTTGAGGAAAATATCATTTCTTCTTAAAAAATGTTTCCTTTTCTCCAAATATCATGAAATTTTAAAAGAAATGGATTAATATGAAAATACACTAGTAAATTTGTGTAGGAAGCTTCATTGAAATAAGGTGTTATGAAAATGTAAAAACACGTTCACGCGGTATAAGTTAAAAAAACATTATTCTCGTACTTTTTTTGGAAAAATCAAAAAGTTCCTTGTATGGTAAATAAAAGAAATATTCTTTTCATAACATGTGTTGAAAGTAAAAAATGGGTAAAAATGACTTTAAACATTCATAAAAATACTTTTATAAAACATTGACATGGATGATAAATATACCCCGGAAAATACTTACGATTAAACAATCTTAGATAAAAGAGATATTGGAATAATTATCCCTTACCTTAGGTCTGATTTTCTTTGTATGAATCTGAAACTCCTGTATAATGGTATAAATAATGTCATTGACTTATTCCTGAATCATAGTCATGGTTATGATATCATATATGGTCACATTATTATGTTCTTGTTAGTAATATTTCATTGTTACTCGTTATTCGGGTGTTTACTGTTATATGTTCTTTTGCGTGTTTTGTCGATTGAATTCTTATTCCTCTTTTTATGTTATAGATAAACCATTTAAAGAATGGTATTTTTGTAATATATATCATATTTATTCATTCAATTCATTTATATAATCATTATTCAATGAATATCATGTAGAACGAGTCACATCACATCGTGGAGACAGTATGTCGTACGTACGCACGAGCGATGATATCGTTCCCATGATCATAGAATTGTATTGAAGTGTATGTATAATATTTCATAATCTATATAAATTTAAAATAATCATATATAGTTATTATTTACACCATTATACTCATCCATGTAAGGTGGTGGTGGAAAACAGATTAGACCACGGCGTAGAGACAGTATTTCGTACGTACGCACGCGCGGTGATTTCATTTTCTGTAGGATGGATAGAAGGTGAAATAGGGTTGTTTCATATTTATAATAACATATCCATATATGAGGTATACTGATTTTATTACTTCATAATGAAACCACTAAATAAGAATAAGTAGAAGAAGAAAGAAACTTGAAAGAATCGGTAGAAGAAATTACCTCTTCCTTGAAGTGCCTCCTTTGAACTTCCTCTTAGGGTACTAGAGTTGGTCTTTTGAGAAGACCAGTACCCCTATAAGGTTTTTAGGTAAGTGGGGAATTTAAATGGGCAGAGTTTTTCCAAGCATCAAGGCTCAAAATGGTGTGAGGAGGAGAGGGGGGAGTTGACCTTTTATAAGGGAGGAGAGGAGAACCTTTGGAAATATAAGAAATATTAATTTATATTAAATCTCAAACCCACTTAAAAACTTCCAAAAATGACTCAAATCAGAATATTAGATGACATAGGGTTGTAATCTCATAAACTAATAAAATTTAGACAAGTTGGGAATTTAATTTAAACATTATCAACATGATTTATCCTTATTTAATCTATTTAATCTTATTTGTGGTAAAAATATTCTAAATTTTAAATCATTATAAATAATTACTTATATATTTAGAATTGTAAAAAGTTTTATAATTTATTAAATTTTAGACCATATAAATTTTAATTTATAATTTTTAAAACTTTTTTTTATTTTTAAACAATTTTATAATATGTAAGTTTTATAAAATAACGATACTGTCAATTTTGACACTATTCATTTATTTGAATTTAAATAAAATATACATGGAAGATATGTTCTAAATAAAAGATTTAATAGATTAATAACATTTCATATTTACCTATAAAAATATTTAAGTGCATTAAATAGATCATATAATATTTATTTTAATACTTTTAAAATAATTTATTTGATATTTCAATCAATAAGATAATTTCAACATCACTATTGTGTCATAATTAAGTTTAATTATTTAATCCCTAAAAATTATAAATAAATTCATATGTTGTATATAATTTTATTAGATTTCTGTATACTATTTATATCCGAAGTTTCATGAAGTTTATAACTAAATTAAAATTATTACACTTATAAGATTTAAAAGAGTGACATCTTGTCACTTTCTTTGGTTTTAAAAATAATTATATTATTTCATAGTAAAAAGTCCATGAAATGAATCTAGTAAGACCCTTAGGTGATATGGTTCTACTTTTATTCATCCAATAGGATTTTGGAATGTTTTAGGGTAATTTTATAATCTTATTTTTACCCTTAATTACCCTATTTACCTTTAACTGTAGTAAATAAAAATTAGCATAATTACTATTCATAATATCAAAAAAAAGTAACCTATTAACATAATCTGAACCCAATGAGTCCAAATATGAAATCCATTTTTCAAAATTCAACACACAGAAGTTGCGGTAATTAATTTAAAATTAATCCCATTGTTAAGAAAATGGGTTTTAAAAGTTAAAACATTGCCAAAGATTGAAATGTTTTTACCTACGAATTCAACGTAAAATTAATTCTAATGACATAAATTATATTAAATTGTGAAAATGTATTCTATTTATACTTTAAACCCAATAAATAATATATTTTAACCATATAAATTATTTGGATGAAAAAAGCTGTTTTCAATTAAAAATTTGTGTATTTTTACAATTCAACAAAATATGAAAGTTATCAGAATAGTATCAAAACGTTATCCAATGTAAATTTTTATATCCTGATTCCAAAAAAGAATTTTATTTTTTCAAATTGACATTATAAACTTCTCAAAAACTAGTTTTAAAGTGGGTGCGCCATCAAAAGGTGAAAAACTGCATTTTTTAAAAAAATAATTTTTTTATCCGAAAAATGAATTCTAATGTTATAAAATTAAAAATGTTATTAATAATATTTATAACGGATAATTTAAATAATATTTTAATAACATATCATTTTCTAGTGAAACTCGATATTGCGTACAACACATGCTATCGAGGAAGGTTTCTCTTGCGTATAACGCAAGCCAAGCTAGTGTTGTGTGTAGTGAAAGATTCTGTTGATATTGCATATAACATAAGACATAAAAATATACTTCCAATAAAATATCAGGGTGTTACACACCCTCATTTAAGAATCTTATAATTTAACCCTGAAATTTCAATAAAATTTTAAATACGTCGTAAATGAAAATGTATATAATTTTCACTTTAACCTATTCGCATAAAAGTTATATATAAATAGAAATCCATAATCCGTGCAATATGGTGGATAAATCTAGTAAAAACTAGATTGTGATTAAATTAATATCTACAAATATCCACATCCACGAAAGAAAAAATATTTTATACCCAATTCCACAATTTAGTCTATAAATTGAAAACATGGGTTGAATAATACAATTTTTCAATAAAATCACCATTAAAAAACAGCATTTATTTCCTCAAAAATCAAACTAACTAAATTTCAATCAATATTATGGAATAAACCAATGTAATTTTATATAAAATAATCAATTAATTTGAAAGATCAATTTTATGGAGAAAATTACCTTAGGAATTGAGTGAAATCTTAATACCTATGGAAATGGAAATCTATAATGAATAGAACTATCCATCATGATCCTAAATCCATATGAAACCATAAAAATATCCATCCAACCCATTATATCTATCATCTCTATCCTATTAGGGATCCAAAAAGTCATGTTTAGGATAGATCTATAATTGATGATATTATGGCATATGAGAGAGAATAAAAACCCAAACATACCATGAGATATTTATCATGAATAATGGAAATTCATCATTATTTCATAGGAAAATGAACCTACAACATTGGAAAAGGTTTAGTTCGAGCATAATGATGATTATGATGAAATTAGGAATAAAAAATATCAATTTAATATCTTTAAATTCTATTTTTTAAGGACATAGAGCTAAGAAATTTTTTTGGATATACTATTAAAATACTATGCTCTAACTAGGCATGGTTATATTTCATTGAATATATGGGTGCACTTATTTATAGAGATGGATCCCTAGGTTTGGTAAACCCATTATAAAAACATGTAATACACCATGAAAATCACTGAGGAACAGCATAGATACCTTGTGGCGTGGAATGTCTTACTAAATATGAACAAAATGAGAAACAATCCTATGTAAATATACTCTGTAAAAAATGGTTATCGCATGGTTCATGATAATAATTTACCAACTGCGGTTCTATCCTATATTTGAAAAAAATTCTCTTTTTCAACCTCAGTTCACCAAAACCTCTTTAACAGGCCCAGTATACTAAATAAAAATAACATAATCTATATATATGAAATAGTGCACATCAAAATTTCCCACAAACTGAATTCTATATATCCATAGAAAGTTATCACATTTCAAGAATAGAAAGAGTAGAAAATTTATATTACCTCAAAAACATATATCATTCCCATGTATTATTTCAATCCCATCCTTGCGTGCACAGTTCAAATAATAATGATTTTTTCTTATCGCAAACCACCTTATCATGAATATCAAAACTTTACACTACTATCTCAACAGTAGTTGCGTCAGCCTCAAGATTAACATTATACGATTGTGTCACATGAGGATGATCTATCTGACACCTCCTCATTTATGAATCCAGAAACATTTCACAAATCAAAGACAAACAAGATGATATGAAAAGATGATAGTCCACAATTCATGTCCATATGTCATCTAAAATGGGTCCAATGAACCTCTTTGTCAACATACCATATTAACTAAATGAAAATGTCCTATGTGAGGTGGAATAGAAAGAATATCTTATCACCAATCAGAAACTATATAGTGTGATAATGACGTATTGTATATGATTTATGATGACTTTTTGTAATGAAAAATTTCTTCAAGGTCAGCTAAACAATTTCAATCATCTTTAAAAAATACTCCATCTATCATAAGACTTCTCTCCAAACTCTAAGAAACACAAGGGATATCTATATGACCAATATTATTATCAAAAATGGGATAAATATTTTTTAAGTACAAGTAACGATTATTACAGTAAAATTTGATATGTAGAATATTCCCTTCCCAAGAACCTTATAAATCATTCACACATTTCCAGATCGTGTATTTAAAAATAAGAATTACTCCCTTTGTTCATCCATATATATATGGAAGACATGTTATTATAAGTTTCAATTGTGAACCCATACCCTCCATAAAAAAATTTATATCCTTTATGGGAACCTCATGTCTCTATCAGAAAAAATCTAAAAGGGAAACCCTTGAAGTCTAATAATATTCATATATACATGTTCATTATATGTTTTACCTTCATAATATCATTGATGAAGTGGAAGTGAACTAATTTCATTTGTAAATCAATGATCACCCAAATAACATTCATACTACTAGGTTTCCATGGGAAAAAAACTCTCAAATCTATAATATTTTCATCCCCAATAAATATAGAAATTGGTATGTAGTATAATAAACATTCTAGTCTCTTTTCAATGCCTTAATTTGATAACACATATATGTCACTATGTAAAAAAATCATAGATCTAAATCTTTATCCCAAATAACCAATACAATCATTTAAAATTAGTATTTATCTTGGTAGTCCCTCAGTGCTTGAACCAGAAATATGGGTAACCATTATCCATCATTTGATGCATCAAATAATTCAAAATGTCCAACCTACATTGTAATAGAAAAGGTCCAGTGATAGGCATAGACAAATAAACAGAAGACTCACATCTATTTAGTGTTTCACTAATATTAACAAAATAATCTAATAAAAAATTTGTAGGCCAAACCCATTCATTAAATGAGAATTCATCCTTAAACAAGGCTAAGAACACATCCCCTAAAGCCTCTTTGTAAAAAAAATCTATAATACTATATTTTTTTCATTTTATTATAATTTAATTAAATATTTAAATTCTTTGTCTTATGCAATTATGAAAATAAATAATTTCTTTTAATATTCATAATTTTATAAATATAATTTCATATATTTTCATATTGAAATGATTAATTTTAAATTTATAGAATTTAACTATGAAAAATATATATTTATTATTTTAATTCATCATTTTGAAATTATCATAGTTTCATTTTTTTATAATTTTCTAAACTAGTTTTATTTTTGGTGGATAGAAAAAAATACTGTTTTTTTAATTACAATATTTTTTTATTCTTCAAAATAATAAAAATGGTATTATATTTATAAAAGTATAAAATTAAAAAATTATTATATTATAATATAAATATTTACAATGATAATTATGAACATAATGATATCTTTTTTCATGATATGAATAGATGCCTTTGTTAGAGATGACGCAGTGCCTACACAGTAGTGATAAAGTACAATTTGGAACTATAAATATAATAATTATGATCTAGAAATTATATTAATGAAATTTTTATTAATTATTATATATAATTCAGGTTTTTTATAATATTTTATAATTTTTTTTTATATAACATTACTGTTGTCCAAATTCTTGTACAGTGATTGCATACGGTAAGAATAGTCAAATTAACAAAAAATGATGTTTTCTTCACATTGATATGTGTAAATATATATAATTAACTAAATAAAATGATTATATTGAAAAAATTTAATATGTACTTATTATTGTAAATTATTATAAATTTTTATATATAAAAAATATCTTTATATCATCCATAATGCTAATGTAGTGGATGTGCAAGAAGATGATAAAAAAATAAAATGATTTTAAATGAAATAATAAAAACCATTAAATGACACAAATAAATGGATGAATCAAATTTTTTTTACAACTCTTCCATTCTTGTCCAAAGGTCTAATTAATAACCATTTTGAGAAACATGGATATGATTAAAATCATTATAATATTTTATTTAATAGAAATCATGTTGTTCACAATATGGTTTTCAAATAGTATACTATTTAAATATATGGGATTTTAGAAGACATTGTTGAACATAATTAGAATTTCTAAAGATAATAAAATTTTATAACTCATGAACATGTATTTATTCGTTGGAAAAAAATGAATACCTTAAAGGCTTGCACATTGACGATGAATTAATTATTTAATTAATGAAAAATACCATTAATATTTTAAAAACATAACACAAATATAATATGAAATTTTCAAGGTAATCCCTGAATCATCTAGATAAATATAAAATTCTTAGAATATAATTAATGTTTTTCCAATGTTAATATTTATTTTATGATTTTAAATTCATTGTTATCAATAGTGATAATTTGAAACAAATTAATTTTCATGAATAGAAAATATTATTAAAATATATTAATATGAACTAACCATGAATAATGATAAATTAAATATTACTATGTATTGAATGTTATATAATATTGTTTTAGGACTTTTGGAAGTCTATACCCCTATATTAGACTTCTTTTATTTTAATAATTCTAAATTATTCCTAATATTTCCCCATCCCTCAATTATAAAATGTAGATCATTACTTCTCTTAATTTCATCACCATAAGCTATTTTTATCTACTCTCATATAAAACACATTTTCCCCACTTCCATAACCACATTTCATAGGTCTTACATTTGGAATGACACCATATTTTATTATGATAATGTGTTAAGAAAAGTTATTTTCTGAAGAAGAGGAAGATATAAAAAACTTATGTGATGAGTCAAACTCTGGGTAAGGGGATCGGTTTGAAGGAATTCATTTATTTATATAATTGTATAATTTCTAGTAAAATATCTCATTTTAAATCATTATAATATATATCTACATCATCCATAATTTTTATTGGTATTTTATGAATTTTATACATTATTTAGTTAAAATTTCAAAGCATTTGTGTTCAGGAATCTTAAATACGTAATTATATTCGTGAAAATGGATTTCCTCAATAAAAATTATTTTGATATTCAATGTTGTTATATTATTATTTTTGTCTAAAAATAATTCACATACGGGTTTTAATTGGTTAACATTTTTGTTAAGAATGGATGTATTATTTTAACTTTTTTAATAAAATTTTGAAACATGTGTATCAAATGGAATGATGTGGTTTGGGGAGTAGGCCCATGACCTCATTGGGACGTTTTCCAGCATTTGGTATGTCTATGTAGCTTTATAGCATTTTATTGACTACTATGTAACATGATTAATCCATAAAAATCTTATTTTCAAATGGAGAACACCAAATTATTGTTTCAAAAGAAAAATTATTGTCTATATATATGGTTTTCAACATAAAATAATTTATTTAAGGATATATAGAAATTTTGGGAAGACCATTTAATTTTGTCTAAAATAACTTATTTTTTAATTTTTTTCTATGTGGTAAATATTTCTAAAACAATCGTAATTAAATGTTTTGGTAGAACCCCATACTAGGAAGATTATTTCTCACTATATGTTTTAAATTTTTTATATTGGATTATTATATTTTCTATTTCTATGTGTTTCATGTAATAATGCTGCACATTTGATTATATTTGTTTAGGGTTTTCGTAAAAAACTTCTGAATTGTAATGAATTTGATTAATTATATAAAATCATGACCTGAAAAAGTCCATGGATGTATAAATCATGGTATCTTTTTAGATACATTTAAATTATGAAGAAATATATAGTATGATTTATTACAGATTCCTAGAGTTCATGTTAAGGTTTCACACTCTTCATCTCCCATGTTCATCTGAGCAATCCAAATCCACAGTAACCATTCTTCTATTAATTCTTTCAAGGCATGGTTGTGAACTTATATATTTAGAGTTTCAGTGACCACACTTCCTTTAATATTTTTATAATTTATTTCGAAATAAATTATTTGGATACACAATACCTAGAATCTTTTTCCTAGTTCAGATCCCTCTGAGTGAAAATATACATCATACTGCTACGATTAGAATAGAATATGAATTAATCCATGAATAGATAGTGATTCCATGTTTGGAGTGTAAAATGAGCTCTATCCACTCATGAAAATGTATAAGGTAGTTCATATCATGAGGTAATATATAGTTAGATAAATAATCAAACACAATACTTCCCTATATCAAGACACACCCCAAACCCAAATCAGAAATAATGTAGAACATATGTTACACCAAACCAGTTTTGGAGTGAATTAGAATTTTATATAATGCCAACCTCACCTTCATTTCTATTAATGGCGTTTGATATTTTCCTTCCCAATGAAAATATAAAATGATATGGGTTAAATATATCATTATAGATGATATCATGGAATATTCATGGTGGAAATGCCTCTAATGACTATGATATCACAATAAATTCCTAATAAGAAAAACAATTCTATGTCGATCCCATGAAATAAAATCCATTATATTTTTATGACCCACATGGATGACCCTCTTAAATATGACATGACGCACATATTTTTTTCTCTTTGATCAAAAATTAATATATTGAAATATTACAATACATGAAATTTATTGTAATGTTTATATGGATGTTATCCAAATGTTCTGGGATATCATCCTTAGATTTTGTGTACACTAAAATATCACCCTTAAACAAAATAAAAAATTACTAAATGAATAGATGGAAAACCTAGATCACAAATTCCATAAATACCAATGGATAATTATTGAGAAATGAGTGCATATTCAAAAACTCCAAAACACATCCCAAACAACAAATTTTGTCTTAGCAATATTATCTTATCATATTGTAAATAGGTGATCCCCTTACAATGGTTAATATTTGAAATCCATTAAGACTTTTCGTTTTGATCAATCATATAATCAATCAATATTAATGGTTATTTTTCTAAAGAGAAAATTATTTTATCTGGCAAAATTTGAATAATCTATGAGGCCTCTATCATCTTCCATAGTAAATAGTATAGAAAACACTAATAGTGACATTATATGATGAATAAATCAATTAACGTCATTTTAAATTAGCTATACATTATATTCCATCACCTCAGTAGGTTCCATATTATATGATTATATTGAAATAAGCATCACACCATATCACAATCTAGCCTAGGTACCTTGGTAACCTAATGAATGAAATGATCCTAAAATGGTTTGAATGTTGTTCAAAATCCCCAAGGGTTGGTGATTGGAACCTAAAATCGTACGATAGGAAAGTGGGAATTATTTTTTCCACAAACATTGTGCATGATGAAACAAATAAGTGTGTATACATTAAATACTCCATAGTGAGTTGTTTACTAGATTTTAAAATGTTATAAAAACACAAAATACTATAGAAACGTATTATAAAATAGGTAAAGAAACAATTTCCCAATGGACAGAACTCTTCAACCACAAGGATAAATATATATTATCACCTCCAAAGGGTTCATTATCCATTTTCAATCTTGGAAGAATATATTCTGAAAACACCCAATGGAACCAATAGGGTGTGGGATAATATCCCAATAGGGTCTCACCATGGATTATATAACAAGATTCTATGATATAACTATCTATAAAATTCATTACATTGTAATAAATATGTGTTATAGTTCAGATAATAATTAAAATAATTCACTCTTTACATTTCAAATAATGTAAATACAGTAAAAAATTGAAAAATAAAACTTCTATACGAATCCATTTATATAAATTCTAAAGCCATGTGTAAATTAGTTTAAAAAAAACGTCATATATTTAAAAAACAACAATGAGAAATATGGTTATCCGTAGAATGGTATTATAGTTTCAGAATATGGGATCCTCACACATGAGAAGGCGATCATGACAATATATATATGCACACATCTATCAGAAAATGGCCAAAAGAAACTCATCACCATCTCATCGGGGATGCGAATATCTTCAATATGTTTTTTTTTCGATTGTAATGTTTCAAAATTAGTGACATCCCATCTACTCACAAACAAACTAGGACATCATGTGATATAATAAAAACAAATGATGTAAAAATTATTTTAAAACTTTTTGAAACAAAATTAATCCCATTCCATAATTCCAGTATCAACATTTCTATTTAAATCCTAACAGACTTGTTTTAAATTAAAATATGCTTTATTCAAAGATAAAACCGTTGGGTTTTTAGTAAAACCATTTCAATCCATATTCTCAAATATAATATTAAAATAAATTTAATCAAATTAATTTTTTAATTTCAATTGAACTATTACAATTTCAAAATTCCCTATCCACATCCCAAACACACCCTAATTCAATAAAATTGGTCATTCTCCCCAATTTCATTCT
Organism: Viscum album; assembly: GCA_963277665.1. Taxonomy (NCBI): domain Eukaryota; kingdom Viridiplantae; phylum Streptophyta; class Magnoliopsida; order Santalales; family Viscaceae; genus Viscum; species Viscum album. The sequence continues at coordinate 37,266,098 of OY728152.1, forward strand.
AACACAAATCAATATCCCCAAATTCAATGGAATTGTATTTTTAATAAACTAATTTAAAATAGTTTTAATAAATTGACTTAAAATATATCAATATAAAATAAATCAATCATTTCTAGTTTAATAAAATTTGGCTATCATAACAAAACCACATAACAATATCACAATTGAACAAAATCAAGAAATGTAACGAACCAACAATAAGGTGTATGGAGAAGATCTAGGAGCTCAAAATATAATCAATATTAAAATACCCTAGGTTTTGATAGATAAAAACCAATATGATATATCAAAATACGTGGTGGTCAAGATAAATAAATGAAGATATAGGGACAATGGTTACATGAAAAGTCATTCCAAAATTTTAAATTGAATTCCATTATTGAATTTAATGGCCCAAAATGTTTTGAAAAAACCATAAACACCTTGGAATGGATCTTCTGTTAAGAAATAGGATTTATGGAGAGGAGGAAATTGAATTTATAGCCAGTCATTTTATTTAATAAGAATACATTTTTCATTACAAGATGTTTAACCCCATTATAAGTCCTTTAAATGAAAATTACTAAAATATCAGAAAACCCCATATCATTTTGTTAAAAATTAATTAATTATTATTTTTTTATTTACATGTCCTGTAAACTTATTACACTATGTATAACTCTCTATAAGGATACAAAACCAATTTATTTTATAATTAAAATACTACAACTCTATAACATTACAATTATAGGTATTATGATGCATCCTTCTCAGCCCTACCTAGATAACAAACATGGAAAACCATGAAATTATTTAAAACATACCTATCAAAAAGGTAATGGGATATTAATACCACACAACCATAAAATAATTTTTCACCGAGAAACCCTATCATGAATAATCTATATGAAAAAGTGATCCCACTACACTCTCATCAACACCTCGTACTCCCATGTCTAATTAGAATATTAATCATTCTACCAAAGCACATGGACCAAAGGTATTAGCCTCCCATGAATTACATTGTTTCGATAATCAACAGTCATGATTTTCCCTTCATTTATGAAAAAATATGTTTCAACCTCATGATCATTCAATATTAGAACATGAGATGGATCAGATATAATCTTTTGGATCTAAGATACATGGAACATGGAATTTATCCATGTTAGGTATTGTGGAACATCTCGATTGTAAGAAACACTCCCCACCCACTTGACAACCTAAAAAGGACTCAAAACATGAGGATCAACCTTCCATTTCCTCCCAAGCTACCAATTACATACATGAGTTATAACATTCAAGAACACCTACTCTCTAACAATGAATTCTAATTGTGGGCTTTGTTGATCAGTATAAGTCATATATTGGCTCTGTGTAGTTAACCTTATCTAATTAATCAATAAAATATTAGATGTGATATCTTGAATGATGATCATTCCAAACAAGGTATATTCGCCATTCTTTGTCCAACAGAACAAATATCAACATGATTGACCGTACATGGCCTCAAAAGGACAAATTTGTATCATAGACTGGTAACTATTGTTATAAAAAAAATCAATTATTCCATTATGGTCATCTAAGGATCCACCAATATCGATAATAAAAGAACAAATAATTTCAGAAAGAATCTGTATACATCTTTCTATCTAGCCATCAAATTGTGGATGGAATGTCGTACACAAATATACCTAATATCTAAGTCCCTCCTAAAGAAGTCTCCAAAAGTGAGAAGAGAACCAAGGATACCTATCATAGCCTATACTATATTTAACTCAATTCAAATGAATGATCTCATTTATATAAGTATTTCCTAACTCCTCAAATATGGTTAGATCACAAATGGGAAAAATGTGATCCGATTTTGTCTACCGATTGATAACTAACCATTTCACATTATTCTTTTTATGGGTAAGTGTAAACCCACCGCAAAACAATTATAGATCACATACCACTTCCCTAATGGAACCAATTGTTCCTAAGGTTGACCTGAAGGATTCTAGTGCTCAGTAATTACATGTGGGCACATATAACAATGATATTTTTTGCAATTCCAGATTTATTACATGGAAACCAAAATCATTGATTCATATAATATAACATCTTCATAGGTCATAAGATCACATCCCACAAGGAGTTATGGAAATCCCCCATTATACCTTTATTTACCACTAACAACGCAAAAAATTTATTCTGGAAGCATTGAGTACCCTCATTGGAGAATGACTAGTCAGGCATATTCTACCAATCATAAAGAGAGTATATAATTCTTCAAAACACATCATAATTATGCCATTACTGAAGAATCATATCAAGATGAGTGAATGTGATTAGAACTCTATCTAATTTAACATCATCCTGTGTTTCCCAAAATCCAATATGTAACAATGGAAAATATCCATGAAGATCCAATATTTTAATGATTCTTTCACTTCATGGGTTATAAGGATCATTCTCAATTCATATACAATGATATTTCCTTTCCCTAGGTACAGGTGATGCAAAATTCAAATGAATATAGTTATCTAACCAAATTTTTCTGGAGTAGATTCAGATCTATTTTAGAGAATATATATATCAACCACTTCCCACATGAAAGAATAGTAAACCCTCTCTTAAAAGGTAATATTGAAATCTCTTAATATATTAAATCAAAACATAATATTTAAGGTCATGGGTTGGGTAACTATCCTCATGTGTCTTATGATACCGAGATCCATAAGAAATGTCATGATCATCTTGGATAATATTGTATCCCAATCCCAAACATGATGCATCACAAAAGATCACATATCATTACCTGACATCTGGATGAGTATACACTATTGTATTAGTAAAAATATGATTTATATCAGCAAATTAATTCATACAATTTTCATTCTAAGATAACATTAATCCCTTCCAAGATAGAGCACTCTCAAGGGAATATAACTTTGAAAAGACACTAATGAACTAATGTTAACAACCATCTAAAATAAGTAATCTCATAATCTAGAAAAAAAATTCATGATTATCCCAATATCCCAGCATCCTTTACCTTTTCAGGAAAAACTGAAATATGATGTTCCTAAACCATGTGTCACAAATAATTCAATTCCAAAATAATAAAATCACATATCAAAATATCTTCCTAAATATACTGATTTCTAAACAATTTTATAACTACACTCAGATGATGCACATGATCCTCCACAAGAATAGAGTAAATGGATATTTCATCAATTAAATTCTCCATAAATGTATCAAGATACTTTTGGAAAATCCATAGAGTCTATAGGATATTTTTTTGATTAAAAGTCATTAGAGGTTACTCATAGTTTTCAGACCTACTTTTATATGATGTTGTATTAATGTTAGATTATATTATCCTCAACTAATGAAAACCATATCAAAGTTCAATCCTCGAGAACTAATTTACCCCTTCAAAATGATCAAATAGAACAACAATTTTCGAAAACATTTACCTATTCATTACTATGATTTTATTTATTTTTCATTAAAAACCCCAATGTCATTATGGACCATTAGTTATCATAGATAATAGAATTGGTGCCAGCCAAGATTACATACTCAGGAATATAAAATTTTTCTTTATAAGATCATACAAAAGAATCAACAACTCTCTCATTTTTGATGATTCCATATAGTTAGAAGGAATAGATACCAATTGAGTACTAAGGAAAAATAAATAGAAAACACTACCTCACGAACCAGTAGCATACCAAAGATGTCAAAAATAAAAAAACATAAAATTAGAGTAAAAATGGAGGGGTGTCACCACTAAAAGACCCTCACTCTAGATAAAAGGATAATAGAGACAACACATTCACCAAATCCACATAAGAATGTACAAATCTACATGAGATTGGGTCCCATTCTCCTAAAATGATACGATATACACCATAGATTGTAGTAAATAAGAAACATCGTAGATACAAATCTATATGTGATTTATTAGAAATGAGACAATCCATCCTAAATATGATGTCATGTATTTTCATGTTTAGAACAAAAAAACTACAATAATACTTAACAGTTGAATATTATAAAGTGAAATATGTACTATGTAGACCCTACTATCTCTTTATTACAAAGTCATCGGCAATGTCAATTATATATGAAAAAATCACCATATTAGGATTTTTCAAATTAAAAATATTTGTTGAAATAATTCAATGAGATTTTCCAGTATTAAGTAAATCATTCAATAATAATAATGTTATTTTTATTATTCATCTCATAGTTATAGGACCCATATATACTTCATCTAGAGACTCTTCCACTATGTGGAGGAGCTTCTTTCATGATGCTTGTGGAAAAAACCTCGCTGTCCCTAATTCATCATATTGAACTATAGTTCTAATGGGTATTGATGATCCCATGCATGTTCAGAGAGTGGAATAAACATGGATAAACATCTGCAGGGGACTAGAGCATCTATAGTATCCACATATTATTGGTTTCTTTATGAAGACCCTCTTCAAATTCCATTATATTCGACATAGGAATAAAATAAAAGTGCATGTACTGGGAACATCAATTGGTCTAGATAACATTTTCGTCAAGATCAAAGAAGGGAATCATCATGCTTCATGTTTCATTAATTGGAAATCACACACCCACATGGTTAAAAATGAACTCCTAAAAACCCTAAATTATCTTCCATGATTATTTCAACCATCAACTCTCTATCCATAAAATCATAATAAGAAGGGTTCATTAGAAAGAAAACTTAAGAAATAATATTAAATCTAATTCAATTCTCGACCTGATAAGTTATCATCTTCTCATTTAATATTAACATTGTTTAAAAATGGACTAGCTCAACAAAATGGTTCGTATACTCTCATTGGTTTTTCATAATTCTCATATCGGAACAACCCTAAATCCCTTCCAAATAGCATCGATTGTGGATTAAACTAGTATAGTGAAAGATCATTGTGTTCATTCCACTATATGCCTTTATGTTTCCTCACTTTCACCATTGTCTCCCACCACCTATTACTCTATCCCACTAGTATAAAGCTAGAACACATCATCATGATATCCTCATGTGTATCCAATAATTCAAATAAATTCCTTATCCCCATCAACCATTATTCATTCTCTTGATAATAACTGGAGCCTTTTAATACTGGTGATTTCTAGTGAAGAATATTTTGAGAAGAATTCTAGATAACATCCCTATAATGTTACATAGTAGTATACCAAATATGAACATCTAAAGGTGTATTTCAATGATCATTTACAATATACACAATCACCAAAACACAACTTGGGTCAACAAGTGGATTTTTTCACTATTTTTAATCAGTGTCCACCTAGATCAGATTATTATGTCTTCCTAGAGTCATGATGCTAGAAAACATCAGTAAGAAACAAGGAAGACATAAATTTTAATAGTTCAATAGAGAAACAAGTGAGAATTAATCCCAAAAAGTTATAACCCAATATTTGGAAAACAATCTATCAAAATCTAAATCCTGGAGAAGAGTATAACTAATCCGGAAGATATTTTCTCCAAAACAACACATGGTGACTTAAGTCTCATTGTAATGAGATATTTCTAGGAATTCAATTAAAACTACCTCTTAGGTCTTAAAAAGTTCACACAAATGCATACTGATATAATTGAAAGATGAGAAATCATCACATTTGATACATCTTTGCAATGAACTAGCCTTGTTTCATGTTTTATATTTACAACTAAGCTGATCATGAAATTGCTTGCAGGGAATTCACAATCCCCATAGGTCAAAGAGAATCACCTATAATAATACAAAATTGAAGTGGGAGATATTTTTTCCACAAAAAATTCAGAAAAAACACCAAATAATTCGATACGAATTCAGGGAAAAATCCATAAAGAGTATTATTATAAAATTCAAAAAACCCTAATCTACTATATAAATGTACTATAAAATAGTAGAAAACACATGTTCATATCTAAACAAGACACCAATTCCAATTATCAATAGAAACTACCACCCCCAAGTGGTATATTACCTTGCTCAATCTGGGAAGAAGGTGATCTACATAACATAAAGTGAAAGGTACATTGTGAGAAACAATCCTAGTAGGGTCTCATGATGGATTCCATAATAATATTCAATGATTTATCAAATGAATTAAATCATTCAATTTTAATAATATTTTTTTAGTTCATTGACTAATTAAAATGATTCATTATTTACATTTTAAATGAAGTAAACATATGGATCAAGAAACATTTTATTTAATCAATGGTATTAAATTGAAATGTGATTTATAATGATGTTTAAAACAAAAAATGGAATATAACTCAAGTACAAAAATGATAAATATGGTCATCATCCAAAAGGTATGATATTTATAAGATACTGAATCCTCACACAGACGAATGTGATCATGGAAGTATTTGTATACACACATCTCACTAACATTTTCCAATGGAGACACATCAAAATCCCAATGGTGATGTGACCTATTCTAAAATATTTTATTTACGATGTAAAAAATTGAAATGAGTGTTACCTAAATATCTCACTAAATAAAATGTCATTCATGTGAACTAATGTCAACCAATGAGGAGAAATTTAGTTTACAACTATTTAAAATACAATTTATCACATTACACAATAAAAATATTCTAATTTCCATTTGAAAACTATCAAAAAAAACTAATCAAAAAATGCCTTCTACTAAGTAAAAACCTTGGGGTTTCTATCATAAAAATTTTAAAACATTTTCACGAATTAATATTTTAAAAAAAAATCAATAGATTGATATCATATGTTAAATGAAACAATTTGAATTCCACAATTTTCTGTCAATTTTACAAGCACAGCAAAATTCAATGGAATTTTAGGTTTTCCAAATTTCATGCCAAATCAGATACAAATATTCCAATTCAATGGTATTGGGTTTTTAATAAAACAATTGTATAAAGCTACAAGAAATTTAATTTAAATGAAACAATTTAATTTTAATAAATCAATTTATAGTTAATTAAATCTTTCCATCATAACGGAATGACATACCTTTCTCAGGGAAACCCAATGCCCACAATGGAACCAGTAAACAAGAAAACTGGCATAAAAGATCATGGAAATTTTCTGTGAAACCTGATTCCACAACGTGGTGTTTAGATCTATCAATCCAATTATTATATATCAAATCACCTAGAGGTAAATAGAAAAAGATGAAAAGATAGAGGTAACTCTTACCCAAAATGTCACACCACAATCAGAACCTTGTATATTTGTTAAATGAAACATCATGTATGGGTTTGAGGGCTCCAAAATCATTTGGGTGTGGAACTTCGTTCGATATTAAGGAATTATAGGTTGGTGCCAATAGATTTGTCATCCTAGATTCCTGTTTAAAAACATAAAATGGGACTTTACATGATGTGTGACACAATTATGCATTTTCTAATTGATCAATCCCTAAATATTCAAAAAAACCAATTACCTTCTGTTAAAAATAATTTTTTTTATTTTATAATTTTCAGATCATGTAACCATATTACAAGTTGTGTACATACCCTTAATTATAAAAAAGAAATGGTTTTTATGCTGAAAATTCAACAAGTATCATACTTCACTATTAAAGGTATACTCCTAATTCCTTCTCATCCCTACCTAGAAAATGAAAAAGAAAAACCATGAAAATATTTAAAACATACCAATTAGAAAGGTAATCAGATATTACATAATATTTTATAGTTCAATGGTAAAGATAACCTGTTTATGTAATTATAAAATAGAAAACTAATTTGTGGGACCACTTGGCACACACCCACCACAGAAAGATATTGAATGAGAAAATGATAAAAAATGGATTCTGGGATCATCTCTAGAAATTGGAATGATGTTAAATCATATTGTGGATAAACATTTCCTAAAAAAAATATCTAGAATCCCACTCACTCTGGAATAAATTACTATCTCATTTAGGAGAATTAAACATTAATTAATCATGATAAATATAAATATAGGATATAAATAATATAATTAAATCCATAAATGTAATCTTATCATATATATTTAAATCATGTTATATGAAATTCAATAATACCATGAAGATGGTTATTATCACCTGACACGCTAGGGATTTAAAAAATTGCTTGAACCGATTTCAAATAGTAATGGAATGATCCATCATGAAGGAAAAAGATCATAACTCAATCCCTATATGATAGAAAATTATTATATTATAAACAAATGAATAGAACCTATATAAAATATAGAACGTACTATAAATGATGTAATTAAAATAGTAAATGTAATAAAATATATCCCTTCCTCAAATTCCTCTCATGAATACTCCAATGAATAAAGACATCCAATATCAACTCCTCCATAGGATTTCATATCCACTTAAACATCCCCTATAGACTGTGTTCAATATTCACCACCCTTAGAAATAAGAAAAAAAAACATGAAATCCCTTTGTTAGAGATTTCCCAACACTACTACCATGGGATGTCCTTCCAAATAAACAACTCAATTAAATGCATTATATATAATGATGATAAATAATTCAATCCATCACTATGAAAACCTCAAACACATTCTCTATAATATAGTTCTATTAAAATATTTCAATTTCTGGATTTTATATATATACCGATGGCCACATAATGTCAATCCAATCCTTACAACATCCAAATTATTGGATCACGTATATACCACATGATATTATACATTTAGATAAGTATATTGAGGAAGAAAATTTAGATAATCATTTACTTGAATTCATGTGTGTGTTCCTCACAGGAAACCCTTTTTTAATATTTCACATTATGAACTCATTAAAATTATTATAAAACCCTTATAGAAAAAAACATTTTAAATCATTGAAGATAAATCGGGGACAATGAAACATAATAATGGTTAACTAAAATCCATAGTATGGATAAATATAATCATTAAAAACAAAATTTAATCTCAAAAAATAATATGAAAATAAGGGTATTATTCTATGATCAAATTTAATTGTCATAAAATAAGAGAATTCATACACCAAAAGTGTGTGTCGTTTAACACGAATCATGGTATAATGATTTAAAAAAATCAAGATTAATGATACTAAAAAATATTGTGCCTCATGATTTCAATATTCAGGGAAAGAAGAATTTAAATACCATATAAAGTATAAGGAAAACATATTTTTATCATTGGATCATCATCTCTATAACCTAGTTTAAACATGTGTAAAAAATAAATAGATTACAGTGAAATTTATATTTGAAATGTACTAGTTAATACAGGTTTTTTGCCTCTAATGATACATAATATTTCCCAAATCATTATAGAACAATAATTTTATGTTGATCTTATATTCTTTGATAGGTTCACCTAGACCATCTCAGCATACCAATTATATTACATATTGTAGGCTAACCCGATTTTATAAGGGTATGCCATTCATATAAGCTTGATTACAACAATATATTATCTATAATAAAGTTTAAATTTTTCTATAAGATGCATAGGGATCCAACAAAAATCATTTATAATTTTCATATTCTATTATTGAAAAAAACCATTAGATTCCTTCACTTTTCCACAATAATAATAATGATTGGTCATTCATAGCATGAATAAATCCTGAAAACAACTATTTCAATTAAAATCAGTTAATTAATTGAATTAATTAATATGTATCATATCAATAAAATATATACGAAGTTATTTGTAATTAAAAAGAATGATGACTAATTATTAAAATTTTAAATACCATTTACAGATCATTAAATGAATTCAAGAGACAATGTAACCTTATTAGTTTTAAAAAAATATATAAAACACTGAAAACATTTCACCTTTAAAAGAATCCATTCTCCTTAAACATAACATTGAAAAATTATAATAGATTATTTACGACATTGAGCTGTCATGATTGTGGGAAATTCATATATTGTAATTAATTATAAATGTTATCATTATTTTGAAAACAATTGTAAAAAGTTATTTTATGCGTTACAATTTTTTGAAACACTGATGTTTCATTAGAAAACTATTTTAATTTTTAAGACCTGTAGTGGAACATTATATATTATAATGAAATTAAAACAATTTCTTTATTAAAATCTAAATTATCTTTTACATTTTGAGTATTAAATAATTAGGAGTAACTCATACATAGAATACCCATACATTAGAAGTGGGGACATATATATAATATCTAGTTTTTAAAAAAATATTTAAATTAATTAATTTTTTCTCTTCATGATTAGAAATAATTATTTTCCCCATAATGTCATCCCCATCTCTATTACCACACAAATCATACAAAAAACAATTAACATCATTTTAAGAGGATACCATATCACTAAGAAACATAATGAAATGAAACATTATGTCTTGAGGATACCCATAAAAATATTTTCCTAAAAACAAACAATTTCACATTGAAAAAAATCATATTTTTTAAAAGACCAATATCATACCTTTTTAAAATAAATTATTTTTCATGAAAACTCATTAGAAAACATTAAAATTAATATTGAAATAACATGGGATATCATTTTCCATATCATTCATAAAAATGGAGAAACCTATATTTTCATCCTCCAACTCTGAAGTACCCAAATAATTTGAGGTTATAATGTAGACACTATTACGTGGTTTATCATTTAACCACCTTTAATTATTTAACAATGTGACTAGTTTACCGTGGTTTACCACAGAACCACAAATTAGTGGTTTCTAATATTACCAAATATAATTATAAATAATTATCAAGAATAATTACATCGACATAAATCGTGAATGTTTTCATCAAAAAAATAATATTTTAAAAAAATAATCATTCCATTTCTAAATTATTTATTTTTTAAAAACATTGAAATTACAATGGAAAAATAATTCATTTTATTTATCCATTTAAACATGTCAAGTAAGAATCAAAATATTTAGCCAACATGAAAATTTTGAATTTATGTTAATTCCATATATATATAAATATCATTTAATTTTGAAGTTTAAAAATAATTCTTTTAATTATATTTTTAAATTAAATTCCATTACAATTATTATATCATTGAATTGAGCATCAATAAAATGAATCGATTATGTGTATCCATAATGAAACTATATTAAAATTTTAGAAAATCAAAAAAATTAAATAAAAATTCCCATAAAACATAGTCATATATTGGATATACTGTTTAGTTTATGACTAACCTAAATAATAGAAATTGGGATAATATTTCCCTTACGTTTGTTTCAAATTCCTTCAAATATACTCAAACGTCATCTTGAATATCAACTCATTAATGGACCCCTTATAGAAAATATTATTGGACTTTTTAAGAGTCTAAGATAAATTAAGAATGGGTACAGGGGAGAGGATTTGGTTTAGATAATACATGTAGATAGTCACATATTTTAAGGACAAACGGGGTGTTGAGAAGTGGTATTTATACTCGAGGAGTGCCAGTTTTTAGTGATTATATGATGTTTATTTTATATTTAAATCCAACCACATTTGGGATTAATTTAAAACAAATAATAATATTATAATTAATTTTTTAATAGGTTGGTTAGGTTTAAGAAATAGAATAACCACCCATTTATAGTAATAGTTTTTATATTTTTTAATATTTTACCTTTTACCATTAACATGTTTCGTTTTTTTACATGTCCAATGGTTAAATTTTTTCAAAAAATTGTAAATTTATTTCTACCTAAAAATAAAAATGAAAATAATGCCTAATTGACACCATATTATTTTAAATATTAAATCAATTTCCCTAAATTCCACTCCCATAATTTTACTAATTATATTTAAAACAAAACACTGGGACATGAAGAAAAAGATGGTCTTAAAGTAGTGTATTTTTAATGAAATTGATAATTATATTATAAACCTATGACTAAAAAAATAATTTTATTAAACTAATTTATTATTTAATGACATATAATACATAAATATAACTTAAAAATATTACCCATTATTTATTTTTTATATTAATTATTGTTAAGAATCATTATTTACTATGAAACGTTTTCTATATATGCTCTTTTCTAATAACAAAAATAATCTCATTCTAAAAAAATTTAAATTTATTAAAAAATTAATTAGATGAAATATAAAGAAATAATACTTGTGATATATAAAATAAAACTCAAACCATATTAGTACATTTTCATTTCTTAATTAATGGAAATTTTATAATATTTTTACAAAAAATAATTTTTATTTTTTCACTAAAAAATAGTTAAATATATTTATCAAACATTAATCCTAATATAATTTTACACTTCAAATAAAAAAAATAAATTAAATTTGTCAAATCGGTTTTTCTTAAGATAAAAATTAACTATTTAAATGTAAAATTATATTATAAGAGTTTAATAAAACTATTTTTTACTTAAGAAAATTAAATTGAATTTAAAAAATTATTTTAAGATTGATAATAATAATTTTAAAAAAAATTACATATGTACATGGGGTGTTACGTATCCCCCACCCCTCCTTCTACATATTACATCCATGAAATATTATTCACTGACATAACAAGTGGGGAAACTTTTCCATCATATGATTTTTAGATCACAAGATCCTTCATCGACGATATAGTTTATCCACAACACCTTAACATGGTGATTTAATTTGTTTCATAAAAAGTTATTTATATATTCAAGATTCTAAACATGTTATTCCTCAAAAGAATGTATATATTCTATCTGAAGAAATTTAGGTCTTAAAACATGATTTTAATATGGAACCCACTTTCATTACATCGAAACATGAAAAATATTATGTACCTTGGATAATCTCTGAAGCACATATAATTGGTAGGAAACTAATCTAACATTCCTTATGTATACATATTTTATAATGAACCATTGAAATAACATTCTCATTTCAAATAAATTTCTTAAAATGGTCTCACATTTCTATTTTAAAAAAATAACGATCTGTTATATCTAATGAAATAATATTCCACATGTAATATGCATAACTGGTCTTCCTCCACTAATATGTCTTAAATTGTTTCTGAATAATTTTAACTTTCTCAAACATTTACTCTACTAATTCAAATCCCACCAACATTACTACACAAAAAAAAATCATAAAATGATGGAGATCAACACATTTTCAAGTATAATTCCTTAAAAGTAGAAATTTGGATACATGAATGAGATTCTTTATTATAAGAAAACATTAAAAAATATGTTGATCCTTAAATACATGGTAATTCATTAAAAATCATGTTACATGAATTCCACATTCTTAAATTTTCATTTTCAAATTATATCAGGAGGAGTTCGAAATGAATTTAAAAAAAATAATATAGTTTTAAAAACATTAGAAGGTCTTTCCAAAAATAATAAGTGAACCTGTGATCTAGGTCAGATAGAATATGGACCAAAACGTAATGTACCCAAAACAAAATTTAGCATACATCCAAATACATTTTATCTAAAGGAATAGTATGTTTAATGTGATGAAAATTTTCATATTTGTTACATTTGTCAATAATAACAGAAATTTCAATATTGCATTGATATATCTTTTGTAGTCCCACAACAAAATCAAGGTATATATTTTCCAATTTTCACTCAGTAACTATATAAAACTGAGGCATCCCTTTACGTAATATTAATTCTTATTTTACCTTTTGTCATTTAAAACATTTCTTTGTAAAGTCATCAATATCTCTCATTATTCCATGCTACTGGTAATACTCATGAAGATATCTATACATCCTAGTGCATCCGTGATGAATAAAAAATTTGAAACTTTTAGATTTGGTTAACAACTCCTTCATCATCTGAGTATCGAAAGGACCACAAAAAATCTTCCCAAATACAAAGAATTAATTATGTATAGATATTAAATTCATGAAAAAAACCCATTTAAACAATAAAATAATTTCAATTAACTCATTGTCTTCATTCTTATCTTTCTTAATTATATCAAATATAGAAAATTGCACTTAAACAAATATTAAATTAGATTATGTCCGGATATACAAAAAATATAATAAAAATTTAGTCATAATATTCACCAACTAATAATGTTCCAACTCTTACATGGATAACTATTCATGATATTTTATACTCAAAGTATCAATATCTATTTTTTCTTTTCCAGGGTGGTAACGGATCACGAAATCATTATCCATAATCAGTTCCAATCATCTTCTCTTTCTAATGATCAACTCCTTCTGTGAAAAAATACATATAAAACATATATTATTAGTATATATTTCTCATGTTGATCTATGTAAATAATTCCTCAAAATTATTAAATAAAAAACCATATTAATTAATTCCAATTTATACATCGGACAATTTTTATCTAGATGTTTTAATTACCATGAAGCATATTAAATTACCTAATCATTCTCCTTAAAAGCTCTACCATGTAACATAAATTAATAATCATTGTAGATTACAAAATCATTGTTTGTTGATAGTAGGTCTAAAACTATATCTATTAAAAATATTATTTTTCCAAAAAAATCATCAAATTCATTTTTCCATAAAAATAAAACCCATTTTCATGTTAACATGGTAAGTTGATAAGAGAACCAGGAAACATTTTCAACAAACCACTGGTAATATCTAACTAATCTGAAGAAAATTATAATCTCAAAATAAAATTAGGTGTTGGGTATTGATCGACCACTTTTGTTTTAACAGGATCAACTGTAATTCCATATTTACATAAAATGTGCACAATACAAGAAATCATTAGTAACCAAAAATCAAATTTTTAATATTTTCTGTAAAATAAATTTTCATTAATGGATTAAAAAAAATTCTATATATATATTATTTAATGCACCGAAATTTTCCAATCCATTAATTTGTGGGAAATTGGGTGTTTTAGGTGCCATAGGTAGTAAAGGTGATTCATTTCAACACACTAAAAAATTCCCAATTTTCTAAGTTTCCCTATGACACCTCATTCCAATGGTATATCATTAGGATATAATCAACCTGGTAGTGCAACCCTCTATGTGTCTCACCCTGGTGGCATCACTTGTGGGGTGTCACCCTGGAGGTGTATCACTATATCGGTGTCACCCAAGAATTGTCTCACCCAGGTGGTCTCATACTGGGCTGTCTCACCTGTACGGTGGATTTTTAGCGGTGTCTTGCCCTGGTGGTCTCCTGTGTAGGGGTGCCTCACAAATGGTGCTATGTCACCCTAGAGGTTTCCCTCTTATTGGTGACTCACGGATGGGGGTATTCTATTCATCTTGATGGTTCATAACTTCTAACGGTGCCTCACTGGCGGTGCCTAGTTCGACACTGCCTTGCTGGAGATTCCTCATGTACAGTGCTTCTAGTTCTCCATTTTTCCCCTTTATACATCTTTATTGACATAAAATTAATTTAATTAAAAAATTTAATGGGTTTGAATCTGATAAGATGAAAATTAATTGTATCTTTAATTCTATGGGATTATAGAGTATTTTAATTTCTCAAACAACATAGTCTTGTTCAGATCCCCCATTAATTATGATATGAGACTATATCTAATTCAAGTTATATTCCTAATGTCTATATACCATACCCTTCATCCATACATTATCCTTTCTCTTGATACCATATGTACCCAAAGAATTTTTCCCCTGCATATTTATCTTGATTTGGGTTCACATTTCCCTATAGAGACATCTTTTGTACATGCACCCCTATTTTAGTGAAACTAGAAAGTGTCGATCGTCTTTCCTTTCTAAGTATGATTTCCTTTAGCTTTATTAATTTTGAATCATGTGGGATGGGTATGTAGATTTTTCCATTGAAAAGAGGGTTCATTTTAGATTAATAAATATAACATAATTCTTTTAAGAATCAATATGAATTTTTTTTGGGAAAGTGATGTATTGTCTTATTGTATGATTTATTTAGTTAATTATTATGTTTTAAAGGGATAACTACCAACTGAAAATTCTGTCCATTAGGGATCCTTATATTTATATGGGATACTTTTTATAATTCATTTTTTTTGTTTTTGTTGAACATATATATATATATATGTTCGTTAACCATGTTTATTCATAAAATTAATATATACCACAAGATCCTACACCTTTTGTGAATACCCATAAATTTAATAGTGGAATTAAATAATATATTCCTTATTAAATCCTAAAATGAGTTTTTTTATTGGTATGTGAGGTGATGTGATGTGTGTAATTTGTTTAGATTTTGTTTGTGGTGGAATTGAATGACATGTATATGTGTAGAAGGGCTACGAAACATGTTGTGTTTTAATGTATTGTTGTATGTGTTTTTGAGTTTTTGGTTGGTTATTTTAATTTGATGTATATGATGGGTGACTTTGAAGAAGGACATTAGTGGTTGGTATGGGAAATTTACTCAGTATTTCTCCCTTAATAACATTAAGAAATATTCACCCATATCTATAGGTCGTGGTGTGATGAAACATTAATGTGAAGTGAGTTAATTTACCATGGATCATCATCCTCTCGAAGACTATTAAAGACTATTACTGTGATGGTTTTTTGTGTCATGCCTACTTGTTTCCTATATAGTGATGGAATAAATAAATAATTGTTTGATAATGATTAGTGTGGAATGGGATGGTTATGTTAATGATGTGTAAGTGGTTAATAATATAATTAAATGATGGTTGCGTCAATAAATATGGTTGATTCTAAATTATAAATTGAATGGGTGTTGACCGTAGAGGAAATGTGAAGATCCCCAAATTTTTCAGTGCTCTTCAACTTCTAAAATGACATTTTCAATAATGAATAAATTAATTTAGAGGTCCAATAAAAATTGATATTGTTGTGATAGGTTTTGTTTGTTTTCGATCCCATAGGTGTGGAAAGAGTGTCTGATAATATATTTTTTTTAGGTTTTTGTGAATAATATGTGCCCCACACCCATTTTGAGCATTATGTTAAGAAAACCTGCATCATCACACTGGAGGTTCCGATCATCTGGTGAGTAGTACAGACTGATGGGTACCCACTCATTTCCTCTCTCTCTATCTCTCTTCTATGAAGCATAGTTATTGAATAGGATATGATGAATGGTGGTATGTTAATATGTTAGATAGTGGTTTTCCTGGCCTAAGTGGCTTCGGGTGGGATGTGATAGCCAAGGTGTTTGTTGGAAAGGTGGTTTGTGCTCTCTTGGGTGTCTGTGATGACATGTGATGTCATTTCCCATGTTTATTCAGGGTGATATATGATGTGATGTTATCTGTGGACTATTTATGTTGGGGTGTTATGTATATTTGTCCTAGGTGTGTGTAGGAGGGATGCATTGTGAGGCCCATGTGTGTGGGTGGGATGTTATTTGGTATACCGAAGGGATGGGAGTTCCAGGTCTGATGAGGTTATGAGAGAGATGCATATTGATGGGAATGTGGTTTGGGGTACCCTATCACCACTGTTCTTTAGTTCATATAAATTTACATGACATTCCTTACATGTTGATTGTGGCTTTGTGAGGTCGGGATTGTTAGTATACTTGTTTAGGTGTTGTTTGGATCTTTTTTTATCACATCAACATTAGTATGCTTATTTCACATGTGCACAAGAGACATTATTTTTCATATTGATTTTTTGTATAGGATAACTTTATGTTTATAAAAATACATTCATGTTTCTAGGAGGATTTAATGGACCATTTTTTCATTACTATCTGAGAATATTGGATAATGTTCGTGTATCACCCATAGCTTCTCATTATGGTATTTAATTTTTAGACATTTATTGTATCATTTCTACTTTTTCATGCATGTAAGATGGGTTTTATCTTTATATTTTATATTATTCCAGGGATTTATTTTGTATGATTCATTCTATCTCCCAATCTTGTTTCTTATAAATGGAAATTCCCCCCATATTGTGATATTTGTACACTGGTAGGGCTAGTCGCGAACCTAAGGATAACTAGGGTTGGAACATAGGGGGACATTCTCTATCTCCCCAATTTTACTATATTTATATGCAGGGGGTTGTGAAATTGGGTTATCAAATGTTTTCGTTCATAGATAGTATATTGTTAGTTGTTAGTAATAGTGAGGATTGCATGAGGTTGTATAGAAACCTTTCTAGTTGACCATAGAGCATGCCATAGGCCAGAGGGACTGGTTGGGAGACATGTTTTTAGACCCCCTTGTGATGTTGTTCCTTGTATCTGACTATATTTAACTATAATGAAATATGGATCTACATGCAAGATAGAGGCCTAGTAAAGGTACATGCATCATAATGACTTGTGATATTTTTTTAATTGGGTTGTTTTTTGAAGGATAAAATGAATAAAATAAATTAAAATAAATCACAATGAAAATTCCATACTACATTTTCTTAGGAAATATATTTTTACCATTCAGCTAAGTCTCCTTGTCATAATCCAAGGTTGGATCATGTTGTTGAGGTTTAGATTTATAATTTTGATGATCATCATATGGATGATCTAGATGAGTAGGATGATCTGTGGTATAAGATGCTACTCACCATCCAGTAGTAGGCTTTGAGGAAGCTCGAGAAATGTGTTTTAGATTTGGATATATAGTCATGGATGGAGGACCTCATGTTCTAAATTATTTGGATCTGGGCCCCAACGGAGTCTTGTGACACCTTGGGAGTAAGACAGATTCATAGAGTTTCATGTCAGTGGTGGAAATTGTATCAATGAGGGCAGAAGGCAGCATTTTTTTTGGGTCAACATCCAAAAAAATATTCAGGTAGTGTGTCTTTCATCTACCATGATGGATGAGAAGAGGCATGAGCTACTCTCCCTTATGTAGGGGATTCTGTTGGTACAATAGTTAAGAATCATGTTCAAGGAACTTATTCACTTTCCCACTTAACATTTTCCATAAGAGGTGTCATGTAGGAGACATAATTAGGAGGAACTTCGTCCTTTCATCTAAAATTTTGTTACTCCTTTTATGATTACTACATATTTTTAAGTTCAACAGAATTTATATTTGATTAATTAGATGCACTCATGAGGAGGTCTATCGAGAGAGGGGAGCTAGAATAGTACATTGAGAGGGATAGTTTCCAATGAACTATTTATGTTTCTAGGACATTCAAGGTTTCGACCGGTAGGGAGTAAACCTCACCATCTTTCTTTTGGGTGTTCTACTACGAGAAGAGTTTTTGTATTTCTTTGGAGCAATGAACCAGTGTAACTTGGTTTTGGGGTTCATCTTCTTCTCTAGAGAAAGAGCATTGAAGTTCTTCGATCCTATATTGGTGGGAGTGTAGGGGTTCAACACCATCCTCAATATCAATTTTTAGTTAGACCTTTACAACAACAAGGGGATCACATATTTGCTCTAGTGACGGGAGATGGATTACGTAGAGGCAAACATTAGGATATTCCTTGTGTTCAGGGACCACAACCTAATTATAGTCACGGTGGTGGTCATTAATAGATAGGTAGAGGATTTGGGCATGGTTAGTTGCACATAGTGGAGGAGGCAGTTCCGTTGGGGCTAGAGATCATCTTATGTATGATAATTGTGGAAAGTAACCTTATTTTTTCAAGGATTGATTCATGATCTTAAAACTCCTTTGATGCACCCCACTCCATCCCATCTTCTAGGACAATACATAGAGACACTTCATGTTCCCCTAGTATTGAGAAAGATAATCATTGTTCATGCCATCTTGTTTGTTCCATGACTGGGATATAGACTGATGATGGGACTTCATCAGTCCAAAGGGGATCTATTATTCTTCTAAATTCAACCATATTATGTCATTATCAGTATAAACTTGTTGTTTTCCATATATGTTTTGTTCAACTACTTAAAGAGGTGATTCATTTTTTTGAATGTTGTTATCCAATGTGTTGTTTTTT
The DNA here is from genome assembly GCA_963277665.1 of Viscum album. Classification (NCBI taxonomy): domain Eukaryota; kingdom Viridiplantae; phylum Streptophyta; class Magnoliopsida; order Santalales; family Viscaceae; genus Viscum; species Viscum album. The sequence continues at coordinate 37,285,888 of OY728152.1, forward strand.
ATTGGTGAGGGGGGTTATCATGTGGGTTGTAAGTATTTGGAGACACTTTATTAATTATTGGATTAGCTATCATAGGAATCATATTTCATTATGTTTATAGAGGTTCCTAGGGTTTTGGGGTGTTTCTAGATGTTTTCCTCAAGGTGGTTGTGATATCATCCACTCGATGTCATGTTTAGTTTGGGATAGACACGAAACCCAATTCTTATCCTATTTTTATGGTTCTTTTTTTGTTGATACCTTCTAAGATATGGTATTTGGTGATTTTTATAGATGATATGTTGAAGAAGGGTTTTATCTAGACCACTTTTTCAACATGGGGTGACCTGGTGTTATTCATAGGGAAGGTGAACTATGGAATGAGGTTGTGTATATACTACTGAAGGATGAATCAAGTGATAGTAAATAAATTTATCCATATTTCGAAGTTAGTCAGTCATTTCAACTAGTAGATAGGGGTGAGTTGGTTTTCTATTACTTGTCAATAGTCGGTATATCACCTGTTAATGGTAAAGGTGGGTGATATCTCCAATATATCCTCCAGATGTAGGTATAGGAAAATAAATTTTATACCCATGTAATTTAGTGTTACAAATGCACCATACATGATCATGTGGATCATAAACTACATCTTCAATGAGTTCGTGGAGCGGTTCATCATCATATTAATTGATGAAATATTGATTTATAAAATGTTGGTGGAGGAGCACACTAAACATCTCTGAACTATCTTCTGGGTTCTTTGACACTGCTAGATCTAATAAATTTTGTCCAGATATATTTTTTGGATATGGGAGGTACATTTCCTCAGGAATGTTGTGTCTCAATTGGGTGTGGTTGTAGACACATCAATGGATTATGTAGTTGTTTTTGGGTAAGCACACAAGAACATGGTAGAAGTTTTCAATTTCCATGGGGTTTTTGGCTATTAGTAGAGATTATTTCCAGATTTATCTTGATTTTTATCCCCACTGAATTCTTTTATAGGGAAGGATAATGATTTTTTCATGGAGTTATCAGTTCGATGTAGCATTCGGTAACATGAACAGTATGTTGATTACTACCCTCGTGGTCCGATATTCATGAGTATGAGGTAATGCTTGAGGTGTTTTGTGATACTTCTTATTTGGTCTTTAGATGCATGTTGATGTTGCTATGAGAATTTATCTATCTTTGGTATTTTTAGTTAAGTCCTCACTATTATAACTACTACACCTCATGAATGGTTAATTTCATAGACAATGCTTTGAGAAGAATTTTTCATAATGATGTTGTTTGTGAATCGGCAGATGATTTGTGAGAAATGGAGGAGTTGGTTTCCTTGAATGAAGATGAAGGGACAAATATAGGTAGAGGTAGTTTGTTTCAAATAATGGTGCACTATTATCAAATGTAAGAGGAGGAGGAGTCTCAGGGGGGAGACTCTGAGGTAGAGGTGTTGTGTGACTTTTTTTTCCATGATGATGCTCTAGAAGGATGGTCCGAAGATGGTCGAAACCAGATATTGTTTCAAGGAAATTTGATAGTTTTTGTTTCACTGAATGATGGAGTCCTTTTTATGCTTAATATATTACCATTGGAGGTTCACCCAAGATTTTCCAAGAAGTACTATGGCTAGAGGATAAAAATTTTGTGGCTCATTATTACATGGGAAGTGCAAAGGTTTATATGAAGTGCTTGTTTTTCTAGAGGTTAAAGGACAAAAATCATGTTCTGGATGGTTTTTTGTGTCCCATGGAATTTCATGAGTGGAAATGTCTTGAAATCTAAATTGATTTCATAATAGGGTTTTATAGAGTCCAATGAGGTAGAAATAATATATTGGTGATCGTATATTGGTAGACAAAATCAAGAAAAATTCTTAGCCATTAAGGAGTCAAGCATAGTGGAGGATTTGGATAAGATTTATAAGGATTATTTAGAATTGTTTCATGGAGTTATGAGGTACAATTTCTCATATTATTATGCATTGTTTACATCATGAGTCTACAATGTATTTCAACATGCATTTGACACTCATTTATTCCTTACCATTTCATTCCACCCCAATAAATATGTTATGATGAAACAGACTATACAGATGTTAGAGTATATACTATGATCGTGAATATTTAAATTTGGGGGATATTGGGTATAAAACATTACCTTAGAGGATATGGGATATAATAATAGCTATCTCTCTTCCATTTTGAAGGACCCATTTTAGGATTTGTATGGTAGATAATGTCATACTTCATTGTGTTGGAAAGAGGTTACAGAGACAACCATTCTGGGTCCCAATCTAGTGAAGAGAGTGACAGAGAAAGTTCATCATGTTCATGAGAAGAGGAAAGTATTATTTTACCATAATAAGTCTTATGCTGATCGTAGAAGGAGGCCATTAGAGTTTGAGGTTGGGGACCACATGTTCCTGAACATTTCAACATGATGTGGGAAGTGGAGGTTTGGTAGAGTGAATAAGATCTCTCTCAAGTTTTTTGGTCCCGTTGAGATATTTTTATGATTTTTTCAGTTTGAATGCCATATGGCATTGTCGTCGTGGTTTTAGAGGATCAACAACATCTTTCACATCACTCAACTTCATCAGTGACGTCATGATGACTCTCATTTCATGGAATAGGGAGCATTAAATATAGAGGGTGTCATGATGTTTATTGTAGCACCCCGAGCTTCCACGATACGCTTCTCATTCAATAATGCAATAGCTTGCATTGTACGCAAGTTCGAGTTCTAACACACCGCAACTAATCAAAATAGCCGTTATGAATAGTAATAACCACTTTTTAAAATTATAGAAATTTTATATTTCAAAATGGACTTCATTTTTGTATTCGTAATATCGAAATTAGCCTATGTTGAATTTTTGGTATTTTTCTGAGAACTTCTAATTTTTTATGAATAGTGAAAAATACATAAAAACAACTTTTTTAATCAAAATAATTTATACAGATAAATTATACTATTTAGTGGTTTTAAGGTATAATTAGAAAATATTTTTACCATTTTATCCAATGGTGGTCATTAGAATTAATTTAACATTGAAATTGGACATAAACAATTGCCAAACTTTTGATATAAATTGTTTCTTAAAAACACCCTATTTGTTGTAACAGCGGGAATTAATTATGAAATTAATTAATACAACTTATATGTTTGGAATTTTGTAAAATAGACATCATTTTTGAATTCGGAATATCAATTATAGCTTAGGGTGAAATTTTGGCCTTATACTGAAAAACTTCAATTTTTGATGAATAGTGAAACCACTAAGTGGTAGTTAAATAACTGATTTTTCGTTTAAATGAAATATTACAACTTCTGTGATTTGATTTTCAAAAATCCGACATACATGGTTGTCATTTAGAAGTAAAATGTGGTTCAATGAGATCAAAATAATTTTTTGGTGAATAGTAACTTTTAAGTTCTTAATCGCGATTAGTGGTAATTAGTGTAGTTTAAGGTATAAATAATACATTAATAATATGAAATGACCTAGACACATGTCCCAACCTCATTGGTTGAGTCATGGCCGACCAAGACAAGCCATGGCCTAACTTGGGGACCCCATGGATCCACTTTTGTTGGGAAATAACATAAATTACTTTTTATTTAATGTTAAAGTGAAAATGACACTAACATAAATTGTTCTACTAAAACAATTTTTAATTGGGGTTATACAAGTCCAAATTTTGATTATAAATAGTCATTGGAAAGCTAAAAAGATTTCCTACATCATAGTATTTGTTTTATAATTTTTAGACATTAAATAAATTAAAGTATTTATGACATAATAATGATGCAGCGATGACATCATTATTTGACGATTTAAATAAAATGAGAAGATAATGCAAAATCCGAGGCTTAAACTTGTCCAAAGCCTATTGGATGAAGATAATTCGAAACCTTATCACCTTAGCCTCGAATTATATAGATGTGGGACCTTTAGAATCCGAAAAGCATTTTGAAATAATGTAACATTTCATTACTTTCCAAAAGTGCCCCTCCTCTCCACTTATAAAAGGCCCCCACCTCTCCCACCTTATTCACACCATCAAGCCATTTGGCTCGGCCAACCTCTGCCCAAATACTCTCCCAACATTCCTTCCTTACTCCTAGAAACCTCACTTTGGGCAGAACTCTTCCCAAGGAAGCCTTTAGCTCAAAACAAAAAGAGTTACCCGATTTTGAGGTAATGTCTTTTCTAATGTTGTTTTGTTTTATTTTTCTTCTCCAACCCCCTAAACTCTTTTTATTCATTTCTTTTGTAACAACACCAGTATCCTCAATATACTAGGATGTTGTTATAAGAAGGATTCGAGCTACACTTACACACACCTACATCTAATGGTTAAAGAACATATGGTTTCTGTGGATGGCGAATTTCTGCCTCACGAAACGATGATTGTTCAACACTCATATAACACCTCCAAAGGTGGCCATTAAGATGTCACTATTTTTATATATGATATATAATATGTTTTTGTTTTACTTATGCTTCTGTATTTCTCATTTATGGCATACTTTATGATTTCCATTATGGGTAAAACGCGATAATTTCATTTTAGGAAGTGCGGACTACCGCCCCCTCAAAGTGATTTGAATCGTTAATGCCATGTGTGGGATGTATAAAGGATGGAGTAAATGGTATTATACACTATATTATACTGGAATTATATTATACATTTATATCATTATGATTTCATTCCATTAAATATGAAATTGAAATGAAAGTAGCGTTCATGCGTACGTACGGCTTACCGTCTCCATGAACGGTGCATTTCATTTCTTACCTCTAAATGTTACGTAATATTATAAATGAATGTATATACTGTATATATATGATATATATGATATCTACATCATTAATATAATTCTGGATATAATGGATATTTCACCACATGAACAACTTATAATTATAAGAAGTTTATTGTTGACTCATGTACCAAAGATCGACAAAACGACCGTTATTAACTTAAATAATTACATAATGTTCATAACATTGTAATAAGTGATATAAAAAGGATAATGAAATTGAAAATGGTTCTTAATAAGGTAGATATTAACTCTAGTTTATTATTCAGGAGGTTAAAGAACGGTTGAGTCAAGTCGGACACAAGGTAAGGGAACTTCTTAACCCAACTTCCATTCTTTGGGTTAATCTCCTACTTTCAAATTATGTCATGATATTATTATGTCCTATCTTGTATTTTTACATTATTTATGTGTACCTATAGTGAATACACATAATAGATATATTTTATTTAAAAATTATCTTTTAAAGTACTTCGTCTCAATCTCCTTTCATTGAGGCATATTTGGTCTTATACACAAATTTCTTTTATACGGTGTATAAACCCCTTTGACTTTTACGGTTATTCAAAAGGAATCTTTTTATACAAAGCGTTTTGCTAAACGACAAAAGGGAATGTTTTTCTTTCCGTACTTATGCGGCGACAACGACTTCTCCGCCGCCGTGACCATTATTTGAGTTTCGGCTTCCTCTACAAGCCATCATTTTTTTAACGAAAAATAAATACAAAGTTTTAACTTTCTTTTATTTTGGTATTGAAAATGGTTTTGAAAGTGTTTTTATTATATCAATGTGTTGTATTGATATCTTGTGATTGAAATGTGGAAATGTTATGTTTACATTATGCATGTTTTATGTGATACAATTATGTTATGGTTTATGATATGTTTAAACCTATTCATATGAGGAATGTATTGGACTTAATAAGTGACGGGTGGAGCCCGCTATAGCTCCTCGATGCATCGGCAGGTCTCATGAGACAACTAGACGTGGAATTGGCCGAGGCCCTTTCCCAATTTGATTTATGGTTTTGGCCGAGGCCTTAATCATTTTAGATGTCTTGGCCGAGGCCTTGACAAAGTGTTTCAGAATGTCCGGCATTATACATTCCATCATTATGAAAGTGGTTATTGATATTGCATGTGATTATTCGACCAGTAGAATATCCATGTGAAGAAGTAAATGGCATTATCTCATTTTACTTTTGCCATATTATGTTGAAGTTCATGTTTAAAAGGCTTTTGTTTTAGTTATACATTGCCTTAAATGTTAATGTTTATTTATGAAAGCTTCCGCATTATTGTTATCCTTACTGAGCATCTGAGCTCACCCCTTTCAATGTTTTAATATTTTCCAGGATGTGAAGAAGTATTTTATGAATGACCTGCAGGGATAGTCGGAAGAGGATATGAGTGTGGACTATGGATACTTTGTTATTGTAGTTTTTCACTTTATGATGTAATGTAACGTTTACGAATGTATCTAGTGTTTCCAAGGCTACTAAACTAATCGGTCTTTCGAGACTTGATCTTTTGTGATCATGCCAATGTTACGAAGTAATGCACCGACTCTGGGTAGCTGGGGTCGGGGCGTTACAGTTGGTATCAGAGGCAGTTTAGTACTAACCTTGGAAGCTAGATTTAGATAAACTCTGATTAGAGCACATAGCCCAAAGATAGACTTTGAGGATTAGTATAGAAGAACTTCCTAGAATTTTAGTATTGTAGAGATGTTGTGAGTTTTCCGAGCAATACATCCCTGTCTGGATACGAGCAGGTAGAGGTGGCTCTGGCACAGATGTACCTAGGGGTAAAACCCGAAAACACCGCTTTGAGCTAGACTCAAACGGGAACTGGTGCACGACAACGGGCCTTGCTGCACTCTTGGTTATGACACTCCCGGGGGATATGCTTAGGATAATTCTCATTTTCTTTACAAACCATTATGTAAGGTTTATGAGTACATACTTCCTCAAAGGAAACATTTCTTTTTATGATTATGGATTATATCCATAAATAGTTCAATTTATGTTAAGTATTATACAAGTATGGAATTATGTATTTTGATTCATAAACTAATCTGGATTATGCCATTGTTTAGAAATGGCGCCTAGTAGAAGGAATGGAAACTGTATCAATGCACGAACTCCGTGTAGGGATTGCCCTCCTGCTCAAGATAATTATTGTGGACCTGGAGATACAACTGGTGCTGATCAACTTATTACCATACTGGGACAACTCACGCAGGTTATGAATAACAACCTTACTCGTATGGAGCACCCTGATTCGCAACGTGGAGGATCAATGCCAGACCGTTTCATGAGGCAACAACCGCCAACCTTCAATGGGAGTACAAATCCTACAGTAGCTGAGCAATGGATAAATTCCTTAGAGAAAATATTCCATGCCTTGGGGAGTAGTGAAAGGGAGAAGGTTGTCATGGCAGTTTACCGCCTCACTGGAGATGCCGATCAGTGGTGGTCACTGATTCAAAACACAAAGGAAGATGATGACGTATCGAATATGGAATGGAGGGAGTTCAAAGAGCTTTTCTTAGAAAAATACTTTCCTCGTGACCATCGAGCAGATATGGAAAGGCAATTTCTGAGTCTGAGGCAGAAGGAGGATGAGAATGTCGCAAAGTATGAGGCTAACTTTACAAGGTTAGCGAGGCATGCTGCCGATTATATACGTAACCCAAGGAGTAAGATTGATCGTTTCTTTGATGGGTTAAAACCATTTCTCCGACGAGCTTTAGTATCACAATCCTTCTCATCATACGAAGATATAGTCTCATGTGCTATCAAGACAGAAAAGGAATTCTCTAAGTCTTATGACAACAAAGTAAAGCAAGAGAAGAAGAGAACGGTGGAACAAGAGACAGATAAAGGGAAAAAGGGAAAGAAGGATTTTCCATTATGTGATAATTGTGGGAAGAATCACCCTGGTACTTGCCTAAAAGGAATGGGAGTCTGTTATAAATGTGGAGAAAAAGGTCACCAGGCACGTGATTGCAAGGGAAAGAAAGAGGCTGTCAAAGTTGAATGCTACAATTGTAGAGAAATGGGTCATTACGCAAATGAATGTCCTAAGCGTCAAGGAATCTTACCTCAGAAAAGGCCAAGGGATCAAGGACAATCTTATGCTATTACTACAGTTGAAGCAGAATAACTAATGTATTGATGCTTTCGGACTCATGGATTATATTCTGGTTATTAGAATAATGTGATCTATATAAGGATTGTACTGCAGTACTTGTTGGTTTCAGTAAGGTTTTAATATGATTAAGGTAATCATATTTTTAGTATGTGACAATAAGAGAAACTTTTCTTTGTTTGGGGAATCTGATGTTACAATTGATTTTGGAATTAAGAGACCTTTTAGAGAAAGTTTGGACAGAGGTATTTTGGATAACTATAAATGTTGGGATGGATTAAGTTGAACTTTGAATAGTATTGTTTAAGGTTAAAACTTTTCTGAAGATTATTTCTGGAATACTATAATACTATATTTTTAGAAAAAGGACAACCTGCAGGGTGGGGAATAACCCGTCGCGTCGGACACAGCTGCAGGAATCGAACCCACAACCATAGTGCGACAAGCCTTTATTTCCTACCACTAGCCTACAGGAAGTCCCTGGTTATTAGAAAATCGTTTTACTAATCTAAATGGTATGTGTTAACATTTGGAACCTTATACAATTAGGATAAATAGAATATTTTTGAGTTCCGTTACCATTTGGAGTAAAAGTTGGGTTTGTGGTAAAAATTTATTAACGAATGGAAGTATACATAACAAGTATGTATATTCCCCTACGTTCTTAGTAAATCTCATAAATAAATTCCTCAACATAATAAAAGGTAACTTAAAACAAAAATGTTGTCGGTTAACTTTTCCAACTGGGGATTCAATGACCGTTTAACCAATCACAAGTTTGTGATTTTCTTATGGTTAAACTTTCTCCTAATCCTGTTTTCTATAACTCTCCATCAGACCTTGATGGTTTGTTTCTCCTCCATATCCATATTTTCATAGAATCCTAGAATGGGCTATATCGGGTGACCCTTGTGCTTATCCTACTTTCTTTTAATGTTATATATTTATTAACCATATTTCCGATGTGGGTTTTCCTCAAAGGTATTTTCTCTTTTCAACCTTTTATTTTCAAAGAAAAATTTCAAATTGCGAGGACGCAATTTATTGAAGGAGGGGAGAATGTAGCACCCCGAGCTTCCACGATACGCTTCTCATTCAATAATGCAATAGCTTGCATTGTACGCAAGTTCGAGTTCTAACACACCGCAACTAATCAAAATAGCCGTTATGAATAGTAATAACCACTTTTTAAAATTATAGAAATTTTATATTTCAAAATGGACTTCATTTTTGTATTCGTAATATCGAAATTAGCCTATGTTGAATTTTTGGTATTTTTCTGAGAACTTCTAATTTTTTATGAATAGTGAAAAATACATAAAAACAACTTTTTTAATCAAAATAATTTATACAGATAAATTATACTATTTAGTGGTTTTAAGGTATAATTAGAAAATATTTTTACCATTTTATCCAATGGTGGTCATTAGAATTAATTTAACATTGAAATTGGACATAAACAATTGCCAAACTTTTGATATAAATTGTTTCTTAAAAACACGCTATTTGTTGTAACAGCGGGAATTAATTATGAAATTAATTAATACAACTTATATGTTTGGAATTTTGTAAAATAGACATCATTTTTGAATTCGGAATATCAATTATAGCTTAGGGTGAAATTTTGGCCTTATACTGAAAAACTTCAATTTTTGATGAATAGTGAAACCACTAAGTGGTAGTTAAATAACTGATTTTTCGTTTAAATGAAATATTAAAACTTCTGTGATTTGATTTTCAAAAATCCGACATACATGGTTGTCATTTAGAAGTAAAATGTGGTTCAATGAGATCAAAATAATTTTTTGGTGAATAGTAACTTTTAAGTTCTTAATCGCGATTAGTGGTAATTAGTGTAGTTTAAGGTATAAATAATACATTAATAATATGAAATGACCTAGACACATGTCCCAACCTCATTGGTTGAGTCATGGCCGACCAAGACAAGCCATGGCCTAACTTGGGGACCCCATGGATCCACTTTTGTTGGGAAATAACATAAATTACTTTTTATTTAATGTTAAAGTGAAAATGACACTAACATAAATTGTTCTACTAAAACAATTTTTAATTGGGGTTATACAAGTCCAAATTTTGATTATAAATAGTCATTGGAAAGCTAAAAAGATTTCCTACATCATAGTATTTGTTTTATAATTTTTAGACATTAAATAAATTAAAGTATTTATGACATAATAATGATGCAGCGATGACATCATTATTTGACGATTTAAATAAAATGAGAAGATAATGCAAAATCCGAGGCTTACACTTGTCCAAAGCCTATTGGATGAAGATAATTCGAAACCTTATCACCTTAGCCTCGAATTATATAGATGTGGGACCTTTAGAATCCGAAAAGCATTTTGAAATAATGTAACATTTCATTACTTTCCAAAAGTGCCCCTCCTCTCCACTTATAAAAGGCCCCCACCTCTCCCACCTTATTCACACCATCAAGCCATTTGGCTCGGCCAACCTCTGCCCAAATACTCTCCCAACATTACTTCCTTACTCCTAGAAACCTCACTTTGGGCAGAACTCTTCCCAAGGAAGCCTTTAGCTCAAAACAAAAAGAGTTACCCGATTTTGAGGTAATGTCTTTTCTAATGTTGTTTTGTTTTATTTTTCTTCTCCAACCCCCTAAACTCTTTTTATTCATTTCTTTTGTAACAACACCAGTATCCTCAATATACTAGGATGTTGTTATAAGAAGGATTCGAGCTACACTTACACACACCTACATCTAATGGTTAAAGAACATATGGTTTCTGTGGATGGCGAATTTCTGCCTCACGAAACGATGATTGTTCAACACTCATATAACACCTCCAAAGGTGGCCATTAAGATGTCACTATTTTTATATATGATATATAATATGTTTTTGTTTTACTTATGCTTCTGTATTTCTCATTTATGGCATACTTTATGATTTCCATTATGGGTAAAACGCGATAATTTCATTTTAGGAAGTGCGGACTACCGCCCCCTCAAAGTGATTTGAATCGTTAATGCCATGTGTGGGATGTATAAAGGATGGAGTAAATGGTATTATACACTATATTATACTGGAATTATATTATACATTTATATCATTATGATTTCATTCCATTAAATATGAAATTGAAATGAAAGTAGCGTTCATGCGTACGTACGGCTTACCGTCTCCATGAACGGTGCATTTCATTTCTTACCTCTAAATGTTACGTAATATTATAAATGAATGTATATACTGTATATATATGATATATATGATATCTACATCATTAATATAATTCTGGATATAATGGATATTTCACCACATGAACAACTTATAATTATAAGAAGTTTATTGTTGACTCATGTTCCAAAGATCGACAAAACGACCGTTATTAACTTAAATAATTACATAATGTTCATAACATTGTAATAAGTGATATAAAAAGGATAATGAAATTGAAAATGGTTCTTAATAAGGTAGATATTAACTCTAGTTTATTATTCAGGAGGTTAAAGAACGGTTGAGTCAAGTCGGACACAGGGTAAGGGAACTTCTTAACCCAACTTCCATTCTTTGGGTTAATCTCCTACTTTCAAATTATGTCATGATATTATTATGTCCTATCTTGTATTTTTACATTATTTATGTGTACCTATAGTGAATACACATAATAGATATATTTTATTTAAAAATTATCTTTTAAAGTACTTCGTCTCAATCTCCTTTCATTGAGGCATATTTGGTCTTATACACAAATTTCTTTTATACGGTGTATAAACCCCTTTGACTTTTACGGTTATTCAAAAGGAATCTTTTTATACAAAGCGTTTTGCTAAACGACAAAAGGGAATGTTTTTCTTTCCGTACTTATGCGGCGACAACGACTTCTCCGCCGCCGTGACCATTATTTGAGTTTCGGCTTCCTCTACAAGCCATCATTTTTTTAACGAAAAATAAATACAAAGTTTTAACTTTCTTTTATTTTGGTATTGAAAATGGTTTTGAAAGTGTTTTTATTATATCAATGTGTTGTATTGATATCTTGTGATTGAAATGTGGAAATGTTATGTTTACATTATGCATGTTTTATGTGATACAATTATGTTATGGTTTATGATATGTTTAAACCTATTCATATGAGGAATGTATTGGACTTAATAAGTGACGGGTGGAGCCCGCTATAGCTCCTCGATGCATCGGCAGGTCTCATGAGACAACTAGACGTGGAATTGGCCGAGGCCCTTTCCCAATTTGATTTATGGTTTTGGCCGAGGCCTTAATCATTTTAGATGTCTTGGCCGAGGCCTTGACAAAGTGTTTCAGAATGTCCGGCATTATACATTCCATCATTATGAAAGTGGTTATTGATATTGCATGTGATTATTCGACCAGTAGAATATCCATGTGAAGAAGTAAATGGCATTATCTCATTTTACTTTTGCCATATTATGTTGAAGTTCATGTTTAAAAGGCTTTTGTTTTAGTTATACATTGCCTTAAATGTTAATGTTTATTTATGAAAGCTTCCGCATTATTGTTATCCTTACTGAGCATCTGAGCTCACCCCTTTCAATGTTTTAATATTTTCCAGGATGTGAAGAAGTATTTTATGAATGACCTGCAGGGATAGTCGGAAGAGGATATGAGTGTGGACTATGGATACTTTGTTATTGTAGTTTTTCACTTTATGATGTAATGTAACGTTTACGAATGTATCTAGTGTTTCCAAGGCTACTAAACTAATCGGTCTTTCGAGACTTGATCTTTTGTGATCATGCCAATGTTACGAAGTAATGCACCGACTCTGGGTAGCTGGGGTCGGGGCGTTACATTTATGGAGAATCCCCTTGAGATATAGGATTATTAAGGGGTGGGGTTTCTTGGATGGTCCATTACTTTGGTTCATGTTTTGTGGTGGCATGGGGGAAAGGAGTAGGTTACATGGGAGTCAGATATACATATTCATGCATATTACATAGAGTTGTTTTGAGTTTTTTTTGTTTTTATTCTTTTTAATGTGATGTTTTAATGCTATTGATAATGGGAAGAAATTTTTTTCCTTGGATTCTAATGTTTGGTAATGTCTTGATATATGAAAAACGGATGAACAGATTCCTAATCGAGAATAATTAACTATGATGTGATAAAACCCATGTGTATGAGTCAATTACACCCATAATGATGATTTTCTTGACATAGAGGATATAATTTCCTAATCCATGTGACCTTAAATGTGTTTTTTTTGGTTGAGAACATGTTTTTTTGGACATTTGGGTGGATGTTTCAACAACTAGGATGATAAGGCCTTGATGGAAAATGTCGAATAAGGGGTTCTTGGGTGTAGAGGTTTCCTCTCCAGATTTCATACCACATATGTTGGTATATTTCTAAACATTGATGGATTTATTTCATATAATAATTTCAATAGTGGTGAAATTCTTGAGAGGTATGTTGAGGTATGGTTACAGGGGCCCTTCCTTTTTTTCCTTTCTATTTGGTTTTGGAATTCTTGGGGGAAAAATACTTTCATATGTGACTAATATAATGTTCATGTCCTTTTTAGTCCATTACATTGAATGAAATTTGATGTTTGAGGTGTCATAGGAAGTCAACATGACAATTTCCAACACTTTTCAAAAATAAAAAATCTCCATTTCTTCCAACGGAGTCTCCTTCTAGTTGTGTATCACCCATGAATTGTCTCACCCTAAAAACATCACCATGGTGGTGTCACCCTAGAAATGTCTCACCCTGGCATTTTCCCTTTGGCGGTGTCTCACCTTGGCGGTTTCTCACTTTTGGTGTCTCACCCTGGTGTTATCTCATCAGGAAATGCCTTGTCTCTAGCTATAGGTTGACTAGGCAGTGAATTTCCTAGAATTGATGTGTTGATGGAAGTAGGTTGTTCATCCGGATAGTGCCTCACTTCCAATGGTTCTATGACTAGTTGTACATCACTGGTGGTGCGTCATCTGATGGTTCTTCACTGGTGGTACCTCGCTAGTGGTTCATCGTGTACAGTGTTTCTCGTTCTCCCATTTTTTCCCTTTTGAAAACTTCACTGACATAAAATGTCAGTAATTTAAAATTTAAGGGGTTTCAAACCCATTTAATGGACATAAATTGTGTCATTAATTTCATATGGGTTCAAAGGATTGTAATTGGTAAAATATCATAGTCTTGGTCAAATCTATATTTAATTATTACATTTAACTATATATAATTATCATTGAATCTAGTATAGTCTTTTTAATTTGGAGATACAATACCCTTATTCAATACCATCTATATTCCCTTGAGATCAGATGCCCCCAGAGTCTTCATTCATGGAGATTATTCCTGATTTTGGGTTTTTGAATCCCTAGAGATTCGCCCTTTACACATGTTCACCTATTTTGGTTCAACTACGAAACGTCAATCATCATTTATACTATATAGGTTTCCCTTTTCCTTTCTTAATTGTTCATTATTATAGATTGGTATATAGATGGTTTCCCTTGGGAAGATATTCAATTCCAGATTAATAAAGATAATTTATTTGTTCAAAGAAACAATATTCTAGGCTTGGGGAAACGTGACACATGATCTTGTTGTATGTTTAATTTCATTAATTCTAATTTTTTTATTTTATAACTACCCACATAAAGTCATGGTCTTTGGGGGTCCTTATTTTTGAATGGGATAGTTTTTGGAATTACATTTTTTTTGTTGAATGGATATAAATTATAGTTGGATAACCATGTATATTTAAAAAATAAATGGATGCCCCAAGATTATACACTTTCTATGATAACCCCAAAATTTATAATTGTAATTAAAAAATTTATTCCTTATTAATTATTATAAGGTGTTACTAGGAATGTGATGTTATTTTATATGTGTAATTGGTGTGGTTCATATATATGGGGGAAGTGGATGGCTTATTGATGTGGAGTGGGGTTGTGATGAGTGTAGTGTGATTATGCGGCAAGGATAGGAAACTGTCTGTGGTGTAATTTATTAATAGATATGGATATGAGTTGGGGGTTAGTTCTCTTAATTTGATTAATTGTGTGGATGAGTTTGAATACATAAAATAGTGGTTGGTACTAGTAGTTAACCTAGAGATTCTTCATTAATAACATTCTGAATGCATCACAAAATATCAATAGGTCATGGTATAATGAGTCATTAAAGTGATGTATATAAATTTACCAAGGATATTCACCCCTAAAATTTCTATGAATGATTTTTTCTATGGTTCTTGTTATGTTCCATTCCAACCACTTTCCCAATATTTGAGGGAATAAATAAATTATTCTTGGATTATTTTTGGAGTGAGATGGGTCGGTTTTCATAATGAGATGGAATTGTTTCATGAAATATTAAAATGAAGTATTTTTTTATTATATATGGTAATTCAAAATGAGTAAATTAAGGGGTGTGGAATTTTGAGGAAATTTTAAGCTGCATTAAGTTATCAAGAATCATCACCATATGAAATTATCTTTTCAGTTGTTAATAAATGAATTTAGAGGTGGTCGAAAATTGATAATGTTGTTAGCTGGTTTGTTTGTTTGGGAATCCATAGGCTGGGATGGAGTTTATGATACTATACATATATTTGTATATTCACTTTATTTCAACATTCTCCCCCCACCCATATTGAGAACTATGTTCCAAACATATTCATTATCACTTGGGGGTTTTCTCAACATCTAGTGAGGAGTACCGATGGATTCTAATGAAACCATTGTGTCTTTGAGCGAGGTGTTATAACCCAACTGTTTTCAGCTATGGTGGTTTGTATTTTCACATGTATATTCAAGATGAGATGTGTTTTGATTTCCCTAGTGTGTTCTAGATGAGATTTGGTGTGATGTGTATTGTAGCCTAAGTGTGTGCACGTGTGATGTGTTATTTAGACCAGGTGTTTATGGAATGGATGTGGATTGTTTCCTAGGTGAATTCTATTGATATTTTATGTGGTATACATAAGGGATGGGAGTATTGGGACATATGACATTGAGGGAGAGTGAGATAATAGTGGGAATGTGGTGTTGGGTACCATATCATTAATTTGATTTACATTATATTACAATACTTTACATTCATTACTTCTTGAGTGTTCATTAGTGAGGTTGGGATGGTTAGTATAAATGTTCTTGTGGTATTTGTTTCTGATATTTTATCAATGGAGAATTAATATAATTCTTTCATATGTGCATGATAATCTTTTGTTTTCCAACTAATTATACTAGTATGATCACCCTATGTATATATATATTCTTTTAGGTTTCCAAATTGAATTTGTAGACCATTCTTGGAATTATTAGCTTGGACTATTGTATAGTTGTTCTATCATTGCATTATCTTCTATTTTGGTTCTTTAATTTATAGAATTTTATTGTATTAGTTTTATATTTTCATGCATGTAGGTTGGTTTTTTATTTCTATTTTATGTTATGGATTAGTGTTGTTGTGGATGATTTATTATAACTCTCAATCTTGGTTCTTATAATGCTTAATGCCTCCCATATTATGATATAATTACACTGTTGGTGGTTGTCTCCAACCGGTTGATTATTGGAGGGGGGGAAACCGTGGGTCACTATTTATCTCCCATAATTGTGGTATCTTTTGAGGGAGGGGTCATGACATTTTTCAACTCATAGTGTATAACTGAAAACTCATTAAGCCCATATTTATCCAGAAAATGATATTTTTGGAATATCTCCCTCATTAATATTCCCCTAATAGTACCCCAATATTAGATCAATCATTGAAACGTACTAGGATCCCTCGAGATGATCAATCAAATCATTGATATGAGATATGTGGAACATTTTATTAATTGTGATGTAATTTTATGTGTCAAAATCAATAAAATGTATC
This sequence comes from Viscum album, assembly GCA_963277665.1. Lineage (NCBI taxonomy): Eukaryota > Viridiplantae > Streptophyta > Magnoliopsida > Santalales > Viscaceae > Viscum > Viscum album. Next base: position 37,302,708 of record OY728152.1, read on the forward strand.
ATTTAACCATATTTGATTTTTAAAAAAAAATAAGATCACCCCAGGATGAAATTATTCAGCGGATAAAACAATTATCTACAAACTCTTTTAGTGTGTTTTTCACTTTCTAAACATATAATTATTTATTTTGATAAGAGGTTTTGAAATTGTTTAAGGATTAAAGAATATTTTAGTAGTAAACTCAACATCATAAGAAGAAATAACACATTATAATTCATATGAAAAAAAGTTTAATGTAATTATTCACTATGGTAATAGAATTAATTAGAACAATTAAATTTTCCAACAACATGTTATAAGTAACATTACCTACAACTTCTAATCGATATCAATACTTATTGGTAAGTTATTAAAGAAATGAATTAATTAAAATACACATTCTTACATATGAATTTTTATTATTTTCATGATAAACAAAAATCTAATATATTTCCAAAAAAATTGAATCTCAACTACGTGAAAATCAAGAAGATTATATGTAAATACCATTTCATCAATAACAATTTAAAAATTACAATAAATATTAAGTTCTTTAATACATAGTCCCATAGTTTTTAACAATGATATCTCTTAATTGCATGATTGTGTATTCCCGTTATTTATGAAAATTTCCCAGAAATGAAGGAATGTAATGATCCCTAATCCAAAATTCTATTTTTATAATTTCAATATACATAAAATATTCCTATAACCAATTAATAAGATGGCCCATAATCAGTCGTAGTGGTGTAAATAAATTTCCACATTTTTATTCTTCTAATGTCACTAATTTCCCCATTGAGTGACTATATTTTAGAAACATCTTATCTTAATGTCCCAAATCATTGTACTCAAATCACCATATTTTAATATTTTCATTATTTTCTTCTTATTTTTCTTTTAGTTATGATGCGTGTGATTAATTAATACACATATAAATAATTTCACCAATTTTTGGATACATTCAACAATATTCATTTTACAAGACATGTCACTATAAAGTAATTATCATTTCTTCCCTCCAAATTTAATTGTTGATTTATTCCCTAATGACATCAAACCTAGACAATTTTTTTCATCACAAGTAACATAAATTTTAGAAAAAATCCATCAAATATTTATACAGCATAGTGATATTTTATTCATATCTTTTAAAATCTCTTAAATCTGATTGTCTATATATAATTGGCTTAAAACAATTGTAAAATATATTAATTTTACTATAAATATCCCAAACTAAGTATGTTAAGTACCCTTCCATTCTTGTAAAATTGTTGTCAGATGAATATACTAAATATTCATTATTTTTCAATGTTAAATAAATTATTTCTCCAATTTTATATGTAAATTTTTTTGAAAATTATTTTATATAAATAGTCTCTTAAAATAATAGCATTCCATAACATCTAGATGGAATGTTACACTGTTATACATAACAAGATACCACCACTAATCAACTTCACCACGAAAATGAAAGTCATATAGGGTTACCTTTTTCTATTTCAAATATTCAATGATATCAAATATCATTTTAATTTAATAGAATGATCCTTTGGATACCACTAGATATGAAGGTGCACTATAACTTTTTGAATGTTTCTTCGAGAAATGCACCACTGCTGACAATTTAATTTTTGGTTGACCTAGTTACTCCCTTTCATTGATACACCCACCATTTATTGATTGTGTTAACTAATCCATCACAATGAAAAAAATGAAGTTATGATTCCATACTTATCAGGATGAAAAATTGGAAGGATTTTTCTTCTTGATGCCTTCCCAACACAACTATCATGTTTCCTCTATAGAAAACAATTCTAAATAGACAAATATTAAATGAATATACATCATAATCATCAAATTTTATAACTTAAAATTAATAATAAATTTAAAATAATATAAGCACATTATATTAACATTATACTAACCTCAAATGATTACTAAACCATCATTAATTTCATTTATTAAGGACCCATCCATAAAAATTATATATGTTATTGACTATAAACTTGTTTATACATTATTTTAATCATGTGGATATTTTTAGTTAAGAATTTTATAGAATTTGGACTAACTCAATCATGGTAAACCCGTATTGTACATGTGGAAAAATATAAAATGTATCTTTTTTCATAAAATAAATTTTTTTAAAATAAATCTTGTGTTCTCTTCATGAAAAATCATAAAAAAGTTGACCTTTTTTTACATGATTGTCTCTATTCTCACATAAATACAAGGAAACATTTTAAAATATTGTATCAGTATAAAATTCCAAAATGGGGCATAAATAGAAGATATTGTTTATCTTGTGAAAACTCATAATTTGTTTTATTAAAACGTTACTTTTCACCATATAAAATGAATCATAATTTCAAAAATACCAGTATCATTCCTTTTTAAAATCAATCTATTTTCCCAAAAATTAATTATCATACATATAAAATATAAATAGGTAGTTGGGGGAATAATTTTCTATATAAATCTTAAGATGGAGTAACTGATATGGTCAACCTCCAAATCTAGAGAACCAAATGAATTGGGGGTTATAATTTAATAACTGCATCTTGGTTTATTATAGATATACTCATCCTATGATAATAACATAACCAACCATCCTTAGCTTATCACAAAAACAAATGTATGTGGTTTATTTTGCAACCAATAGTCATGATAAAAAAATCCATTGAATTATTTCATAAACATAAATAATGAAATATTATATCATAAATTATTATTTGAAGAAAATAATGATTATATTTTGAAATACCTCATTTTAAAAAACAAATAAATTACAATTGAAAAAAAATTCCTTGAAAGTAACCATATAAAATAATAAAATAATATTTATAATATTACAGAAATATAAAAGAGGGAAATTAAATTCCCACCACATACGTAAAAAATTCATTTTTGAATTTTTTTCAATATTCAATAAATGTTGTTCTTAAATTAATTCCCATTCAAATATCATATCATTGATGTTATAGTTAACCCAATGAATCCATTATTTCCATCCACTATAAATCGACATAAAAATGTGGAAATAAAAATTATTAATTTAAAAATTCAATTAAAATATAATAATAGAATGAAATTATCGATGATGCGGATATTTAGTCCAATAAATAGAAATTGGGTAATGAATTCTCATAACTCGGATTTTACATCCTTTAAACATGTTGAACCATCCTCTTGAATATCACCAACACAAAAGACCCCTTCAGGTTAGTGGAATTAGACATTTAGTTATACCATAATTACATATACATGGTCAATGTGGGAAAGAGTGGATTTGGAAGATATTTGGATATCTTCAAGGGTTTTTTGGAGAAATTAGTGGTGAAGAGTGGTAACCATACTTTAGTAGGGGTGGTATTGAGTGAATAAATATTGATGATATAATATTTAAATATGACCACATTTGGGTAGCATTAATTAAATCGAATTTGATTTATAATTCATTCATTGTAGTATGTATCTGGAAGAGGAAAGAAATATCGACCCTTTTAAATTTTCTTTTTACTTATTTTATGAATTTATATTTTTAACAATAACATTTTTCTTAATTTCACTTATACTTTGATAAATCATGTTTTTCAATATGGTAATGTATTATGAAAAAAATAACAATGAAATGTCTACATATTTTGGAAATTATAATTTTAAATATTTTTTATATTTTAAATTTTTAAATTTGCATAATTGGAAATAAAATTAAAAAACCTACAGATGTGAGGAAAATGCATGTTTTTATGAGTTATATTTTTCCAAAAGCATATGAGTTTATGTTAACTCTATTACAAACAAAAAAAATTATAAAATCAATTAATATTTAATAATAATTGATATATATATATTTAACATAAATCATTCACTATTAGCTAATTTTTTAATTAATTTAAATGGATAACATTATGTACTTTAATTTTTTTTTAGAAAATTCAATATCAAGTTAAATAAAAAAATTATTAGGATTACATATAACTAAATAGTTATTATATTATTAAAATTAAAATTAAATAAATGATTACTTTTAAATTTTATTGTTTAATTATATAAAATTACATTTTTACAAATATCATAAATTTGGACTATTCACTGAATAAATAATATTTTTAGAATAATTTATAAAAATCATCGAATTATAATCTTGAAATGATAAATAAAAAATTAAATTAGGATTTTAAAATAAAAAATTAATAATTTTTTAATTAATCTTTTAAATATGATATTTTGAAAATTGAGTTTAGTTAAACTATTTAATTGTTTACAATATTTATTATGAATATAACTATTTATTTAATGGATACTAACAAATATTAAAATAATATATTCTATATATACGTAGTTTTTAAAAATAATATAAGGTAAAAGATCCTCTAAAATATATTTGGGAAAACATTTATGTCTAGAGAAGAATATATTTTAAGAAATATTAGAAAATTTTGTTAAATAGGAGAAGGATTCACAATATAAATGAAGGATACATTATCGGTATCAATTAAAAAATAAATTCATTTTATTTCGTTGATAATATATAGGGAAATGGGAATTTATATTTTGGGAAAAATTCATACCCAGATGATAATAAAATATATATTTTTCAAGGAAACCTTGTCATGTTATTTCTAGTAAATGATAAATCAACAAAAACAATCCAATAAACAAACGAGATTGTATCATAATTCCTTTTCCACATTGATAACTCCCACATAATAAATCTTATGAATGAATTATATTATATTAAAATTAACAATGATGAATACAATGATATTCATTATAACATATAAATGGTGTTTTAGATACTCCTTGTAAAAAATACCGTTTATTAACATAACAATTGTCCAAAACTTTACAATATGATATGATAGACCATTATCATTATCATAACATTGATGTGTGAATTATTCATTTAATCAGTAATGTGTATCAAATTTAAATAAATAGATATAAATTTTATATAAAAAAATTAATTTTCACTACACAAATAATCATACAATATCAAATAAAATGATGATGTAAAATAACTCAATGAAGATATATTGTGTTTTTTATTTCATTTACACTTCATAAAATTCAATTGAAATTCTCTTAGATGAAAAAAACATTAAATATAAAATAAAATAATGCTTGAATTATTCATGATATTGCATTTAAAAGTTCCATTAAATGCATCATATAATTAAAATTATTTTTATAACATTAAGATATTCCTCAATGAAGGAATATTGGGATGAAGTCTCTTACCTAGAGTCCGGACGTTCCATGTATGTCTATTAATTCCTGAATAACATATATATATATATATATTCATTTCTTAAGAACATTTTATATTTTAATTAAAATATATTTATATAAATTAAATTATTTAATTGAATGAAATTATATAATATTTTATTAGTCATGTCAGCATTAGGTGTATTGAGGATGCTTGATTGATTGTTTAAAAATGGATTTGGTGTGTTGACTATGATAAAATTGTTAATTTAAGCATCATACCTAGAATTATAATAGTTATATACAACTAATATTTATATATTATTTAGACATTTAAAATAGATCATGAATGATGTTTATGAAAAAAATAAACTATGTTACAATCATTGTGAGGGTATGTCGTACACATACATGAGTAGCATTTCAATATTAAATTATCATTAGGTAAATAATGTATGTATTATTTCCTACATGAAGAGTAATAATAATATGAGAAATATAAAATAATTTTATTAATTATATGTGTTTATATATTCCACATGATGTAGTTATGAAAAAAATGGCATCACTTCCTAGAGGTGGTCGCACACACCAACCCGTAGACGACATTATAATTTTTTAATGATAGAAAAGGTAAGAAATAAACAGAATAATTATATTTTAGAATTGATAAATATTTTAATAGAAATATAATAATTATATATATATCACATATATTTTATCATTATTCTTTTTACAATCAATGATTTGCATTAGGGAAAAAATAATTATATCGCTTTGCGAGACGGTAGTCCATTGTACACATGGGAATTTTTATCATATCACCCAAAGAATTGAATTTAAGAATTTATATATGATATAGTAAATAATAAAGTAGGACTATATAAAAAATATCGTAAATATAATAAATATAAATAATTATAAAAATCCATGATAGTTGATGATGTATAACGAATCACATCTGTTCCTGATGTGGTAATTCATTATAAACCTAAATGATTGTTTAATTTCACATTTGATAGAAGATTATATGGATTAATATAATTCCATTATCATAATAAATTCAAATTATATGGTATACATTTGTGTTATTATATATATTTTATTGGATAATATGTAAAGGATGTGGAATAAAAATTAAAATAAAAACACTCATTTATGAATAATACATTTTCTATTACGAACCTCTATAGGATACCATAGAATGTCTTTATAGTTCAATATTATGATCATTAAATAGGTCTTGTGGAGGAAATTATTAATATTATTTGGTTATATATTGGAATATGCAATGGTCTCTGAAGGTGTTATGTGGAGATTAGATGGGTAGGACATTTAGAATTAAATTGAGTGGCACATTCCAAAAATTTTCCAAAGAAAAATATGTGGTCACATTATTTACAAGAAACTTGGATCGAAAATTGAGCATTTTATTTCTTCAGATATCATATGTTTTAAAAATAGTTGTCAAATAAATTTTATACAATATTTAATTTCATGTTTAAAAAAATCATTTTTGTTTAACCCCTAGTAAATATGTTTTTTCTCTTAACCACAGTATATTTTATTTACTATTTTCTCAATTATTTGTGACAAAAAAATAAGTATACCTTTTAATTTTAAATAAATATTTATTATTCCAAATATGGAATAAATTATTAAATATTAAATTCACAGATGTGGAAGAACATAATTTTAAATAAAACCCTAAAACAAAATGAAAAATAATTTTTTTAAAAAATGTATTTTCCAAATGTGGAATAAATTATTATAGAAGTTGATTTATTAAATATAAATTAAGTTTAAAGCATCCCTACTTATGGGTTCTTAATTAGTTATAATTTATAAGCACTAAATAATTTATAATAGTTTTAATAGAGAATTCGATTTTATATCCTAAAATGTACACACAATATTTATGATTATAAATATTATTTAATTTTAAATAAATGGATTAAATATAAATAATGAATAACTATGTCCCATAAAATAAACTTTAAACTATAGTGTGACATATTAATTACCAAATTTATTGAAATTAATGACAATATGATAAAAATTGGGAATCTACACTATTTAAAAAAATAACAATGTTGTTTAGGAAAGATCATAATTTAATCCTACATTAATTTTAGTTTGATGATTTAAAAATGAAATCATATTTATAAAATAATTTTTAAATTATATATAAATTAATTATAATATTTTTTGACAGAAATAAATATATATCATTTTACAATAGAACATATATTTTATGAATACAATTACATTACTAAGAAATAATTGATCATATACTAATATATAATCAATAAATTAATATTGAGTTGATAATATATATTTATATATATCATAAATTAGTTAATAATATTCATACCATAAAATTTAGTTGATTTTTTATAACATTTATATATTTGGACGACAATTTAAGCAGAATTTTGTATGTCGAATACACTATCAAGTCTAAAATTTCTCTTTTACAATCCTATGGAGTTATATCCTCATGAATTTATAAAAAAAAACATTGAAATTTTAAAATTATTCATATATTTATATAATAAAAATAATTAAATTAGAAAACATTATATTTTAAAAATTGTATCATATAAATGGATAAAAAATACACTTGAAAAGATAGAGGGATATGTCTGGAGGTTATACGGTAAAACATATAACGTGGATTCCATGTAGGAAAAAATTTGTTTACATTAAAGATATAGACATTGAAGAATAATTTAATTACTAAATAATGGTGGATAGTGAAATAGATATTTTCTAGTAGGAAATTTAATTATCCTAAGAGATTCAATAACCAAAAAACTATTATCCAATGATTACTGGAAAAAACACTATCATTTCATCATAAATGATATAATTTGATAAAATTTCAATTTTTTGATCCTTATAAAATAATATAGGAATTTAATACCAACTATACTAATAATATAACTAATTATACATACATTATATATTTAATTTCATTATTTGATCAACTTCAACCATAATCTCATCTTTTTCTCCAATCATTGAGTAATCAATATGATTTTTTCATGTATGAAGCCCTAATATAATCTTCCACCATATCATATTAACATAAAATAATTAGTCAATATATTCCACAAATATATAGACATTAACCATGTCTAAAATTAATTATCACATTGTAATATATTTCCTAAATTGAAAAAATCTAAACAAGGTGAATGAATATATTAATACAATAAATTCAATAGTAATACCCCAAATCCAAACTAAATATGTCCATGCGTAAATGAACCTACATCCAGTGTTAACTCAATATAAGTGAGTTGTTTATTCTAAAAGGTTGGGACATTTAATTAATCTTATTTTACCATAAAAATAGTGATAATATTATAAATTAATATTAATAAATCAATCCCCAAATCAATTTTCAATCCCATAGAAATCAATTTGATAAAACACATTATCCAATAATTACCTAAAGATCCATGGTCTTATATATTACATATGTTATCATTTCTATAAAAATATATCAATAAAATTTAAATTTGTATATCATATCAAAAAAATATTACATATACCTCAAACAATTGAAATAACATCTATAATTTCATTAATAACATTAATATATCAGCATGTCAATCCTAAAAATTGGTGTCTTTGACATTAAACATATGGTCAACCATAATCTCATGAACACAAGTTTGTATCCCTATTTCTCTATACCACCACCAATGAAATCATTTTAATCTCCAATGATTTCTAATCTCTTCACTAATACCAACCTCGATATTGCACTCCCATATATGGTGTTAAAAACCAAATAATTCAAATTATGGTTTTGATACATAAAAAATTGGAAAAAAAATTCCAAAAAAACATAAAAGGAACTATATGATATATTGTTTCACTTACATACCCAAAATCCTTTTTTATTTATAGTTATTTTTAATTAGGATAGTCATTTACCTAATCAAAACCCAAGTCTTCTTGATATTGTTCCACCCACAACTATTGGTTATTCATATAACAAATTTATTCATTATCATCATTCATATGAAAATATTCTATAAAAAATTAATTTAGAATAATTCTTGATATAGTGGGGAAATTAATCATAAGAAAGGAGAGTGAAAATTCTCAATAAGGGTAAACATAATCCTAAAAAACAGAATTTCATCAGATTAAAAAATATGATTGTAAGGGTATAAAGACATTATCATTGATCCCAATCTGAACATAAGAGAAATAAATGCTCTGAAACTAAGATCATGAATCATATGGAATGATATAAATCATTGTGAATGTAACGTGTTGTGTAAATAAATAATCATGGTCCATTTCTTAATAATACTGGTAAAATAGTATATTTATAACTCATATAAATAATTGTTAAAAGTATTGGTACCATTGTAACATTATATTTATAACTGAATTCAATCCTATGTATGAAATTACTCAATATTTTTATAATACATTGTATAAACATTATGTTAACTCTCTCATTATTTCTTCCAAGATATGGGACATTTACTAATGTATTTGAGTGATATACAGGCTTACCAATCAAATACTTTATTTTAGTCTCACCCTAAATAATCTAGGATCAACCACAATATATGATATTTTTATCTTATTGTTTTTCTATAATGGTGATTAAAACATCATATTATCTGTACTGGGATAACCCATAAATCATCAATAATTTCCATATACCAAACATGAGAAAAACATTTATAGATATTTTCTCTTCAAAAATAACAATATGAAATGTTCATTCATTGGTTGATTATCCCATGGTTAAGAAATAGGTCCAATGAAAATATAATAATACATCAAATAAACAATAAGGTTTATATTAACACATAATATTCCCAGCCGAGTGTACATAAAATCAATGGTTTTTTACATTGATGAATGGAAATACCAAAAAAACATCATTAAAATAATTTTTCCAAAAATTTATTTTTCACATTGGAAAAATAATTTAAAAACGTAAAAATCTTTCACATATAAAATAAACAATTTTCATTAAAAATTATATTCTTATGTTTTATATGAATCATCAAGGAGAATATTTTTCTTGATGGTGAGATAATACATCAATGTGTTCAATGAAAAAAATATTAATTCTTCTCAAAAATCTTTTGAAGAGGGTGTAAAATTTTACCTATTTAGATGATTCGAAAATTTCAAGTTACAAATCCTTTTAAATTAATTTAAGAGATCATGTAAAATAAATTTTTAAAATCATTTTGGTTTAGAAAATAAAACTTTTGATAAAAAATTACAAAACATATATATGGGAGATAATGATTCTTGATCTAAATGAATGATACAAGAATAATATTAGATAAAAAATTGTTAATATTTTATATGTTGGTAATGGTGGATATGAAAATTAAACACTTGAAACACAATATCAACTATAGTAGAATAAAATATATGTATTTCATGAAAATTATACAATATTGTTTCCTCCCAATAAAAATATTACATAGAAAATCCTGAAATAAATGGATATTATATTATAAAGTCATTGACACATTAGTAACTAATCATTAAAAATCATAAGGAAATAATAAAATTACATGGCATTTAAATAACATTTTAATAATAAAATTCATGCTAAAATATATCAAATGATATCTATATACACTACATAACATAATACTATGTTATAGTATAATATATTGCAAATAAAGTTATTATGAATTGACAAACCATTAAATGATCATTAAACAGAGGCAAGAATTAATAAATGAATAAATTATTGGTATGAAAATAAAATCTAAATTAATCAGTTGCATATAATACAGAATATAATCAAAATTAATTAAAAACTCGTTATTATAAATGAAAAATAAGAACTAATATAACCCATTAAAATGAAATTTAGTTATGAAATTCTATCTAACATGGAGATATTAATGTTAAATATCATTAGATTAAATCATTCATATTGAAACATAAAATATCATTATTTATAAATAATTCATGATAGAACACATAAATGTTGAGTTATATACTACCTATAAAATAAAAAATTTCAATAACATTAAAATATTCATAATGAATTAAAATTGAGGTGAAGTCCCCTAAAATAATTTGAGAAATTCCCTTTATTCCCATAATATCATGAATAATAAACATATATACAATAATTTTTTTCATAAGAAAATTATCAAGGGTAAATACCTTGTACATATATCATTTATTTTATTCACATATTTAAACAGATATTCAGTCATCTTTAAATTTTGTGTCTGTATAATGTTTTGTTCATTATTACACATGTTCATTATTATGTTGACTATTTCTAAAGTAATCCTTAATCCATAATATATTTAATAACTATAATTTATACAGAGGCAAAGCATTAACACACAAGATCTTGAAAAACCAATGTGGGAAAACTACCAGGGGAATTATAATGGAGATTTAGGTGGTGGTTCAATTTCCAAGGTTGATCCAATGGTTGAAAAACTTCTGATCAAATCTGACGGTTGAGATGATAACCCAAGAAGGTTTTTATAGGTTCCGATATTTTTAGGTTTCTTGGAAAAAAACATTCTGATTTATAGGTTCTGCACATCAAATATGTTCTTCAGATGATCCTAAGAAACTACAGCTCTCACTTTTTTTAGGACCACTAATACTTTTGTCTCTAAGATAACATGACCCAAGAAGTGAATATAGTCTATCCAAAAAGTGGAATTTTGAGAGATTAGAAAATAACTAATTCTCTCTCATGGTACTCAAAACGATCTCCAGATGTGTTTCATTGTAATGTTGATTCTGAGAGTACACCAAGATATCATCCACGAAGACCACCATGAATGAATCCAAGTATGGATGGAACACTCGGTTTATCAGTACCTTGAAAATTGTAGGCACATTCGTGGGACCGAATGGCATAACCATATACTTTTATAGACCATGCCTACTCTGAAAGGATGTAAAATGTGTATCCAATGGTCTATCAAGAAAATACAGATAAACTGATCTAAAGTCAATCTTCAAGAACACTCGGGATCCTCGAAGCTGATCAAAGATATCATTAATCCTTAAAAAGGATATTGTTTCTTGACCGTCAAAAAGTTTAACTACCAATAATCCACACAACGTCTTAGGTTACCCACAACCTTCATTGAAAAAATAAGAGGCAAACCCCATGGATAAGTATTAGGTTGGATGAAACACTTTTCCTACAACTCCTCCAACTACTCTTGATCTCTTGTATCTCTAATATAGCCATCCTATAATAATGAATGGACATTGGTGCCACTACTGGCATAAGATAAATAGAAAATTCCATCTCTCACTCCAGAGGAAAACCAGAAAAGTCCTCTAGAAGGACATACTGAAATGATCGACCACTGGTGGAAAGTCCCACAGTAAAGTTCCGTGGTCATCCATATATAAACATGAAATCCAAGATCTGATTCCTCCCAACCCATGATGCTCGAGTCCCACTCTACTTTCCTAGACATCGCTTTCTCCATTATAAAGAAATGATCTCCCCTGTGGTGATGTCAAACTAAACCTACAATGATAGTAGTCGACAATATCCTGGAAGGGAACTAACCAGTCCATTCTAAGAATGACATCATAACTTTTCAACTCTAGGACATAAAGGTACCATAACAAGTGAAACCCAACAACCTCGAGAGGGAACTCCTTAAACTGATGTACACTATCCAATATAGTCCCCAACGAAGTGTCTATCATCATGATATCAGTAGATGTAACAATACATAGCCCAACGATCTCCACAACAACAATAGATATAAAGTTATGGGATTCCCCTGTATTGAAAAGTAAAGAATCTAAAGCTGAGGAAAGTAAGACCGTACCTCAAACTGTGGAATCTCCAGGATCCAGCTCGTTTGCGGTCTGCTCCACTACAAATTTCTAGCCTTTACTGAGTCCCTATTACCCTGCATGACCACCGTGAGCTGATCCACCCAGTTGTCACCAAAAGATTTCCGACTGGCCACCACAACAGCAAACTCCCCCTCGGCATAGATGGCCAGAATAACTCCAGTTCCCAGACTGATGAGAAACTGGCGGTTTTACTCATGAACATGGAGTCATAGAAGAACCCCTATCACATACTGCTGGTGAGAAGAACTGACCTAATAACTGAAGATGAACCATGTTTTTGAATGATCGGCAGTCCACTTGGTCTCTTGGGTAATGTGTCATAGTATGCCCGACCATTCTACATTGTTAGCATTCCACATGGCTACTTGAAGGTGCATCTCACCAACTCAGATCTCCACATGTAGACTCCTTTTAGTTCTTTCGACTATCTCCTAGAGAGGTTCCAACTCTAGATACTGAACCGCCCATGACCATAGCTTCAGAATCCCTTAGGTTGTTCTCCGTGATAAGCGCCTGGTTGACTATATAAGTGATTGAAGTGAAACTGAATATGTTCACCTGAACTCAAATGTCTTTCCTAAGACCATCGTCAAACTTCCTCTCAGATAATAACTCAACCCCCTCCCCCCCAAAAGGGTGTAAAGTGATTTAGATCTATGAATCGAAAAGAATACTCCCTAACTGAATGAGTACCCTTCTCCAAACTCACAAACTCACAGGCTCGATCTCCCCTCAAGGTCTCCAGATAGAAGTAATCATTGAAGGTACGTTGAATCTCATCCCAAGCCATACCATTCCGGCGTGTTTCCTATGAAACCACATCCCACCATCTCATGGAGGAATCCTAAAGCATATAAGTAGAGAGCTTCACCCTCCTCTCTGGAGGTGTCTCCAGATGCGTGAAGATAGAGACCATGGCTTCTTATCATGACTCTGCAGCCAGATTTCCTCCTTCCCCTGTGAAGGTGGGAGGATACTACTGCTGGAAAACCCGTTCCAATTTTTCCATTGATGGGGCAGGATTCAATGATCCCTAGAAGGTCTGCATGAATTTCATAAAGCCATATTAGAACTTTGCATCATCACTTGTGTCAAAAATTATAGATGGTGCCAACACTGGCACTACAGGAGGATCTGCTGGTGGTCCTTCATTGCCATGTCTGAAGTCTGATTACCACCATGTAACTAGAGCACAGCTAAAGGACATCTCGGTGGCTTGATTCTACAAGGTTAATAACACCACTTGGATCATGATTATCAAGGACTGAAACAAATAAGTTAAATAAGGGAACATGAAAAAGAAAGCATTCATGTTTTCCAAAACATATACACACAGCGTGTATATCCCGTAAATTGAGTGTTCCATCAATCCTTATCAATGACGTGTATTTCTGCTAACCTAGTTCTTTTAACACCACATAAACATAGTGTGTTCTCCCAAGACATGATGTGTACTTTATTCATTTCCCCTTCTCATGTTCTTCTACATTACTAACCCACAAGGTTCTCCTAGTACAAGACTACATGACATATTTTTTCCAGACACTGTGTGCGCCTCTTAGGATTCCACTACCTATGTAGTTAGTCACAAGGGTGGACACACGACTAAAAAATCATGGCATGTTACATATGCACATGACATGTACATGTTGATTTTTCATCCTTCCATGTTGTTAGTCACATGACTGTATATATAATTTCGACAACTTGATATATACATCTGGTACACGGCATGTCCCACCAAGGATTTTCCAACCCTATGTCTCTTCTCACAAAACTAGTGACACAGTTAGAGACTCCACAGTGTGTACATATAGTACATGTAATTTACTTATAAAAAAAGTTCCTTCCTATATATAAGGACACATCGAATGTATTTTTTATAACACATCGTTTATTTTAGGTTTTTCTAGACACTACGCCTCAGAAACTACTCTGGGACCCATAATACATTGAACCAAACATTAAAGTTCCAAATTATGATCCTTGAGATCCCATTATCCCCACTAATCTAATCTTGGAATCTTATACATGTCATATACTAGGATTAACATGGCAATAATCCACTAAATTATGAACCTTGAAGGCCCATAACACCTCTTAAACCAATGTTTTGTGTTCGTTCAAGAAAAATCATATTCAACCAATAACCTATCAAATAGCAGGTATTCTATCAAGTCATATATCAAAATACCTTTCAAATTTATCCCAACATCTGTCCCAACAACATGCAATCGATAATGCACCCAAAACGGCATGGCAAAGATGCATGACTTGTGATTTTTAGAAAGTGCCTATATGATGCATGAGATGGAATACCCCTCATCTCATTGGGTTGAAACATAAATATAAAATCAATAATATTGACAAAAATAGAATAAAAATATGTGAAACACTCATGGTGAAATAAATTCAACTTTAATAATCGCAGAACTAGAAAAAAATGAAATAATGAGGTAAATTAGATTATCCTAGTACACGGGTTAGCTACTCCATGGCACAGCTTATTACTAAGTACCTATTTCATACTATCACAAACTCTAGGCTCCAAATTTAAAGTCAAGAAAAAAAATATCCATTGATACCGCTTTGTAACTTCCTGGTTCCAGGATCCGCCTAGAGGTGCATAGTACCCAGTTAGTCACATAGCCTCAAGTGAATTTCCCCGAACGCTAGAAGCTTCCATCTAGCAGCGGGGGCCTTGGGTGTGATAGTGGGAAAATAATACCCTCATTGGCAGAGTAATGAAGTGTAAATCAACATATAACAATATAGAATGCAACAATAATACCATATAACACTATACAGTAGAAGACTGAATGAAATTAATAACTAGAGAACATATATAAATGATGCAGATACATATGTCTTGGAAAACATCCAAACGTGTCACTATGCTGGAATACAGTACTAAACCAATGTACAAAGAAAAAAATAAACTCTAATAGCATCACAACCCTAATCTTGGTTCCATGCTTCCCAACTCCACAATAATCAAGTACCTGATGTAGTAGTGCACTTTCCCTTATCTGTACCAGCAACAATATAATCAATTTGGGATGAAAAGCAAAGCCCAAACAAGGTATGAGACAAATCCCAGTTGGCCACCACCCAATGATATGTGCCTAATATTCATTGAACATATATTGCAAGTAATAAACAAATGATGTAGTAAAAAAGTAAGTACTCAAAAATAAATAGTCTTATGGTTTAATTTACAAACATGTACTATTAAAAATTTAACCAACCAAAAACAAATACAAGAAACCCTCTAGAAAATTTATTGCAAACTACCCCCTCTGGTTTAGCTGCAAAATCAAGTAATCTGTTGGGTACTTATCACAACCTAAACCCTCAAATTGAAAATAAAAGGAAATATATTACAAAGACTCTTTGTGGAATCACTCACAGTCAATTCCCCTTATATTATTTAAACGGTATATTACAGACACTCTGAGGAAGTACTCAACTTCCATTCCCCATTTAGTCTTGTAACGTAACTATACACACTCTAAGTGAGAACTCAATGTCAATACCCCCTATAGTATCGCAATGTGATAATTATAACATACACTCTAGGAAAGCCCTCGACATCAATTTCCCCTATGGTCTCACTACACCATGTTCTCGTAGCCCCGTGTAAAGAAATCATGCAAAAATGATAATTAGTAGCCAAATTAAACTTTAATGTACTACATATGAAAAATAGTTACTAGTCATGGCACAACATATCATATAAATAGTCACTCCATCCTAATATCACTAGGAATGGAAAAATATATCCTAATACGCAAGGCTAGACCATACGGCCAAAATAAGACAAGCATGGGAAAACACATCCATAGACAGGTAAATATCCAATTTAAATTTACAAATCCTTTACTAAAGCGCATAAGGTGTAGTAGGTAATATCAGGGGTAAAATCCTTTAACACGCAATACACTGATAATGGGTATTGGGCACTTTTTCACATATAACTCAAAGACTAAAATCAGAATGGAACAAACCACCTACCTCAACATTGACCGAATGATATACCTAAACCACAGGCCTTGAATTGCCCCAGAATGCCATAGATCTACAAAAATGCTAAAAACGTTCAACTGAGGAAAACTCATGAAAGATGGGGAATAAGGAAATGCTACTCTAGAAGAAGGAATAGCATATTGTGGTGATTCCAACGCAATTGAAGGTGGTCGAATCAGAGATCATATGAATAGTTGGAGGCTTAGAGAATATTTGCAGCTTATGGTCACTCTTATATGAGACAAGTCGAGAACAAGAAGGTTCTGTCGATTAGACGACACCTCAGTCCGTTTAATGAAATTAAAAAAATACATGTTGTGTTCTTTAAAAGTACATGACGTGTACTTACCGTAACCAGCCTCCTCATTAGGTAGCCTCCAGGTCACCCCACATAGCCATGTGTTCGGCTGTTACATGGCCAGTATGCAACTACCTTTGACAACCGAGTACATGGTCTGTACTTATTAGTACACGAGATGTACTCCTAAAATTTCTTGAAACTCCTCTTGTCTCAAAAAATCCATAAAAAATGATTCATACATAAAAAAGATCTTGGTTCTTATAGATATGTAAACATGGAATCTTGTTTTGATTCAATAGTCTTAGGACCCCCATAGAAGAATCTAACACAAAAATATAAAATCACCCACGCTTCTCAACTAAGATGTTTTCCTTTTTTTCATATGTAAATGAGTGACCTTCGTTATCCTATCAATAAAAACACATAAAAATAACTGCATTGAGGAGAAATCTATATTGTAATCATGAAATCTGTCACAATATCTTCCCATGTCCACTAAAGGATGGGTACTTCTTTAAATGATATGTTTGACACTTTTATTCAGTGATCACCAACTAACTGGTGAAACACCTTATAAAAATACTAGCTACCTCTCATTTTATCTCGATCCAATAGTATTTATGGATCATTTCATGATGAATATTTATAAAAATGTGATCTACATACCAATATGATGTATAAAACTCCAAAATCAACGCATCATTAATGTCTTCTACAGCATAAATGTGATTGTAAATATTTAAAATTTCATCATCTCCCACAATCCATGAAATAGGTGGGGACTCACCCACTACATTGTCTCAATGGAATAGGATTTAAACATCTAATCAATGTATAATCCTCACATTATCTTTAAGTATGGAACTCAACACTAAAGATCAGAGAAAAAGATGGAATTCCCAATCATGATCCTCCAAGTGAATCTCAATGTCTATGGACATAAGATGTGACTTGCTATGGGCCTCCTGAATTTCATATATATGATTCCTCATGCTCAATAAATCATTAATTGCATAGCCTTTTCCCTTGGTGTAGGGGATATCTATGTCAAAATTCTGTATATACTCAACCCACCACAGTTTCATCGAATTCAAGCCATGTTGTGTAAATATTTAAATGAGGATTTTTTTTGTTGTGTTCACCCATAAATAATCTCCTCGTAAAATAATTCTTCGAATATCAAAAAATAATATAACACAATGGATAACATAAGATCATGTTTTTGGTATCTCCTCTTATGTGGCCTCAACCAATGAGACACGTATGAAAAAAAAACTCACTCTTCTATCAGTATAACTTCCCCTAACTTGATACCTAATTCATTGCACCATAAAACAAAACTCCTAATAGGCTTGGGAAGAATTATTACTGACGATGCATTCAGTGTCGCATTAGTCTGTTGTAATGTTTTCTCGTATACATCTTACCATACAAGCATCACACTGTTCTTAGTAAAAATCATAAGAGATTCCTCTAGGTTTGATAAGACCTGCATGAATTTCCAATAATATCAATCTATCCTATAGAATATCTACATATAAATGAAATTCTTCATATAATCCAATGAAACTATACCTCTGATTATTTATGGGTGAACTAAAACTCTTATATTTGAGATATATGAACAATGATGTGAATCTTATGTCTCCATAACTGTCACTTTGTGACCTCAATATATAACCCAGAAATTCTGAGTGTATTCATAATTTTGAAAATATTTTTTTGAATAGTCAAGTCTATTATGAGAATAAAATAATATATCTTCTTTGAATTACATGGAAAAAAATAATGATAAGGTTGGAGAAATTGTTTCATAATTTACATGAACACTACTGGTGCATTTGTGACACCAAATGGCATAACCAGATGGTCATATAGACAATTAATTCAATGTAATGTAGTGTGAGGTATGTCCTAAAATTTAACACATACCTGGTGATAACCTAATCTCAAATAATTCTTCATGAAAATCAGATCTCCTCATTGCGGGTCAAAGGGATCACCTTACATTGGCATGGGATACCAGTTATTAACGATCAATTGGTCCAATTTCGAATAATCCACAGATAGCCTGAGCGATTCATCCACCCTTTTTACATAATGGATATGTGAATGCCATGGAATTGTATAGGGTCATATTATCCCCTATCCGTACATTTCATGTAGCTTCTTATTATGCTTCTTCAACACCATTGTATCCATATTGTAAGAAGTAATGGTTACCAGTGCATCATCTAGCACTAGATAGTTATAGTGCATAACTAATCTTTCCGAATGTAAATCAGAAAATTCATCATGAAAAAAATCCCTAAAACAATCTACCATTGATGGAATTTCCTCCTAACGCATTCGCTGATATTCCAAATATAAAAAGGAAATATAGGTTGTCAACACTACCAAACCCACAATTCTTAGGTCTTGCTTGGCTCTATTGGACATCCCATTCACCCATGTTAAAAAAACACCATCTCTATGGTGATATGAAGGCCACCCATTCATGATTACAATCAACAAAGGCTGGATAAAAACCAATCTATTTCAACTAGAGGATGGAATCCAATCATGTCATCTTGAGGAAAAAAAAAATTCTTATAAAGTGAAACCCACCAATTTTTAGGGAAACTCTTTAAACATGTTCCAAGTCTCTAATATTATTCCCTATAGGGTGTATATTTTCATTATTCCCTTCCAAAAATATACAATTGACCTAAAAATATTCACATTTGGTACAGAAATAAATCATTAAGATGATTTGATATTGAAAAGTTGATATACTAGAGTAGGGGATAATATGATCATACCTCCCACCATAGATAGTTTGATTCACTTTACCATAGGTGTATCCTATAAAGACTTTAATTTTAATGAACCATCGACTATGAAACAACCTCAAAAAATTGAGTAGTTCCACTCTGCATTATTGATAAAACTGGTACTTGTCTACAATTTCTTTGACCACCACCTCATCTTGAATGATTAGAACTACTCCAAATCCAAGCCTGACATGAATCTAGAAATCCCTCCATTGAATCTTTATTAGGACATGATCTTGTTAAAATTCTAATGGAGGTATGATCCAAAAGAAACCAAGTATATGTCCCATTATATGGAATACACAACACTATACTATTTTTATATCTTATTCCTTCCCCATATTTTCATATCTCCCACACTTATTAAAAATGATAAAACTTTGATATTTAACATCCTGGATTGTAATATAATCCTAGAAGTCTATAAAACATCTCTTTTGACCACCTAATATTAAACCACTAGGCCGAGAGTCAGAGCATCCATGCTCTACGCCCCCCACTTCTCTCAAATTAAATTTAGTAATATTTTCTCGATTCACTATCTAGACAAATATTCTTCGACTAAAAAAGTGAAATATAATTGAATGAAATCCCTTAGAACATCCCCGATGATTATCTCCTTTGATAGCTCCTAATCAAGATAAATTGGCACAAAAATTAGAATCAATGTGAATTGTTATGAATAGCCCATAATATTCATCATTCCCCAATCTAGATGCATAAACTCATGTTCCCTTTCATCTCAAATGGTATCAGGAAAGAATTAATCATAAAACCAATATTGGAGATCCCTACAGAATCACATTTCTAGTGCATCATCCACGTTCAAAATAACCAACAGGTTCTTATCTTCTCCATGAAGAATATATGTTTTGGTCCATAATATCTTCTTGGGAGGCATCACCAAATTCATGATGATAAATAATATATTCTCTAGAAAAATATTGGTTGCATGTGGAATACCATACCCTATGAATGTGGTTATTAGTTTTTGAAAGAACACATGATTCCTCTATTCCTTATATTTAGAGCACTCAAGATCTCCCTGAAATATCTACCAAAAGTGCATAAAATTGACATGGAATAATGAATCAACACCCATATATGGTGCAATAATTAATTCATTAGTTGTAAATATAGTAGGACCTCTAGATCATGGGTGTCACCACCCTCCTAGAATATGACTGGAGGTCATCCTGGTGTATGCCTTTACAATTAAAAACGAACTTCTAAGAAAATATGGATAAAAAAGTTCACAAATGTATGATATGTCGATGGATTCAAAAAAAACCACACCCATATTATTACCCATAATTATATGATAATGAAAATGAGAAATAGAAACAATTACTAGAGACACTACCTATAACCAATTATAATGAAAATTAAAGGCCATGTTCTTCGTTTCAAAATTTCTAATCAATTTAAATTAAATATTCTTTTAAAATTTAAAATATGTAGTTAATCCGAATGATTCAACAATTATGGTCATCAATGTACCATATGCGTCATGATCTGATGTGTGGATTCCATTTAATCTAAACCGTAACATATTATAGTCTATTTCACCAAAGGGTTTTGAATCAACATTCCATTATGGGCCTCTTATTGTGTTTCTTGTAGAATATGTAGGAAACAATTGATTAATTTATGGAATTCACTCCATGTACGAATCATAATTATCAATTCCAAAAAAATCATTTATCAAACAATAGGTACATCACTCAAGTAACACATAATAAATTCATTCCGCCAAGAAATGCAACATACATGGAATATAATAATACACGACATGTGGATGTTGTTTGTTTCTAAAAATTATACGTGAGATGGAATACCCTCACAACATTGGGCCAAATATAGAAATATATCTTCATAATAAACAAAAAACCATAACAATGTCACTCAATTTGGGAATAAAATCAACTATAATATGAAAATAATATAAAAACATGTCTTGTTCTAAGTAATTTGGATTCTTTCAATGGGAAATATAGTTCAATCCACAAGTCATAACGAAATTAAAATAATTTATAATATTCTATCTATTATATCAATATAGTAAATAAAAAAGGAAAAAGGATAGTCTAATACAACATTATAACACAATGGCCTAGGATCCACTACATGATACCCCGAACTTGTGGTTAAAATGGACTCAAACTCATGTAACTATATATGAGATGCTATTGACTATCAGTGATGGCCTAGGATGTCTCAGTGGGGACACTATTACCTCATTCCATTGTATAACTTTGGGTTCATTATCATAAATGTCAATTGAGGAATAATATAAATAATAAACACAATATAAAAATGAACAATAGTAATTAATAAATAACTCCAATGGTAATCACATTGAAGAATGGGGTTTCTTGTATCTATACGAAGGAAACCTGGTATACTAGGATTTATCCAAGACATGTATAAAAATAAATAAAATACCGACAATGAAAATATCTAGATTGAAACACGAGCCATGTTTGGTCATTTGATCCCCTAATCCTAACCAGACAAAATAAATCATCGTATAGTGGTTGCATTCCACTATCCCTAGCTACATCGATGAAATCTTTTAGGGTACCCAATGGCGGCCCAAACTCATTCTGAGATAACATTGAGTTGGCCACCTCTAATGGGATCTTTAAGAGGTAAAATCCGTGTAATATAAATATAAGATGTGTAAAATCTTTCATATGGTTAATATTATTGATGGTAATGTTATAAAACTCATGTGATCCTTTTTATACGTCCATGGCCCCTGTAAATAATTTTCAAACTCCCATAAATATGGGAATTTTCAAATAACAAATAAAAAAAGTGTGAAACTATTCGATATAGAAGAAATAAAATAATAAAAATAGCATGTCTATTTGTAATCCTGGCTAAATATACACAATGGTCGTACCGTGTATCAATTATATAACATCCATAGTAGAAACTCCATGTAATTTAGTTCCAATATCAACAACATCCACACCATTTAATATTCTATCAGAGTTGTAAGGGATGGATCCTATGTACAAAATCCTAATGAATCGTCACTGCGTCCTATGAGAATTTCGATGTGGACATTGTAATGTCTTGGCTGGTGCCCAATTAGATTTTCTGATGAAATTTCTTATGTGGGTCCATGAAATTCAGATCCTTATGGTAGTAATAATTGTGGTGTACAAAAGAATGATTATTGATGGATAAAACAAGTATATGGGATCCAATATTGTAATAATGATTCATGGTCTATAAATATCCATATCATCTGATGGAATCAGTATCTAAGGATCATGGCAGGGTAATCCTATACCAATGAAAATTAATAAATAAATTACTTAATGATTTTATAACTATTCACAATCCTTGAGTTTATTCAACCCATAAAACAATTTCTATATAAACCTTTTTATCAATTAAATAAATTAACATCATGTAAACACCTGGTAGAGAGGCATTACCTACTCAGAACCATTCATTTATTTTTTATCAATTTATCTAGGATACCAACCCTATGGAAATATCACACTCGCATAGAGGGATGGTATAAAATAGAAATGATACAAAGAAACATCCTAGGGGTGGCCTAGATTGGGACTATAATCCTCTTATAATATAATAAGTACAAGTGGGTAACCTAAACAGGTCCCAACCAGTTTAATCAAAGATTCCAATTAATTTTAAGGGAAATGATATATTTTTTGGAATGCAGAACAACTATGGATATAAATAAAATAACCAAACACTACTATAAGGTATCGAAAACAATTTTATACCCATTGTAGAATGATCATCTTGTATCAACTTATGATTTATTCCAGATCATAAGAAATTATTTTTGTGGATGAAAAACATATAAATATGGTATATTAGCTTGCACCAAAATAACTATGATGATTTGAAGACCAACAATGAATTTAAAAATAAGAATATAGAACATATATTGAAGTTCTAATTATATTTATGATGGAAAAAACTGAGGAAAGAAGGTGAAACTGAAACAAAACCTAGCTCGTTGATTGAGAGTGCATCATGTGAGGCTATCTTTTGTGGGAGAGGTGATGAATTCTATCAAAATGAGTTCCTTCCACTTATGTAAAAAAATGGTAATTTACAAGGAGTGTAAATTAATAACACTTTTGGTAATGATTGTTTTTTTCCTATATGAAAACCATGTACACAACAGGAATTGTCCATCCCATGAATTGAATACATGTCGTGTAATAGGAATGCATCAATCATGCATCCCTCCTTCCTCTTTCTTTCTAAAAAAACCCAGCATGCCATTAGGCCTGATATTATATTCTATGCCAAAAATATATCATTACATTATTTTAACAAAAACAATCAAAATACCCTCACCATGTCTAAAATCATGGGGCCTTACAATTTATATATTCTGTGTTTTATATGAAATTTTTTGACATACTTAGAACCATTATTATTGATTTTTTAATCTTTAATCCAAGTTTACAATTCACCTAAATAATTATTTGTTAGTCATTTCCCATTATTACACATAAACATGCATTATTTTTAAAACTTATTATTATACATATACATCAATATTATATATTCCATGAAATAGATTGTAATTTAAAATATAATGAAAAACATTTCATAGCAATAGAATGAATATTTTATTAATAAATAAGATGTGTAATTCCATATATTTTGATTTGATACATGATCATATGGGTTAGGTCAAGAACCACCTCCAACATATCTTCTGAATTAGATTCTTATGGGAGATAAGAAGACTTAATCAAGGTATGGAAAAGTTCATCATCAAATTGAATATGTACATATTTTACAAGAATAAATTGACGTGTTTATTGGGGAATTATCCACACAACCACTAGAGATGAAGTTGAGTTGTTGGTTGATTAAATACATGATTCAATATATATAAATAATACTCTATATAGAATGGACATCTTAAAATTAATGGAGTGAATGAGAAAATGAGACTATTTTTGTACTAATGAATACATATGACCATGAGTTTGACCATAGGGAGCTCATGTTCATATCATTAAAAATAAATATCAATCTCTAGTCCCATTATATTATTATTTGGAATTCAAGGAAACTAATATAATGAAAGACTATAACCTTCATCTCATCTATGAATTGGTCAAATATATTCAATGATTTATATTTTATAACAATCATAGGTCATCTAAAATCTATACAAGTGGGGATATAATCATCCGTTCTGATGCTAGTACATATTCCATTATCAACAACATTCATAGACTTCACTATGGGCCTCAGTCATTGTTAGATATGGATGTGCCCCTTTTATCATGTATGTGATTATACACAACCTACAAAACTACACA
This sequence comes from Viscum album, assembly GCA_963277665.1. Taxonomy (NCBI): domain Eukaryota; kingdom Viridiplantae; phylum Streptophyta; class Magnoliopsida; order Santalales; family Viscaceae; genus Viscum; species Viscum album. The sequence continues at coordinate 37,328,246 of OY728152.1, forward strand.
TTAAGATATTTTTAAAATTCTTAGTAATCCAATATAATTATAATATTATTATTTGACCTTATTTACAAATATGGGTATTATATTAATATAATAAATTTTGAAATAAATCTATATAATCATATTTTCTATATTTTAATTTTAAATTTATTTTTAGTATAGAAAAATATAAAATAATAATATATTAATATATTGGTTAATAAACCTCCCAAACAATTGAATTATTCATTGTAAACAAAGGTTGTCTCTTGAATACAATTTTCATTAAGAGTACACTTCCTCACTTATAAATTATTTTTTAAATGATATCATAATTATAAATTTTATATGTAAATATCAACAAAATTGTTAAATATTTATTATAATTCCTGCCATTAAATATTTTCATTTATTTTCCTACTATTATAATAATTACATATCCTAAAAAATTGATAAAATCATTTTACTCTTATAAATTCATGTCCAATATTGACCTTCTAGTCCATTTCTCTCAGTAATATATAAGTTATTCACCAAATTTTATTAATTATATATATTTATAACCCAATTCATAATGAATAGATCATAATATATCTCAAAAAATTTCATTACAAAAATATATATATTTCCCATTTTTATTAAGTGTAATTTTAATTTGGATGAAATTTTTATACAACCAAAACTCTTATTATTGTTACTTTTCATTTAAGGATTTTATTTATTCTAATAGAAACACAAGCATTGTGATATTAGCAATTTAGAGAGACTTATTTTTTATCCCAATAACAAAACCATTCTTATTTAAAAGAATTCTTTTTAATGGTACAATAAATATTTTTGTTTTAATTCTTAACTTTTTTAGTAAGTGATTAAAATATCATCATGTTTCTTTGATAATGTTTTAGCATTTTATATTGTATCTCACATAAATATAACTCATTTAATTCAAATTGAAATAAATTTTAATAATCAAATCTATATTTCATAAAGTGAATTATTATTTATAAATATATATGAAAACTAACCAATTATGTGGGGGAAAATAAAAAACAAATAATTCAACAAAATAAATGGAGGAAAACGTAAAACAAATAGAAATTACAATTTATTAAAACCCATAAAACATGAATTTCACCAACCCCTTTAAAATCCAACAAAATATAAAATAGGTAATGAAAATCTATATGTATATATATATAAAACATTTTTTATAGTGGATGGTATAATGAGATATGTTCTTAACACTCTATTATTTTCATCGTATAAATTTAAACAAATAAATTTTGAATTTCATTCCCCAAAAAATAAATATTTGATAAAAAAGTATAAAACTATTGGGCTATGCTTCATGTTCCTCTGTATTTTGAATTCATTTAGATGTGATGTTTAATTTCTAACCCCAATACAATCGTTCATAGTGTTTTCATGATAAGAAGTAAAAACATTATTTTAAGTTGTGTCCTTATGTGACATAGATATTGGATCACCCAAATGAAAATAAGATATTAACATCCCATGTAATGTCTTTATAAAATAGAGAATTTAATGGGGGATATAGAAAAGGAAATGTGTCTCCATTTCTTCTTTACATATTCATATATATTTTTTATTTCCTATAGCCACTTTAAGGATTAGTGGCAACCACACATTCCAAAATCAAAATCATTACCCAATATTCAAAGGAAGAATACATCACAGCCTAACTCCAAATTTAAATGGTTCTCCCAGATTCAAAATTCAAATTCAGGAGTTAAATTCATACAACAGAAGACATTGAATCCTATACCACCAAAACACCTCGGGAAGCAACATCCTGAATCATGAATCAAATTGATCCATAAACCCTAAAATTGAAAATAGCACTTCACTGGTGAGAGTGTACTAGCCATCATCCAATGGAAGCCAACTATCCCTCTCGTTATCTCCAAAACATAAACCCTACATGAAAACTACGCAATACCAACACCATAGAGAGTCTAAAAAGATCAACATATGATGGAGAAAACATCGTTTCCAATAGAACATCTCCCAACAAAACCTAATCCCCATAGTTTCATGAACCGGACCTCGAATCTATCATCTTCTTACAAAAATATCAAACAAAAAAGATAACATTCTTCATAATCAAAAAAATGAAGAACCATCCCCAAAATAACCCGAGGAGTGTGAATAATCCACCAAATTTTACACCCTTAGGAAAATACCATTGCTCCTATAAGAACAAATGAAAAACAACAAGGGATCCATCACACCTTTCTGACCTTAGTAGGACCAAAGGAACTGGAAGCCAAAGTATTGAGAGAGTTAAGGGGACCACCACAGTGAGCTGTGGGAGAGATATAACCTAGATCCTTACCAAATGGAAACAAATTCAGGCCCTCAACAATAAAAAATTAAACAAAACACCCAATAATTGAATCTTATAAACCCATTACACCCAAAGATTTATTGAAGAAGCATGATAAAAGGTGACAAAATAAAGAATCATGTTCTTTACCAGAGATGGCATTGAAGAGAATGAACAATTAAACCCATTATGTAGAAGAAAATTGTCCAATTAAGAGATCAATACCTAGAGATGCCAAGAAGAAACTGACAAAAATGTAATGTTCATTGAGGGAATATAATATACTCCTTTGGTTTCTCTTGTAGATATCGGTTAAATTTAAAAATGATTTATTTCAACATGGTGAGTTTTGTACCAAATATTCATATTATTGTTGATCAAGATCATTGGTGATGTCCTCTATGTGATCTCTAAATGAATCTGCATAACTACCTAATCTAAAGACTCCCTTCATTCCTATTGATATTAATGAAATGATTTAATCAAATTTATAGGGTGAATCAAAAATTAATTTTAAAATTTATGAATCTTAATTTAAACATTAAATTTAATTTAAAAGTAAAAAAGAAAATATAATTTCTAAATTTCTTATCGGTGAAAACTATAGTGATTAATGACTTTATGTAGTGATAAATAAAAAAAATTAATAACTTATTATGCATCAATTTGGATAAAAATTACTCTTTCTTATATAATTGTTATATTTCAAATATCTAATTTCACATTAATTTTTTATTTTTATATTTTTTCTAAATTTTATATGTTTAATGGGAATTGAAGAATGTTTTTATTTGAAGATAATGAAATAATATAAACTAAAAAGATGTGAACTCTCAATTTTTTTGATAGTGGTGTTTAATTATAGCATTTCTCAAGAATACATCATTATAATTTATAGTTTTGAAATTCATTTCTATAACCAAATCACTATAATTAATTAATTACTAGACATTAAAATATATTTTGGCATATAAATGAGATGGAAAACTGAAATTAAATACATGGTATAACTATTCCACAATGTAAGGAAAGTGTACACCTCAATAAAGATTCAAACACCTTTCATGCATATAGATCCATCATATTTCATTCATGTATCTTCCAACCCATCACTATTATTTACATAGTTATGTGAAAGAAGTGAGTTAGAATTTATAATGGATCAATGATATTGATATTGATACTTTATGGAATTAATTGTGATATTCTATTGAATAAAAAAATATATATTCACATTACAATCTAATAATGTTTCTTCGTGGTATTTTAATTTACTATATTATCCATATATGTTATGAAAGGCCTTTGTCTAGTTGAAAAATCATTTGATTAACTTATGGGGGTGTTAGTTAATATTTAGAGAATCTAGATATATCATTTCATAGAAACATACAATTCATTTAGAGTTTATTGTGTTTCAAATGTATAAATGAATTTTTCCATATACTGGGGATATGATTGAAGGGGATGAGATGTATTTGGAGACAAATAATATTTTTTTAGGGGAACTGATGATGTTATTATAACCCTAAATGAGTGATTTCACATTCATCATGAAAATTCATATCTATTTTTGGTGGATGCATCTCACATTGCAAATATAGTGGAAAATGGGGAGTTCCCTTTTAGTAAAATGGAATTGTGTCAAAACTACTATTTTTTAATAATTTTTTTATATATATTTTTCCCCACACTATATCAAAAATAAAAATAACCAAAATCATGTAACATAAAATTATCCTACTCATTACATTCCATCTTCTGTTGCTATGATGGTCTATCAGCCATTTGGGAATGGAAGTCCAAGGCTGGTCATTAGTCTGGGGACTTTATTATCTATTTTTGTCACAATTTCGTATCAAATATAATTGAATAAATGATCATTAAATATATAAAATTGTGTTATTCAATAACCACCAAATCACATGTTAATATTTTTATCAATAAAATTTAAAAAAATTATTTTAAATACTTTACCAAATATATATTCTATAGAACTAATATATCATTATTTAAAAAATTATAATATAAAATAATTTAAAAGTATAAAAAAATATTCACTCAAATATATATAAAAATATGGATCATTGACTTTAATATTGTTTAGATTAATTTAAAATATTTTACATGAAACACATTCCCTTTTATAACCCTATTTCTATAAGAGGTGCTAAACAAATGGAAGACATTCATCAATATTAAGATCAACCCAATGAAATCAATGATATTTTTTATGAAGTTACATTTATTAATAAGAAAACAGGAAGGCATAATGATACCACTCTAAATGGAAATGAAATACTATCTAATATAAAATTCAATTATATTTCCAGTATGTAAATATTACATACATATACTAAAATATTTATGCTAAATTTCATGGATCTATGATGTCTATGATTTCTTGAAATATTATATTTTAGATCCAAATGATTTGGTTCTTATTGATTTTTGGATAATCCCGCTTTTTTGGGTTAAGGAGGAACACTTAAATTACCCATAGGCCGAGAGGCACTGGGTTCATACTTGACACAATGGTCCATATGTAAAAGTCCCAGTACATGAGAATTCAAGGCCAAATACATGACTACACATTGAATTATATGTCCCCAACATCATAAATAAATTACAGTTCCTAGTTCCCCAGTTCAGATGGATGATCGACTAGAATTTCCCCTTGTAGAGATACATGGTGCATGGTACTGATGGTAAGTGTCATACCCTCTCATTCTTTAATCTAGTTATGTTTTCTTGATTGGATGCTACATCATCATAATCCAATTATGGGGCCTCCTCCTATGTGGTCTATCTGAGATACTTTAATATCATTTGTGGCTAGGAGGCCTAGTGGCCTGAAGTAATATGGTTTCCTGAAGTCTATATGGCGTAAGAACTTTTTGGTGCACTGATATCGATCTGGTCTGAAGGAAATTATGGCCTCATGGACCTGAAACATATAGACCCAAATAGGTGGCCAAAAGACCCAAATATGATGAATAGTTCCAGTTACTATAGTGCCACACATTACCATCTATAATAATGCTATAATATAAAAACATTCACCAGAATGTGTATTTGATCTTTGGTCTTTTGGATTCCATGGGGGATCCTCTAGCACTCTTCTATATCCCCATTGGTGATACGTTGAAATATATAAAAACACATATTCACTAGTACTAACCAACACTTTTATTTTCTTCTTCCTATCATTGATATGTATATATTCATTTATAAAAAATATATTATTATAAATTTTTTATCCAACCCTCAAGATAATTTCCACAAGTCATATTATTCATTCAAACGTCTACCAAAATAATTTTTAATAGTTATTCTACCACCTAATAAATAAATAAATATACAAGTTCCATATAATAAAATTCGTAATTATAAATTACCATAATTTATTCAAAATAATTATATAATATTATCACCCTTACTTTCCACATATTATTAACCCCATTTGAGAAATCATTATAGGACATCAAAATTAATTCATCAACTACAAAAAATTAAATTTCTCAAACTATATGTGATTTCAGTATAAATTTTGAAAATATATTTACCACCATTAACTAATATATATTTAAATAGCACATTAAAAATATATATCAATTAATATTTTTATCTATTTGAAAAATAATGATATCCCCAAAAATATAATCTACCCTAATTGAAAAGTGAATTCCACCATTATAATTTCATTATGAAACTTATCAAATTTATATTAATTATGTAATGAAATTATAGACCCTTGAGATTTTAATTCCGACTATTATATAATCATATTACATATGCCCTAATATGAATATTATATTATATATGGAAAACCATATAACAATATAGTAAAAATTTAATTTGATAACTTGAAAAAATCTCATTTAAAATTAAAAAGAAAATATCCAAAGTAGTGGCATAAATAATTAATATTTATTAATTATTTACATTTATCATGGGATTAATTCTCAAATTGAGATGCAATATAATTTTAGAAAAATAAATATAAACATTTATAGAATAATACATCTAAAATATGATATTTTGTGACTCAAAAGAATGAAATTCATCATTCATAGATGTGAAAAATACCCCTCAAATAGAGAAATTACATAACGTGGAAAAAGAATTCCAAATGACTAAAACATTAAGATTTCTGATGATTTTTATTTTTGGAACTCAAAAAATATTTTTATGCATATCTGTAGACGCCGGAAAAGTCCGTTGTTCCCAAACGAAGCTCCGGATGCGGAAAGCGAAGTGATATTTGGAGTCAGAGGCACGTTCCGGAGGGCCCGGAGGACTTGCGCGAAATTTCAGAGGCCCGCGCGCAAAGTTGAGTCGCGGCGCGCAATCCTCCCGGGATGCGCGCAATGCGCTGGGCCGGCGCGCTATGTTGCGCGCCCGTGGCCTGCGCGGCTCCCTTGCGCGCCGGGTCCTGGTTCCGCGCCCGCGAAGGGAATTCCGCGCCTGAGACCGGATTCCGCGCCCGGGGTTGCCTATAAATATAAGGCGACCCCCGACATTTTCAAGGTTGCCAGAATCCGAAGCGTCGCTCGTTCGCGCAATCCAACCCCTTCCGCGCGCAATGCCGATCTTCAGGTAACCTCCTTTCATTCGCGCAATAGAGCCTTGGGGTTCGCCTTCGCGCGCAATCCCCTTGGCTCCTTTCCTTTGAATAATCCTTAACCCGAAGGCCTTTGCGCGCAAAAGAAGCCTCTTGCGCGCAATTGCCCCCGGGTGCGCGCAATCCAGCCCGATTGCGCGCACCCCCCATTTTCAAAGTGGCCATTCGTTAGAGAATGAGCCGTTGCCCCCGCGTGCTACCCAAAGCCCGGTGCGCGCAATCTCAATCATCCGCGCGCAAAGTGCTGGCCCGATTGCGCGCCAGCCCGCACAATTGCGCGCCGACCTGCTGTTTTGCTCGCAAAGCTCCTCTTTTGCGCGCAAACGGCCAGGGTCGCCCCCTTGACCCCCTGAGGGTACCCGCCTGCGTGGCGCCCGATGATCTTCATCCCGGGTGCCCGCACCGTGCGTTGTCTTTCCGTGCGGCCCTCCAGGCTTGCGCGAAGTGAAACGGACCCGTCGGCGGCAACCAACGTCCAGCATGACGTTAAACTGCACATTCGTCCAGCATGACGTTAAACTGCACATTCGTCCCGCATGACGCTAAACTGCATCCGTCCAACATGACGTTAAACTGTACTACGTCCAAGCTGCACGACGCTAAACTGCCTAGCCCCTATCGTCCGTGCTGCAAGACGTTAAACTGCCAAGCACCTTCGTCCTCAACACACGACGTTAAACTGTACTTCGTCCGGCAAGACGTTAAACCGTCCGCTTCGTCCTCAACACACGACGTTAAACTGTACTTCGTCTGGCAAGACGCTAAACCGTCCGCATCACCCGATCTCGTGCCTCGCACGCAGGGTCCCCCCCGGTTTGGATGTGGCCCCCACCCGCTCGTCTCTGCAGGGATGTCGAGATTGCCCCTCTTTAGGGACGATTTAATGGGAGCGGCTTTTCCCTACGGGGGTAGGGTATTACAAACCCCTAGTTTCTTGTGGGGGGCTGCACATGTGTATCTCCATTGCGCTCCCCTACTGCCGAAGCCAGTAGAGGGTGTGACTGGGATCGAGGTGTCTCCTACTTTCGGTCCAAGTCCCTTCCAACTGAGTTTTGCCGCATCCGGGCTGCCTCAAGTGCGTATGTCCTGACAGAATGAACTACGTGGACTTTGATCCCTGTCTTCTAAACAGGGTACGTAGGAAGCCTCCCTGAGGTTTAAGCCCACCACCTGGTCGTCCCGGTCGTATTCACGTCGGTTCGTCCATCAGTGGACCCCTCCAGGGTTCAGGCTTGCGTCGATTCACCTATGAATCCGCCCCTGTGGGAGACTGCCCGTGTGTATCTCCACTGTGCCTCCCCACAGCCCCTTTTTTCCATTTCTCCTTTTATCATCCAGCATGACGTGAAACTGTGATCCACCCGGCCGTTCCATCTCCCCCTGTGCGAGGTGGTTCGGTTCAATCCTCCGCCCGGCGGCCTCGACCCCTTCGTGAGTCGGCTTGCCGACGTCCAGCATGACGTTAAACTGTATACCCGAACTACGTCGACTTTGATCCGTGCTAACGCGCGGTACGTAGGAAGCCCCTACGGGGTCCAATCTCTTCACTCCATCATCCATCCTGATCCTTACCCGGGCCGCCACATCCCGGTGGGGTCATGCCACTTCACTCCACTCCATATCACTTGGGAAGCCGCCCATGCGCTGGCCCCAGCGTCGGAGGTTCCCCGCAAGGGGTTCTGTCATCTGATCCACTTTTCGTGTTGATCGGTCCGATGCTGTCCCCGCTGGACGTTAAACTCGCGGCGTACCCCGTGTTAAACATGGGAAGCTGAGGAAAACCTCAGGGGACACAGTTCCCCGCACCCAGTGCGGGATGCCTCAGGCCATCATGCCTTCGAGAAGCCCTATTAGGGACGGAAGACAGACGTGCAGAGCCGCAGTGTTACGACACGCCCCCAGCACCCAGAGCCACCCGGCCTCCTCACCGCAGGTTGCTGCCCCGACCAGACTCCTTAGAGCGTCCGGGCGGAAGCAGCGTAATTAACCGGTGTCCATGAAGATATGGCGCCGGGAACAAGATTCACGAGCATGTCTTAAATCTATGAGGGAGACCCGGATTAGGCGACGAGTTCCGAGGAGACGTCCAAGGAAGGAGGAGCCGACATCCCATCATCCCGGTTTCGATCAAGGAGCAGACGCCCCTGAATAAGGGACGGATGCCGCCCGCCTTTGGAAAGCGGGACTGCGGGACCACAAGCCGCGCGCCCATCCCCTCGGGTTGACGGGTGCACGCGCGAACGCGTCCTAGCGGAACAGTGTAACCCGACGCACATCCGCACCGAAACAGAAAAATGGTGAACCCGACGTGAATCTCTTCTCCTCGATACGAGGACCGATGGCTTTCAGAGGTGTTGGAAGACCAGCATGTTGCCCGGCCAAGCATTCAGTCTTACCCGCCAGGGGCTGGGGAAGGGACATCGGGCACTCCGTCTCGCAACGTCGAGGGCCTGGGTTCCCCCCACGGAAGGCGTCGTGGCGCTAATGGTTGGTTGTTGATTCCTTTTTCCTGTCAGTGTTAATGGGTCCTTCTCCCTGCTTTCAGAAATCAGGTCGCCCGATCCAGTGCCCGATCACCGCCCGCCCACTGGCGCAGAGGTAGGGGAAACACCGACGCGGCTACTTCGCGCGGTCCCGCCCGTTCCACAGCCGTCCCAGCAGCCGCAATTGCAGGACGACCACGCCCTCTCTCCCCCTCGGAGGTCATCCAGAGAAGGGTGATCAACACCCTGGTGACGAGATATGAGGAAGAGGGAGTCATCCCCACTAGGGACATGGCTCGCCTAGACCTTTAGGAGGCTGCACCTCGCCACCACCGCCGCCCCCGAGGGCCGCGCAGGGAGGCATCGCTGCCTACCTCAACGTCCAACCGCTTCGGGAGCTTATCCCCGGAGCGCTCTGACAGTTCCCTTCCCTATGCGGATGAGGTGGAAGATGCCCGAGATCACCCTATCCGGGATTCGCTCCAGGGATCTACGGTAAGGACTCCCGCCAGGCCACGGCGACACCGCCGCCAGGCCTCTCAAGTCGAAGAGCGGGCTCTCCACCTGCCTGCGCCGCTCATCCCGACTCGTCTGTCCCGACGCCAACGTCGGGCACGAGCGGAAGAGGATGCCCACCTTGGGGCCCTAGCAACAGCGGCCGCATTGGCCCAAGCCACTGTTGGCTCCAGTCGCCAGGCCCTTGCGCATCCTGAGCAGGGGAACTTTTATGCCCGACCTGGATTGAGGCCTCGACCGCCCCAAAGGCAGGTTGGGTCGACTCTCCCGGTTGCTGGTGCAGGCAGTAGCCACCGCGGACCACCTCGCGGTAGCGCTATTCACCAGCGGGATCTACTCCGTGTGGCCGATCCAGGAGGCATGGGTCATCCCACCTTCTGATCCCGGCCCGGAGGCCTGTCCGGAATCATCTCTCCCCGCGTCCCCTTTGATATCTGTCCCGGTGCCCCTCGCACCTTGGTTTCCATTCCTCTTGGCCCCAGCACCAGTGCGGCCGGAGGACGCCAGGACAGAGATCAGCCCTGCCCCGAAGAACCACCCAGGGGCAGGAAGGCAAGGCGTCGACGCCGAGGGAAGAATGTTATGGAATTCCGGACAGAGATCCGACCGGTTCGCTTCTCTGATTCAGAGGCGGAGTACGATTCGGCGACAGAGCCATTTCCCCAATCCCGCCAGTCAAGGGCAGGGGTAGGAATGCGGCACGTCAGCCTCGTGCTCCCCGAGAGCGAGATCGATGTGATCCCCGCTTCTCTCCGAAGGTATATCCGGAGTAACGAGGGCCTGGTAGACCCCCAAGGATCAAACTTGCGGTTGGTACCGGCCCCTCCGGAAGTGCCTTCCGTCTCGATCGGAGAAGCCGGAGACTTTTTCTGGGGACCGACGGTCGAACCACGATCTGGTGCACCCTCGGCGAGCACCGATGCTACGGTAGGATGTTCGCTCGCCGGCCCGTCCTATCGTGATGTGGTAGCCAGGGCACCGCCACCCTCAGAGGGCGGCCCGGGATATGGAGGCCAATCGGCCTGTTCACCGTATTCACCGCCGGCTAGCCCTTCAGCCCGGCGGCCCGCCTCAGCACCACTGCCGGTTCCCCGTCCGTTCCCAGCCATTGAAGAGGACCAAGGAGATCTGGGTCCCGAGTTTGAGTCGTGGAGCTTCTGGACCGTCCTTGCAGAGGGCCACTTCCCTGAGATGTTTTGGCCAGTCGCTGGACCGGGCTTTGATGCACCCGAATCGCTCACCCCGGATGAGTTCGAATGCTTCCGTCGAACTCTCCGGGAGACTCGCTCCTGTCTTCACCGCCTACAAATGCCATACCCCGGGAGTCAAGTGCACCTGGAGGATATTGGTGAGCAGTGCCGTCAAATTGACCTGGCCATGCTCCCCGCGGCTCGGCACCCCGGGTCATTTGAGCACCACGAGGCCCTCCAACAACGATGCGTTGAGTGTTTTCAAGTACTCCGCAAAGTTATCGAGGAAGCCACTCCCCACGTGTATATCCGTGGATGGGGGAAGTACGCTGCCCTATGCTTCAGTGTGATTCGCCGACAGCCCGATTCGCTGGGTGGCCCTGAGGGTATATCCCCAGGGACAGAAACGGTCAATATGGCTGACCTGTCGGGAGAGGGGAACGACTTGGAACTTCTCGACGGGGGCTTCCCCCCCGAAGACAAGCCATCGTCAGAGCCATCGGTGAGAGTCACTCGTCACCAGAGGAACCTCCTGGGGCTCCCCTCACCCACTGAAGCACTGACGTTGAGCCGAAACGTCAGCAAAGGAAAAGAGCACAGCGAGGCTATAAAGCCCGCCGACCCATCTGCCTCCATGCTGAGGGTAGAGGAGGATCCCGAGAAGGCTACGCTACGTCAGCAGCTCGCCGAACAGAAGAAGCTGGTTGACCAGCTCCTCGCCGAGCGCGCTGCAGAACGGCGGCCTGACTACGGTGATCCTAGTCCAGGACAGTAGGGACCAGAACAAACGCTCCTCGACGAGACTCTCCCAGGCAACCGTGATTACGCCGTGTTCGCCGATAGGAGAGAGGCCATTGCCTACGGCAAGAGGGCGCGGTATGTTTCGCCACACCCTCCCGAGCGGCGTGACTACCTGAGAGACCCCGCTCGGATTCCTCCCGCTGCCCCAAGGGCCGCTCCGCCCGCCATCCCATGAGCTGCCGAGTTCGACGACCCGGTCGACGACCCGATTGAAGGGTCATGCAATGCGCTCGTGGTTAGAGATCCTTGTCAGGACTGGAACCCATGTCCGGACGATCCGATGGCGGCACTCATTGCCCGCTTGGAGGCCTTGGAGACTCGGCAGGTGGCGATCCCACCGGACGGCAAGCCCTACCCAGCATGGGTGGATGACATGCCGGCGCCTCCGGGATTCGGGAATCCCAATTTCGCTCCCTTCAACGGGACTGGAGATCCGCCACAGCATTTAGCCCACTTCAACTCGAGGTACGGGCCTATGATGGGGACTCCGGCGCAGCAAGAGGCCGCTAAGCTTCACTGCTTTGTTCAGACACTGGAAGGGCCAACATTTGTCTGGTACAGCCAGCTCCCCGTCGAGTCGGTAACCAGCTGGGAGGACCTCCGTAGACAGTTCCTCTACCAGTTCAGTTCCACGACCCGGAAGACAAGTATCGCAGACCTCTTCAAGTGCAAGCAGAGGCCTGATGAGCGAGTCGCGGACTTCGTCACCCGATGGAAGGGTCTCACGTATTCCCTTGACATGCCATAGACTCAGGAGAAGTTGCTGACAATGTGCGTCGGGAACGTCAAGACCGAGCTGGTCCCTTCCCTGATCACTCAAAATTACCCCGGAGGGTTCAGGGACTTCTCAGACAAAGCTCAACGTCTTGAGGAAGCCCTGCAACAGGCCAGCCAGGCACACCCGCTGACTCCTATGATTCCTGCAAGGAGAGTCAGCAGGGCTGAGCCCGCTGTTGTTGCCCAGATAGAGGCCCCCAGGCCATTGGAGCTGCTGCCGGCGAGGCCAGCTCCACAACCTCACAGGAATCCGCCTCCATGGGCTCAGTTCCCGGCCCAGCAGCGGCAGCCTCAGAACCGGCCGGCCCCTCCGCGTAATGTACCGCCACAACCCAGGCGAGATAATCAGGGTCCACCTCCTCGGCCGGCCCCTCCAGCCCCTCGTCAAGACCACTCTCCCAGGGGCCCGCGACACCTGACTTACTCATTCCTCGAGGATCAGGTCCCCGGTTATTTCCGGAGCGCCCTGGAGCAGAGGATTGTGCGACTGCCTGAGTGTTGGAGGCCAGAGGAGGCACATCTTACGAATAACCCCCGCTACTGCCCCTACCATCGGGCCCTGGGGCGCACCATCCAGCGGTGCTATGTGTTTAAGGATTGGCTCCAAGACCAGATTAACAACAATGTAATCAGGTTGGGCCCAGCTCCAGCACAAGTGACAGGCGTGTTCGTGGGATCAGATGACGATAGTGGCAACGAGGACGAATGGCAGCTGGTCTCCAACCGCGGATCCCAGAAGTATAATAACTGGATGGCCCGCAAGACGACCATTCGCGCCCATGGAATCATCCGTGCGCGCTTGAATCAGCATGAGCCCCCAGAATCTGCGGGTGCTGCTTCGGCATCGTCGTCCCAGCCTGCCTCTTCCAAGAGGAGCAAACGGCGGCAGCGCAAGAAGGAAGAGCGCGCCCCGCCGGTTCCGCCACTATCCCGCACTCTCGGCGATTTCATGCCCCCGGAGATGGGGGTCCCTCCTCGGATCCTCCCGGCGATGGATGATTCGTCCGATGAAGGTGTTGGGTACGCTTCGGTTAACACCGTCGAGCTGGTAAATCCCTTTTCGGTTCCCGACGTTGAAGAACACCAGGTGGACCTCCCTAGTTTCCCCGGTCGTCGCCACCGTCGGAAGAACCGCAGCAGCAGGAGTCGCCGGGGCACATCCGTTGGTACCTCCAGCCAGGCCGTGCACGCCACTGAGACTAGGCAGCAGGCTCAAAACCGAGCACAGCGTGCGCCGCCCCCCCCCCCCCATTCGGGGATGACGGATTCGCCTCCGCCGCTGTTTGTGGTGTGGGACCAGGCAAAACCGCCTCAGCCGCATCACGACCAGCTCCGCCCTGCCACGGGTCCATCCCGGCCTCCTGACCCCAGTACGGTGACCATTTCCCGGACTGCAGCCAGTGAACAACGAGATGCGCCAAGTACCAGTCGGTCGCCGATCCAACCGGCAAGGCCCGTCATGCTTCCAACCGCAGAGCAACCTCCTGCAACCAGGGGCACGCGCTTGGCCAAAAAGTATGATGTCCTGAAGCACTTGGCCGACATCCCAGCAAGGCTCTCCATCCTTGAGGCTCTGCGCATGTCATTTGAGATGCGCGAGGCACTCGCTGAAGCCCTGAAAAGCCCCCTCCAGTTTGAGACAGAGGTTGCGGCTGCAGAGGCCTTTCACGTCGAAACGATCGAGGACGCCGAATGTCAGGCAGTTATCTCGTTCTCCGGTAAGGATGAAGACCCTCCTATACAGGGACATATTCGTCCGCTGTATGTCACTGGCCAGTTCAATGGCCTTGAAGTCCGGTGCTGTCTTGTCGACACGGGGTCCGGGATCAACCTGATTCCAACTCGGACGCTCCGGAGATTGGGGTTGTCTAAGGATGACTTGATTCCCTCCGACCTCAGGATCCAGGGGTACGACCGCACCGAGCAAACCCCGGTCGGCAAGATACGTTTGAAGACCCAATTCGGTGACTTGGTTGCCAACACCGAATTCATGGTAGTCTCTCAGGACACTGCGTACAACGCATTGATGGGCAGGCCATGGCTCCACCTTCACGCGGCGGTTCCCTCGTCATACCACCAATGCCTCAAATACTCCCTTAATGGTCGAGTAGGCGTGCTTCAAGGAGATGCCTCTCCCTTTGCCTCATGTGAAGCCCGCTATCTGGACGCGGACTATTACAAGAGCAAGGATAAGCAGATCCTGGCAGGTGAGGTTGAGCCTTTCGCTATTGCAAGTGATCCCTGGGCAAGTCTGGATGACGCTTACGTCCTCCCGATTCACCGATTGGACGTCGCCATGGTCTCGACGGCCCGCGAGTCTCCTGATGAGATGACCGCGACCGCCCGCGCCAGCACCAGTGGCCCAGCAGGATCTGGTAGCCCCAATGCTGTTTCCAACGCAGTCTCTCCCGTGGAGGATCCCTCCCCGAGTGGAGAGGATATGGAAGACGCACCCCCAGCCTTTGAGGAGGGCGTCCCCGCCACGGTCGATGAGTTAATACAGGTGAACCTTGGAACCGAGGCTGATCCAAGACCCACATTGGTCAGTGCCGCCATTCCCTCTGAGGAGCGGCAGCAGTACGTGGACTTTCTCAGGCAGCACCGTGATGTGTTCGCTTGGGGCTATGACGAGATGCCGGGGCTAGATCCTCAGGTAGCCGTCCACCGCCTTGGTCTCCCGGCGAACCATCGCGGGTTCAAGCAGCCTCCCAGGAAGATGCACCCATCCCACGGTTCCATGGTTGAGGCCGAAGTTGACAAGCTTATCAAAGCCAACTTCGTGACCGAAGTTCAGTACCCCAAATGGCTGCCAACATTGTGCCGGTCAGGAAGAAGAACGGGCAGATCAGAGTCTGCATCGACTTCCTCGATCTCAACCGCCACTGTCCGAAGGATGATTTTCCCCTTCCAGTGACAGAGCTGTTGATTGATGCCACGGCAGGGTTCCAAGCCCTCTCCTTCATGGATGGATACTCCGGATACAACCAAATTCGGATGGCCCCTGAGGATGAGGAGTTCACTGCCTTCGGGGCCCCCCAAGGTACCTTTTGCTACCGGGTCATGCCCTTCGGCCAGAAGAATGCAGGTGCCACCTATCAACGGGCGATGCACCGCATATTCAAGCCAATCCTCGGCACACTGGTGGAATGCTACGTCGACGACTTGGTTGTCAAATCGCACCAGTGTCAGGACCATCTCAAAGATCTTGAGAAAGTGTTCGGCTTCCTCCGGTCTCGCTGCCTGAAGATGAACCCGTTGAAGTGTGCCTTTGGGGTCACCTCCGGAAAGTTCCTTGGATTTGTGGTAAGATACCAGGGTATTGAGATCGACCCAGAGAAAATCAGGGCGATTAGCCAGATGCCTCCCCCAGGTACCATCCGGGAACTGCAAGGGTTCCAAGGCCACTTAGCCTATATACGCCGATTCATCGCGAATCTGGCCTGCAAGTGTAAGCCCTTTTCTCGGCTCATGAAGAAAGGTGCCACCTATGTATGGGATAAAGAGTGTCAGACCGCTTTCGAGGAGATCAAGCAGTACCTGCTTCAACCTCCGGTTCTGATGCCGCCTGTATCCGGGAAGCCGCTGGTCCTCTATGTGACCGCCCTGGAACGGTCCCTGGGTGCCCTTCTCGCCCAGAAGAACAACGAGGGAACGGAGAATAGCCTCTATTACCTCAGTCGCATGCTCCTCGATGCGGAAGTTAGGTATTCCCCCATCGAGAAGAGCTGCCTGGCGCTCGTATTTTCCGTACAGAAATTACGGCACTACTTGCAGCACCATGAGGTACAGTTGGTTTCTCGGGTAGACCCGTTGAAATATATCCTGATCCGGCCTATGTTGACTGGCCGTCTAGCACGGTGGGCTGTGATTCTCCAGCAGTTCGACATCGGGTATGTGTCTCAGAAGGCCATCAAAGGGCAAGCATTGGCAGACTTTCTGGCAGCTCACCCGACCTCCGCGGATCAGCCGCTGGATCTAGGCTTTCCTGATGAGACCATTCTCTCGGTTGATCGAGCCGATCCATGCTGGCAGATGCACTTTGACGGTGCCTCCCGGAGCCCCACCGGTAGAAGACTCGATAATCCTAAGCTCAACAGAGTGGGCTTGGGCATCGTCTTCATTACCCCGGAGCGAGCCGTGCTGTCATACTCTTTCCTGTTGTCAGAGGGCTGTACCAACAATGAGGCGGAATACCATGCCCTCATCACTGGCCTCGAGTTAGCTCTCGAGATCGATGTGCCCCGTCTGTGCGTGAAAGGGGACTCCGAGCTGGTCGTTAAGCAGATCAATGGCGACTATGTTGTCAGGAAGCCGGAACTTGTGCCATTGTTGGAGTGCACCCTCCTTCTGATGGCTCGATTCCCTTCTCGGCCAGAAATTGTCCATATTCCCCGGTCGCAGAACGGTCGAGCAGATGCTTTGGCCAGCCTTGCTGCGTCACTTGCGGAGCCTGAACAGGACAACCTGATCATCCGCGTGACGCGCCGCAGGCTCATCGCTCCCGTTATCCTGGAAGAAGATCGCGGCCCGTTGGTAAGTAGTCTCACCACGGTTGCCCCTATACCCGGAGCCCCGAGTACCCCAGATATGACAGTCGGATCAGCCCCTGATTGGAGGACGCCTTTGGTTGAGTACCTCCAACATGGCATTCTTCCATCGGATCGGGCCGAGCGCGAGCGAGTTCGACGCCGCGCATCGCAGTTTGTCCTCCAGAGCAGTCCCGGCCTGGAGCAGGTCCTCTAAAAATGTGGATTCGATGGTGTTCTCCTCCGTTTCCTTCAGGGAGTTGAGATCCCACGAGTCATGCAAGAGGTTCATACCGGTTCATGCGGCGCCCACCAGACTGGGCCGAAGCTGTCCCACCAGATTTCGAGGTTGGGATACTTCTGGCCCTCCATGATCCATGACTGCATCGAGTATGCCAGGAGGTTCCATGCGTGCCAGGTTCATGCGAACTTTGTGCATCGGCCGCCGGAGCCTCTCCATACCACTAAGTATTCCTGGCCCTTTGCAGTCTGGGGTCTGGACGTTGTGGGACCTTACCCACCGGCGACAGCTCGCCAGTGCCGGTTCATTCTGACCGCCACGGACTTCTTCTCCAAATGGGCAGAGGCGATTCCGCTCAGAGAGGTCAAATCCTGTTCGATCGCTGACTTCGTGACCTCCAACATCATCTATCGATTTGGAGTGCCTCACGCTATCCTCACGGATAACGGAACCAATTTCCGAGCAGCCGAGTTGAAGAAGTTGTACGCAAAGTATAACATTCGCTCGAACCATACATCTCGCTATCATGCGCAGGCGAATGGACAGATCGAGGCGTTTAACAAAACCCTCTCTAACATTCTGCAAAAGATGGTTGGTCAGAACAAGAAGAGTTGGCCGGACAAGCTCCCCAACGCCCTCTGGGCTTATCGGACGACGACTCGCAATTCCACCCAGATGACCCCTTATTCCCTGGTGTATGGAGCTGAGGCCGTCCTGCCCATCGAGATCCAATTACCATCCCTACGCACTGCGGTCTACGACCAGCAAGCGCCGGACAGAGTTGCTGAAGCCCGTCTAGTCGAGTTGGAAGCACTGGATGAGAATAGACTTCGCGCTTTGCACAACTTGGAGAGGCATCAAAGCAGAATGGCTCGAGCTTTCAATAAGAAGGTTCGCCTCCGCTCCTTCCTGCAGGGTGACCTAGTGCTAGCCCTAAGAGCACCGATGATCCCCGGCAGGAAGCCGCCCAAGTTGGAGCCCAAGTGGGAGGGACCTTTTGTTGTCCACAAGGTCTATCCCAATGGCGCGTACTCCCTAGAGACTATGGATGGTGAGCGTGTTACTCCTCCCACCAACGCTAGGTTTCTGAAGCAGTACTTTGTCTGAGTGTGCCACGTCCTGCACGACGTTAAACTACATTCGTCCAAGCTACAAGACGTTAAACTGTTCAGCATTCGTCCGCGCTGCAAGACGTTAAACTGCATTCATCCAGGCTACAAGACATTAAACTGTTCAGCATTCGTCCGCGCTGCAAGACGTTAAACTGCCAAGTGCCACGTCCTGCACGACGTTAAACTGCATTCGTCCAGGCTACAAGACGTTAAACTGTTCAGCATTCGTCCGCGCTGCAAGACGTTAAACTGCCAAGTGCCACGTCCTGCACGACGTTAAACTGCATTCGTCGAGGCTACAAGACGTTAAACTGTTCAGCATTCGTCCGCGCTGCAAGACGTTAAACTTCCAAGTGCCACGTCCTGCACGACGTTAAACTGCATACGTCCAAGCTGCACGACGTTAAACTGCCCAGCATATCGTCCGCGCTGCAAGACGTTAAACTGCCAAGTGCTTCGTCCAACATGACGTTAAACTGTACATCTTCCCGCATGACGCTAAACTGCACCACGTCCGAGCTACAAGACGTTAAACTGTTCAGCATTCGTCCTGCATGACGTTAAACTGCACTTCAAGAACTACGTGCGGCTTGATTCCCATCCTTATGGGATACGTAGGACCGCCTGGACATTCATGTTTCAGGCCCAGCCCCATCCTTTGGGAATTTCCATCCCATCTCGGGCCCTTGGCCCAGTTGCCTCCGGGTGTGCGGCGTATGGTGTGAACGCGGGGCTATGCCCTCATTCACGTTGGTTTGCTCGCCACGCTGTACGCCCCCCACGTTTGGGGATGCCTTCTGCTTCCCCCTTCTTTTCTCGTCCTGCATGACGTTAAACTGCCTCTCAAGAACTACGTATGGCTTGATTCCCATCCTTATGGGATACGTAGGACCACCTGGACGCTTGTGTTTCAGGTCCAGCCCCGTCTCTTGGTTGATCACGGGGATCTGCCCTCTTTTGGTTGCTCTCAGGGTGAGTCCTCCGACCCTTTTCGGTGATCTGTTAACATGTTTTGGGTACTTCGGTCTATGACTCGTAGTGTCAGATTCAATCCCGACAAGTCCTGTGTTGCTTGTCAGGCCTCGCGCTTCCTCTTGTTCGAGCCTTCACTCAAAGGGATCCTCGTTAGCGGTTTGGGTACGATGCATCAGTGCTCTCCCACCGCTCCGGGTCGATTTACCGGTGGGTCTTGGGCCGCAAATCGATATGAATCCTGCGATTGAGCGGTCGATGCTTGTTTGCTTGCCCCGTCTTAGGCTGACGCGATCAGATGTTGTGTTGCGAATATGGTCAGCAATGTCCTTGATCGCCATGTCGGCTCTTTCAGGCTCTGAACATTGGTTGCGCAGTCCTCATCACACTCCGTCTTTGTGCGTTTAGTGGAATCCCGACACTCTCTTCATACTGACCTCCAGTACACCTCTACACGTTAGGCAGACCAACCAGGGTAATGGTGTCATTCGAGGCTCCCATGATCTGAGCACCAAGGATATATGCGGATATCCTCCCTAAGGGCCATGCGTAGCTGGACCCTCGTCCCCATAAGGAGGAAGGAGTCTCCCGAACAATCGCATTCTGGGCCCAGTATATCTGGAGGTTAGCATCTCTGCCCCTCGGGTGATGGACATACGCAGACCCCTATCCCAAGACTCTTCTCCTGGAATCGTGCGTGACCGCAGGGCTGGGTATGTTCCCACCTCCGCCGTGTCCGCCGTACCGCGATAAGCGGATTCCTCCATGGTCCGAACCACACAACCTTAAACTGTGTTGTCTGGTCCTACCACACGACCGTAAACTGTGATCGTCTTGGCCGCCCGACGAGAAACGGCACTGCATCGTGATGTCCTCCTCAGGGGACACTCATGTTGGGCGCTGGTTAATAACCACGCCATTCATCAATGCCTTCCGTGGCTTGATTATTGTGGCGAAGCCAGAGATTTCTCAATCACAGGCATGTTGCCGCACAAAGAAAAACCATTCATCTTTAAGGACAAACAAGAAATATCAAATGCCGCTCCTTCTGTGTGCGAGGGTCAGACCCGCACTCTTCCCCGCGCTGGTGCCCGATTGTGTTGTGCCGCGCTTCAAGAACTACGTGTGGCTTGATTCCCATACTTATGGGATACGTAGGAACGCCCGAATGTTTGAAACTTCGGGTCCAGCCCCCCACCACTTAGAGATTCCCCCTTCTCTGGGGAATCCGCCGCCTTCAGGTCACCCTCAAGGCGTGTTCCCCGACCCCTTGCAGTGGTCCACCGGTGTCAAGAGTACTCTGGTTTATTACCAGGAGGGTCAGGATCCGCTTGGTCAGGATTCCTCCACTTTTCAGGCTTCGTGCTCCCTTTCATTCGGACCCATTGTCTACGCCCTGGGTGGAGCCCCCGTGAACGGTTCGGACACAATGCCTCAGTGCTCTCCCACCGACTCGGGCCGGTACCCCCAATGGCCTCGGGCAGCAAATCGATATGAATCCTGCGATTGAGCGGTCGATGCTCGTTTGCTGCCTCATTCCACCAACGGTTAGTGCGATATTGATGCTGCTTTTCCGCCACGGTCGGCAGTACTCCCATATCGTTACTCCGGTGCCCCCAGTCCTTGAGTGAATGGCCACATGATTCACATTTTCCACCCCCCATTCTGACCAGGCGAAATCTCGATACTCTTGACACTATCCCTCAGTGCATCTTCGCATACCCAAGGGATAGGACCACGATGTGGCGTACTTTGAGGTCCTTATGGTCCGAGCTCTAAGACCTTAAACTAAGATCTCTTCTTATGGTCCGAGCTCTAAGACCTTAAACTAAGATCTCTCCTTATGGTCCGAGCTCTAAGACCTTAAACTAAGATCTCTTCTTATGGTCCGAGCTCTAAGACCTTAAACTAAGATCTCTCCTTATGGTCTGAGCTCTAAGACCTTAAACTAAGATCTCTCCTTATGGTCCGAGCTCTAAGACCTTAAACTAAGATCTCTCCTTATGGTCCGAGCTCTAAGACCTTAAACTAAGATCTCTCCTTATGGTCCGAGCTCTAAGACCATAAACTAAGATCTCTCCTTATGGTCCGAGCTCTAAGACCTTAAACTAAGATCTCTCCTTATGGTCCGAGCTCTAAGACCTTAAACTAAGATCTCTCCTTATGGTCCGAGCTCTAAGACCTTAAACTAAGATCTACCCCTATGGTCCGAGCTCTACGACCCTAAACTAAGATCTCCCCTAAACGGGATTCTACGTCCTGCATGACGTTAAACTGCACTCTCAGAACTACGTGTGGCTTGATCTCCATCCTGATGGAGTACGTAGGAACGCCCGGGCATCTCAACTCGGGTCCAGCCTCAGGGATCATTAAGTCCCGCCCCTCCTCGTCGCCGGCCGTCTGGCCTGGCTTCTGGTAGAGTGGTGCAGTTGTGATATTCTCCCCGATTCAGCTCGGGATTCCCCACTGCAATGGTGGGAAGCGACGGTTTCCTCGTCAAAGAGGTGATGTCTGAGAATTGGGGTGACTCACGGCCAGTTTAGTGCATCCGCCTAATACGCTTTCCCCACGGTGGTGCAATTTTGAGAGCGTTGGATTCTGTCCGAACAAATCATCACTTCGCCCCACGCTTCGCATGCCCTGTTGATCTGGATTTCCACCCTTGTGTCTGAAGGAACCCCCAAAGCGGTATTCATGATGACATGTGGTCCGCCTCCTGCAATATGAATGATGACCTTCAGTCCGTCTATTGCAGTTGTTATGGTCGATCCACTGTCCGCCTACCGTCTTGGGCATTTCCTGGAAGGCCGACCGTTTTGGATGTCTGGATTCGGGACACGCGATTCACCCTTTCTCATTTCCCTATGTTCGGATAAAATCTCAATGCCCCTAGCATTGTCCCGCTCGTGTGTTGGAACAAGTTGGGGGGATGATACATTGATTAGGCTTGAGGTCTCCTTTCCTAGGAATGACCTCCCTCTTTTCTCTAGCAATCCAGGCCCAACTATGGATGCCTGATGCTTGGTTAACGCTCCCGCAAGACAACGAATTGTGGTTGAGCATGTTAAGCCAAAAGATGCAGATAAATATATTGATTCATAAAAATGGATCAAAGTAGCGGAAGCAAATGTTTTGGGAACGGAAAAACAAAGCCCTTAGGGATTAGCGTGCTGAATGAGTCTTTCTAATGCCGCTACCCTTTGGCTGGTGGCCTCCAGAGCCGCTTCTCACTCTCTGCGTGCCCTCTCTGCGTCGGCGGTCGCAGCACGCAGTTCGTCGATTCTGGCCTGTGCACGCTCCCGCTCGACCTGAATTGTGACCATCTGTTGGCCCGCCTCCGTCAGCTGTACCTGGGCATCAACCAGCTGGGCTGCTAGTTGCTCCACAAGCTCGGTACACGTTGCGACGAAGGCCTCCTTCTCTGCCGCCTGCCCTTCGAGGCGCCGGAATTCCTGCTCCGCCGCGAGGAGCGCCCGCGTGCTCTCCGACATGTCCCGACTTTGTGTGACGTCGGCATGCCGGCAGCTCTCGCACATCTTTTCGGCCATGAAATCACGAACCGTCAGATGGAGGCGTTGAGCATCAGCTCCCCCAGCACACAGGAAGCGCAGCCAGGTTTGAAGTGATCCCATGCGCCCCAGCCACTCCGATGGGTCTCGCTTGAGGAAGCGCTGGATGCACTTCCACCCCCTGCGGCGCGTTATCCGGCTCTCCTCGACCGCCTCCGCGTCCGAGTCGTCCATCTCCTCGGGGTCGGCAGGCCGGTAGGCAGGGAAGGCAGCCAGCAGGTCTGCTGCAGGGTCCGCCCCTGGGAGGTCCTCATGAGGGATAGCTTCCCCAACATCTGGGCGACCTTCTTCTCTCTCCCCAGCGGCGCTGACACCCTCGTCAGCCCCCGACCTCTCTCCGATGTCGGCACCGCCGGCGTCCGCAGCCCCCTGATCAGCAGTTGGTGGGGCCGGCTCGGTTTGGGAAGTCTGTTCCGGAGCAGGCGGCATGTCTGCCACTGGTCCACTCGTGGATAGCCCGGGTTCGGCAACCCGACGAGCCTCCAGTGTTGAGATCACTGCGCGGGGCATGCCATGGTTAGTCACGGATCGTCAACGGCAAGCACCAGCAGTAAATCAAGGAGACTTACGGGAGGTCAGAGCGTCATCTTCCGCTATCCCGGCCGCCGCAGGAACAGTTGCAGCAGGGGGCCCTTCCGCGCTTGTCAATTCGATAATGGGTGCCTGGCCCCCGCCTTGTCCTGCTGGTGCCCCTCCTACTCCCGCTGAGGACGCCTGACCAACATCCATGCGCTCCTGAGAAAGATGGAGAAATGGGTTAGAAGCTGCATAAGAGAATGGATGAAGCAGATTGAGTAGGGATAGAAGCGGACCTCGAGGAGCTCAGTGACGTCAACATTGTCAGAGCCGGCCACCTCGCCGCTCTCCCGCGGACACCCCTGATGGGATCTTCCCTCGGAGCCTTCATCCTCCCCCATCTCCTCCTCTTCCTCGGAGTCGTTGCTACTGTCGTCTTCTTCCGGCGGCATCTGTTCTGGAGCGGGCTCTAGACCGAGCATCACCTTCACCAGAAGGGATGGCTCCGCACGCTGACCACGTTGGCGCGCGTAATCGTCCATGGCCGTCAGATACGCATACTGCCGGTTGAAGTCCACCCTGTCGGCAATATGGAGGCGCCCGACCTCTGGAAGATGGATTCCTTCTCTGAGAATCTTTCGCCAGAGGGCGTCGGTCCCCAGGGACTGCCGCAGGGTCATCCAGGCCGACCACAGCGCCGGGAAGACTGCATCGTGGGAGGGTTCGAGCAGACGTCTCACCTGCTTCCCAGGCTGCTCTTCGACCACCGCACGTGCCCCCTCTCTGGGCGCTGAGGTCGTGGCGGCAGCTCGCGATGTGCCCGCCGCCGAAGTCCCTGCCCGCGCCGGCTCCGCTGCTTGGCGCGCCTCCGTTCTCCCCCGTGTGGCGGCGCCTCGCCTCCTCCCTTGACGCACGGTCTCCACACGGGTGACCTCGAGCCGCCGAACTGGCTTCCGTAGAAGCCCCTCGGGGTATGCGATGGCCCAGTGTTCGGCGTACTCGGTTGCCAAGCCTGCGTCAACCCCGGTAGGAGGGAGAGTGATGACGTCGCCAGAGCCGAAAGCGGCAAACATCAGCCACATCTGGCGAAGGACTCAAGGGTTCGTCTCCTCCCGGACGGCAGTGAATACCCTCTTCGGCATCCGCTGAAGGCACCCGAACTGCCTGGCGAACCGGTTTGGCACGTAAGGCTCGCAGATCACCTTCCCGTCGATCCGAGCCACGAGCACCCCGCCCCGCATGTTCAGGAAGTATTCATGCTGCTCCAGCGGACCCTGCCCATTGTCGATCATCTGGCCGACGGGAGTGGGGAACGGACTGAAGTTGAAATTGGCATGATTGCCAATCCGAATCCTCACGCCCTCCTCACTTAGGGTCATCGGAGCGACCCCCGCGATGTTCAGCAGGGAGGGTCGCAGGCCGTTGCCCGGAGGAATGATGGCATTCAGAAACGTGTACCCACCGAGGTGAGCAGCCACCCAGCCGTGGAAGAACTGAAAGGGCCCACAGATCCTTCGTGGCGACCCCCCTCGTGAGATGCGTCCCAGGATGGCATACAGCCTCGCCAGCACTGGGACCCCGAGGTTGTATCTTTTGTTGGCAGCCATAGCGCCCGCCACCGCCAGTGTCGCCGGGCGAACGCCCATTCTCGCGTCCCGCACTGGCAGGAGCCACCCACTCAGAAAGGCGGCCAGGAACTCCGCGTACCGGACATTTGGGTCCCGGGCCTCGATGACGCGGTACCCCCATGAGCAGTAGTCGCCCGTCTCCAGGACCCGCCAGTACGACCCGTTCCGGCTCCTCTGAGCTGCGGTCGGGCACCGCTTCCCCCTGCCTGGCATCTTGACCGCCGGGTCATGCTCCAAGAACTGGCTGAACCACTCCTTGTAGGCTATGTCCTTCTGGAAGTCCTTGATCCCGAGCCGCTGCGTAGCCAGGTCGAGCAGATGCCAGGTCAGAATAGGAGTCCGTGACCTGTCTTCCCAGGTGTTCTTCGGTGGCAGGAACTCATCGTATTGGTAGCCCTCCAGCGGGATACCTCCGATGCAGTGGATGTCCCAGAGACTGATGCCGACCTCCCCATGGTGAAGATGGAAGGTGTTGGTATCCGGAGACCAGCGGGTGAACAGCTCCGGCCCGAGCTCGGACTGCTGGTAGAAGTGGAACTGCGACGTCCACACCGCCTCAAATAGGCCGATGTACTGCAGCTCCTCTGCGAAGTGATCGCAAGTGTGGCGTACCCAGAACGCCCAGGCCCACTCGCTGGTGAAATTGCCCCCAGACCGCAAGTCCCAGTCCTTCAGCCAGCCCTTGGTGTCGTCAGTGACACTCTGGCGATATATGCTCGAGTAGAGGGCTGGAGAATTCTCCGCAGTAGGCTCACCTCCGTCAATGGTTCGCGTCCTCGGGTTCAGGAAATAGACGTCCAAGTGCCTGGTCTCCCTGGCGGGATGCCCATTGTTGGTGATGTTATAGCGGGGAAGCTCGTCCTCCCGAGTCACCCAGGTCCGTGGCGCATCAACCTCGAACCCTGGAACCGGAACCTCATCTAGGATGCCGAAGTTCCAGAGCGGCAGGTTGTCCGACAGTGGATATGTCTTCTGGGCCGGCGTCAGTAAGTCGAACAGGGATTGATTGTTGGAAACAATCTCCTTGGCTCCGTAAACCTCCTCGTTCGCCGCCATCTCTGCTCTGCGAATGGCGGCATCCCCCTCATTTCCTTGATGCGCAGCCATCTCAGAAGTTTCGGGAGTCGTGCGGGTTAAGGGATGAAGCGTGCGGGATCGGACGAGGCTGGTAGAGAAGTTTGAAGGTTGGCGCGCAATCCAAGTGGACGGCACACAATTGGGAATAATGTCGCGCAAAGTTCCGGGTTTTCGCGCAAAGACAGGCGAATTCCGGATGGTTTTGCGCGCCGATCAGGCGAATTTCACGACCGAAAAAGGCAATTTCGCGCACAAGAGCGTTGAAGTTTATCGCGCGGAAGGCCTGTGTACGGAACGCGGAACCCGGGACCCCTATTTATAGACGAGGCCGGGATTCCGCGCCGCGCGGAACGCTCGATTGCGCGACCGCGGCGGCAAATTGCGCGCCCGGCGCCCCTTTTTGCGCGCCTAAGTCCCGCGCAGCCCAGGACTTCGGCATTCCGGCGTCTCTCTCGGAACCCGATCGTTGCGACCTCTCGCCGATCCGATTCCGAGGGGGGGCTTTTGTAGACACCGGAAAAGTCCGTTGTTCCCAAACGAAGCTCCGGATGCGGAAAGCGAAGTGATATTTGGAGTCAGAGGCACGTTCCGGAGGGCCCGGAGGACTTGCGCGAAATTTCAGAGGCCCGCGCGCAAAGTTGAGTCGCGGCGCGCAATCCTCCCGGGATGCGCGCAATGCGCTGGGCCGGCGCGCTATGTTGCGCGCCCGTGGCCTGCGCGGCTCCCTTGCGCGCCGGGTCCTGGTTCCGCACCCGCGAAGGGAATTCCGCGCCTGAGACCGGATTCCGCGCCCGGGGTTGGCTATAAATATAAGGCGACCCACGACGTTTTGAAGGTTGCCAGAATCCGAAGCGTCGCTCGTTCGCGCAATCCAACCCCTTCCGCGCGCAATGCCGATCTTCAGGTAACCTCCTTTCTTTCGCGCAATAGAGCCTTGGGGTTCGCCTTCGCGTGCAATCCCCTTGGCTCCTTTCCTTTGAATAATCCTTAACCCGAAGCCCTTTGCGCGCAAAAGAAGCCTCTTGCGCGCAATTGCCCCCGGGTGCGCGCAATCCAGCCCGATTGCGCGCACCCCCCATTTTCAAAGTGGCCATTCGTTAGAGAATGAGCCGTTGCCCCCGCGTGCTACCCAAAGCCCGGTGCGCGCAATCTCAATCATCCGCGCGCAAAGTGCTGGCCCGATTGCGCGCCAGCCCGCACAATTGCGCGCCGACCTGCTGTTTTGCGCGCAAAGCTCCTCTTTTGCGCGCAAACGGCCAGGGTCACCCCCCTTGACCCCCTGAGGGTACCCGCCTGCGTGGCGCCCGATGATCTTCATCCCGGGTGCCCGCACCGTGCGTTGTCTTTCTGTGCGGCCCTCCAGGCTTGCGCGAAGTGACACGGACCCGTCGGCGGCAACCAACGTCCAGCATGACGTTAAACTGCACATTCGTCCAGCATGACGTTAAACTGCACATTCGTCCCGCATGACGCTAAACTGCATCCATCCAACATGACGTTAAACTGTACTACGTCCAAGCTGCACGACGCTAAACTGCCTAGCCCCTATCGTCCGTGCTGCAAGACGTTAAACTGCCAAGCACCTTCGTCCTCAACACACGACGTTAAACTGTACTTCGTCCGGGAAGACGTTAAACCGTCCGCTTCGTCCTCAACACACGACGTTAAACTGTACATCGTCTGGCAAGACGCTAAACCGTCCGCATCACCCGATCCCGTGCCTCGCACGCAGGGTCCCCCCCCGGTTTGGATGTGGCCCCCACCCGCTCGTCTCTGCAGGGATGTCGGGATTGCCCCTCTTTAGGGACGATTTAATGGGAGCGGCTTTTCCCTACGAGGGTAGGGTATAACAAACCCCTAGTTTCTTGTGGGGGGCTGCACATGTGTATCTCCATTGCGCTCCCCTACTGCCGAAGCCAGTAGAGGGTGTGACTGGGATCGAGGTGTCTCATACTTTCGGTCCAAGTCCCTTCCAACTGAGTTTTGCCGCATCCGGGCTGCCTCAAGTGCGTAAGTCCTGACAGAATGAACTACGTGGACTTTGATCCCTGTCTTCTAAACAGGGTACGTAGGAAGCCTCCCTGAGGTTCAAGCCCACCACCTGGTCGTCCCGATCGTATTCACGTCGGTTCGTCCATCAGTGGACCCCTCCAGGGTTCACGCTTGCGTCGATTCACCTATGAATCCGCCCATGTGGGAGACTGCCCGTGTGTATCTCCACTGTGCCTCCCCACAGCCCCTTTTTTCCATTTCTCCTTTTATCGTCCAGCATGACGTGAAACTGTGATCCACCCGGCCGTTCCATCTCCCCCTGTGCGAGGTGGTTCGGTTCAATCCTCCGCCTGGCGGCCTCGACCCCTTCGTGAGTCGGCTTGCCGACGTCCAGCATGACGTTAAACTGTATACCCGAACTACGTCGACTTTGATCCGTGCTAACGCGCGGTACGTAGGAAGCCCCTACAGGGTCCAAGCTCTTCACTCCATCATCCATCCTGATCCTTACCCGGGCCGCCACATCCCGGTGGGGTCATGCCACTTCACTCCACTCCATATCACTTGGGAAGCCGCCAATGCGCTGGCCCCAGCGTCGGAGGTTCCCCGCAAGGGGTTCTGTCATCTGATCCACTTTTCGTGTTGATCGGTCCGATGCCGTCCCCGCTGGACGTTAAACTCGCGGCGTACCCCGTGTTAAACATGGGAAGCTGAGGAAAACTTCAGGGGACACAGTTCCCCGCACCCAGTGCGGGATGCCTCAGGCCATCATGCCTTCGAGAAGCCCTATTAGGGACGGAAGACAGACGTGCAGAGCCGCAGTGTTACGACACACCCCCAGCACCCAGAGCCACCCGGCCTCCTCACCGCAGGTTGCTGCCCCGACCAGACTCCTTGGAGCATCCGGGCGGAAGCAGCGTAATTAACCGGTGTCCATGAAGATATGGCACCGGGAACGAGATTCACGAGCATGTATTAAATCTATGAGGGAGACCCCGATTAGGCGACGAGTTCCGAGGAGACGTCCAAGGAAGGAGGAGCCGACATCCCATCATCCCGGTTTCGATCAAGGAGCAGACGCCCCTGAATAAGGGACGGATGCCGCCCGCCTTTGGAAAGCGGGACTGCGGGACCACAAGCCGCACGCCCATCCC
Source organism: Viscum album (assembly GCA_963277665.1). Lineage (NCBI taxonomy): Eukaryota > Viridiplantae > Streptophyta > Magnoliopsida > Santalales > Viscaceae > Viscum > Viscum album. The sequence goes on from OY728152.1 coordinate 37,357,747, forward strand.
CTCAGGTTGACGGGTGCACGCGCGAACGCGTCCTGGCGGAACAGCGTAACCCGACGCACATCCGCACCGAAACAATATCAATAATAACCAATATTGTGAGGTTAAGAGGAAACGACACAAATGAAATTCCATGATACAAAATACGATTAAAAACTAGATGCTAAAATTGTCAAAAAATAATTATTCCAAAATTAAAATACCAAAGATTATTACTATTTTAGAATCTACATCTAGATACGTGATGCATTATAGGTTTTTTAATTCCATATTAATCCTCAAACAACATTAGTTTCCAACCAACATCATCACCTTCATACATACACATTTTAGATATTAATGTTCACCGCATCCCAATAGCTTCTACACTTAAGATGTCATCCCAAAAGAATGGAGAATTTCAGAAAAAATACATAATCCATAATCATTAGAATGAATTCACTAACTTCTATATGAATGTGACATGAAGACCCTCTATATATCATGAAAAAATGTAGTAACTTAATATTTTTTAAAGTAAAATTTCAAATGGTTTTTCATAAAACGAAATCAATGAATTTGGTAAGCTGAAAATAAGAATTCAATCCCGAAAATAAAATTTTTAGTAATGAAATATATATATATGAGGATTCAGTATTCAAAACAATATTGAAGTTATATAATATTTTAAAGAAGGTATCAATATTTCAATTATTTTTAATTGAATTAAAACGAAATTTTTAACCATGAAAAAAAATATGATGTAGAAAGACAAATTCGTGGTCCTTTTTTAGAAGGTGAATGGTGGTATTTTTCAAATAATATATAGAATAAAATCCAAAAAATAAAACCCTTTTATGAAATAATATTTCTATAAATATTTGTGGTGTTGTACAAAAATGACACATAGTTAAACAATATTTACATTTTAATATATCAAATTATAATTATTGAAATCGACATCATTAAAAGATTAATCAATATTTATTTTGAAATGTTGTGTGAAAAAGTATAAAAATAACATGTGAACAAATATATGTTTTTTTATAAAATATTATTGTAAAAAATAATAATATTTATTGAAATTTAATAGAATGATTTATTAAGGAATATATGATTTATTCTAAACAATGTTATATTTTAATAAAGATATAAAACCATAAAATAATATAAAATTTGGGGAAAATTATAATTCAATAAAAAAATATAGATGATGTAAAATATAATATCATCATTGGATATATTAAAATAACATTAAAATGACATAGTTAAAGAGTAATTATAATGAATCAGGGAAACAATTGGATTCAAGAAATCCCCATAGGAATATCATAATATTTTATTTCCTATTTCAAAAAATTTGATTTTATGAGAATAAATAGTGAGTAACAAGACTCAAATGTCCAAATCCTCTATAATATTACTATTTGGTGAAAAAAATAATAGTATTTTAGAAAATATGATGAAAATCCATTAAAACACAATAAAATTTTATTTAAGATATGAAAATAACTTATATTTACTATCGAATTCTCCATAATTGATATAACTTATTGTATAGTAAATAGTTCCCTATTAGTGAATTATTTCAAATCATTATTCATATCAGTTAACATTATTACACCTTAATAATAATAATTCTTTATAAATGTGATATTTTCTTATTCTCTATTTGGATAATCAGATATCAGTAATAATGATGGTTTAAATGATTTTCATAATTTCACTGTTGATTCCATAAATTGATATCATGTTTATCATTAAAAAATTAATGATGGAAATATGATATTTATTCCACATTTTTAATGTTATAATAATAATCTTCATTTATATATCTATTTATTATTCATGATGTGAAATTACTGATGAACATAGATTTTTTTTAATAAGTGAATAATGGAATCATAATATTAACTTAAATGTTAAAATTACAATTCCCAAACCAAAACAATATGATTTATATATTTATTTTATAATGTAATATTTATTTTATTTTTCTAAAAATATCTTAAAATAATTTATTGCATCAGTAATGTAGGGGATTAAACCAACCTAAAAATATGTTTTAACCAATATATGAATACAACAATGATCTTCTTATAATTAAATAATTTCTGAATAATGGTGATACTATTAATATTATATCAATGTGATAAATAATAATTTATAATATACAGATATATAATTTATGATAATATTCATATAAAGACCTAGAAATTTCAAAGAAATTTTTTTCTTAATTTCATTAGAATTTTACGAGTATGTGGCTTCTGACGGAACTTGATTCCGAGACCCGGTGTGCCCGGAATCAATTTCCAAAGTTTAGTTCGGGTACATTCAATGAACGAACGAGCATATTTTTCTATATTTTGAACCGGTGCTCAAAATTGATATCTGAGGGCACCGTTAAACTCGCAGCGCGAGTATTCTGTTAAGAATACTTTCAACTTGACGTTAGATGATCAGGTATAAAAGTTAGTTTTTGAAGTATTACGTGGGCTAATAAAATAAAATAAGTGAATAATTTATTTTATTTTGTTAAACATGTGTCATACTGATAAAGTGTTTTGAAGCTCCACATGGGAGTTGGTGGTGGGACCGCCACACCCTAACCCCCCATGAGAGGTTATGGTGGTGGGACCCACCGAGATCCAACCTCCCATGTGACGTTGATTGTGGGGGCAACCACACGAGGCCTCTCATTAATGGGAGGGGAATCATAACTCCTTGACTCCCTCTCATTTATTAGGGAGATCCTCTAGGTTTAAATTCCCCTCTTAATTGAAGAGGATGAAACCTCCCTTTTTAATGAGGGGACCAGCCAAGCATTAACCACCCCCCCCTTTTACTTTTTGTGGTTAAATAATGGTGGGGCCTGCCAGGATATATCCTCCCTTTGGAGGATATTCTTCGTGTGGGGACCACCCCAGCAAATAACCCCCTTTTTAACTTCCTCCCCATTTTAATATGCAACCGCAGCAGATTAATTGGATGGATCCCTCTGTCATAAATTCTCCATTTATGACTTCTGTGCCAATGACGAACCCTCCCACTCCTATATAAACGAGGCTAGGGGAAGGAGTTCTGGATGGCTTCTTCAAGCGGCGGAACGCTAGCAGCGAAGCATGGTGCCCAGCACTTGGAATTTTTTCCTCTTCCTCCAACAAAGAACAAAGAACGAAGAACGCTAACGCCACCCTCGGCTCCTTTCTTCCCAATGTTGACGGAATGACGCATGTCTTCCATGACGCCCGCCTTCTGTGACTTGCCATCGTTTAACGCTATTTTTTGAGGTAGGGGTTGTTACGTTCAATTTTTAATATCGTTCATCATCATTCATCAATTATTGAGTTTCATTTGGCCACTTGATACCATATTGACGAGGAAGGGCTAGACCGCACAAACACGGTCTGACCCTTCCCCCCAGGTTTGTTGTTTGTGGACGATGGAGGCGGACAACAAAGAATCGTCTCGCGATGGGCCGACCACAAGCGAATCATCAGCGCATGATTGCCGGGTCGTGGCAAAGGTGTGACACTGACATGCCACGTGGAGTAGAGTCGGGTCGCAGCCGGGTCGGGCCACGGCAGAGGGGTGCGATATCGTCACGCCGTGCCATAACTAAAAGAGACGCGGCGAGGTGGGTTGCGGTGGTGGGGCGCGGTGTCGTCGCATAGTGCTAGTTGAACAAAGTCACAGCCTAAGGCTGCGGAAGTTCTGGAAGGGAGGTTGTCTATGTCGACCGCTGGTGCCATCAAGAGGTGGGACCCGAGGGGGTCCCGCGGTTTCCCAAGGTTCGGCCATCTTGGCAGGCCGTTTCGTAAAACCGGGGGGTGTAACCCCCCCCCCTCCGTGCAATGCTCGACTGCGCTGGTCGAGCCGCAACAGGCCCCCGGGCCACACCATGCCATGCCCAACCAGGCCATACCTAAATCCAGGTCAGGTCGACACAGTTCTGGCTGACCCAGGGGGTGTTGGGCAAGGTCGGACTGGGCCCAGACCCCCTATTTTCGTACCGTTTTCGGTCAAACGGCCATATCATGAGATAAGGAGCTCCGATCGACGAACCGTCAGATATATAGGATTACTTGGATAAAGACAGTTGTTTCAGTATATTACACTCAAGGTTTCGGTGAAGTTTGGGAACATCCAGGTTGGTTCGAACTCGAAACTAACCAGGCCCTCAGAGTGGAAACACTTATAACGTGAGGACCGGACGTCCGATTGACGTGTCGTCGACTACGTTGGATTCCTCTTGATGAGACGGTTCTTTTGGTATACTCCACTTGAGGTTTGGATGCATTTGGAGTATGGATGGGTTGGTTTTAGCTTAAAAACCAATCGGGCCCCTGGAATGGAAAAGCTAATAACTCACAGATCGGGCATCCAATAGACGCGTCATCTGTTTTGTTGATACCCCTATGATGAGGCAGTCCTTTGATATACTTCTTTGAGAAACTTCGTGACACATGGAGTGTTGACCAGTAGCTCATGGAGCGGATCCTCTTGGAGATGATCTTACGGAGTACGGTGACCTTGTAACTGGCTGAGACCTGATGAATGCTTGTCCGATTCGTATCAGAATGACTTGACTAGCCCAGTATGGTGCACTACTGTGTTGGGGTGGCAGACCTGCGGTACTCGACAGGAGAAGTACCTCTTTAGGCTAGTAGGGGGAGCACTACATAGTTAGGGTGGCAGACCCATGGTACTCGACAGTGTAGGAGTACCTCAACAGTCTATGTTTAGTGAGTAGCACCTCGGAGTGGTGACAGGACTGATGTGCTTGATAGAGGAGGATTTCTCCAGTAGCCGTGTTTTCGTCATCGTGAATAAAAATACTGGTTTGAGCTGAGTCCATGACCTTTGTGTTTTCCTCATGATTATTATGGGTTACTTGATAACATAGGTATATGTATGGGAATATACCTAATTAATGGTTATCTGTTGAGATCTTTCTTTGTGGTTTATCCTTGTTGGATTTAGTGTGACCTTAAGGGTCTCGGGGTCCCTACTGAGTATTGTTATACTCACCCCTGCACTGGCTATTCCCGCATTTCGTTGTGTTGGTTGCAGACGATGGACAACACTGGTTGTGGTTGAGGCTTGTAGAGCTAGACGGTACCCAGAGGTGGATTTCATGACGAGACGATACCGGAGGTGGACTTCACGACGAGACGGTACTTAGAGGTGACAGACAGACGTGGAGATCTCAGGTAGCCATCTGTACCTACCCATCATGTTGGAACTCTGGAGGACTGTCCAGGAGCTGCTCGACACCTTCCTATTGTTTTTTATTTTCCTTGTACTTTACTGTTGGCTTGTATTCCGACCCCTTTGTACTTTCAGCATACTTGTTATACTGCTTACTTAGTGTTTTCTCCCTCTTGTACTCTAGTTGGGTATGTTTACATTTCATAAAGGCAATGCCTCCCCTTTTTATCAGGATTTACGCATTTGGTGCTAGTCGCCAGCCCCTGGCCTATGGAAGGCGGGCTTGGGGTAGTCATGGCATGGGCCCCGAGGATGGATCGTGAGAAATTGGTATCAGAGGAGTAGGTTCTAACACAGAACTTAGGACTCTGATATTCTCTTTCTAGGAAGCAATAGTGTTAAGGGTACTAAGTGTGGTCTTCAGTTCAGGGGGTCCAATGATGGTGTGGGCGGCCGACGTATCCACACACCAGGACCCTGGCTTCTGATTTATGACTCAGTGCATGAAAACAATAATTGCGTGTGTGCTTTAAATTTTTTCTTTTCAATCAACTCAAACCAGGTCAGTTCCCCAGGTATAGTCTTTTGATTGTGTCACATCTATTTCTTTCAGGATGCCTCCCCGTGAATAATCAGCTAGAGCCCCAACAGTTGTATGTACTGACAGGATGTTGAGTGATGAGGCCTCAGTACGTGGCCCTCTTCTAGATCAGACACCAGTAGAGAGTCCATGCCACTAGGTCGAGTTTCACAAGTTCCAACGAAATAGGCCTCTAACGTTTCGAGGCAAGACGGATTTTCATACAGCTGGGCACTGGCTGGAGTTTGTAGCTCGAGCTTTCCACACAGCTGGGACACCTACTGACTTGATGGTGTACATAGCTGTTAGTATCTTTTAGGGAGCATCTGAGAGGTGGTGGAGCCATATGCTCTAGTTTTGTGATGAGATGACATTCACCGGGGGAGATTTCGATACTTTCTTCAGGGTGGAGTTTATACCAGTGACTCTACACTCTGAGCGTGATAAGGAGCTTCTTCCCTTACGCAAGGTTTTTCTATCAGTAGCCGAGTCATCTGTAGGAAGAAGACGGATGATGCAGAGGTCTAGAAGAACCAGTCCAACAGGTGGACGACATTGGGTTTTAGGTTCGGTAGTGTGAGGAAAATGAAACAGAGCCATCCATAGGAAGAGCAGGAAGTGCTATGCATGCAGCAAGCAGGGTCACTTGGCTCGAGACTGCCCGACCTATCTAGCAGATGAGAAGTAGGTAGTAAAAGAACCTACCAGGCCGGGGAAAAGGAGCTGGTTGTACAGCCGGTGGTGTACGACACTTCTAGGAGTTGCAACCACCACTAGGAGGTCCACCCCGAGCACAGGAAAAGGGATGATATGGGAGATCTCTGCTTCAGGCAGCTGAAGCATACGACAATGGAACTTCGGAATCCGGTGGAGAGGAGCGAGACTAGTTTTGGGAATGGAGGCCTTTGTTATTGGTGCTTCGAGCTTCCTTTTTGTAGATGTTGTCATTGTTGTGTTTTCTTAGTGTCTTTCTACAACAAGCTACAGTACTAAAAGACACTTATCTTTGTGAAGATTTCTTTTCTGTACTTTTTGTATGGTTGATAGTAAGAGGATCCGGTTAAGACTGTTGACTTGACCCTACCTTTTTTGATTCCTACTAGAGGAGACCCATTGACTACACACTGATGCCGACATTGTGACTCAACCCTTGGAGGCGAGAGTAACATTTGGATCTTATAGTAGTAGCATCGAGGCCTTACGACGTCATTCAAGACATGAATTGTACCGTTCATGTCAGGAATGACTGTATTAGGGAAATAATGTGGTTCATCTAGGGGATGAGACAAGATTTCCCTTTTTGGTAGAGGAGAAATCTGAGTAGCACTTTGGTAGAACGTAGACGAAGAAGGGTGGAGATGAGTTCATACAATTGGCTAGTCTCACCCATTGTTTATTGAGCGAACGGTTTACGGTTCTCTCCAAATCAATAGTATCAGGTGTATATTTTCTCAGAAGGAAATGAACCTGAGAGAGTTGTGATGGCTTGAAATCCTCCAGGACTATAACTTAGAGATAGTTTATACTCCTGGGGAGGGGAACGTTGTAGCATATGATCTTAGTGGGAGATCGGGTATTCAGCTCTTGGGAGTAGCGAGATAGCAGATGGCCTCGTTTCAGATATCCTTTGTGGATAGTGATGGATTAAACATGTGTAGAACCAAAGATGGTTCAGGATACAACCGAGAAGGTACAGATCACCTAGGAGTGGATGAAGACTGCACCGAGTAGACAGAAGTCCCATGCTGATAGGAGATGAGACCACTGGAGTTCGAGGGTGATGACCACCTCTTCCTACCAGTCACACCTCGACGGGGTCTACGGATATTTGGTCAGGCGGAAAGTTATCTCTTTGTTTCATCTTGCCATTCCACCTCAGATGCACCGGGAGCACGACGGCATCCACATATCTTAGTGAGGAGATGTGTGCACGACCTATCCATCATAATCGATAATGGGGAGCTGGACATCGATGACGGGGAGACCTTCACAGGGTTCAAGTAGAGGTTGAGGATCGACAAGAGTTGATTCTACGAGGATGGTCGATTCCTCTTGTATGCTTTCGTTGGCAGCATGGGAACCTCCAGGGGATCACATGGGAATGAGAGGCTCAGATGCGTGCCTGGTACCTCCTTTAGTTTCCCTAGTTTGTGTTGTAGCTTTATTGGGACATAAATCCCTGAGGTGGGAGTAATGTAAAGACCTGGAAATTTCAAGAAATTTTTTTTCTTAATTTCTTTGGAATTTTACAAGTCTGTGGCTTTTGAAGGCACCTGATTCTGAGGTCCGGTGTTCCCGTAATCAATTTCTGATGTTTTTCTCGGGTACGTTCAGTGAACGAATGAGCGGGTTTTTCTATTTTTTGAACCGGTGCTCGGAATTGAAATCCTATGGCACCGTTGAACTCGCATCGCGGGTTTTCTCTTAAGAAGACTTTCACCTTGACGGCAGATGATCGGTTATGAAAGTTAGTTTTGGGGGTTTTATGTTTCTTAATAAAATAAAATAAGTGAACAGTTTATTTTATTTTCTTAAACACATGGTGTGTGGATAAAGTGGTTAGAAGCTCCACTTGGTAGTTGGTGGTGGGACCACCACACCCTAACCCCAATGAGAGGTTATGGTGGGACCCAGCGAGATCCAACCTCCCATGTAAAGTTGATTGTGGTGGAAACCATACGAGGCCTCCCATTAATGGGAGGGGAATCATAACTCCTTGACTCCCTCACATTTATGAGGGAGAGCCTCTAGGTTTAAATTCCCTTCATAATTGAGGAGGAAGAAACCTCCCTTTTTAATGAGGGGACCACCCAAGCATTAACCACCCCCATCCTTTTTGTGGTTAATTAATGGTGGGGCCTACCAGGAAATATCCTCCCTTTGGAAGATATTCTTTTGTGGGGACCACCTAGGAAAATGACTCCCTTTTTGACTTCCTCCCCATTTTAATGTGCCACAGTAGCGGATTAATTGGGTGGAGCCCTCTATCATAAATCCTCTATTGATGACTTTCGTGCCAACGATGAACCCTACAACTCTTATATAAAGGAGCATAGGGGAAGGAGTTCTAGATGGCTTCTTCAAGTGGAGGAATGCTATCAGTGAAGAACGACGCCTAGCAATTGGAGAGTTTTCCTCTTCCTCCAACGAAGAATGAAGAACGAAGAATGCTGACGCCACCCTTGGCTCCTTTCTTCCTGACATTGACGGAACGATGCCTGTCTTCCGTGATGCCCGTCTTCCACAACTCGCCATCGTTTAACACCATTTTTTGAGGTAGGGGTTGTTACGTTCATGTTATAATATCATTCATCATCATTATTCAATTATTGAGTTTTGTTTGGCAACATGATACCATCTTGACGAGGAATGGATGGACCGCATGAACAGGGTCTGACCCTTCCCCTCTCGTTTGTTGTTTGTGGACGATGGAGGCGGACTACGAAGAACCGTCTGATAATGGGCTGACCACAAGCGGATCGTCAATGCATGATTTCCGGGTCACCGCAAAGGCACGACACTGACATAATACGCCGAGTAGAGCCAGGTGGTGGCTGAGGCGGGCCGTAGCGGAGGGGCATGATGTTGTCGCGTCGCGTCGGAACTACAAGAGACTTGGCCGAGGCAGGCCGTGGCGGTGAGGTGTGGCGCCATCGTGTCGTGCCAGTTGAACAAAGTCACGGCATAAGGTCACGATGGTTCTAGAAGGGTGGCCGGATGTGCCGGTTGCCAGTGCCATCAAGAGGTGGGACCTGAGAGGGGTCCCATGGTTTCCCAAGCACGAGCCATCATGGCCGGCCGTTTCGTAAAACCATGGGGTGTAACTCCCCAGCTCCGCGCAACGCTCGAACGCGCTGGCCGAGCCGCAAATGGCCGCCGGGCCGGGCCACCAATATCGGGCCGGGCTGGGCTGCACCCAACCAGGTCGGACCCGGATTTTGGTCGGGCCCACCCAGGGGGTGTTGGGCCGGGTCAGACCGGGCCCAGAACCCCTATTTTCGGACCGTTTTCGGTTAAACGACCATATCTTGAGATACGGACGTCCGATTGATGCACCATCAGATGTGTAGGATTCCTTGGATCGAGACGATCATTTAGATATATTACACTCAAGATTTTGAAAATATTTGGGTATGGCCGGGTTGGTTCGAACTCAAAACCAACTGGGCCCTCGGAGCGGAAACACTTATAACTTGAGGACCGGACATCTGATTGACGTGTCGTCGAGTACGTTGGATTCATCGTGATGAGACGGTTCTTTTGGTATACTACAAATGAGGATTGAATGCAGATGGATTATGGTTAGGATGGTTTTATCTTAAAAACCAACAGGGCCCATGGAACGGAAAAGCTAATAACTCACAGACCAGGCGTCTGATAGGCGTGTCGTCTGTTGCATTGAGACCCCAATGACGAGGCGGTCCTTTGAGATACTTCTTCGTGGAACTTCTTGAAACTTGTAGTGTCGACCAGTAGCTCATGGGGAGGATCCTCTCATAGACGAGCTTATAGAGTACGATGACGTTGTAGCTGGTTGAGACTTGATGACTGGTTGTCTGATTCATAACATAAAGACTTGACTAGCCCAGTGGGGATCACTACTATGCTGGGGTGGCAGACCCTTGGCGGGGAACACTACTATTTTGGGGTGGCATACCTACAGTACTCGACAGGAGGAGTACCTCTATAGGCATGTAGGGGGATCACTACTGTGTTGGGGTGGCAGACCCATGGTACTCGAAAGTGGAGGAGTACCTCAGCAGTCTAAGGTTAGTGAGTAGCACCTCAGAGTCATGACAGGACTACTTTTCTCGACAGAGGAGCAGTTCTCCAGCAGCTGTGTTTTCATCATCGTGAATAAAAATCCTGGTTTGAGCTATGTCAATGACCATTGTGTTTTCCTCATGATTGAGATGGGTTACATGATAACTTAGGTATATGTATGGGCATATACCTAAGTAAAGGTTATCTTTTGAGATCTTTCTTTTTGGTTTATCCTTGTTGCCTTTAGTGAGACCTTAAGGGTCTCACGGTCCCTACAGAGTATCATTATACTCACCCCTGCATGGGTTATACCCGCACTTTGTTGTGTTGGTTGCAGGACAACACTGGTCGTGGTTGAGGCTTGTAGAGCTGGACAGTACCCGGAGGTGGACTTCATGACAAGACGGTACCGAAGGTTGACCTCACGACAAGACGATACCCAGAGGTGACAGATGGACGTGGAGAGCTAAGGTGGCCATTTGTACCTACCCTTAAGGTAGGAACTCCGGAGGATGATCCAGGAGTAGCACGACACCTTCCTATTGTTTTCTCTTTTCCTTGTACTTTACTGTTGGATTATATTGCGACCCATTTGTACTTTCATCATACTTGTTATACTAATTACTTAGTGTTTGCTTCCACTTTTACTCTGGTTGTGTATGTTTACATTTCATCATGGCAATGCCTTCCCTATTTATCAGGATTTACGCCTTTGGTGCTTGTCGTCAGCCCCTGGCCTATGGAAGGCAGGCTTGGGGTAGTCACGGCAGGGGCCCCAAGGACAGGTCGTGACAATTCAATTAGAGTGAAAAAATAAATATTTTTCCATTCTATCTACCCTCGTTTTGAATAGGTAAATATAAAATGAAATATTTTCTATAATTTTTTTATATAATCAATTATTAATCATTATAGAATAATAATATTATCCTAAATATCATATTAATTTATTAAATTAGTTGTTATAACCATCAATTATAACAAACCATAAAGGGTCATCTAGACATGTTACCCGAGAGGGTCCGCTATGTAGTGAGGTGCAATAAACAAAGACTAATACTATATAAAAGTAAGGATTAAGAAGAGTAAAACATGTAATAAATGAAATAAAATAATTATCCATGTAAATCTGTTTCAAATCTGAATAACTCAAATAAATACCTTCCAAACAATGTACACATGTGAGCCAATATTGTTGCCAATGCATCGTCTTATAAAGATGATGATAAAAAGTGAAACTAGAATGCTAAACAATTCCCTTAAAATTATATGGTTCACAAAAAAAACATCTGTAACATCTCAAAGTAAAAATTATGTTGTGAAAATTAAGCCAAACCATATTTAACAATAGATTCCATAAATCCTCCTATATCATGAGTGCAATATTCCTAGCATTAAAATGTTTCTAGTAATTCAATGCATTTTATTAAGACACATAGTCTTTATAATTATTATTTTCCTTTTCCTAAAAATAAATTCATTTTAATAGTGTATTTAATATGATATGAACATTTATAATGATAGAAATCATAATCAAGGACATCATTCCATACACCATAATTTAAGAATCTCAGAAATTAACCATGAGATTTCAATAAAACTTTAAATATGTCGTCAATGAAAATGTATTTAATTTTCACTTTAACCTATTATAATAAATGTTATACCTAAATGAAAATTCATAATCCATTCAATATGGTGGATCAGTCTAGTACAACCTAGTGTGTGATTAAACACACTAATGAGACATTTCCATTTTAGGATGCACATATGGTTAACCATGATGCAATTTTTTACAATTCTATATAAAAGCACATAAAATTTTATAAAAAATTCATATCTACAAATATCCACTGCCATGAAAGAAAAAATATTTTATACCCAATTCCACAATTTAAACTATAAATTGAAAACATGGGGTGAAAAATAATATTTTTCAATAAAATCACCATTAAAAACAACATTTATTTCCTCAAAAAACCAAGCTAACAATATTTCAATCAATATTATGGAATAAACCAATGTAATTTTTATCTAAAATAATCAATTAATGTGAGTGATCATTTTATTTTGAGAAAATTACCTTTGGAATTGACTGAAATATTACTACTTATGGAAATGGAAATGTATAATTAATAGAACAATCCATCATGATCCTATATCCATAAGAAACCAAAAAACATATATTAAAAATGTTATATCTATCATCACTATCCTATTAGAGATCCATAAAATCATGTTTAGGATAGATCTACAATTGATTTTTTATGGCATTTGAGAGAGCGTAAAAACCCAATCCTACCATGAGATATTAATCATGAATGATGGAAATTCATCATTATTCCATAGGAAAATTCACCTACAACATTGTAAAAGGTTTAGTTAAAGAATAATGATGATTATGATGATATTATGAATAAAAAATATCAATTGAATATCAGTAAATTCTATTTTTTAAATACACAGAGGTGAGAATATTTTTTGGATATACTATTAAAATACTATGCTCTAACTAGGCATGGTCATATTCTATTGAATATATGGGTGCACATATTTCTAGAGATGGATCCCCCGGTTTGGTAAACCCGTTATAAAAACATGTAATACACCATGAAAATCACCGAGGACCTTTATAGATACTTTGGGGAGTTGCAATATCTTACTAAAAATGAACCTAGAGTAAAAAAATCCTATGTAAATATACTGTGTAAAAAAAATTGTTACCGCACGGTTCATGATAATAATATACCAATGGTGGTTCAATCCTTTTTTTAACAAAATTTCTCATTTTCAACTTCATTTCACCAAAACCTCTTTATCAGCCCCAATATACTAAATAATAATAACATAATCTATATATATGAAATAGTGGGCATTAAAATTTCCCCCAAATTGAATTCTTTATATCCATAGAAAGTTCTCCCAATTCTAGAATTGAAAGAGTAGAAGATTTATATTACCTCAAAAACATATATCATTCCCATATATCATTTCAATCCCATCCATTCTTACACAGTACAAATAATAATGATTTTTTCTTATCGCAAACCTCCTTATCATGAATATCCAAACTATAAAATAATATCTCGATAGTAGTTGTGTCAGCTTCAAGATTAACATCATACGATTTTGTCACAAGAGGATGATCTATTTGAAACCTCATCATCTATGAATCCTGAAACATTTCACACATCAAAGACAAAAAAGATGATATGAAAAGATGATATTCCACCTTTCTATGTCCCTATGTCATCTCAAATGGGTCCCATGAACCTCTGTGTCAACATACAATATTTACTAAATGATAATGTCCAATGTGAGTAGGTATAGAAATAATCTCTTATCACCTATCACAAACTATATAGTGTGATAATGACATATTTTATATGATTTATGATGACTTTTTTTAATGAAAAATCTCTACAAGGTCAACTAAACATTTTCAATCATCTTCTGAAAATACTTCATCTATCATAAGACTTCTCTCCCAATACTAAGAAACACAGGGGATATCTTTATGACCAATAATATTATCATAAATGTGATAAATATTTTTTAAGGACTAGTAACAATTATTAATGTAAATTTTGATATATTGAATATTCACTTCCCAAAAACCTCTTAAATCATTCACACACTCCCAGATTAGGTCTTCACAAATATGAATTACTCTATTTGTTCATCCATCTATATATGGAAGACATGTAATTCTCAGTTTCAATTGGGAACCCATACCCTCCATAAAAAAAATTTATATCCTTTTTGGGAACCTCATGTCCCTATCAAAAATAATCTAAAAGGGAAACCCTTGACGTCTAATAACTATTCATATATACATGTTCATTATATGTTTTACCTTGATCATATCATTGATGAGGATGAAGTGAACTGATTTCATTTGTAATGAATGATCACCCAAATAACATTCATACAACTAGGTTTCAATGAGAAAAAAATTGTGAAATCTATAAAATTTTCATCCCCAATAAATATAGAAATTGGTATATGATATAATAAAAATTCTAGTCTCTTTTCAATGCCTTAATTTGTTAACACATATATGTCACTATGTCAAAAAATCATAGATCTAAATTTTTATCCCAAACAACCAATACAAACATTTCAAATTAATATATATCTTTGTAGTCCCTCAGTGCTTGAACCAGAAATATGGGCGACCACTATCCATCGATTGATGCATCAAATATTTCAAAATGTCCAACCTGTGTTGGAAGAAAAAATGTCCTGTGATAGGCATAGACTAATAAACAGAAGACTCACATCTATTTATTGTTTCACTTTTATTAATAAAATAATATTATATTAATTGTGCAAGCCAAACCCATTCATTAAATGAGGATTCATCCTTAAACAAGGATAAGAACACATCCCCTAAAGCCTCTTTGTAAAAAACATCTATAATACTATATTTTTTTCATTTTATTATAGTTTAATTAAATATTTAAATTCTTTCTCTTATGTAATTATGAAAAATAATAATTTCATTTAATGTTTATAATTTTATAAATGTAATTTCACATATTTTTATATTGAAATAATTAATTTTAAATTTATAGAATATTAATGTGAAAAAATGATTTATTATTTTAATTCATCATGTTGAAAGTATAATAGTTTGAATTTTGTATAATTTTCTAAAGTAGTTTTATTTTTGGTGGATAGTAAAAAATATTGTTTTTTTAATTACAGTATTTTTATTATTCTTCAAAAGCATATAAATGGTATTATATTTATTAAAATATAAAATTAATAAATTATTATTTTCTAATATGAATATTTACAATGATAATTTTTAACATAATGATAATTTTTTCATGATACGAATAGATGCCTTTGTTAGTGTTGACGTAGTGCCTACACAGTAGTGAAAAAGTACAATTTAGAACAATAAATATAATAATTATGTTCCAAAAATTATTTTTATGAAATTTTTATTAATTATTATATATAATTTAGTTTTTATATAATGTTTTACAATTTTATTTTTATATAACATTAGTGTTATCGAAATTCTTGTACAATAATTGCATACGGTAAGAATAGTCAAATTAACAAATTAAACAATTTTTCTTCACATGGATATGTGTAAATATATATATTAAATTAATTAAAATTATTTTATTGAAAATTTTTAATTTATACTTATGATTGTAAATTATTTTAAATTTTTATATAAAAATAATTATTTTTACAGCTTATGTAATGTTGTTGTAGTGAATGTGAAAGAATATGATAAAACAATAAAATGATTTTTTATTGAAATTATAAGAGCTATTAAATGACACAAATAAATCGATGAATCTAATTTTTTTATTATATCTCCTTCATTCTTGTCCAAAGTTCTAATTAATAACCATTTTGAGAAATATGGATATAATTAATATCATTATAATATTTTATTAAATAGAAATCATGTTGTTCATAATATAGTTTTCAATTATTATACTATTTAAATTTATGGGATTCTAGAAGACATTGTTGAACATAAATAGATTTCTGGAAGATAATAAAATTTTATAACTCATGAACATTTATTTATTCTTTGGAAAAAAATGAATACCATAAATGCTTACACATTGATGATGAATTAATTATTTAATTAATGAAAAATACCTTTAATGTTTTTAAATTATTTTCATAAATATATTATTAAATTTTCAAGGTAATCCATGAATCATCTAGATAGATATCAAATTATTAGAATATAATTAATTTTTCCCAATATTAATATTCCTTTTTTGGTTTTAAATTCATAGTTATAAATACTGTTAATTTGAAATGAAAATTAATTTTCATGAATAGACTATATTAATAAAATATATTAATCTTAAAAAATCATGATTAATGATAAATAATATATTAGTATGTATAAAATGTTATATAATATGATTTTATGACTCTTTGAAGTCTATACCCATATATTATACTTCTTATATTTTAATATTTCTAAATTATTCCTAATATTTCCCCTTCCCTCAATTATAAAATGTAGCTCATTACTTCTCATAATTTCAACACCATAAGATATTTTTCACCACTTTCATATAAAACTTTTTTTCCCCACTTTCATAACCACATTTCATAGGTCTTACATTTGGAATGAAACTTTATTTTATAATCATAATGTGTTAAGAAAAGTTATTTTCTGAAGAAGAGGAAGTTATAGAAAACTTATGTGATGAGTCAAACTCTAGGTAAGGGGATTGGTTTGAAGGAATTAATTTATTTATAGAATGGTATAATTTCGAGTAAAATATCTCCTTTTAATTCCTTATAATATATATCTACGTCATCCATAATTTTTATTGGTATTTTGTGAATCTTATACAAGATTTAGTTAAATTTTCAAAGCATTTGTGTTCACGAATCTTAAATAAGTAATTATATTCGGGGAAATTGATTTCCTCAATAAAAATTATTTCAATATTCAATGTTGTTATATTTTTATTTTGGTTTAAAAATAATTCACATACGTGTTTTAATTGTTTATGGTTTTTGTTAATAATTGAAGTACCATATTAATTTTTTTCATAAAATTATCAAACATGTGTATCAAATGGTATCATGTGGTATGGGGAGTAGGCCCATGACCTCTTTGAAACATTGTCCAAAATTTCATATGGCAATGTAGCTTTATAGCATTTTAATGACTACTATGTATCATGATTAATCCATAATAAATTTATTTTCAAATGGTGAACACCAAATTATTATTTCAAATGAATAATTATTTCCAATATCTATGGTTTTCAACATAAAATAATTTATTTAGGTATATATAGAAATTTTTGGTAGACCCTTTAATTTTTGTCTAAAATAACTTATTTTAAAAATAATCAATGTGGTTAATATTTCTAAAACATGGGTAATTTAATGTTATTGGAAAACCCATACTAGGAAGATTATTTCTCACTATATGTTTTAAATATTTTATATAGGATCAGTATATTTTCTATTTCTATGTGTTTCATATAATAATTTTGCACATGTGATGATATTTGTTCAGGGTTTTTGTAAAAAACTTGTAAATTGTAATGAATTTGATTAATTTTATATAATAATGACCTGAAAAAGTACATGGATGTATAAATCATGGTATCTTTTTAGATGCATTTAAATTATGAAGAATTATATAGTAGGATTTAGTACGGATTCCTAGAGTACATGTTCAGGTTTCACACTCTTCATATCCCATGTTCATCTGAGCAAACTAACTCCACAATTACCATTCCTCTACTAATTATTTCAAGGCATGGGTCTATAATTATATTCTTAGAGTTTCTGTGACCACAATACCTTTCATATTTTTTTAATTGATTTCAAAATCAATTATTTTGATACACAAAACCTAGAATCCTTTTCCTAGTTCAGATGCCTCTGAGTGAAAATATGCATCATACTAATATGATTAGAATATAATATGAATTAATCCATGAATAGATAGTGATTCCATGTTTGAAGTGTAAAATTAGCTCTACCAACTCATGAAAATTTCTAAGTAAGTTCATATCAGGAGGTAATATTTAGTGAGATAATTAATCCAACACATTACTTCCCTATATCAATACACATCTCAAACCCAAATCAGAAGCAATATAGAACATATGTTACACCAAACCAGTTTCGAGGTGAATTAGAATTTAATCTAATGCCAACATCACCATTATTTATATGAATGGAGTTTGATATTTTCCTTCCCAATAAAAATATAAAATTATATGGGTTAAATCTATAATTAGAGATGATATCATGGAAGATTCCTGGTTGAAATTCCTTTAATGACTTTGGTATCATAATAAATTCCTAATAAGAAACACAATTCTATGTTGATCCCATGAAATAAAATCCATTATATTTTTATGACCCACATGGATTCCCCTTTTAGATATGACATGACCCACATCTTTTTTTCTATTTGATCAAAAATTAATATATAGAAATATTACAAAACATGAAATTTATTTTAATGTTTATATGGATGTTATCCAAATGTTTTGTGTTATAATCCTTAGATTTTGTGTACACTTAAATATCAACCCTGAATAAAATAAAAAATTCCTCCATGAATAGATGGAGTACCAAGATCACAAATTCCATAAATACTGATGGAGAGTTAGTGAGAAATGAGTGCATAACCATAAACACCAAAACACATCCCAAATAATAATTTTTTTCATAGCAATATTATCTTATCATATAGTAAATAGGTGGTCCCCTTACAATGGTTAATCTTTGAAATCCATTAATTCTATTTGTGTTGATCAATCATATAATCAATCAGTATTAAGGGTCATTTTTCTAAATCAAAATTTATTTTATCTTTCAATATTTTACTAATCTATGAGGCCTCTATCATCTTCCATAGAAAATAATATAGAAAACACTAATAGTGACATTATATGATGAATAAATCCACTAAAGTCATTTTTAGTTAGCTATACATTATATTACATCACCTCAGTAGGTTCCATATTATACGAGTACACTGAAATGAGAATCACACCATGTCACAATCTAGCCTAGGTACCCTGGTAACCTAATGAATGAGATTTTCATAACATGGTTCGAAGGGTGTTCACAATCCCCAAGGGTTGGTGATTGGAACCTAAAATCATATGAAAGAAAAGTGGGAATTATGTTTTCCACAAGCATTGTGCATGATGAAGAAAATAAGTGTGCATAAAAGAAATACTCCGTAGTGAGTATTTTACTAGATTTAAAAATGTAATTCAAAAACAAAATACTATTTAAAATTATTATAAAATAGGTAAAGAAACAATGTCCCAATGGAAAAAAACTCTACAAACCCAAGGATAAATAGATATTATCACCTCAAAGGGGTTAATTATCCATTTTCATTCTTGGATGAATATATTCTGAAAACACCCAATGGAACCAATAGGGTGTGGGAAAATATCCCTGTAGGGTCTCACCATGGATTATATAACAGGATTCTATGATATAACAATCATAATAATTCATTGCATTGTAATAAATAGGTGTGGTAGTTCAGATCATAAGTAAAATAATTCCCTCATTACATTTCAAATTATGTAAATACAATAAAAAATTGAAAAATGAAACTTCTATACAAATCCATTTTTATAAATTTTGAAGCCATGTGTAAAACAGTTTAGAACAAACAATTTCATATATTAAAAAAACAATGTGTAATATGGTCATCCGTAGAATGGTATTATAGTATCAGGATATGGGATCCTCACAGATGAGACGGTGATCACAACAATATATATATACACACATCTCTCTTAAAATGGCCAAAGTAAACTCATTACCATCTCATCAGTGATGCGAACATCTTCAATATGTTTTTTTTCAGATGTAATGTTTCAAAATGAGTGGCATCCCATTTACCCAAAAACTAACTAGGATATCATGTGAAATAATAAAAACTACTGTAGTGAAAATTATTTTAAGAATTTTTAAAATAAAATTTACCCCATTCCATAATTCTAGTATCAAAATTTTTATTTAAATCCTAACATACATGTTTTTAATCAAAATATGCATTATTCCAATTTGGGTTTTTAGTAAAACCATTTTTAAAAAAATTCTCAAATAAAATATTAAAATAAATTTCAACAAATTAATTTTTTAATTTCAATTGAACTATTTCAATTTCACAATTTTCCATCCACATCGCAAACACACCCCAATTCAGTAGAATTGGTCATTCTCCCAAATTTAATTATAACTCAAATCAATATCCTCAAATTCAATGGAATTGGATTTTTTTTAAACCAATTTAAAATAGTTTTAATCAATTGACATACATTATATCAATATAATATAAATCAATCACTTCAAGTTTAACAAAATTTGGCTATCATAACAAATCCACATAACAATATCACAAATGGACAAAGCCATAAATGTAAGGCTCCAATAATAAAGTGGATGCATAAGATCTAAGAGCTCCAAATATAATCAATATTAAAATACCCTAGGTTTAGATAGATAAAAACCAATATGATCTTTCAAAATACCTTGTGGGAAAGATAAATAAATGAAGATATGGGGATAATGATTACATGAAAAGTCATTCCAAAAATTTAAACTGCATTCCATTATTGGATTAAATGGCCGAAAATGTATTGAACGAACCATAAACAACAATGAATGGCTCTTCTGTTGAGAAAAATCATTTCTGGATAGGAGGAAATTGATTTT
This sequence comes from Viscum album, assembly GCA_963277665.1. Taxonomy (NCBI): domain Eukaryota; kingdom Viridiplantae; phylum Streptophyta; class Magnoliopsida; order Santalales; family Viscaceae; genus Viscum; species Viscum album. The sequence goes on from OY728152.1 coordinate 37,378,493, forward strand.
CCATCTAATCATCCAATTTAATAAGAACACTTTGGTTATTAGAAGATGTGTAACCCAATTATAAGTCCTTTAATTGAAAAATAATATAATATCTAAAAACCACTTATCATTTTGTTAAAAATTAATTCTTTATTATTTTTTAATTTACACATCCAGTAAGCTTATTACACTATGTATAAATCCCTAGAAGGATACAAAACCAACTGATTTTATAATAAAAATCTTACAACTCTATAACATCGAAATTATAGGTATTATCCTACCTCCTTCTCAACCCTACCTAGATAAATAACATGGACAACCATGAAATTATTTAAAAGATACCTATCAAAACAGTAATTGGATGTTAATACCACACAATCATTAAATAATTTTTTACCCAGAAATGCTATCATGAATAATCTATATGGAAAATTATTCCCGCTACACTCTCATCAATACCTCGTACTCCCATGTCTAATTAGAATATTAATCATTCTGACAAAGCCCATGGACCAAAGGCATCATCCTCCCATTAATTACCATGTTTCTATAATCAACTATCATGATTATCCCTTAATTCATGAAAAAAAATGTTTCAACCTCAAGACCACTAAATCTCAGAACATGAGATGGATCAGATATAATCTATTGTATCTAAGATACATGGAACATGGAATTTATCAATTTCAGGTATGGTGGAACATCTTGATTGTAAAAAACACTCCCCACCCACTCAACAACCAGAAAAGGACTCAAAACATGGGGATCAAGCTTCCATTTCCTCCCAAGATTCCAATTACATACATGAGGTAAAACATTCAAGACCACCTAGTCTCTAACAATGAATTCCAATTGTGTGCTTCGTTGATCAGTATAAGGCATATACAGGCTCTGTGTAGTTATCCTTATCTAATTAATAAAAAAAATATTTTATGCGATATCTTGAACGATGCTCATTCCAACCGTGGAACATTCGCCATTCTTCGTCCAACACAACATATATCAACACGATTGACTATACAAGGCCAGAGAAGGAAAAATTTGGATCAGAGATTGTTAACTATAGTTATAAGAAAAATCAAAGAGTCCAATATGTTCATCAAGTGATCCACCAATGTCGATAATAAAAGAACAACGAATTTCCAAAAGAATCTGTATAGCTCTTTCTATCTAGCCATCAAATTGTGGATGATATGTCATACACAAATAGACCTAAGATCCGAGTCCCTCCTAAATAAATCTCCAAAATTGAGAAGAGAACCAAGGATCCCTATCATAGATTATACTATATTTAACTCCATTCAAATGAATGATCTCATTTACAAAGGTATTTCCTAACTCCTAAAATATGGTTGTATCACGAATGGGAAAAATGTGATCCGATTTTGTCTACTGATTGATCACTAACCATATCACATTCTTAATTTTATGGGTATATAGAAACCAACCACAAAACAAATATAGATCACATCCCACTTTCCTGCTGCTACCAATAGTTCTGGAAGTTGACCTGAAGGATTCTGGTGCTCAGTAATGACTTGTGGGAACATATAACAATGATTTTTTTTGGCAATTCTAGATTTATCACATGGAAACCAGAATCATTGATTCATGTAATAGAACATCTACCTGGTTCATAAGATCACATCCCACAAAAATTAAAGGAAATCCCCCATCATAACTTTTTTTTACCACTAACAACACAAAAAAGTTATTCTGGAAGCATTGAGTACCCTCGGTGGAGAATGACTAGTCAGGCATTGTCTACCCACCATAAAAAGAGTATCTAATTATTCAGAACACATCATCAACATGTCATTCCTGATGAATCATATCAAGAATGGTGAATGTGATCAGAACTCTAGCTAATGTAATATCATCCTGTGTTTACAAAACTCCAATATGAAACAATGGTGAAATATCCCTGAAGCTCCAATATTTTGATGATTATTTCACTTCATGGGTTATAAGGATCATGCTCAATGCATATACAATGATATTACCTTTACCTAGGTATAGGTGATTCAAAATTCAAATGATTATATTTATCTCACCAAATTTCTCTGGAGTTGATTCAAAACTATTTTAGAGAATATATATATCCCCCACTTTCGGTATGAAATGATGGAAATCCTTATCTAAAAAGGAAATGCTGAAATATCTTAATATATTGAATCAAAACTAGATATTCAAGGTCATGGGTTGGGTAATTATCCTCATGTGTCCTATGATGCTGATATCCATAAGAAATGGCATGATCATATTTCATAATATTGTAACCCAAACACAAACATGATGCATCACAAAGCATCACATATCATTACCTAACATCTGGATGAGTCCACACCAGTGTATTAGTCAATATATATTTTAGATCAACAAATGAATTCATAAAATTTTCATTCTAAGGAAACTTTAATCCCTTTGAAGTTAGTGCACTCTCAGTAGAATATAACTTTGAAAATACACTAATGAACTAATGATAATAACCATATAAAATAAGTAATCTCATAATCTTGAAAACATTTCATGATTATTCCAATATCATAAGATCCTTTTCCTTTTTAGGAACAACTGAAATATGATGTTCCTAAACCATGTGTCATAAATAATTCAATTCCAAAATAATAAAATCACATATCCAAATCTCTTTCTAATGATAGTGATGTCTAAACAATTTTGTAACTGCACTCCGATGATGCACATGATCCTCCACAAGAATAGAATAAATGATTATTTCATCTACTAAGTTCTCCAAAAATGTATCAAGATACTTTAGGAAAATATTATTCATTAAATCCAAAAATTCTATAGGATAATTTTTTTGATTAATATTCATTATAGGTTATACATAATTGTCTAACCTACTCATATATGATGTTGTATTAATGTTAGATTATATTATGCTCAACTAATTGAAACCATATCAAAGTTCAATCCTTGATAACTAATTTCCCCCATCAAAATGATCAAATAGAACAACAATTTTTTTAAACATTTAACTATTCATTACATTGAATTTATTTATTTTTTATTAATAACCCCAATGTCATTATGGACCATTAGCTATCTTAGCTAATAGAATTGGTTCCAGCCAAGGTTACATAGAAAGGAATATGAAATTTCACTCAATAAGATCATACAAAATAATAGAAAACTCTCTCATTTCAAATGTTTCCATTTTGTAAGAATGAAAAGATACCGGTCGAGTCCTAAGGGAAAAATCGATAGAAAAAACTACCTCATGAACCAGTAGCCTACCAATGATTTCAAAAAGAAGAAAAACATAAAATTAGATCAAAAATGGAGGGATATCACTACTAAAAGACCCTAACTCTAGATAAAAGGATTATAGAGACAACACTTTCACCAAATCCACATAAGAATGTACAACTCTACATGACATCGGGTCCCATTCTCTGGAAATGATACGATATACACCATAGATTGTAGTAAAGAAGAAACATAATAGATACAAATCTATATGCGATTTATTGGCAATGGGACAATCCATCCTAAATATGATGTCATGTATTTTTATGATTATAACCAAAAAACTACAAGAATACTTAACATTTGAATATAATAAAGTGGAATATGTACTATGTAGACCCAACTCCATCCTTATTTTAAAGTCATTAGAAATGTCTATCATATATGAAAAAATCACCAATCAAATTAAAAATATTTGTCGAAATAATTCAATGAGATTTTCCGGTATCAAGTAAATCATTAAATAATAATAATGTTATTTTTATTATTCATCTCATATTTGGAGGGCGCATATGTACTTAATCTAGTGACTCTTCCAATATGTGAAGGATCTTCATTCATTATTCTTGTGGAAAGAACCTTGTTGTCTCTAATGCATCTAATTGAACTATAGTTCTAATGGTTATTGATGATCCCATGCATGTTCAGGGAGTGGAATAAACATAGAGGAACATCTGAAGGGTACTAGAGCATCTGTAGTATCCACATCTTATTGGTTTCTCTATGATGACCCTCATCAAATTCACTTACATTTGACACAGGAATAAAATAAGAGGGAATGTACTAGGAACATCAATTGTTCTAGAAAACAATGCCTTCATGATCAAAAAAGGGAATCATCATGCTTTATGTTTCTTTAATTGGAAATCACACATCCACATGTTGAAAAATGAACTCCTGAAAACCCTAAATTATCTTCTATGAATATTTTTACCATCAACTCTCTATCCATAAAATCATAATAAGAAGGATTCTTTAGAAAGAAAACTTAAGAAATAATATTAACTCTAATTCACTTCTAGACCCGATATGTTATTATCTTCTCCTCCAAAATGACATTTTTTATTTTTGAAAACACTATTAAGGGGGAAAGTGATAACCCTAACATCAAAATAGTTTCTCCACCAAAATTTAGTACATTTTTTTGAAGAAAATATTGAGCTAATTGGAATCAGTTTCCCTAAATAGTATCCAGGGAAAAGAATTTACCTGGGACTCTGGATCGTCCTTTAGGAATTCTTCATAAATTTTAGACAAGATGTCATAGGATTTCATGCATTCATCCATGTTTATCTTTCCCATGTTGAAGCCTCTATTCAAAATATGGTTTTTCTTATCAATCCATTTACCTTGCCCCTTTGAATTTTCCACACGAAGTGATCTTCCCAGCATTTGTTTGATCACATTCATCGGTCTGTTGATATCAATCACTTGCTCCACCATTTCATCATCTAAGTGAAAAATAAGGTCTATGTGATGCAGCACTGATGCTATCTGATATTGTGGGTCAACATGGAATCCCACCTCTTGATGCTGCCCCGGAGGAAGGTCAGCCTCCGCCCGACGCACCTCCTCAAAGTTAAGAAGCCCCTCCCCTTGCTGGTCCTTAGTCTACTCTTCTACCTCCCCTTGAGGAGATGTTACCTCTTCCAAAAGTGGGGGGTTAGCACCCCCCAAAGGTAGCCAACTCCGGATCTCCACTGACCTAAGATCAACCTTCCTTAGAGGTGAAAACCCCCACCTGCTTGTAAGCACCTTTCCACAACTTCGAGAGAATATTGACTTTACTAAAGGACCTGGTCACAGGCAGGCTTGGTAATTTATAGTAGTATTTCCATTGTCACGGCCTCCTGTTATGTTTGATAAAGCCTCCAGAATCCATAGTGGATTCGTTCCCTTCCTTGAAGAGGCTCTGAGAAAATCCTCTTCAATGCCGACTTCCATTGATCCAGTAGGGGAGTCTGAAGCTAACTCTGAAACCACTTGGCTGGCCTCCTCTTCCATACCATTATCACCACCAAGGACAGACTCCATCACATTGTCATCTACAATATCATGGACCTAAACATCACCTTGCACCGCAAACCTATTTTTAGAATTGTTCAAACTCCCTCCATATTTAACCTTCTCAACATAGGAAGGTTTGATCTTCAAGTCCTATGTAGGAAAATCTGATCCACTGGGTTATTCGAAGCCGCGTCCCTTGTATTGAAAAAGTTTTTCTCTTGAGACTAGACTAAAGGTTTGATCACCCATTTCTATCTTCGTGCCAACTTCCTCATTCACCCTCACTGTATTGAGTGAAACCAACTGCATATCCTTATGAACAACCTTGACAAAGTCTAGTTGCACCTCTCTCTCCACTTTTCTAACCTCTTTCGCGACTATACATGCATTCGTGCAGGTAATGATACCCACTTCAGAAGGAAAAACTAAAGAATAGGGAACACCCAAATCCTTTTTTAGGAAGCTAAAAACCTCTAAAACTTTAGGGTTCAAATAAGTATCCTTTGAGGCTGTCCGGGGAACCACCATCGCTCCATGGGTCAAAGAACACTGGGGAGGCCACCTCTTCGCATACTCTCATGGGTTTTTCATCATTATTATATTAGAAAAACACTACATCCCTTTCAAATAGAATCGATTGTGGATTAAACTAGTCTGTGAATAGATCATTGTGTTCATTCCACTATATGCCTTTATTTTTCTTCAATTTAACCATTTTCTCCCACCCCCTCTAACTCTATCCCACCAGTATGAAGCTGAAACACCTAAACATGATATCCTCATGTGTATCCAATAATTCAAATAAATTCTTTATCCCCAACAACCATTATTCATTCTATTGAGAATCACTAGAGCCTTTTAATATTGGTGAGTTCTAGTAAAGAATCTATTGAGAAGAATTCTGGATAACATCCCTATAATTTTACATAGTAGTTTACCAAATAAGAACTCCTGAAGGTGCATTTCAATGATCATTGACAATATACCCAATCTCCAAAACACAACTTGGGTCGACAAGTGTATTTTTTCACTATTTTTAATCAGCGTCCACCTAGATCAGATTCTCTTATCTTCCTAGAGTCATGATGCTAGACAACTTCAGTAGAAAATGAGGAAGACATGAAGTTTAATAGTTCAATAGAGAAACAATGGATAATTAATCCCAAAAAGTAATAACAAAATATTTGGAATACAACCTATCCAAATCAAAATACTTGAGAAGAGTAGAACTAATCCGGAAGATATTTTCTCAAAAACCACACATGGTGACTTAAGTATCATTGTAATGAGAAATTTCTAGTAATTCAATTGAAAATACCACTTAGGTCTTAAAAATTTCACACAAATGCATACTACTATCAATGAAAGATTATAAACCATCACATTTGATACATCTTTATTATGAAGTATCCTTGTTTCGATTTTATATTTGTAACTAAGCTTATCCTGACATAGATTGTAGGGAATTCACAATCCCCATAGGTCAAAGAGAATCACCTATTATAATACAACATTGAAGTGGGAGCTATTTTTCCACAAAAATTTCAGAAAAAAATAAAAAATAAGTGAATATGAATTCAAGAAAATATCCACAATGAGTATTATTATCAAATTCAAAAATCCAAACCCTAATTCACTATATAAATATACTATAAAATAGTATAAAACACATGTCCATATGTACACAGGCCACCAAGCACAATTATCAATAGAATCTACCACCACTATATGGTTCATTGCCTTTCTCAATCCGAGAAGTAGGTGATCTACATAAAATAAATTGAAAGGTACAGTGTGACAAACAATCCAAGTAGGGTCTCACAATGGATTCCATAATAATATTCAATCATTTATCAAATTAATTAAATCATTCAATTTTAATAAGAATTTTTTGTAGTTCAGAGACTAATTAAAATGATTCATGCTTTAAATTTTAAATGAAGTAAACATATGGATCAATAAACATTTTACTTAATCAATGGTATTAAATTCAAATGTGATTTATAATGATGTTTAAAACAAAAAATGGAGTATATTTCAAATAAAAAAATGATAAATATAGTCATCATAAAAAAGGTATGATTTTTGTAAGATACGAAATCCTCACTTATAAAAATGAGATCATGGAAGTATGTGTATACACACATCTCACTAACATTGTCCAAAGGAGACACATCACTATCTCATCAGTGATGTGACCTATTCTACATTGTTTTATTTAAGATGTAAAAAATCGAAATGAGTGTTACATCAATATCTCACTAAATAAAATTTCATTCTTGCGAACTAATATCAGAAAATGAGGAGAAATTTAGTTTATAACTATTTAAAATACAATTCATCACATTACACAATAAAAATATTCAAATTTCCATTTGATAACTATCAAAAAACATTAATAAAAAAAGTCCTTCTACTAAGTAAAAACATTGGGGTTTTCTATCAAAACCATTTAAAGAAATTTTCTCAAATTAATATTTTAAATAAATTTTAAATGATAGATACCATATTTTAAATGAAACCATTTGAATTCCACAATTTTTCATCAATTTTACAAGCACAAGTTAATTCAATGGAATTTGGGGATTTCTAAATTTCAGGCCAAATCAAATCCAATTATTCCAATTCAATGGAATTGGGTTTTTAATAAGACAATTGTATAAATCTATACGAAATTTACTTTAAATAAAAAATAATAATTTTAATCAATCAATTTAAAGTTAATTAAATTTTTCCATCATAACGAAACCACATACCTTTCTCAGGGAATCCCAATGCCCAAAATGGAACCAACAAACAAAAAAACTGGCTTAAAAGATAAATGAAAGTTATCATGAAACATAATTCCACAACATGGTGTTTAGATCCATCAATATAATTATTATATATCAAATCACATAGATGTAAAAATAAAGAGATGAAGAGATAGAGATAACTCTTACCCAAAATGTCACACCACAATCAGAACCACATTTATTTGTTCAATGAAACATACCGGATGGGTTTGAGGGCTCCAAAATCATTTGGGGATGGCTATTCGTTTGATATTAAAAAATTATAGATTGGTGGAAATAGAATTTTCATCCAAGATTGCTATCTAAAGACATAAAATGGGAATTTACATGATGTGTAACCCAATTACGCATTTTCTAATTGATCAATCCCTAAATATTCATAAAAACAAATTACCTTTTGTTAAAAATAAATTTATTTTTATTTTATAATTTTCACATCATGTAACTATATTACAAGTTGTGTGCATCCCCTTAATTATAAATAAGCAATGGTTTTTATTCTGAAAATTCAATAAGTATCTAACTTCACTATTAAAGGTATCCTCCTAATTCTGTTTCATCCCTACCCAAAAAATAAAAATGAAAAACCATGAAAATGTTTAAAATATACCAATTAGAAAGGTAATGAGATATTACATAAAATTTTATAGGTAAATTGTAAAGATGGCCTCTTTATGTTATTCTAAAATAAAAAAAATAATACGTGAGACCACTAGGCACACACACACACCGCAAAAAGATATTGAATGAAAAAATGATAAAAAATGGATTATGGGATCATCTCATGCAATTGGAATGGTGTTACATCATATTTTGGATTAACATTTCCTAAACATTTTTATCTAGAATCCCACTCGCTATGGATTAAATTACTATCCCATTTAAGAGAATTAAATATTAATTTATCATGATAAATATAAATATAGGAAATAAATAATATAATTAAATCAATAAATGTAATCTTATCACAGATATTTAGATCAATTACTATGAAATTCCATAATAACATGAAGTTGGTTATCATCACCTGACACGCTAGGGATTTAAAACATTGCTTGAACCTATTTCAGTAAGTAATGGAATGAACTATCATAAAGGAAAAAGATCATAATTAAATCCCTATATGATAGGAAATTAAGGGATTATAAACAAATGAATAGAACCTATATAAAATATAGAATGTACTATAAATGATTAAATTAAAACAATACATGTAATAAAATATATCCATTACTCAAATTCCTCTACTAAATACTCTAATGCATAAAGACATCCAATATCATCTCCCCCATAGGATTTCATATCCACATAAACATCCCCTATAGACTTTGTTCAATATTCACCACCCTAGGAAATAACAAAAAAAACATGAAATCTCTTTGATAGAGTTGTCGCAACCCTACTACCATGGGATGTCCTTCCAAATAAACAACTCAATTAGATTCATTATATATAATAATGTTATTAATTAGATCCATCACTGTTAAAACCTCAATCACATTCTCTATAATATAGTTTTAATAAAATATTTCAAGTTCTGGATTTGATATATATACCGGTGGTCACATAATTTCAATCCAATCCTTACAACATCAAAATTATTGGATCACGTATATACCACATGAAATTTTACATTTAGATAAATATATTGTGGAAGAAAATTTAGATAAAAATTTACTTGAATTCATGTGTGTGTTCCTCCCGGGAAACCCTTTTTTAATATATCACATTATGATCTCATTAAAATTAATATTAAACCCTTATAGAAAAAATCATTTTAAATCATTTAAGATAAAAAGGGGATAATGAAGACTAATAAAGGATAACTAAAATCTATATTATGGATAAAAATAATCATTAAAAACTAAATTTAATCTCAAATAATAATATGAAAATAAGGGAATTATTCTACGATCAAATTCAATTATCATAAAATAAGAGGATTCATACACATAAAATGTGTATCTTTTAACATGAATCATGGTATAATGATTTAAAAAATCAATATTGATGATAATAAAAAATATTTTGCCACATGATTTCAATATTGAGGGAAAGAATAATTTAAATACCATAGAAAGTATAAGGAATAGAAATTGGTGTCATTGGATCATCATCTCCATAAACTAGTTTAAACCTGTATTAAAAATAACTAGATTCTAGTTAAATCAATAATAGAAATTTACTAGTTAATCCATGTTTTTTCCTCTAATGATACATAATATTTACCCGATCATTATAGAACAATAATTTTTATTTGATTTTATATGCTTAGAGAGGTTCCCCTCGACCATCTGGGCATACCAATTGTATTACATATTTTAGGCTAACTCAGTTTTATATGGTTATGACATTCATATAAGCTTGATTAAAACAACATATTATTTATAATGATGTTCAACTTTTTCTATAAGATGTATACAGATCCACCAGAAGTCATTTTTAATTTTCATATTCTATTCATGAAAAAAACATTAGATTCCTTCCTTTTTCCACAATAATAATAATGATTATCTATTCATTGCAAGAATAAATTGTGAAAACAAAAATATTTCAATTAAAATAAATTAATTCATTAAATTAATTAATATTTATCATATCAATAAAATATATACCATGTTATGTGTAAATAAAAATATTGTTGACTTATTATTACAAATTGAATTACCATTTACATATCATTAAATGAATTCAAGAGACAATTTAACCTTATTATTTTTAAAATAAAATATAAAAAACACAAAACATTTCACATTTAAAAGATTCAATTCTCCTTGAAGATAACATTGATAAATTATAATGGATTATTTAGGACATTGAGGTGCTATTATTGTGGGAAATTCATATATTGCAATTAATCATAAATGTTATCATTATTTTTAAATTAATTTTAAAAATTTATTTTATAAGTAACAGTTTTTTGAAACATTGATGATTCATTAGAAAACTATTTTAATTTTTAGGACCTATAGTTGAAAATTATATATTATAATGAATCTAAAAAAATTCTTTTTTAAAATCTAAATAATCTTTTACATTTCGAGTATTAAATAATTATGAGTAACTCATACATAGTATACCCATATATTAGTAGTGTGGACATATATATAATATCTAGTTTTTTCAAAAAAATTATTTAAATTAATGAATTTTTTCTCTCCATTATTAGACATAATTATTTTCCCCATAATGTCATCCCCATCTCTATTCCCACACAAACCTTACGAAAAACAATTAATATCATCGTAAGAGGATGAAATATCACTGAGAAACATAATGAAATGAAACTTTATGTCTTGAGGATACCCATAAAAGAATTTTTCTAAAAACCTAAATTTTCACATTGAAAAAAGAATCATATTTTTTAAAAGATCACTATCATACCTTTTTAAAATAAATTTTTTTTCATGAAAACTCATTTGAAAACATTAAAATTTATATTTAAATAAATTGGGATATAATTTACCATATCATTCTTAAAAATGGAGAAACCTATATTTTCATCCTCCAACTCTGGAGTACCCAAATAATTTGTGGTTATAATGTAAACACTATTCCTTGTTTTATCATTTAACCACCTTTAATTATTTAAAAATTTGACTAGTTTTCCCTGGTTTATCACAGAACCACAAATTACTGGTTTCTAATGTTACCAACTATAATTATAAAAAATAATCAAGAAACATTACATCAATATAAATCATGAATGTTTTCATCATATAATAATATTTTAAGAAAATAATCATTCCATTTCTAAATTTTTTATTTTTAAAAAACTACAAATGGGAAATGGAAAAAAAATTCATTGAAGGTATCCATTTAAACATATAAAGTAAGAATCAAAATATTTAGCCCGCATGAATATTTTGAAATTATTATAATTTCATATATATAAAAATCAATTAATTTTGACATTTAAAAATGATTCATTTAATTATATTTTTAAATTAAATTCCCTTACAATTATTATATCATTTAATTGAGTATCAATAAAATGAATCGATTATGTGTATCCACAATGAAACTATATTAATAATTTGGAAAAACAAAATAATTAAATAAAAATTTCCATAAAACATATTCATATTGTGGATCTATTGTTTAGTTTATGATTAACCTAAATAATATAAATTGGGTTAATATTTCCCTTACCTTAGGTTTAACATCCTTCAAATATACCCAAACATCATCTTCAATATAAAATCATTAATGGGCCTATTAAAGAAAATATTATTGGCCTTTTTAGGATTCCAATATCAATTAAGAATGGGGAAAGTGGAGAGTAGTTGGTTAGATAATACTTGTAGAGAATAAAATCTTTGAAGTATAAACAGGGTGTTAAGCAGTGGTATTTATACTCAAGGAGTACCAGTTTTTAGTGATTATATGATATTTATTTTATATTTTTATCCAAAAACATTTGGGTTTAATTTAAACCAAATAATAATACTGATAATTAATTTTTAATAGGTTGTTGAGGTCTATGAAATAGAACAACCACCCAATTATAGTTATTGTTTTTATATTTTTTAATATTTTACCTTTTACCTTTAACATGTTTCATTTTTTTACATGTCCAGTGGTTATTATTTTTCAAAAAATTGCAAATTTATTTCGACCTTAAAATAAAAATGTCATTAATGCCTAATTGAGACCATATTATTTTAAATATAAAATCAATTTCCCCAAATTCAATTCACATAATTTTATTAATTATATTTAAAAAAACTGAGACATGAAGAAAAATATGGTTTTAATGTAGTGCATTTTTAATGAAATCGATGATTATATTATAAACCTATGACAAAAAATAATAATTTCATTAGACTAATTTAATATTTAATGATATATAATATATAAATATAACTTAAAAATATTACCCATTAGTGATTTTTAATATTAATTATTGCTAAGAATCATTATGTACTATGAAACTATTTTTAGATATGCTCGTTTCTAATCTCAAAAATAATCTCATTCTGAAAAAATATAAATTTATTAAAAAAAATTAATTGTAAGAAATATAAAGAAATAATACTTGTGATGTATAAAATAAAACATAAACCATATTAGTACATTTTAATTTATTAATTAATAGATAATTTATAATATTTTTCAAAAAATAATTTTTTCATTAAAAAATAGTTAAATATATTTATCGAACATTAATCCTAATATAATTTTACAATTTGAATAAAAAAATTAAATTAATTTTTTAAAAATAATGTTTCTTAACAGGAAAATTAATCATTTAAATATAAAATTATATTAAAAGAGTTTAATAAAACTATTTCTTACTTAAAAAATTAATTTGAATTTATAAAATTAATTTAATATTAATAATAATAATTTTAAAAAATTATTCCATACGTATATGGGATGCTATGTATCCCCCACCCCTCCTTCTACATATTATACCTATGAAATATTATTCACTTACATAACAAGTGGGGAAACTTTTTCATCATATGATTTTTAGATCACATGTTCCTTCTTCAACCATATAGTTTATCTGCAACACCTTAACATGGTCAATTAATTTATTTCATAATATGTTCATTATATAGTCAAGATTTTAAACATGTTATTAATCATAAGAATGTATATATTCTATCTGAAGAAATTTAGGACTAAAAACATGATTTTAATATGGAACCCACTATCATTACATTGAAACAAGAATAATATTATATACCTTGGATAAACACTGAAGCACATAGAATTGGTAGGAAACTAATCTAACAATACTTATGTATTCATATGGTATAATGAACCATTCAAGTAACATTCTCATTTGAATGAAATTTTTTAAAATGGTCACACATTGATATTTTACAAAAATAAAAAACTCTTATCTCTAATGAAATAATATTCCACCTATAATCTGTATAACTATTATTCCTCAACTAATATGTCTTAAATTTTTCTGAATAATTTTAACTTTCTCAACAATTTACTCTACTAATTAAAATACCACCAACATTGCTACACAAGATCAACCTAAAATAATGGAGATCAACTCCTTTTTTAGTATGATTCCTTATTACTTCTAAATTTGGATACTTGAATGAGATTCTTTATTATATAAAAACATTAAAAAATATGTCGATCCTAAAATACATGGTAATTCATTAAAAATCATGTTACATGAATTCCACATTCTTACATATTCATTTTGATATTATATCAGGAGGAGTAATAAATGAATTTCCAAAATATAATTTAGTTTTAAAAACATTGGAAGGTCTTTCAAAAAATAATATCTAAACCTTAGATCTATGTCAGATACAATATGGACTAGAACTCCATGTACCCTAAAAATATTATTAACATACATCAAAATACATTTAATTTAATGGAATTATATGTTGAATGTGATGAAATTTTTTATTTTTGTTACATTTATGAATAATAATAAAAAAATCCATTGTTACATTGATATATCTATTGTAGTCCCACAACAAAATCAAGATATATATTTTCCAATTTCACTCCGGAACTATGTTCAACTGAGGCATCCCCTTATGTAATATTCATTCTTATTTTACCTTTTGTTAAGTAACACATTTCATTGTAAAGTCATCAATATATCTCATTATTCCATGCAACTGGTAACACTTCTGAAGGTATCTGTACATCCTAGTGCATCCATGATGAATAAAAAATTTGAAACATTGAGATTTGGTTTACAACTCCTTCATCATATGAGTATCAAAATGCCCACAGAAAATATTCCCAAATACTAATAATTAATTCTTTATAAATATTAAATTCAAGAAACATACCCATTTAAAAAATACTAGTTTCTTATATTAACTCGTTATCTTCATTCTGATCATTCTTAATTATATCATATATAGAAAATTGCACTTATAATAATAATAAATCAAAGGAAGTCCGAATATAGAAAAAATATAATGAAAAATTAGTCATGATATTCACCAATGAATAATGTTCCAACACTTACATGGATAATTATTCATGATATTTTCTACTCAAGGTATCAACCTCTATTTTTACTTTTCCTGGGCGGTAACTGATCACGAAATCATTATCCATAATCAGTTTCAATAATCTTCTCTTCCTAATGATCAACTCCTTCTGAGGAAAAATATAAATAAAACATATATTATTTGTATATATTTCCCACATAGATCAATGTAAATAATTCCTCAAAATTATTAAATAGAAAACCATATTAACTAATTCCAATTCATACATTGAATAATTTTAATCTCAATGTTTTAATGGCAATAAAGCATATTAAATTACCTAATCATTCTACTTCAAAACTCTACCAAGTACCATAAATGAATAATCATTGTAAATTACAAAATCATTGTTTTATTGTAGCAGTTCCAAAACAATATCTATTAAAAATATTATTTTTCCAAGAAAATCATCAAATTCATTTTTCCGTAAAAATAAAACCCATTTTCATGTTAAATTAGTTAGTTGATAAGACAAACATGAATATTTTTCAAAAACCCACTGGTAATATCTAACTAATCCAAAAAATAGAATCTTAGCAAATTTTTTGGGTATTGGGTATTGATCGACCACTTTTATTTTCACAGGGTCAACTGTAATTTCATATTTACATAAAATTTGAACACGATAAGAAATCATTTGTAACCATAAATCACATTTTCAATATTTTCTGTAAAAACAAATTCCTTAAGGGATTGAACAAAATTCTATATATATAAATATTTTAATGCATCAAACTTTTCCAAAACATTATATTGTTGGAAATTTGGTGTTTTAGGTGTCATATATAGTAAAGGTGATTCATTTACACACACTAAAAAATTCCCAATTTTTCATGTTTCCTAACGACACCTCATTCCCCTGGTATATCATTAGGGAAGAATCAACCTGGTAGTGCCACCCTCGATGTGTCTCACCCTAGTGGAGTCACCCTTCCGGTGTCACCCTAGAGGTGTATCACTATATAGGTGTCACCCTAGCAGTGTCACCCTGGAATTGTCTCACCCAGGTGGTCTATGGTTGGGCTATCTCACCCATATAGTGGATTTTTAGTTGTGTCTCACCCTAGTGGTCGCTAGTGTAGGGGTGCCTCACGCATGGTGCTATGTCACCCTAGAGGTGTCCCTTTTGTTGGTGACCCACTGATGGGGGTAGTCTGTTCATCTTGATGGTTCATGACTTCTAACAGTGCCTCACTAGCGGTGCCTGGTTCAGTAGTTCCTTGTAGGAGATTCCTCATGTATAGTGCTTCTAGTTCTCCAGTTTTTCCCTTTCTATATCTTTATTGACATAAAATTAGTTTACTTAAAAACATAAATGGATTTGGATCTTATTGAATGAAAATTAATTGTATCTTTAATTCCATGAGATTATGGAGTATTTTAATTTCTCAAACAGCGTAGTCTTGTTTAGATCCCCCATTAATTGTGATATGAGACTATATCTAATTCAAGTTATATTCTTAATGTCTATATACCAAACCCTTTATCCATACATTCTCCTTTCACTTGATACCATATGTACCCAATGACGTTTTCCATTGGATATTTTTCTTGAGTTTGGTTCATGTTTCCCTAGAGAGACATTTTTTGTACATGCACCCCTATTTTACTGATACTAGAAAGTGTCGATCGTCATTCCTTTCTGAGTTCATTTTCCAACAGCTTTATTCATTTTGAATATTTTGGGATGGGTATTTTGATTTGTTCCATTATAAATATATTTCATTTTATATTAATAAATATAACATATTTTTTTTATGAATCAATATGATTTTTTTATGGGAAAGTGATTTATGATCTTATTGTATGATTGATTTAGTTAATTATTATGTTTTTAAAGGATAACGACAAACTGAGAATTATGCCCATTGGGGATCCTTATATTTATATGGGATAGTTTTTATAATTTGTTTTGTTTTGTTTTTTGTTGAACATATATATAAATTTTGGTTAACCATTTATATTTTGAAAATTAATATATACCACAAGATCCTACACCTTTTTTGATAACCCATAAAATTACTAGTGGAATTAAATAATATATTCCTTATTAAAACATAAAATGTGTTTTTCATTGGTATGTGAGGTGATGTGATGTGTGTAATTGGTGTATATTATGTCTGTGGTTGTATTTAATGACATATAGTTGTGTATCAGTGATACAAAACATGTTGTGCTCTAATGTATTGTTGTATATGTTTTTTAGTTGGCGGTGGTTATTTTAATATGATGTACATGTTGGATGACATTGAAGAAGGAATTTAGTGGTTCGTATGAGAAATTCAATTAGTGTTTCTCCCTTAATAACATACAAAAATATTCACCCATATCTGCAAGTTGTGGTGTGATGAAACATTAATGTGAAGTTTGTTAATTTACCATGGATCTTCATCCTCTCGAATACTATGAAAGACGGTTACTTTGATGGTTTTTGGTGTCGTGCCTACTTGTTTCCGTAGTAGTGATGGAATAAATAAATAATTGTTTGATAATGATTGGAGTTGCATGGGATGGTTAGGTTAATGATTTGGAAGTGGTTAATAATATAATTAAATGATAGTTGTGTCATTAAATATGGATGATTCTAAACAATAAATTGAATGGGTGTTGACCGTTGAGGAAATGTGGAGCTCCCTTAATTTTTTAGTGCTCTTTTACTTCTAAAATAACATTTTCAGTAATGAATAAATTAATATAGAGGTCCCATAAAATGTGATATTATTGTGTGACGGTTTGTTTGTTTTTGAACCCATATGTGGGGAAGGAGTGTCTGATAATATTTATTTATTTTTATGTTTTTTTGAATAATATATGCCCCACACCCATTTTGAGCATTATGATATGAAATCATGCATCATCACACTGGGGGGGTTCCCATCATCTGGTGAGGAGTACGGACTGATGGGTACCCACTAATTTCCTCTCTCTCTCTCTTCCATGAAGCATAGGTATAGAATAGGATATGATTTATGGTGGTCTATTAATGTGTTAGATAGTGGTTGTCCTGGCCCAAGTGACTTTGGGTGGGATGTGATAGCCAAGGTGTTTGTTAGAGAGGTGGTTTGTGCTCTCCTAGGTGTCTTTGTGATGAGATTTGATGTGATTTCCCATGTTTATTCAGGGTGATATATGATGTGATGTGATATGTGTACTATTTATGTTAGGGTGTGATGTATTTTCCGGCCTTTCTTTATGTAGGAGGGAAGTGTTGTGAGGCCCATGTGTGTGGGCGGGATGTTATTTGGTATACGGAAGGGATGATAGTTCTAGGTCTGACGAGGTTATGAGAGAGAGTCATATTGATGGGAATGAGGTTTTGGGTACCCTATCACTAATGTTATTTAGTTTATATAAAAGTACATGACATTCCTTACCTTTTTATTGTATCTTTGTGAGGTTGGGATTGTTAGTATACTTGTTTAGGTGTTGTTTGGATCTGTTTTTATCACAGCAGCATTAGTATACTTATTTAACATGTGCACAAGAGATATTTTTTTCCATATTGAGTTTATATATAGGATCACTCTGTGATAATAAAAATACATTCAAGTTTCTAGGAGGATTTAATGGACCATGTTTGCATTACTATCTGAGAACTTTGGATAAAGTTCGTCTATCAGCCATAGCTTCTCATTATGGTATTTACATTATAGACATGTATTATATCATTTCTACTTTTTCATGCATGTAAGATGGGAATTGTCTTTATATTTTATATTATTCCAGGGATTTATTGTGTATGATTCATTCTATATCCCAATATTGTTTCTTATAAATTGAAATTCCTCCCATATTATGAGATTTGTACACCGGTAGGGCTAGTCGCGAACCTTGGGATTACTAGGGTTGGAACATGGGGGGACATTATCTATCTCTCTAATTATAGTATCTCTATATGGAGGGGGTCATGAATGTGTGTTATCAAAGGTTTTGGTTCATATATAGGATATAGTTAGCTGTTAGGCATTGTGAGGATTGCATTAGGTTGTATATAAACCTTTCTAGTTTACCATAGACCATGCCACAGGCTAGGGGGACTGGTTGGGAGATGGGTTCTTAGACCCCCTCATGATGTTGTTCCTAGACTCTGACTATATTGAACTACAATGAAATTTGGATCTACATGCATGTTAGAGACCTAGTAAAGGTACATTCATCATAATGACTTGTGATCTTGTTTGAATTGGGTTGTTTTTGGAAGGATAAAATGATCAACATAAATTAATATAAATCATAATGAAAATTCCATACTACATGGTCTTATGAAATATATTTTTACCATTCAGATAAGTCTCTTTGTCATAATCCAAGGGTCGCTCAAGTTTTTGTGGTTTAGATGGATAATTTGGTTGATCTTTATATGGATGATCTAGATGGGAAGGATGATATGAGGTATAAGATTCTACTCACCATCCAGTAGTAGGATTTGAGGAAGTTTGAGAAAAGTGTTTTAGATGTGGAGATAGAGTTATGGATGTAGGACCTCAAGATTCCAATTATTTTGATCTAGGCCCCAACGGAGTCTTAGGATGCTTTGGGAGTAAAACAGATGCATGGATTTTCATGTTAGTGGGGAAAATTGTATCAGTGAGTGCAGAAGGCGGCAGTTGTTTTTTCGGTCGACATCCAAAAAGAGATTCAGGTAGTGTGTATTTCGTCTACCATTAAGGATGAGCAGAGGCATGAGCTACTCTCCCTTATGTAGGGGATTCTATTGGTACAATAGCTAGGAATCATGTTCAAGGATCTTATTCACTTTTCCACTTAACATTTTCCATAAGAGGTGTCTTGTGAGAGACATCATAAAGAGGAACATCGTCCTTTCATCTAATATGTTGTAACTCCTTTTATGATTACAACATATTTATAGGTTCAACAAAATTTATATTTTATTAATCAGATGCACTCATGATGAGGTCATTCAAGAGAGGGGATCTAAAAGTTTTCATCAAGAGGAAGGGATTCCAATGAAATATTTAAGGTTCTGGGACATTCAAGGTTTCGAATGGTAGGGAGCTAACCTCACCATATTCCTTTTGGTTGTTCTACTACAATATGATTTGTTGTTTTTATTTAGATCATTGAACCAGTGTAACTTGGTTGTGGGGTTCATCATCATCTCCAGAGAAAGAGAATTTATGTTCTTCGATCCTAGATTGGTGGGAGTGTAGAGGTTCAACACCATCCTCAGTATTAGTTTTTAGTTATACCTTTACAATATAAATGGGATTATGTATTACCTATGGTCAATGGAGATAGATTACATAGAGGCTGACCTTAGGATATTCCTTGTGTTTAGGGACCATAACCTAGTTATAGTCTCGGTGGTGGTCATCAATAGAGGGATAGAGGATTTGGGCATGGTTAGTTTCACATAGTGGATGAGGCAGTTCCATAGGGGCTAGAGATCATCTTATGTATGATAATTCTAGCATGTACCATTATTTTTTCAAGTATTGATTCATGATCTTAACACTCCTATGATGCACCCCTCTCAAGCCCATCTTCTTGGACAATACATCTAGAGACTTCATGTTCCCCTAGTATTGAGAACGCTAATCATAGGTCATGCCATCTTGTTTGTTCCATGATTGGGATATAGACTGATGATGGGACTTCATCAGTCCCAAGGGGATCTATTATTCTTCCAAATTCTACCATATTATTTCATTCTCTGTACCAACTTGTTGTTTTCAATATATATTGTTGTCAACTACTTAAAAAGGTGATTCATTTTTTAGAATTTTGTTATCCAATGTGTTGTTTTTTATTAGTAAGGGGGTTATCATGTGGTAATTAACCATGTATAGCCACTTTATTCATTATTGGATTAGATATCATAGGAATCATCTTTCATTATTTTAATAGAGGTTCCTAGGGTTTTGGGGGTCTTCCTAGATGTTTTCCTCAAGGCAGTTTTGATTCTATCCACTCGATTTCATGTTGAGTTTGGGATAGACTTGAAACCCAATGCTTATCCTATTATGATGGTTCTTTTTTGGTTGATACCTTCTAAGATTTGAGATTTATATATTTGTATAGATGATATGATGAATAAGGGTTTTATCCGGCCCACTTTTTCCTCATGGGGTTCCCTGGTGTTATTCATAGGGAAGGCAGATGGTGGAATGGGGTTGTATATATACTACCAAAGGATGAATCAAGTGATGGTTAATAAATTTATCCATATTTCATGGTTAGACAGTCATTTCAACTAGTAGATAGGGGTGATTTGGTTTTCTATTACTGATCAATAGTCTGGATATCACCTGTTAATGGTAAAGTTTGGTGATATCTCAAATACATCCCCCAAATGTAGGTATAGGAAAATAAATTTTACACCCAAGAAATTTAGTGTTACAAATGCACCATACATGTTCATGGGGATCATAAACAACATCTTCCATGAGTTCCTAGAGCGGTTTGTCTTTATATTAATTAATGAAATATTGATTTATAGGATGTTAGAGGCGGAGCACACTGAACATCTCAAAACTATCTTGTGGGTTATTTGACAACACTAGATCTATGAAATGTTCTCCAAATATATTTGTTGAACATGGGAGGTACATTTCCTTAGGAATATTATATTTCAGTAGGGTGTGGTTTTAGACACATCAATGGTTTTTTTAGTTTTTTATGTGTAAGCACACAAGAACATGGAAGACATTTGCCATTTCCATGGGGTTTCTGGCTATTATATGAGATTTTTTCCTGATTTATCTCAATTTTTAGGCCCATTGAATTCTTTTATGGGGAAGGATAATGATTTTTTCATGGATTGATCAGTTCGAGGTAGCATTCGGTAACCTGAATGGTATGTTGATTACTACCACTGTGGTCTGATTTCCTGAGTATGAGGTAATGCTTTAGGTGTTTGGTGATACTTCTTATTTGGTCTTTGGATGCATGTTGATGTAGCTGTGAGAATTTATCTATCATTGGTATTTTTAGTTAAGTCCTCATGAGTTTAACTACTACACCTCATGAATGGTCAATGTCATAGATGATGCATTGGGAATAATATTTCATAATGAGGTTATTTGGGAATCAGTAGATTATTGTAGAGAAATATAGAAGTTGGTAGCTGTGATGAATATGAAGCGATAGATAGAGTTAGAGGTTGTTTTTTTCAAATAATGGTGCACTATTATCTAATGTAGGAAGAGGAGGAGTCTTAGTGGGGAGACTCTGAGGTAGAGGTGATGTGCGATTTTATTTTCCATGGTGATGCTCCATAAGGATGGTCCGAAGATGGTCTGAACAAGATGTTTTTTCAAGGAAATTTGATATTTTTAGTGTCGATGCATGATGTAGTCCTTTGTATATTTAATATATCACTAAGGGAGAATCACCCAAGAGTTTCCAAGAAGTACTATGGCTAGAGGATACAATTTTTTTTATCATTATTACATGGGAAGTGAAAGGGTTTATATAGAATTTCTTGGTTTTGTAGAAGTTAAAATCCAAATATCATTTTCCAAATGGTTTTTTGTGTCCCATTGAATTTCTTCTAGGGAAATGTCTAGAAATCTAAATTTATTTCATAATAGGGTTTTCTAGATACCAATGAGGTAGTAATTATATATTGGTGATTGTATATCGGTAGAAAAAAATCAGATAACTTCTTAGCTATTAAGGAGTCTAGAATAGTGGAGGACTTGGATAAGATTTATATAGATTATTTATAATTGTTTCATGGAGTTATGAGGTCCATTTTCTCATATTCGTATGAATTGTTTACCTCACGAGTCTATAAAGCTATTTTAACATGCATTTTACACATAGTTATTCCATATCATTTCATTCCACCCCTATAAATATGGTATGATGAAATAGACTATCCAGATGTTAGAGGATATACATTGATTGTGAATCTTCAAATTTGGGGGATCTTGGGTATGAAACTTTACCATGGAGGATATTGGGTATTATAATAGCTATCACTCTTCCATTTTTATGGACCCATTTGAGGATTTGTACGGGAGAAAATGTCATTCTTCATTGTGTTGGAAGAAGGTTACAGAGAAAACCATTCTAAGTCCCGATGTGGTGAAGAGAGTGACATAAAAAGTTTACCATGTTCTTGAGAATATAAAAGTAGTATTTGACCTTAATTAGTGTTATGATGATCATATATGGAGGCCATTGGAGTTTGAGTTTAGAGACCACATGTTCTTGAACATTTCAACAAGACGTGGGAAGTGGAGTCTGGGTAGAGTGAATAAACTCTCTCATAGGTTTTTTGGGCATGTTGAGGTGTTTTGATGATTTTTTCAGTTTCAGTACAATTTTTCATTGTCGTCGTGGTTTTAGAGGATCAACAACATCTTTCACATCACTCAACTTCAACAGTAACATCATGATGACTCTCATTTCATGGAATAGGGAGTGTTAGATATAGAGGGTGACATGATGTTTTTAGAGCATCCCCTCAAGATCTAGGATCATCAAGGGATGCTGCTTCATGGATGGTTCATTCCTTTGGTTCATGTTTTGTGGAGGCATGGGGCCAAGAGGAGTATACATGGGAGTGAGATATATATATGCATGGATAGTACCTAGAGTTTTTTTTGAGTTTTTTTTGTTTTTATTTTTTGTAATGTGATGTTTGAACCCTGTTGATAATGAGATGAAAATTTTTCCCTTGTTTTTTGATTTTTGGTAATGTCTTGATATATGAAAAAGGGATGAACAGATTCCTAATCGAGAATAATTAACTATGATGTGATAAAACCCATGTGGATGAGTCAATTACACCCAGAATGATGATTATCTTTACATAGAGGATATAATTTCCTAATCCATGTGCCCTTAAAAATGTTTTTTGTGGTCGAGAACTTGTTTTTTTGCAAGTTTGGGGTGATGTGTCAACAACTAGGATTATAAGGCCTTGTTAGAAAATGTCGAATGAGGTGTTCTTGGGTGTAGAGGTTTCCTCTCCAGCTTTTAGACCACATAAGTTGGTATATTATTGAACATTAATGTTTTTATTTCATATAAGAATTTCAATAGTGGTGAAATCCTGGAGAGGTATGTTGAGGTATGGTTATAGGGACCCTTCCTCTTTTTCCCTTCAGTTTGGTTTTGGAATTATTGGCGGAAAATACTTTCATATGTGTCTAATGTAGTGTTCATGTCCTTTCCAGTCCATTAAATTGAGGGGAATGTGTTGTCTGAGCTGTCCTGGGAAGTCAACATGAAAATATTCAAAACTTTTAAAAAATAAAAATTCTCCATTTCTTCCAAAGGTGTCTCATTGCAGTTGTGTATCACCCAAGAATTGTCTCACCCTAGTAATGTCACCATGGCGGTGTCACCCTTGAAATGTCTCACCCTGGAAGTGTCCCTTTGGCTGTGTCTCACCCTGATGGTAGCTTGCTTTTGGTGTCTCACCCTGGTGCTATCTCATTATGAAATGCCTTGTCCCTAGCGTTAGGTCACCCTAGCGGTGAATTTCCTGGAAGTGACACACTGATTGTGGTAGGTTGTTCATCCGGATAGTTCCTCACTTCCAACAGTTCTATGACTAGTTTTACATCCCTAGCGGTGCCTCATCTGATGGTTCTTCACTAGTGGTACCTTGCTAGTGGTTCCTCGTGTACAATGTTTCTCGTTCTACCATTTTTTACCCTTTTGACAACTTCACTGACATAAAATGTGTGTAATTTTAAATTTAATGGGTTTCAAACCAATTCAACGGACATAAATTGTGTCACTAATTTCCTATGGGTTCTAAGGCTTGAAATTGGTAAAATATCATAGTCTTGGTTAAAAAAATATTTAATTATTACATTTAACTATATCTAATTATCATTGAATCTAGTATGGTCTTCCTAATGTGGGGATACAATACCCTTATTTAATACCATCTCCATTCTATTGAGATCGGATGCCCCCATAGGCTTCTTTCGTGGAGATTATTCCTGATTTTGGGTTTTTGAATCCCTAGAGAGTCACCTTCTTCACAAGTTACCCTATTTTGGTTCAACCAAGAAGTGTCTATTATTATTTATACAATGTTGGTTTTACTTTTCCTTTATTATTTGTTCATCATGAGATATTGGTATATAGATGGTTTCCCTTAGGAAGCTATTAAATTCCAGATTAATAAAGATATTTTAATTGTTCAAAGAAACAATATACTAGGGTTGGGGAAACATGACACATGATTTTATTGTATGTTTGATTTCATTAATTTTTATTTTTTTATTTTATAACTACCCACTTAAAATCATGGTATTTGGGGGTCCTTATTTTTGAATGGCTTAGTTTTTGGATTGAAATTTTTTTTCAAAGGATATAAATTATATTTGGTTAACCATGTATATTGAAAAAATAAATGGACGCCCCAAGATTGTACACTTTCTATGATAACCCCGAAATTTATAATTGTAACTAAAAAAATAATTCCTTGTTAATTATTATAATGTATTTTCCTAGGAATTTGATGTTATTTAGTGTGTGGAATTGGTGTGGTTTCTGTATGTGGTGGAAGTGGATGGCTTATAGTTTTGCAGTGGGGATGTGATGAGTGTGGTGTGATTATGCAGGAAGGATAGGAAATTATCTGTGTTGTAATTTATTAATAGATATGGCTATGAGTTGGGTGGGTTAGATCTCTTAATTTGATTAATTGTGTGGATGATTTTGAAGAAGTAAAATAGTTGTTGGTATTGGTATTTTACGTAGATATTCTCCATTAATAACATTCAGAATGCATCACCAAATATGGATAGGTCATGGTATGATGTGTCATTAAAGTGATGTATATAAATTTACCAAGGATATTCACCACTAAAATTTCTATGAATTATTGTTTCTACGGTTCTTTTTGTGTTCCATTCCTACTATTTTCACATGTTGTGATGGAATAAATAAATTATTCTTGGATTATTTTTGGAGTGAGATGGGTCGGTTTGAAAAATGAGATGGAATTGGTTTATGAAATATTAAAATGAAGTGTTTTTTTATTAAATATGGTAATTCAAAATGATGAAATTAATGGGTGTTGAATTATGAGGAAACTTGAAGCTGCATTAATTTATTAGGAATAATGACCATATGAAATTATCTTTTTAGTTGTTAGTAAATGCATTTAGAGGTGGTCAAAAAAGTGATAGTGTTTTTAGATGGATTATTTGTTTGGGAACCAATAGGCTGGGTTGGAGTTTCTAATACTATACATATATCTGTATATTCACTTTATTTCAACATTTTCCCCCCACCCATATTGATAACTATGTTCCAAACATATTCGTTATCACAAGGGGGTTTTCCCAACATCTGGTGAGGAGTACTGATGGATTCCTATACAACCAATGTGTCTTCGAGTGAGGTGTTTTAACCCAACTATTTTTAGCATAGGTGTTTTGTGTTTTCAAATGTGTATTCAAGATGAGATGTGTTTTTCTTTCCCTAGGGTGTTCCAAATGAGATTTGGTGTGATGTGTATTGTATCCTAAGTGTGTGCATGTGTGATGTGTTATTTAGACCAGGTTTTTATGGGATGGATGTGGTCTGATGCCTAGGTGAATTCGATTGATAGGTGATGTGGTATAAAAAAGGGATTAGATTATTGGGACATATGACATTGAAGGTGAGCAAGATAATAGTGGGAAATTGGTTTGGGTAACATATAATTAATTTTATTTACATTATATCACAATACATTACATTCATTACTTGTTGAGTGTTCTTCAGTGAGGTTGGGCTGGTTTGTATACATGTTCATGGGGTATTTGTTTCTGATATTTCATCAATGGAGGATTAATATACTTCTTTCATATGTGCATGATAGTCTTTGCTTTTCCAAATAAGTATACTTATAAGATCACCCATTGTATATATATATATTCTTTTAAGTTTCCAAATGGATTTCTTAGACCATTCTTGGAATTATTATCTTTTCCTATTGTATATTTTTTCTGTTATTGCTTTATCTTCTCTTCTGGGTATTTAATGTATAGAATTTTATTGTATTAGTTCTACATTTTCATGCATGTAGGTTGGTTTTTTTATTTCTTTTTTATGTTATGGATTAGTGTTGTTTTGGAATATTCATTATAACTCTCAATCTTGGTTCATATTACGGTTAATGCCTCCCATATTATGATATTCTTACACCTTTGGTGGTAGTCTCCAACCAGTGGCTTATTGGAGGGGGGAAACAGTGGGTAATTATCTCTCTCCCATAAATGTGGTATCTTTGGAGGGAATGGGTCATGACATGTTTCAAGATTAAAATAAAATTGAATAAACCAAACTATAATAAAAATAACAACCAAAAAAGTATAAAAATATTCACAAGAAACTCTTTTAAAAAGATCCATAGATACATTAGGGGAATTTTTCAACTCATAGTGTATAACTAAAAACTCATTAGGCCCATATTTATCCAAAAAATGTAGTTTCTGGAATATATCCCTCATTCATATTCCCCTAATAGTACCCCAACAATAGATCAATCTTGAAACGTACTAGGCTCCCTCGATATGATCAATAAAATCATTGATATGAGATATATAGTACATTTTATTAATTGTGATATAATTTTATGTGTCATAATCAATAAAATGTATCATTCAACCATATTTGTTTTCAAAAAAAAAAAATAGGAGCACCCCAGGATGAAATTATTCGGTGGATAAAACAATTATCTAAAAACTCTTTCAGTGTGTTTTTTACTATCAAAACATCTAAATATTTATTTTGATAAGTGGTTTTTAAATTGGTTAAGGATTAAGGAATATTTTAGAAGTAAACTCAACATCATAATATGAAATAACACATTATAATTCATATGAAAAAAATTTAATGTACTTATTCACTACGATAATTGAATTAATTAGAACAATTCAATTTTC
The DNA here is from genome assembly GCA_963277665.1 of Viscum album. Taxonomy (NCBI): domain Eukaryota; kingdom Viridiplantae; phylum Streptophyta; class Magnoliopsida; order Santalales; family Viscaceae; genus Viscum; species Viscum album. The sequence goes on from OY728152.1 coordinate 37,406,408, forward strand.
TAACAACATGTTATATGTAACATTACCTACCACTTCTAATCAATATCAATACTTATTGGTAGGTTATTAAAGGAATGAATTAATTGAAATAGACTTTCTTACACATTAATTTTTATTATTTTCATGATAAACATAAATCCAATCCATTTCCAAAAAAATTGAATCTCAACTACGTGAAGATCAAGAAGAATATATGGAAATACCATTTCATCATTACCAATTTAATGATTCTAATAAATATTAGGTTCTTCAATACATAGTTCGACAGTTTTTACCAAGTGATATCTCTTAATTGCATGATTTTATAGTCCAATTATTTATGAAAATTTATCATAAATGAAGGAATGTAATGATACCTAATCCAAAATTATATTTTTATAATTTCAATACACATAAAACATACCTATAACCAATTAATAAGATGCCCCATCATCAGCCATAGTGGTGTAAATAAATTTCCACATTTTTATTCTTCTAATATCACAAATTTCCACCATTGAGTGAATATCTAATGGAAACATCTTATCTTAATGTCCCAACTCATTATTATCAAATATCCATATTGTAATATTTTTATTATTTTCTTCTTATTTTTTATGTAGTTTTGATCCATGTGATTAATTAATCCACATATAAATCATTTCACCAATTTTTGGATACATTCCACAATATTCATTTTATAACACATGTCACTATAAAGTAATTATAATTTCCTCCCTCCAAATAAAATAGTTGAATTATTCCCTAATGACATCAAACCTGGCCAATTTTTATTCTTTTATCACAAGTAATATACATTTTAGAAAACTCAATCAAATATTTCTTCGGTGTAGTGATATTTTTTTCATACCATTTAGAATCTCTTAAATATGATTGTCTATATAAAATTGGCTTTAAACAATTGAAAAATCTATTAATTTTACTATCAACGTCTCAAACTAAATATGTTATGTACCCTTCCATTCATGTAAAATTATTCTCATGTGAATATACTAAATATTCTATATTTTCCTCAGTTAATGAAATTATTTCTCTAATTTTAGTTGTAATTTTTTTTGAAAATTCTTTTCTCTAAATAGACTCTTAAAATAATACCATTCCATAACATCTAGATGGAATTTTACACTGGAATATATAACAAGATACCACCATTAATCTACTTCACCATAAAAATGAAAATCATAGGGGATTAACTTTTTCTATTTTATATATCCAATGATATCAAATACCTTTTCTGTTTAAAAGATTTATCCTTTGGATACCACTAGATATGAAGGTCCAATATAATTTTTTGAATGTTTCTTCTAGAAATGCACCACTGATGACCATTTCATTTTTGGTTGAACTAGTTACTCACTTTCATGGATACACCCACCATTTATAGATTGTGTTAACTAAGCCATCAAGATGAAAAAAATGAAGGTGTGATTCCATCCGTATCAGGATGACAATTTGGAAGGATTTTTTCTTCTTAATGCCTTCCCAACACAGCTGTCATGTTTCCACTATAGAAAACAATTCCTAATGGACAAATATTAGATGAATATACATCATAATGATCAAATTTTATATCACTTAAAATTAATAATAAATTTAAAATAATATAAGTGTATTTTATTAACATTATCTTAACCTTAAATGATTACTAAACGATCATCAATTTCAATCATTAAGGACACATTCATAAAAATTATCTATTTTATTGATTATAAACTAGATTATTCATTATGTAAATCATGTGGATATTTTAGGTTAAAAATTTTATATAATTTCTACTAAAACAATCATTGTAAACCCATATTATATATATGGAAACATATAAAATGTATCTTTTTTCATAAAATAAATTTTTTTAAAATAAATCTTGTGTTCTCTTCATGAAAAATCATCAAAAAGGTCACCTTTTTTAACATCATTGTCTCTATTCTCCCAAACATCCAAGGAAATATTTTGTAATATTGTATTAGTATAAAAAACTAAAAAGGGGAATAAAGAAAAGATATTGTTTATCTTGTGAAACTCTATAAAAACAATTTTCTAAAACATTACTATTCACCATGGAAAATGAATCATCATTTCAAAAATACCATTATCATTACTTTTTAAAATCAATCTATTATCCAAAAAATTAATTATCATACATATAAAATATAAATAGTTAGTGGGGGGAATAGTTTATCATGTCACTCTTAATATGGAGTAACTGATATGGTCAACCTCCAAATATAGAGAACCCAATGAATTGGGGGTTATAATATAATAACTGCACTTTGGTTTATTATACATCCACTCATCCTAGGATAATAACATAACCACCCATCCTTAGTTTATCACAATAAAAAATTTATGTGGTTTATTTTGTAACCAAGATTCATCATAAAAAATTCCATAGAATTATTTCATAAACATAAATCCTGAAATATTATATCATAAATTATTATTTGAAGAAAATAATGATTATATTTTTAAATCCCTCATTTTGAAAAACAAATCAAGTACAATTGATAAAAAATTCCTTGAATGTAACCATATAAAATAATAAAATAAGATACAAAATATTATGGGAACATAAAATAGGAAAATTAAATTCCCACCACATACATAAAAAAATCCTTTTTGAATTTTGTTAAATATTCAATAAAAGTTGTTCTTAAATGAATCCCCATTCAAATATCATATCATTGAAGTTATAGTTAACCCAATTAATCCTTTATTTCAATCCCCTATAAATCGACATAAAAAATGTGGAAATAAAAAATATTAATTTAAAAATTAAATTAAAATATAATAATAGAATGAAATTATAGATGATGTTGATATTTAATCCAATGAATATTAATTGTGTTATGAATTCTAATACCTTAGGTTTTACATCCTTCAAACATGTTGAAGCATCCTCTAGAATATCACCAATACCAAAGACCTCTTCAGGTTAGTGGAATTGGACATTTAGTTATACCATAATTACATATACATGGGAAATGTGGGAAATAGAGGGTTTGGAAGATATTTAGATATCTTCAATGGTTTTTTGGATAAATGAGTGGTGAATAGTGGTAATCATACTTTATGTGGGGTGGTATTGAGTGAATAAATATTGATGAAATAATATTTAAATATGACTAAATTTGGGTGGCATTAATTAAATCAAATTATATTTATAATTATTTCTTTGAAGTATGTATCTGAAAGAGAAAATAATTATCAACCCATTTAAATTTTTTGTTATTAGTTATTTTATGAATTTATATTTTAATAATAACTGTTTTCCTGATTTAACTTATACTTTGATAAATCTTGTTTTTTACTATGGTAATATATTATGAAAAAAATAAAAATGAAATTTCTACATATTTTGGAAATTATAATTTTAAATATTTTATATATTTTTCCTCGTTATATTCGCATAATTGGGAAAAAAAATAAAAAAAAACTACTGGCGTGATGAAAATGCATGTTTTCATGAGTTATATTTTTCCAAAAACATATGAGTTTATGTTAACTCTATTAAAAATAAAAATACACATATGAAAGTCAATTAATATTTAATAATAATTAATATATATATAATTTAAAACATTCACTATTAGCAATTTTTTAATTTATTTAAATTGATAACATTATGTACTTTAAAACATTTTTATAGAAAATCCAATTTTTAGAATCAAAAAATAATCATATTATAAAATGAAATATCAAGTAAAATAAAAATATTTTATTAGGATTACATATAACTAAATAGTTATTATATTATTAAAATTAAAATTAAAAAAAATTATTACTTTTAAATTTGATTATTTAATTATATAAAATTACATTTTTACAAATATTAAAAATTGGTACTATTCACCGAATACTTAATATTTTTAGAATATTTTATGAAAATCATCAAAATATAATCTTGACATGAAAAATAAAAATTGAAATTAGGTTTTTAAAATAAAAAATCCAAAAAAATTAAATTAATCATTTAAATATAATCATTTGAAAAATGAGTTTAGTTAAACTATTTCATTGTTGACCATATTTATATTAAATATAACTATTTATTTGACGGATACTAAGAAAGATAAAAATAATATATTCTATATATACCTAGTTTTTAAAAATAATATAATGTAAAAGATCCTGCAAAATATATTTTGGAAAACATTTATGTCTAGAGAAGAACATATTTCATGAAATATTAGAAAATATTAGTAAATAAGAGAAGGATGCACAGTATAAATGAAGGATACATTATCAGTATCAATTACAAAATAAATTCATTTTATTTCATTGATAATAAAGAGGGAAATGGGAATTTATATTTTGGGAAAAATTCAAACCCATAGGATAATAAAATATATATTTTTCCAGGAAACATTTTCATGTTATTTACTATAAATAATCCATCAACATAAACAATCCAATAAACAAACAAGACTGTATTATAATTCCTTTTCCACATTGGTAACTCCTCCATCACAAACCTTGTGAATAAATTATATTATATTAAAATTAACAATGATGAATATAATGACATTAATTATATAACATATAAATGGTGTTTTAGATACTCCTAGTGAAAAATATAGTTTATCAACATAAAAATTGTCCACAAAATTACAATAGGATATGATAGACCATTATCATTATCATAACATTGAAGTGTTAATTATTCATTGAATCAGTTATGTGTATCAAATTTAAATAATCACATATAAATTGTAGATAAAAAATTAATTTTCACTACACAAATAATCATATAATATCAAATAAAATGATTTTGTAATATAACTCAATGAAGATATATTGTGTTTTTTATTTCATTTACACTTCGTAAAATTCAATTGAAATTCTCTTAGATAAAAAAATATTGAAATATAAAATAAATTAATGCATGAATTATTCATGATATTACATTTAAAAGTTCCATTATATGCATCATATAATTAAAATTATGTGTATAACATTAATATATTCCTCAGTGAAGGAATATTAGGATGAAGTCCCTTACCATAAGTCCAGAAGTTCCATGTATGACCATTAATTCATGAATAATAAATATATATAAATATTTTTATTTCATAAGAACATTTTATAATTGACTTAAAATAGAAATATATAAATTAAGTTATTTAATTGAATGAAATTAAAAATATTTTATTAGTCACGTTAGCATTAGGTGTATTGAAGATGCTTGATTGATTGTTTAAAATTGGATTTGGTGTGTTAACTGTGATAAAATTGTTAATTTATACATCATACTAAGAATTATAAGAGTTATATACAAATAATATTTATATATTATTTAGACATTTAAAATAGATCATGAATGATGGTTTTAAAAAAAATAAACTATGTTACAATCATTGTGAGGGTATGCCGTACACATACATGAGTAACATTTCAATTTTAAATTATCATTATGGAAATAATGTATGTATTATTTTATATATGAAGAGTAATAATAATATGATAAATATAAAATAATTTTATTATATATATATATATATTCCACATTGTGTAGTTATGAAAAAATGGTATCACTTCCTCGAGGTGGTCGCACACACCAACCCATAGACGAAATTATAATTTTTTAATGATTGAAAAGTTTATAAATAAAATCAATAATTATATTTTAAAATTGAAAAATATTTTAATAGAAATATAAAAATTTTATATATATCACATATATTTTATCATTATCCTTTTTACAATCAATGATTTGCATTAGGGAAAAAATAATTAAATCGCTTTGTGAGACGGTAGTCCATTGTATACATGATCATTATTATCATATCCCCCAAATAATTGAATTTAGGAATGTATATATGATATAGAAAATAATAAAGTATGACTATTTAAAAAATATCATAAATATAATATATATAAATAATTATAAAAATCCATGATAGGTGATGATGTAAAACGAATCACATCCATTCCTGATATGGTAATTCATCATACACCAAAATGATTGTTTTATTTCACATTTGATGGAAGAGGATATGGATTAATATAATTCAATTATCATAATAAATTAAAATTATATGGGATATATTGGTGTTATTATATAAATTTTATTGGATAATATTTGAATGATGTGGAATATAAATAAAAATAAAAACACTCAGATATGAATAATACATTTTCTTTTGGAAACCTACGTAGGTTACAATAGAATGTATTTACAGTTCAATATTATGATCATTAAATAGGTCACACAGAGGAAATTATTTATTTTATTCAGGTATATATTAGAATATTCAGTGGTCTCTAAAGGTGTGATGTGGAGAGTAGATGGGTTCGACATTTAGAAATAAATTGAGTGGCACATTTTAAAATTTTCCAAAGAAAAATAGGTAGTCACATTATTTACAAGAAAAGTGGATCCAAAATGGACCATTTTATTTCCTCAGATATCATATGTTTTAAAAATAGTCATCAAATAAATTTTATACATGATTTAATTTCATGTTGAACAAAATCATTTTTGTTTAACCCATAGTATATATGTTTTTCTCTTAACCATGGTGTATTTGTTTTACTATTTTTTCAATTCATTATTACCAGAAAATATTTTTACCTTTTAATTTTAATTAAATATTTAGTATTCAAAATATGAAATAAATTAATAAATATTAAATTCATAGATGTGGAAGAACATAGTTTTAAATAAAACCCTAAAACAAAATGAAAAATAAATGTTTAACGAAATGTCTTTTCATGCGTATGATGATTATATTTTAACTATTTGACTAGTAATCATCATTTTGGGAATTAAAATTTATATATGTTGATTTATTATATATAAATTAAGTTTAAATAATCCCGTATTATGGGTTTTTAATTAGTTATAATTTATAAGCACTAAATAATTTAAAACAGTTTTAAGAGAGAATTTGATTTTATATCCTAAAATGTATACACAATTGTTATGATTATAAATATTATTTAATTTTAAATAAATGGATTATATATAAATAATGAATATCTATGTCAATAAAATAAAATTTTACGCATAACATGACATATTAATTACCCAATTTATTGAAATTAATGACAATATGATAGAAATTGACAATCTACACTATTTAAAAAATACCAATGTTTTCTAAGAAAGGTTATAATTTAATCCTAAATTAATTTTAATTTGATGATTTAAAAATGAAATAAAATGTATAAAATAATTTCAAAAATATATATAAATTAATTATAATATTTTTTGACAGAAATAAATATATATAATTTTATAATAGAACATATATTTTATGAATAAAATTACATTACAAAGAAATAATTTATTATATGCTAATATTTTATCAATAAATTAATATTTAATTGGAAATATATATTTATATATATCATAAATTAGTTAATAATATTCATACCATAAAATTTAATTGATTTTTTATGACATTTATATATTTTGACAATAATTTAAGCAGAATGTTGTGTGTTGAATACACTATAAAGTCTAAAGTTTCTCTTTTATAATCCTAGGGTGTTATATCCTCATGAAGTTAAAAAAATCACATCATTGAAATTTTAAAAATATTTATATATTTTTATAATTAAATTAATTAAATTAGAAAAGATTATATCTTAAAAATCATATCGTATAAATGGATAAAAAATACACTTGAAAAGATAGAAGGATATGTCTGGAAGTCATATGGTACAACAGAGAACTTGGATTCCATGTAGGAATCAATTTGTAAACATTAATGATATAGACATTGAAGAATAATGTAATTACAAAATAATGGTGGACAGTGAAATAGATATTTGATGATAGGAAATTTAATTATCCTGAGAGATTCAATTACCATAAAACTATTATCCAATGATTACTGAAAAACACCATCATTTCATCATAAATGATAGAAATGGATAAAATTTCAATATTTTGATCCTTTTAAAATAACATAGGAATTTAATACCAACTATACTAAAAAATAACTAATTATACATACGTTGTATATTTAATTTCATTATTTGATAAACTTCGACCATAATCTGATATTTTTCTCCAATCATTGAGAATTCAATATGATATTTTCATGTATGAAGCACTAATATAATCTTCATTCATATCACATTAACATAGAATAATTATTCAAGATATTCCAAAAATATAAAGACATTAACCATGTCTAAAATTAATTATCAAATTGTAATATATTTCCTAAATTGAAAAAATCTAAACAAGGTGAATGAATATATTAATCACAAACAGTCAATAGTAATACCCCAAATCCAAACTAAATATGTCCATAAGTAAATGAACGTATATCCAGTGTTAACTCAATATAATTTATTTGTTTATTCTAAAAGGTTAAGTCATTTAATTAATCTTATATTCCCATAAAAATAATAATAATAGTATTAAATAAGATTAATAAATCAGTCCCTAAAACAATTTTCAATCCCATAGAAATAAATTTGATAAAACTTATTATCCAATAATTACCTAAAGATCCAAGGTCATATATATTACATATGTTATCATTTCCTTAAAAATATATCAATAAAATTTAAATTTATAAATTATATCAAAACAATATAACATATACCTCGAAAAATTGAAATAACATCTATAATTTCATTAATAACATTAATATATCCGCATGTCAAACCTAAAAATAGGTGTCAATGACATTGAACATATGGTCAACCATAATCTCATAAACACATGTTTGTATCCCTAATTCTCTATACAACCACCAATGAAATCATTTTAATCTACAATGATTTCTAATATCTTCACTAATACCATTCCTAACAACCTCGATATTGCACTCCCATATATGGTTTTGAAAACATAATCAATGAAATTATGGTTTTGATACATAACATGTTGAAAAAAAATTCCAACAAAACATCAATGGAGCCAAATGATATATTGTATCACTTACATACCCAAAATCCTTGTTTATTTATAGTTATTTTTAATTAGGATAATCATTTACCTAATCAAACTGAAGTCATCAAGATATTGTTCCACCCACTAATATTGGTTATTCATATAACACATTTATTCATTATCATCATTCATATGAACCTCTTCAATAAAAAATTAATTTATCATTATTCTTAAAAAAGAGGGAAAATGAATGATAAAAAAGGAGAGTGAAAATTCGTAGTAAGGGTGAACAAAAGCATAACAAATAGAATTTCATCAGAGTAATTAATATGATCGTAAGGGTATAAAGACATTGTCATTTATCCAAATCTGAACTTAAGAGAAATCAGACCATTGATTCTAAGATCATGAATCACAAAGAATGATATAAATCATTGTGAATGTAAGTTGTTGTGTAAATAAATAATAATGATCCATTTCCAGATAATATTGATAAAATAGAATATTTATAACTCATATAAATAATAGTTAAAAGTATTGGTATCATTGTAACATCACATTATAACTCAACTCAATCCCACGGCTTAAATTAGTAGATCTCTTTAAAATAAATTGGATAAACACTATGTTAACTCTCTCATTATTTCTTCCAAGAGATGGAACATTTCCTAATGTATTTGAGTGATATACAGGCTCACCAATCAAATACTTTATTTTAGTCTCACCCTAAACAATCTATGATCAACCACAATATATGATATCTTTATCTTATTCTTTTTCTATAATGGGTATTAAAACATCATATTATCTCTATTGGGATAACCTAAAAATCATCAATAATTTCCATATACCACATATGAGAAAAAAATTTATAGTGATTTTCTCTTCAAAAATAACAATATGAAATGTTCATTCATTGGCTGATTATCCCATGGTTAAGAAATAGGTCCAATGAAAATATAATAATACATCAAATAAACAATAAGGTTTATATTAACACATAATATTCCAAGCCGAGTGAATATAAAATAAATGGTTGTTTACATTGATGAATAGAAATACCAAAAAAATATCATTAAAATAATTTTTCCAAAAATTTATTTTTCACATTGGAAAAATAAATTAAAAATGTAAAAAAATTTCACATATAAAAAAAACCATTTTCATTAAAATTTGCATTCTTATATTTTATATGAATCATCAAGAAAAATATTTTTCATGATGGTGAGATTATACATCAATCTGTCCAATGATAAAAATAATAATTCTTCCCAAAAATATTTTAAAGGAGTAAAATTATACATATTTGGATGTTTTTTAAATTTCAAGTTACAAAACCTCTTAAATTAATTTTATAGATCATGTAAAATAAATTTTTCAAATCATTTTGGTTTATAAATAAATCATTAAATAGAAAAATTACAAAACATATATATGGGACATAATGATTCTGGATCTAAATAAAAGATAGAAGAATAATATTAGATAAAATATTGATAATATTTTATATATTGGTAATGGTGGAAATGAAAATTAAACACTTGAAACACAATATCCACTATAGTAGAATAAAATATATGTATTTCATGAAAATTATACAATATTTTTTCCTCCAAAAGAAAATATTACATAGAAAATCCTGAAATAAATGGATATTATATTATAAAGTCATTGACACATTGGTAACTAATCATTAATATTAATAAGGTAATAATAACATTAGATGGAATTTGAATAACATTTTAATAATTAAATTCCTGATAAAACATATCAAATATTTTCTAGATACACTACATAACATAATAATGTGTTATAGTATAATATATTCCCAATAAAGTTAATATACATTTAGAACCCATTAAATGATCATAACATGGAGGTGATAATTAATAAATGAATAAATTATTGGTATCAAAATGAAATCTAAATTAATCAGTTGCATATACTATAGAATATAATAAAAATTAATTGAAAAAAATCATTAATATGAATGAAAATTAAGATGTAATATAACACATTAAAATGAAATTGAGATATGAAATTATTTCCAACATGGAGATATTAATGTTAAATCACAATAGATTAAATATTTCATATTGAAACATAAAATATCATTATTTAAAAATAATTCATGATATAACACGTAAATGTTGAGTTATATACATCCCATAAAATAAAATTTTTCAATAACATTTAAATATTCATAATGAATTAAAATTGAGGTGAAGTCCACTAGAATAAGTCCATAAATTTCATTTATTCACATAATATTATGCATAACAAACATAAGTAAAATAATTTTTTCATAAGAAAAATTTCAAGAGTAAATACCTTGTACATAAATCATTTATTTTATTCACATATTTAAAAACATATTTAGTCATCTCTAAATTGTGTTTTTGTATCACATTTTGTTCATTATTACACATGCTCATTATTGTGTTGCCTATTATTAATGTAATCATTAATCCATAATATATTTAATAACTATCATAACATTTTTATCATTTATAAAAATCATTTATACATTTATATATAATATTGAATGTTTGATATAATAAATGATTGATATTACAATAGTTGAAATGGTATTTCATATATACACTTGAATAACATTTTCATTTGTCATCGGTAATTATGGATTGTGGGTACACATTAAATTAATTTTAATGAATTATAATCATGTCATAAAACAATAACTGTTTTTTTAATTGTTATTATATAAATCATCCATGAGAAATGATGATGAAAAAATAAATCACATCACTTCTTAGAGGTAGTATCCACTCAAACACATGAATGTAATTATCATTTTCTAGTGGTGGTATGTTCATAAAATATTAACATATTATGTTTTCATAATGAAAATATATAATTTATATTATAATTATTTCATATATATCACATATAATCCTTCATTTGTCTATTTTACTTCCATGAATAGTGTCAGTGAAAATTAATCATATCAATTTTTGTGGTTGTATTCTGTCGTACAGATAAATGGCATTATCATATCCACTAAGGAATAAAATGAATTATTATTTATATTATATAATTATTATATTAGTATAATTATTTTCAAATTTTCATATCTATATATTTATATATTATTTTTAAAATTATAATTAGACATTATAGTTGATGATTAATAAAAAACACATTGGTTCGTGAGGAGTTACTCCACTAAAAATATGAACATTGTTTTCATTTTCAATTTGATTAAAAAGGATATGAATTTAGGTTATACCACATGTATAATAACATCTAAATATATGGTAGATACATTTGACATTATATTTTCATAATTTAAGGATATTTAATAGTGGTGTAACAATAAATAATATAAAAACTCACAGTTAAGCAGAATACTTATTCTTTAGAACGAAGTGGTTAGGTTTTCACCAATATTCCAAAAAATAATGATTTCATATCAAAAATTGTTGTATAGATAATTTTGAGGTAAATAATTAATCAATTTTGGTTGGAACAAGATTAAACAAATGGATATTATGGTATGATTATAAGAGGAGAGGAGGTGTTCTTTAATAAGTGGGGTGAGTCAAAAAAAAAATATATTTTATTAAAATTAAATGGTGTACCAACATTTTTCACATTAAATAAATATTAAAAATTCATAATTATAGAGTTATATACATTATAAAGTCCAAATATATCATTAAATTATAATGTATACATGTTTTTATGGTTACATTCAATTATCATTTTAGATTAACCCACTAAAATTTGTTGTTAATTTAATATTTATAACCTGTTTATACTATTTACATTAATACATAAAAAAATATCTATTGTAATACATAATTAAAAATATTATGATTAAAAATATTTAATACATTTATAAAAATTCAGTTATCTAAATTTTCACAATTTCATAAAATATATAGCCCAAATATTTGATGAAAATGTGATTTCTCAAGAGGTTTATATATCTAGTATAAGATGTTTTTTATTTAATCATTGAATAGTAATAAACATTGAATTAATTTAAATTAATATTTATTTATATATAATATATATATTTCTTTCAAATCCTAATTTTTTAGTTTTAAATTTTTATTTCTTATAAAGGAGAATCATTATTCACATTAAAATAGTTTTCAGAAAAATGTATATTTATAAAAATTTTATAATAAAATATATTATAAATATGACAAAATTATAAATACATTGATTACATATAAAAATAGAGTACCTATGTTACATGGAATAAAATTTAATATGTATTATTTGTTGTTATTTAATTCTTTATTGAAATTAAATGACTGTATTACTGAAATTGATATTTTCACTATTTATTAGAAAAAAAGTATTCTTTTCAAAAAGGATAAAGTTTAAATTTTTGTAATTTTTTATTTTATAATTTCATAAATTAATATGATTTAGTAAAAAATTTATTATCGAATGGGAAATTAATTATTAATGTTTCTAAAAAAAATTAGTAAAAATATTTATTTGATGAAAACATATTTTTAATGATTAAAATTATTTTAATTAAAATTTATTATTTATTAACTAATAATTTTCCAACAAATTAATATTCTATAGGGTATTTCTATATATATTTTATTATTTACATACTAATTTTCATAAATCCAATTGGGTGTCATGTTTATTATATTCATATATTCTATGGTCATTTAATCTCATTGTTGCATGTAGAATAAGATATCAAAAATAATGTTCCTCATTTAAAATATTGGTTTGATACATTAACATAGTTTGTCCGGGTATTTTTATTCATTCCACACTAAAAACACACATCAAACTTCAATCCAAATGAATCCCCCAAAATTCATCCTGAAGAAATTTGGCTACATTTAAACTTATTTTTTGGATATAAGACACACCTCGGATAACAACACCCATAAAATCCCAAATAAAACCCACTTTTATCAAAATTTCATCTTTGAAATTTCCAATTTATCAAATATATCTCCAATGGTGGGAAGCTGCATTCGAATAAGAAAGGAAATATTATTTCCCTCGATTCAATATCAATCCTATTATCCTATATTTAATCATTGGTTACCGATCAGGTTCTAGGTTCACCAATAATACAAATAGGGTGGAATAATCCAGTACGTTATTGTATAGTTGTTCTCTAGTAAAAATATCATGGTTCATCAGCACATGATATTTTTCAATATAATATTATGTTTGAATGTTTTCATAATTTTATTAAATGTAAGATCACCATGAACCACATATTTCAAAATATATTCTATAAGTATCCATATTAATACCTCAATAATGTACATGAAAAAATCCAATATAAAGTCCTTTGGATCATTTCACTTGTTAAAAATCCTATGAGTGTTTTCATGACATACCTAAGATTCCCAAGGTCTTTTCACTATATAATATGGGTGGACTATTCTTGACAAACTATGAGCCATGATCCATAATATGTATCATGTTACCAATACCCACATTTCAAAATTTATAAATTGTGCGGATTATAGGTTCTATTTGTAAAGGATATACTTGAGTATTTTTTCTATAAAATTTTGCTCAAAACTCCCAAACATATATTTGGTTAGAATATTCATATAGGATTTTTATAATGAACAGTAGAGAGTAATGATTTACCAATTGAGAAAGTTCTGAAATTAAAAGGACATCCTCTATAATCTATATTAAGACCATTGAAGTTTAAAATTTAAAAAAATCATGACCATTATGGATAAAATAAAACTCCTTACTATGTGACATTTTGATAAAAATAAAACAAAAATCCTATATAAAAAAATACCTCAAACACCAAGCCTTTGTATTCATAAAAATCACAAACCTCCCATGCTAATGTAGTTTAATATATGTAACTGATTTTATCAGGTACTTCCTTGCACATATTAACCTAATTCTAATAGTTCTTACACATTCAAGTCAAATATACTAATCAAGACCCTGAAGTACCCTAACACTTTATAATAGGTATTTCCTATGATATAATTATATAAAAAATCATCTTCAGTGAACTGGAAAATAAACATGAGTGGTTCCCCCACATTGTGAGGTGATAAAAATAAATACATGGCTCATATATGACTAAAGATAAAAAGTAGTACAATTAGGAAGAAATTAATAAATACATCTGATGAATAGAAATACTATAAAATCTTAATAAAATATACAAATAAAAAAAGTCAAGGAAAAGGAATTATCCATGTGACACACTGCCACCTCCATAATATCCCAATATTTAGATAATTACATCATGAAAACCCAAAATTCTATAAAATTATCTTCACTTTACTTACTTCCTAAAAACATATACAACCAAAAAAATGAAAAATAAATGTATAAGCCTGATTTGATTTTTTATTTCAAAAAATGATTCTATAAATATTCTAATATAAATAATTTAGTAGTTTTTGAATTAAATCCATTGTTGTTTCTTAGTGAAAAATCATAAGAAAAATCCATTTCCTAAATAAATAATAATTTTTCAAAAAAATAATTTTTCATTAAAAATTAATGGAATATGTAATATTTATGTGTTAAATAAATAAATCATGATATATTATAACCATATATAAAAAAAATGTTAGAAATTAATAATTAAATAACCATATTTTTATAATGCAATCAAAATTTGAAAAATCAAACCATTTTAATTCTACTATATGAGTATATGCACTATAAGGGAATTAAAATTTGAAATAAAATCTAATGGTGGGTCTAAAATTTATAACCAATCATTAAATTACACATACTAAATTAAATAATAGACATTACTTTCATTTCACAAACTAAATTGATAATCCTATTTCGCAAATTAGCAATGGTTACCCAATGTTTTTTATTTTTCAAATGCATCTAAAAATAATTCACATAATTTATGAAAAATCATAGAAAACATGTAAAAAAAATTAATTAAGCTCCATTTTAAAATCTAAATATCCATTTATATATTTTATCTAACACTTGGTTTATGGAATGCTTTTTTTGGAGGAAAAACTCATTAACAAAAATAATCCTTTCTCATTAAAGCACCAGAACCAAAAATCAATTAGATGTAGGGAATAACACATTGTAATTTACATTAATATGTATAAATTCATTTGATAGAAATGATATATTGATAACCCTACCAATATAATTTATGGAAAATAACGGCCTTCAAAAAATAGATATTGGGAAAGAATGGATTAGGCCCATAATATCCTAGATCCATATAAAAAATCTATCAAACTCTAATGATATATAATCCAAAATCCATTTGATATATAATGATATAATGGGACGAGTGATATATAATTTATTTAAATTCGGAAATTGTTATCAAACAAAAAATCAACCATTATATAAGGCATATATCAATAACAATTGAAATCTATCATGAATTCGGGGAAAATCCTTTAGATATATAGATAAGGTTTAGTTTGAGCTTATTGACGATTATAAAGAGATTAAATATAGAAAAAATAATTGTAAAATGGTCAAATTTCATCTTTTTAATTTATTGGACTACCTCACATGGTTAGGATTTATTATTATACAAACAATGTACCAACTATGCAGGAATAATATCCTTTGAAAATTAATCCTTACTATATACTGGAGTTGGAATATAAAATTTGTTATACCCTAATCAAACTAGGTGACACACCTAGAAAATCATCGATAACCCCAACAGATTTGCTGTAAAGAATCATGGTTTGTGAATCCATGATCAAATAGTTGAAAACTCTTATGTATCACATAGTGAATCTTCTCTAAAAAACTCTTTTTCAACCCCAATTACATATAAGACTATAGAAAAACACAAAATAATCCACATCATAATTTAAACCATACCTATTATCATTAGGGCATCACATCTATGAATGTTGGTAATAAAAAATTGCATACATCAACACTGTATTCAGTTGTCTAAATATAATATGGTTGATTTTTTCATTTATCAAATATATTGAAGGATTGTATAAAATGGATATTCCATTATTGTAATAAAAATTAATTATTATTTTTATACAAATTTAATTTAATAAAAAAATTAATATTGTTTAGGAGAATTCTATAGAAGATAATGATAGGGAATGGATATTAATAATTTATAGGGAATGATTCTTGTCTTTAGAGAAAATTATCAAATGGATGACTTTGTAAACACAATTATAACAATGTGATACCAAAAATTGAAGTGTATTCTTATACATATAAAATGTTAATTTTCCTTGATAAATTATAAGGATATATGTGTCTTAACGTGTATGCGGTCTCATTTTTAACTAAAAAAACTAATTTCCCTTAGTGTATAAATTTGTGTTAGTTGTAATTATGGAATCACCTAGGAGATATGTGAGTTAGGATACAAATGGGTTTTTAGACATGTGGGTTTTACATTTAAACCTTATGTGTTTCTTCTAAAAAGTCTTTGTGTCTGTTTAAATTTTCAGAATTTGAGAAAATTGAATTCCCCTCTATTTTCCATTATTAGATTTTATTATTTTACCTTGTTCATATTAATTTAACTAAAAATATTACATGAATGATCAAAAAAATGATATGTGGATTATGAATTTCAAAATTATTTAATATAAATTTTTCTAAAATATGTGAAAATTATTTTTAAATTTAAAACATTTGATATAGAAAAAACATATTTTATTAAAAAAATATTTCTTTATGAATTCCTTGTTTTTATTCTTATTAATTATATTTTAAAATTTAAATTATTTTTAATGTATTTTTTTCAAAAAAATTTAAATATCATATCATTTTCATTATAAAGTTATAAACATATTTACAAATTATAAAATTATAATTAATTATAAATCATTTCTAAATAATTTTTTTAACAAGGTCACTATTATTTACTATAATAACATACATAGTTTTGTTAAAAATTGGATGAGGTTTTTAATAAATTGTTATAATATTATTAAAAATATGGAAATACATTTATTAGAGAAAATTTCTATTTTTATAAAAATTAGTTCCAATTTAATTATTCCCATCACATGATTACGATTTTAGGAAAAATGTAGGTTTTATGTATAAAATACCTTTATTTTAATTAAGTTACTAATAATAAATTAATTACAGGTGTATATATATATATAATATAATAAATTGATATATACATGTTTATGTGTTACTCCATTGAAATAACATAATATTTTAAAATATATATTTTACATTTTTTTTAAAATTTTTTATGTTCAATAAATTTCCTTATAATCAATCAGAATATTAAATTAACCAAGAAATATTTTTGAAGTCTTATTATTAAATGATATATTACTTACATTGAAATGGGATTTTTAGGAATAGTTAAGACTTGAAAATTTTTAACCATATGAGTGAAATACTTCCATACTTAAGATGTATTGAATAATTCCTAGGAATATAAATACTGATTTTGAAATTATAATAATAAAATCAATTAATTTTAAAGAGTTTATTTTTCCGGATATTGTCTTTTTAACACATAATTTCAAGTTCACTAATAAATTTTCTTTTTGGTTGAAATTTTTGGTAATTAATGAATAAAAATCCATCCATTTCTTATCAATTTTTTAAAATAATGAAATAAAATAACTTATGGTGAATGGGACATAATTATGTAAATCTGTTTGATGTCCAGAATATATTATATATCAATAAATTATAATAAATTTCATTGATAAATAATATTAATACTAAATTATATATTCTTATATATATATTTTCTTTCATCGAATGATTATTAGTATGAAAAGAATTTTAGTGTGTCTAATTCATTATTGCAAATAACATTTTTTTGAAACTATTTTTGTAAAGTCATGTCCTAGGATCCATGTGAAGATTCCCCAATCCAGTTTTCCACATGACCTCATGCTCGCCGCCAAATATTCTAGAGGTTTCAAGCTTTTAGCAAGGTTCAGGTAATATAATAATGGGAAGACTATACCCTCATTTATCATAGTAAACCCCTAGTGAAAAAAGATAAACAATCACATAGTCATATTTAACCATAACAATACTAAAGTCATAATATAATCAAATATTTAATAAATACCCAACAAAAATAGAAAACATGCTATGAAAATATAAGTGTTGAGTGTCTATAATTTAACTAAAAATAAAGGCATTATGACTCCCCAAGAGGGTCCCGAACCGTGTTCGGTTCCCTCCTCCAAGCTCCATCCCAAATATCAATACATCCTATGCACTTTTCCCTTATCGAGCCTTGCAATAATATAATATATCTGGGTACTAATTAGGATGAAAGAATAGGGTTCTTTAGAAACATAGTAGGCCACCACCAACGGTGTATAAAATTATTCCATCCAAATGATAGTGTATGAAAGTCTATAATAAAAAAGTAAAATAAATAAATAACTTTCCATCACATTATCATTTATTCATATCTAACTACAATAAATCTAGGGTTCCCAAGGATAGTCATACCTATATACTATCATCATCTCGAACTGGTGCCCAAAGTGTTCCCAATGTAATTTTAATTTTTAATGCTTGCTTCTTTCTGAAGCTCGAAGTATTTCAATGTTCAATGATATCTCACTACCTAAATAGACTCATGTTGTAGTTATAATAATCTCACGAGATGCCATAACATGGAGTTCCATTATTTCCATTCTATAATTACACTTTTTTAAGCCACATTCCCAAATTTACCAAAATCATAATCATTATTAAGATGACCATGTTTCCATGATTACTCATTAATATAATTACCATGAACCCATTATCATTCTCCAAAATTATAATGACCATGTTACCATGTATACTACTCAATTTATAATGACAATGTTCCCATTCTCTTTACTCATAAGTATGATGACTATGTTACTAGTTGTACTTCTCAATTTAGAATTATCATTTTCCCAATTTTTATCGCATAATTAATTTATCTATTAATTATGCACCTCAATATTATTACTAATTTAACCAATTGATATGCCCAATAATTCCATTATTTAACTCAACAATTAAATAAGTGCTTAAAAAATTAATTAATTCATCAACTAATTAATCAATATCATAATTCATATTCCCTAAATAATTTTCCAGAATTAATTATCTCATTCAAATCTCTATGAAAAAAATAATCCCTTCATTAATTATCTTGATTATTTTATTAAAGGCACATAATTAAACCACAATTAATTATATCAATATATCGATTTCAATGTCTCATAACTAATCCCTTGATTAATTATCTAGATTATATTATCAAAGACCCATAATTAATCTACAATTAATTATATCATCTTATCCATTTCAATATCTAATAATTGATCCCCAAATTAATTATATATATTACTACCCCATAAATAATAATCAATTTCCCCAAATTAATTATCTAATAGGGCAGGTTCTTAGTCTTGTGATAAATTCCCCAATTAATCACAAATTTAAAAAATTCTTTGATAAAACAATTGGACAATCTAATTATCCCAAATCAAGAAAATAAATTTTTAAGCATTGCTAGAAATTATTCAATTTTTTTAGATACATATGAAATCCATGACCATGGGATTTATATTTATTCCACATACCTCAATTCATTATTGGATGTTTGCTCAATGGAAATTTATAAAAATCCGAGTAGAACAACAACATAGACGTAGTTTCCATATCTAAATCACTAAATTAAAATCACTATATCAAAATTTAATGAAAATAGATATAGATCACCAATACTAGATCTACATCATACAATATATGATTAGATTTAAGAAAAAAATTATTTTATCCAAAAAAGGTTGAAGGAGAGAGAGGGGAATGAACATAAAAAAAAATTGGGATGAGATTCACTTAGCGGGATAAGAGTGGATGTTTTATTCAAGCTACTAATATCAATGAATAGAGTTCATATGGTCTTGGAATCCCTCTGATTCAATGGGAGATCCTTAACTTACCATTTTGAAACAATAATATTGAGTTACGGACGCAAAGGAGGTGGAAAAACTCATTAATGGTTTAAAACCCAGGAGATCCAAAATTATTGGACCTCACTCAAGGCCCACATACGGTTTAGTCGCACAGTTAGAAAAAACATACTCTAATCATGTATAATCCACTAATTCAATAGGGTCCTCACATGGTTTTCCCTATATGACAGCCCAAAATGTGCTTTATCTATGCTGAAGTTACTACCTCAAATGACTATAGAATGAACGATTTATCCTAGTCAGCTGATTGGTTTTCACAAACTTTACATAACCCCTTTTCCCCAAAATTTTCTTATACTTCACCTAAATAATCCTTAATTCAAAACTTCAATTAATTTTACTTATGTAATGACGAAAATAACCTAAGATACACCGGATATAACTCCATAAAAGGTCGAGATTTTACAATCCCCCCACCATATAACAAGTCATCCTAGATCTTCACCTTCATGCCTTTTAAAGATTATGATACTAATAGATCGGGCCATTGATCCATCATATCATCGTCTAATTTCCATTTTTCCTCTTTCATGAGTCCAAGTTTCCATAACACATGAACTATTGGCTGGTTCTTTTCAAAGAACACTTTCTCACTGTGATCTAACACATGTATCAGATGCTCTTCAAAGCACACATCTATCTCAAGGTCCACCTTATACACATCGATCACATTATAAGGGTATAGGTGATATTACTGAAGTTGTGATACATGTAAAAATTCATGCATAACATTTTATCTCTTTAGAAGAACCAATCGGTAGTCCACTAACCCAATTCAATCCACTATCCCAAATGGTCCATCATACCTGGACACCAACTTGAATTCCCACCATATCATGTGGTGAACCATCCTTGGAGACACCCAAAAGAATACACGATCACCAGATGTAAACTCTATGGGTCATATCTATATATCAACATTTGACTTTTGTTTACTTAGAGTTGTAGCCCTATGTTCATGAATTAAATGTACTTAATCTAATGTCTCCTGAACAAGATTTATTCCCAATAGATCTAACTCACTAGCCTACATACATCATAGCAGTTATCTAAATGGTCTACCATTATGAGCCTCATATGGTGCCATATCTATTGTTTTCGGATAACTATTGTATTAGGAGAACACCACCAAATCCAAGTTATTTTTCCACGATCCATCAATGTCAATAACACATGCTCATTGAATATCCATAGGAACCTTTATATTATGTTCCGGTTTCTCATATGTATATGGGTGGAGTGATGTACTCAATAATACATGTGTTCCCAGCGTTTTCTACATGGCCTCCCAGTTGAGGAAAGTGAAGCATGAATCGCGATCTGAAAATATTGTTAGTGGAACTCCTTGCAGATACACTATCTCCTGAATGTATAGTTCTCCCAACTATTATACTATAATTGAATCCCTTACAGGACTGAAATTTGTTATATTTTTCAGTCAATCCACAACGATCCAAATAGAATTGTTATTCCAAAGCGTCTTTAGTAGGCCCACAAAAAAATCCTTGTTCACATCATCCCACTTCTATTCCTGGGTAAATAATATTTGTATTAAACCTCTAGGTTTTTGATGCTCTAAATTCATTTACTGACAGTTGTAGCATCTTTTCACAAACCTTGTTATCTACATTTTCATACCTAAACTCCAAAACTATCATCTTAGGCTAGGTTAAACTTTGGTTATAGTTGGATGCACCTCTAATTTCTAGGTATGAAATTACTTCATGAGATCCTCGCACATGCTCGTAAGTACCACAACTAAATTCTTCAAATAGATGATCTCATATTCATATGTCGAATTCTCCAAAGGCATCTATCAACCTTTAAATATTTCCATTAATTCTAAGAACTATGGATCACCAAACAATCTATCTATTATCTGACTCAAAATTTTAAACTCCCTTGTAACTAAAACTAGATCCATCTTCTCATGATTCTACTATACCAACACTTTCATTTTAGCTATTAAGATCATCATATTCCAATATTCACTCAACTCTTGAACCATATGAGTCTGAGTTTTCATGATCACGGATTCAGCCACAATTTTCCCTTTCTAGGGTGTATATGCCTGTTAAAAATTGAAAAACTACATATACTCAACCCACCTCTACTGTTGAAGATTCAAATCACCCTGTGAAAATATATACTCTGTACCTTTGTGATCTATATAGACTATAAACGTTTCTCCCAAAAGATAGTTCCACCGACACTTAATACCATAAACCACATCTTCCAACATGAGGTTGTGCATAGAGTAATTCTGTTCTTGAGGCCCCAACTACTGAGACACATATGCCACAACCCGATCTCTCACCATTAGCACAACTCCATGTATGATCGAAGAAGAGTAAAAATAAACCATAAGTTCCTCACCTGAATCAGATAGTATCAAAACAATTTTCATTGTTATTATTTTCTTGAACTATTGAAAATATCTTTCAAAAAACTTTGACCATTCAAACATAACTCCCTTTTTTCCCAAACCCAAATATGGTGCATCCAAACTAGAAAAGTCTGGGATAAATCTCTTATAATATATAAATAATCCCCCAAATCATAAAATATCAAAAGAATTTTTGGTTTTCTCCCAAGAAACCACTCCCAAAACCTTCTATTGTTCCACTGATACACCTTCCTCTAAGATTAGGTTCCCCAAGAAGTATACATGGACAATAAAAACTGATGATTATATAACTTGGTGTATAACTGATGCTCTCTTAGTGTACTAAGGATGAATTCAATATATTTGGTATGATCATCATGGGTCTTTGATTACACAAGGATTTTTTCCACAAAGGCCACAAAAAACTGATCCATATATGGATAAAAGATCTTGATAATCAAATCCATAATCACTACTGGTGAATTTTTCAATCCAAACATTGTTACTACTAACTCATAAAGGCCATATTGGATTCTAAACCGGTCCTCGATATATCAGAAGTCTATAATCTCAAATGATGATACCCTTATCTCAAATTGATCACCGATAACACACAATATCCCTTCAAATGGTTAAAGAGATCATCGATATGCAGAAGAGGGTGTCAGTTATTCATTGTCATTTCTTTCAACATCAGGTAATCGACATACAAACCTAAACACCCATCAGCCTTCTTCATGAAAAAAATAGTTGAGACAAAGGAGATGTACCTAGATGGATGAATCCATTATCCACCAACTCCCTAAAATGAGTCTTGATCTCTTGAAGTTTAATTTGTACCATTATGTATGGTGGAATAGATATTATCTCAACCCTTGGCATGAGCTCAATAGTGATGTCCCCATATATCTCAGATGGTACCCCTAAGATGACTTTAGGAAATACATCCTAAAAATGATCCACTGTTGCTGGAAGGACATCATACCATACACCCCCATCATCCATCAATGTTCTAGAAACATGAACTATGTTCTCTCCTAGTTGCTGAGAAATTGGCCTTGCTTGACCAGCCAACATATCCCACTCTCCATGATGAATATATTGTTCACCCTTAAAAGACACAAATGTAACTCTCTTATAGTAACAATCAATGTGGTCATAGTTTGATACTAGATAATCCATCCATATTATCATGTGGAAACTCATCATAATTAGAACATAGAGACCCCATAGTGAACGATATTCCCTGATATTTAATTAACATCCCATACATAGACACTTATCTCTAGACCACAAAACAATAGGGTATCTATAGTCATTACCCCAGTCAAAAACTTACTTGTCATGTTCTAACCCTCAAAAAATCACATATAAAGGACTGAGACGAAGTTGTATAAAAAATCACTATCTAAAGTAGAATCTACTAGAAAATTACATTTCACTATTAATGGCCCTTCCTCGCTATCCACAAGTGTAGTTTGTGGTACGTGTAAATGTGAAACCCGTCTTCCAGATGATTTTGTATGACTCCCACAAGTAGCATCACTCTACTGATATGATCTCTTCATCCATGAATCACGATTTCCATGACCTCTACCACCTCATAATGAGAAACTCCAACATCCATCCCGATTTGATGTAGAACATCCTCTTCTCATACTATGACTCTACCCAGCTACTCCTTCAATATCAGTCTATCTCTGTGACCAATATAATTTATATATATTTCCCTTCATTCCAAAATATCGAAACTCTACTGGTGGCTGGGAATAGAGTCTACAATAGATTCCCAGCCTACTACACTAATGAAAAATTACCCTAATAAGGTCATGTCCAACCAACTCTCCTATATGTGTACTCTACTTCACGCTGACATGGTTAATGTTTTCAAAATGGTAGATCCTTCTCTTAGAAGTCTCGCCTCCTGATCATCTAGTAGAAACATAATGACCAGTGCTAGAAGCCCTTATCTAGTACCATTCAACTATGAGAGAATAATCCATTACTTATATAAATATATTTAGCATGAATTTATTCACCTAGGACTGAATCTAACACTTATGTCTATTGTGAAAATGTTTCACTGTAGTCGCCTCATCTCCTACTAAAATTCCTGAAAATAATTAATGATATATGTAGTCTCCCACATAAATCATTACCAACATGCACTCATATGTCATATGCAAGTACTCAATAGTGTTTTCTTTTCTCAATGTCTCTAGATATATGTGTTCTAAGAACCACTCCATGATTTCCTTCCATAACATACTTTTAGTCTGTCTTGTTCACGCCTGAATGTCCCACTAGTGCTTTGTTGATCCTTGTAGAATATAAGAATCTGACTTCACCCACCTCTCAACTTGAGTCTCTAAATGGTCAAGTGTTTTCTTTGTTGACTCAACCTATAATTCAGCTCCCTCATGTCCACCCTCTCTAATAAAAGTCAGAGGGTGCTACACTGAAACACCGTTGCCAAATCAGAAAATCTTTTGACAACATATCTTGGGTATCGTTCGATGAATTTCATGATGTGAGAAATGTTTTCTCGAATGTGATCCCCTTAATCTCCAGCTGGCATTATCAGTTCTTCAAGTTCCCAAAATATAAAATCATTCTTAGGCATTCCCCGTGGTCGTCTTTCTATAAAAATCATTGATGAAATCACTCTGCAAGGCCAAACACACATCTTAGTTCTCATAACACAACCTTATATCATTTCATAAGAGTAATAAACACAACACATTTTCCCCACCTCTCCATACATTTAAAACAAAGGCGTTAACACTACCCATAATTGTATTATTCCTTGGTTTTGGTTAAGAAGGATAAACACTCTATCCTATTCAAGATTCTCATTTGGACACCCAATTATCATAAATTTTCATCAAATTAAAATCATACTCCATTCATGTTATGAAACACTATTCATGTTAATCATAGAAACATTCAAAAAAAGTTCATGTTTATCAACTTACGCATTACCTATTTTCTAGTTTGTACCTATAATGATGCTTGTAAAAATAACCTGGAGTTCCAAGAATGATGCAAGGAAAAACTACTATCATGCCATTATGGGCCATAAATAAATGATAAAAATTTCTTAGAAACAGTAATAACATTACAACCCAAGTGAATCACCCAAGGTGAAATAATATTCAACTATAATAGACTGACTAAAAATTTATTTTTTATTATTGAAACACTTTTAAGGACAAAGTGAGAAACCACCACATCCAGTATTAAACCAAGACAACAAAACAAAAACAAACCCAAGATAATCATGATCATCCTCTCCCTAGAAAATGCATTGCGCCAATAAGACATCACCAATGCATGACCAGTTGACAAGTAGTCTTGTGCAATGATGCATTGGAACATAACTGATGAAATGGCCATACCCTCTCAATCGTCCATTCAACTGACATGCAGATGTGGCGGCCACATGCTCTGAACCCCATCTATCACAGAACCAAGTAAAATGCTAGGAACCCAAAAAACACCTCCAGACACACAAAGGTTTAACCAAAAGAAAACTTCAAAAGAACTAGAATGGTTCTCAACCTAGGACCAAAACCCTCAATGTTAGCAAGGGGCATTAAAAATTAAACTAATATTACATGCAATTGTCTCCCTGAACAACATTCATGAGATATAAGTTACTTTTCATGGAGACACTGTCATCACATTATCAATCACCAAGGCCAACCAGTCTCAAGACTGTATATACTCCTCAATGAAAATCATCCCTCTATTGAAGCCCCTGACAAGAATATGATCTTTTTTGTCAACCCACCATGAGTACATGGGTTGTCTCCCATGCATTGGTTTCAAACTCCCATGAAAGATCTCATTACCAAGCCTAGAATCATCGAAGCCTCATGTATACCTTTCCCAAAATAGTAAGAAAAATGATTAAGAATGAAGATATGACATTTTATAATACCTTTTAATTTCACATCCCATGTGCTAGGAGATGGTACCCCAAGCTGGTTTCCACATGACCTCAAAAACACCTCCCAGTATACAAGAGGCTTCTGAAGAGCAGTGAGGGATTGATATGTCAGCCATTGGGAGAATATAACCTCATTTATTAGTGTAAAATACTAGAAGAAATAAATAAACAAATGTGGAAACACATATAACCAGAATATTACTCTTGTCACAAGATAGTCAAATTGGAAAACAACACTCAACTCAAAGGGGAAACCTAATATTCTAATTAATGTGTCAAGTGTCAATAATGAAACTGAATTTAAAGACACTACGAATCCACAAGAGGGTCCCCATCTATATCTGGTTCCCTCGACCAAGCATAATCCCAAATCAGTAATCTATCCCATGGCCTTTTCCTTTATCCAATCATGTTTCAATATAATCTATTCATGTTCCAATCACATATCCCGAATAGGGTGTGAGTATAACTTAGTAGGTCACCACTAAAAGTGTCTAAAACTAGTCCAGTCCAAATATAGGTTATAAATTTATATGAATAATAAGTACAATGCATAAATAAATTTTTATTATATTATTATTTATTTAATCTAACTACATTAAATCACAGGTTCCAAAGGATACTCATACCTTAGAACTAAATTCATCTCATATCAGAGCCCAAAGTGGTCCCTAGGTAATATAATATCTTAATTCCATATTCATGACAAATATTTAAGTATTCAAATGTTCTGTGATATCTCATTACATGATTCGACTCATGTCAGAGTTCGAATATTATCATGTTAGGCCATAACTCAAAGTGCCATTATTTCTATTCTTTAATTTCACATTCGTAATCCACATTTTCAAAGTTACCAATATCATAAAAGTAAGTAAGATGACCATATTACCACGATTACCCCTTAATAGAATGATCATGTTTACATTATCATTACTCATAAGAATAAGGAACATGTTAACAGGTATACTTCTCAATTTAGAATGAACATGTTCCCAATATCAGTATTCATATGTATGGTGACCATGCTACCATGTGTACTTCCCAAAATAGAATTTCCATGTTCCCATTCTTTATCACATTATTAATTTATCATTAATTTTCCACCTCAATCACATTACTAATTCAAAAAATTTGTTAAACAAATCAATTCCATTGATTAACTCTAAAATTAACTATTTTCTTTAGACCAATAATTAATTCATGAATTACATTAATAATATCACAATTAATATTCCATAATTAATTTTCTAGAATTAATTATCTCGTTCTAATATCAAAATCCTATATTTAACCCCAAAATTAATTATCACGATTATATTATCAAAGGCACAAAATTATTCCACAGTTAATTATCACAAATTATCCATTTCAATATCTTATAATTAATTTCCCGATTAATTATCTGGATAATATAATCAACGGAACCTAATTAATCCATAATTAATTATCTCAACATATCCATTTAAATATCTAATAATCAATCCCCTTATTAATTATTTGGATTACAACCTGAACATTTTATAATCAATTTCCCCAAACTAATTAAATAAAAGGGCATACACTTAGTATCATGATTAATTCCCCCAATTAATGAACTATTTCAACAATGCTTTGATAAATCAATTGTTCATTCTAATTAATCCAATTAAAGAAAATAAATGTCAAATGGATTCTTGAAATTCTTTAATTTTTCATATATATATATATATCAAATTCAAAACTATGATAACTAGATTTAGACCACCAACCTCAATTCATTGACAAACGTTTTCTCAATGGAAATTACCAAAATCCATGTAACACAATGACATAAATATATATTCTGGATCTAAATCCCTAAATCAATATCATGATATCAAGATATAATCATACTATATCAAGAACATTTATCCAAGATATATATGTCCCAAAATCAGATTAGATCCAAGAAAACATAGTTTATTATCCACCAATGTATGAAGGGGAGAGAGGATAATGAACAGAAAAAGCCATCGGATGAGATCACCATACCAGGTGGAGAGAGGATCTATGATTAGGGAATTTAATCTCAAATAATAGATTCTATATAGTCTTAAAATCCCTTTTAGTTGATTTTAGAACCCTTTCTTAAATTTATAATGAGAAATCCTGATTTATGGACACATATGAGGTGAAAAATGTAATTAAAAGTTAACAATGAGTTAGATCCACAATTTTAGGCTCTCACTATTGGAATGCACTAGGTTTAGTCTTACGGTAAGAAATATATTGCACTATCCATGCATTAGAAACTTCATCAAGGGGGCCTCACATAGTTTAGCCGCACGGCCTCCCAAACTATTATTTAACTATGCCTAAGATACATCCTCAATTGACCAGAGAATGCATCATTTTTTTCTAGACAGTCACACAGTTTTCATGAACTGTGTGCCAACTGAGAACATCCCCTTTTCTCCAAACTTTTATTAGTCTTCACCCAAAACCAGACCAACATAAAAATCCTATTATGGGTACAAAATTAAAAAAAATAACTTGAAATATCACTTGAGATAACTCCATAAATGGATGGGATCTTACATTTTTCATCACGTTTTATGGGATAATTATTAAATATATTTATATTATTTATGGAAGAAGATTTCAAAAAAATGGATCCCGTATTAGAATTTATAATTTAGTAATTTTTTGAATAGATAAATTTTATTTTTCCTTAAAAATGAATTGTAATTAAGTAAAAAATTCATTACTAGGGTGAAATTTTGAATGGTTGACAAGGGGTTAAATTAAATAGTTGAGTTTTAAAATAAAGTAAAAATATTTAAAAAATCATATTCAATGAATTTATTTGGACCCTATTTCAACCCATAATTATTATTATTCAAATTTCAAGACACTTTAACCATTAGTGTTACCATATCTTATTTAATAGTTTGGAATAGGTTTAATTGTTACCCTCCCCGCACTTATAAAATGGAACCTCCTCCCCTATCTTATGAAAACATTTATTTTCCACAAAACGACACTAAAATATAGTTTAAAATACTATCAATGTCAATATACAAATTATTGGGGATCCCGTATTGTTAAAACAATAACCTAATTATCCTTAAAAATAGATCATATGAGAGGCATTATCGAAGAACACCAGATACTTTTCTATTTATTTATTAAATTATCACCACCAAGAATTCTATAAAAATACTAGAATGATGAAAATATAATATATAGTATAATTAAATGTTGTTTTAAAAATTGTGAAACCATTTCCCTTGTCCCCAATTCCTAATGAATAATATAACCAATACATATGCATGGGTACAAACTATCATCACAACGAAGTGATGTATTTTCATTCAATTGTTATCTCTATGATATATTTATTTTAAATAAATGTGTAATTTTTAAAATCATTATTACTCTAGGAATATGAAATATTACTTGACTTCTTACCCATATATCTGATGAGAAATGTTAATATAAGGCCCCAACCATAATGATTACTTAAACTTGATTTAAGTCGAAAATTTGTCTTTATTACACATTGAGTATATTTTTAGGATTAGATTTTTAGATAATTATTCCATAACTATTACATTATAGACCCATAAATTACATGTAGATAGTTATACTCATTATCCACTATTTCAACCAAAGTAATCCCTTTTAGCAAAACTTGACTTCTTTTTATTGATAAAAATATTTTTGACTTTTTCCTTTATCTTAACCATCATTATAACCTATTGAAAACATATTAAATAATAAGATGACCATAAAAATATCAGTACAGAATATA
The DNA here is from genome assembly GCA_963277665.1 of Viscum album. Taxonomy (NCBI): domain Eukaryota; kingdom Viridiplantae; phylum Streptophyta; class Magnoliopsida; order Santalales; family Viscaceae; genus Viscum; species Viscum album. Next base: position 37,437,299 of record OY728152.1, read on the forward strand.
AAATTAAGAATTAAACCATTATTCCATGAATATTTAAAACCGATGAAAACATTTTCACAAAATCATACATTTCACCCATAAAAAATAATCTACATATCTTACATCATGTAATCAAAAGATTCCAAAAAAAACATCCATAGAAATGATAAAACATAAAGGTTTAATTTTTCATCTATATCATACTTACATTTTATCTTCCACATCAACAGAGGGAGTAACCTTCATGGTTATGATTGGAATACCCATCATAGTATATTCCATAAATCTCATAGGAGAAACCTTAACGTTTACCACCGTAACATTACCCAATGCATTAAACTGCTATCATAGGAATACCCAACATTGGTTTGTCATGGAACCACCCATATAATTACACAATTCCAAAGAACCATAACATAATCATAACACATAAACCAAACATGATGGAAAAAATAACATTTATACCTTGAGATCACATTTCATCTTCACAAGCAATGCACTCATAAATGAAAGCACATTATATTAAAATAAAATGGTAAATATGTAATGTAAAAATAAATACATAATAGATAAAAAAAGTGAGAAATTACATTCATGACACATATATAAAAAACATTCAATTTTCTAGAAATAATAAATCCCCTTTTGAAACAAAATTAAAATATTTTTAAATATTTTTTTCATGAATGTGTCCCATACCACTTTGAAACTATTTAAAAGAATTTACACTCAAAAAAATTCATTTCCATATAAATAATTCCATAAAATAATTTTGAAATCATGGACATGAACGAGAATTATTTAGAATATTAAATCTTTAAAACATCTAAAATGACGTTTTAGATAAAGAGTAATTTACAATTTGGAACATTTAAATTATACCCAACTTGAAATTAGAACATTTTTCAAGACATTAAAAATAATGATTATAGATATTTTATAGATAAGTAATGTAAAAGGTTCTGTATATACACATTATAAAGAAATAACGGTTCATGTCATTGAGATATGTCTCAATTAAATGAGATTGAGATTAAGTACCTTTCAAAGATAGCATCATAAGATTAAGGATAAATCAATGAAATATATATGGGTAAAAAATATAAATACACCCAAAATAATTGGATATTCAGTGTAAACTAATTATAGATCATTCACACTTATTTTGGAAAAACAAAACAAATGGCATGGAATTTAACTCAATGAATGGAGATTGGGTTAAGATTTCCCTTACAAAGATCATTTTGTAAATAAAATAGAAATATTATGTGTATTCAAAATAAATACAAATAAATAAATTATAAATACAATATAGGATATCAATATTTATTTCTCACATAATTAAATAATAACATAATCAATAAGTATAAGATTAACCAAAAGAATGGAAATTGGGTTAAGAAGTTCCCTTACCGAAAGTCTAATTAATCACATAAAATATTGATTTTTATGAATAATAAAAATTGGTTATTTTCTACTTTATCTAGAACCATTTTACTATTTATTCTTCATTTTATTGTACTTATTAGAATGTTATATAAATTAATTAATTATTGGAGTTTATATTACGTTTTTTTCGATGTTTGGTATACAGAAAACAAATGTAGTTTTTTTATGTAAATTTTCCAGGTGGTCAAAATTACATCATATCCCAAACATTATTATTGATTAAAATATCATATATTTCCAATAAATATTTATTTACAATATTATATAACATTTTGAGATAAAAAAAAGACATTTTTCATGGAGACTTTAGGATGTATGTACGCATGAACACTGCATTCATTTCTTTGTCATACTAAATTAATGAAAAATAAAGGACACATATGAATATAATAATTATAGTAAAATATATATGTTATATATGTTAAATGTTTTCATTAAATCCATCCTTTATATGTTCTATGTATGGAATGAATGAGTCGTATCACTTTGAGGGGACGGTAGTCCACACTTCCTCAAATAAAATTATTATTTTTACACATTACAGAAACCATTAAGGTATGCTGCAAATAAAAAATAGAGAATCATAGAAAAATATAAATATAATATATATCATATATAAATAAATTTCTATTATATTGGCCACCAAGATATGTGGTTGGATAATATTAAACAATCATCGTTTCGTGAGCCAGTAGTTCACCATACACAGGAACATTATGTTCTATATCCATTAGGTGGAGGTGTGTGTAAGTGTGGGTATAAACCATAGAATTACTACATACTATTATATTGAGTATTAATGAATGTAAAAAATATTTTTTAAGGGGTTGTAGAGCGAAAAAAAATGAAAGGATCTTGAGAGAATATGATACCTCTAAATTGGGTAAATCATGTTGATTCGAGACAAAAGACTTTCTTGAGTTTCCTTATTTCCACAGTAAGGATTGTAGGATTAATCGAGGGATTTTTGGAGATTAATTTATCATAATTTTAGTGATAAAATGGGCTTGAGGGGTGTGAGTTAGTGGGTTGAGGTGGTGGCCTTTTATAAGAGTGGGGAGGGAGTCTTTAGGATTGTCTTGAAATATAATTTTATTAAAAATTTAATTTCAATTTGTAACGGTTAAAAAGTTATATACTTCTAGGATAAGATTATAATGGGTCTAAAACCTTTAAACCAATAGATTTTAGACATTTCTAGTTCTCAAATTTAACTGTATCTTTTGGAATTAACCCTTAGATAAATAAATTGTCTCTTATCATGGATTATTGTAGTTTTACATTATAATATTAATATAGTTATGATAAAATGCCAAGAGAACCTGAAGTGGATCATTAATAACATTTGAAACATTATCTAAGTATGTTTTATTGTACTTATATTTTTATTAATATTATATCATTTAATAAAATAGTATTTGTTTTAAAAAATTATTCATTTCAATTTTGACACAATTTTGTAATTGATTTTTGTTAATGTGAGGAAAACATGATTCATTCAAAAAAATACATTAAAAAAATATAACATGTCATAATAAAACATAAAATTCTTTTATGGCATCAAATTTTTTAAATTACATATAATATAATTTTTATAATAATTTTTATTTGAATCTTTTATTAATAAGTTAATCAATGCATCATCATTATATCATAAATAAATTTATTTATTTAATATATCAAAAAAATAAATACAATACCATGATGTAAGAAATATTATTATTTTTCTAATTACTATTTATAATTAAATAGTTCAATTATATAACCCCATATTAAAATTATTTTAGTTAAAAGAAACATTTTATGTTATACTTCCCTTTAATTTAAATTAATTATTATAACATGTCATTATCACACCCAAGTTGCTCCATGGGGTCCTAATATGAACCAAATGATGATCATGGTCAGTCATATCTCATCATATAATAAAACTAAATGTTATACAGTAGTTTTATATTAAAATAAAACAATGTTTACCCTTATTTACTAGATTTACCCTTTAACCATGTTAAATAAAAATAATTACTGAAGTTATAATTCTTAATGCCCTAAAATAAAAGGAACCAATTTACATAATTTTTATCTTGTGATTCCAAATAGGGAATTATTTTTTTCAAACTTGAAAGAAAAAATTCTAAGAAATTAATTTAAAATTGATTCCTACTATCCAAACCAGAATGTGGGGTTTTAAGAAGTAAAAACTATCAAAAAATTGACATTTGTTTATGACAAATTTTAATGTGAAATTACTTACAATGTCCAAAATTGGATTAAATAATAAAAACATAATACAAATAAACTTTAAATAAAATTAAATATATAATCCATCGATATAAATAAAATATATGAAAAGTCTGTTTTGAATTAAAATGTAGTAATCTTCACTATTCATTAAAATATTAATTTAATCAGAAAAATACCGAAATTTCAACCAATGTAAATTTTGATATCCTACATAAAAATAAGAAGTTTTATTTTTTCAATTAAATCTAATAAAATTTTAAAAAGTATATTTAAAAAGGTTTCACCATCAAATGGCAGTAAAACTGTATTTTTTTGAAAAATACTTCTTTTATACAAAAAAAGAATTTTTTCTTTTCAAATATATTGAAAAATATATGATGAATTTAATAAATTTCATTGAATATATAACATATTTAATTATTTAAATAAAAAATTCATAATTATTTATATGATTTTATAATCCCAATTATTCTCTTTTAAATAGACATTCATAAAAACAAATCATTTTTATTCAATTTGTTTTTCCCATTTATAATAAATTAGATAAATAAAGAATACTTATTTTAACTTGTGTAAACCATATTTTTATAATTAATTTGATAATATTCATTCCTGACATTCCAACATATGGGTTATAATTTTAACAGTAAAATAATAACATTTAGTCGTTCGTTTAAGATCGATGTAGTGTATCATGTACGCTATTAAAAAAATGTATCTTTCTTAAAACTATGGATGTTATAGATAATTATTCTCATAGATAACTACAAACTATCACCACCATGAATAATTATGATTCCTTTTTAATTTATAATTCAAATGGATTGTAATAATTATACATTTATTGAATATATTTTATATTAAAGATATATTTAAAATTATGGAATCTGAATTACTTTTTTCCTTTTTTTCATTGCATTTGAAATCCTATAGAAACATCACACATGTGTATGTATAGACATCCCTCTCCATAATGTGATATAATTAATACATATTAATAATCCTATATGGATGGTTTTGTAATATGATACAATTCATAAATATTCATAAATATAAAAATATTGAAAATATTGAGATTCATTTGATGAGTCCATGATCATGGTGCAAGGACATGAATCCTCGAACTAATACATGATTGTAAAATAATCCTTTTTTCACCAAAATATTTATTTTAATAGTGAATTGTTATCAAATGTTTAATTGTAAATTATTAGGAAAGATGTAATGTATGTTATATGTAAATATAGTTATATAATATAATCGATCCATGTTCCATTACATAGATAAATCTTATTTTTTACTTCATATTATATATGTGAGTACTTAAGGTAAGTGACTGTATTAAAATATCATTTCATTTTAGTATTGTCAATTATTAATTTATATTAAGGGAAATTTTTTTATCTTTATCATTTTTAATTAATAAAAATTAATCTCTTATATTTATTTATAAATATTAATGCACCTTTTCCATTCTCTTATCATTAGTATCAAAATTATCATGAATTTTTTTATGAAACGCATTTCTAATTTCATCTGTTTCTTTGATAAGAATATTTCTCCTCAAAGTCCATATATTTAAAAGACCTTAATGGATTCTTTTATAATAAGATAATTTTTAAAAATGGTAAAATTAATAACAATTTGATTAATTTAATAATTATTAAATAAATTCCTCAGAATGGTTATTCATATGAAACAATTTTATCTATTGAAAAATGCAATAATATAATTGTGTCATTTAACATATACAACGAGAGAATATTTTCCAATATTAATTTCCTTCTATATTTACATAATCCACCATTTTAAAATTGGCTTGTTTTATAATGAAACCATATTACCAAATTAACATTTATTTTTTGTTTAAATGTTTCCCAAATGTAATGGCATGTTCTATTATGTTTCTATAGAGTATATTTTATTCATTTAACCATCCAACATAATTTGTATTTTGTATATATAAAAATTTAATAAATTGAAAAAATTGGTTAAATTATCATCTATCATAATTGTCTTTTCTATAAAAAAATTAAATCACCATCAATAAAGGGATATACAGCTATTTTATGAAATATTGTAAATATACTTAGTGTCTAAAGAAGGAATATTCTTCATAAACATTTTACATCCATTCCACATGAAAGGAAAATTCATATATTTTTAAAAGGAGATATTTTATATATATGTATCTGTTTTGAAATAATATATAGTGTCTTAATATTTAATTAGAAAGGGTGTGGAATAATGATAGAATATGATTCAAATGAGGATATTATAATACTATTATAATGAAATACTTCAATCCAATTGAGAATGAAATATATATCTATGTGGTGGAGTCACCTCGTCTATTTAATTAACTGAAATAAATAATTATAGTTCATCTTGTGTCAAAAATAAAATCACCCCCAAGAGACAGATATTTTAGGATCCCAATACATTTTTTCTATGGTGAATGTATGGGGTAATAAATAAAACCTATCACACATGTGAGGATGGTCCCAGAATAATATAGATGAATCCTCGAAATGATATGACCATCCTTATAAAGGGGATGTAATTCTATTAATTTATATGTTTAGATAGGTCTTATAAAAAACATGTAAACTAGACAACCATATCCAATCATGATGTCTGGAAAACTTCAGGATGGTCATTTTTCTTGGCCGTACAAATTTTATATTATTCAACCACAAAAAATATATTTCATTCCATAAACACATAGTTGTTACTTACCATTCCATGGAAATATGTTAAGATAAAATTACCACTAGTGAACCCTTGAATATTGAGCCTCATGAACTGAAAATAGACACAACACATAGAAGCTTCTCATTATTCTTTGATGAATAGATGATAGGATGTTTCATCAGAGGATTCCTGGCAGTAGAGGCACTTTATAGAAATTATGATCATGTTACACATAACCTCAACATCTATTGAGATAATAACACTACATATATTCCATTTGATGATGTTATATTTCATTAGAATGATGTTACACCAGTTCCTGATCCCCATTCATCATGTTCATAATGTTACAGTTGTACATGGTGATATTCTATAGATAAAAAATACCTAATTATGAACACATGAAAAGGAAAATTCCATGATTAGATTTCACTATAATATTATCTATGAAGACAAAATGATTATGATTCTGAATTTCTGAAATAAAGGTTGTTTTGTTTTCTTGCATGTGATAATTTTATCTCTGTAGTAGAGAACCCCAGTAATCCAAGTGGATTGTTCACCCAATAGTGCTTCTAAAAATAGATATCATAATGGATTATGATTCACCAGGAGTGAAACTAATATTTGGGGATAATTTCTTGATTCATTAAATATTAACAGTATATTTTACCCTTTAATCCTTCTATGGTGTTCCCAAAATTAATCACAATGATCAATGACCAATAGTGGCACAATGATAAAATAAATTGTGATCTCGTGGAGTTTATATATGTTTTTATATGTTGTATTCTTAATATTATTGGTGTCCTCAAAATTTTATATCCCTACAATACATAAGGTAAACCTTGAAATCTTATTTGATAATATTGAATGAAATTAGAAGTTAAACTAGTTCAATAATTGAATTTTTCCAATATAATTGTCACAATGGTGAGCCTTATCATATGAAATGATGTAATTATAGTACACCTTATCCACTATTGGACACTACTCACTATGATAGGCATAGAAGTGAAACTAAACTAATGAATTTTTGATATATTTTTATAAAGATACTAAAAGAAATTTTTTTAATATTATGACATGTTCTCTTGGACCATAGTTGAAGATTTATAATTCAAAGATTTTATGACGTCTAATTATTTTAATAGAAAATAATTATTCAATTGAGAATCCTTGTTTATATTTCACAAATTGAGAGTGAATTTATTTTAATATGATCATATTATCATACATTAATTCTTTTCATGATCTCACTTATTATCATTAATTGATATCTCCATGGTTTATTCATTTTGGTAATTGGATCTCACCCATTTAAATGTTTTCATCTTTAGAGAATATAATGATTGGTATTAATTTGTATATTTCTAATATGAGTTCCATGTGAGAAGATAATTCTGAGGTATTTTGATGAAAATTCATGAAATATGTTTATTATATATGAAAAATCTATTGATACAAAATCATAATGGTTCAACGGAGATTGCATTATTATGTAGATTATTAAAAAATAATATAATGTAATATAATAATTAAGTATTAAATTAATCTGTCACCATAGTTAGTACTATAGGATGTTTCTTTTATATTAAGTTATATTTAAAATAATTATAGAACTTGTAGTGAACAATGATGAAATGAAAGAGAGATATGATAAATGTGACGTGTAAAAGAATTTCAAGAATATGTCCTAATTATGACAACTATAGATATATTTTTAAATAAATATATAATTACTAACTTTATATAATAATTAATTATTATTCCTAATTTTTTTGATTTTCTTCAATTGATGTAATTTGGATGAATCATATGAAAAAAGAATTTGGTGTCCAATACATCACCCATATTTATCATCAGTCAATTAAATGAGGATTCAGAGTAAATAAACATTTTTATTCTAACATCAATCACTCACACTATAAAAAACTATGTCTATAGTTAAGAATTATAAAATGAAACAGCAAATGAATAATACTATGTTAATTATATTATATATAAATATCCAACTTCCACCAGTGGTTCCAATAATACACATATTACAGTGAAATAGATTAGTGTTATGTAATGATATTTTTTTCCTAAAATGATCCAATAATTTAATTTTTTTTGATGTTGTGTTATTTGGAATATGGATTTTGTCATTGGTGGGACCTTATCATGGAAGTGAGTAAAGAGGAGGAATTTTACACTATGAAATTGGAATAGAATATGAATATGTCTTCAGTATGTACTAACCACTAAATCTTTAGACTAAAATATAGATGGAAATTAATTATATAATGTATATGGATGATGAGTCCATTAGAAACTATGATGGAAATTTTATTATAAATATAATTTTCAATTCATGTTTCATCATTGAATCTAATATTATTATTAAACTTTTATTTTGTGTCCAATGACCAAATATTTAAAGAATCATTTCTATATGATGAACAGATTGTAATGAATAAATAATTCAATGCAATGATAATCATAAACTATATGTTATAGTATTATATTTATTTCATGAATTTGGAAAAATACACTAGTTATTTATTTTCAAGGATATTATAATAATAACACCCATTCAAGAATAAATAATTTATATTCCTTCACTCCATATGTGAATAATGATGCTTATGGAAAATTTCCTTTAGGGGTCTGTCAAATGTTTTATGTATAGAAAACATGGAAATTAAAAAAAACGTTGTCAGAGTTATGTAATGTTCCACATCAATCAAATAACTAGATAGAAAGATCAATTGAATGTTTTTCCCATGCTCGAAGACTACAATTTCACATATTATTATAATTATTATAATTAGATTAAATATAAGAGGGATAATGATGACAATGTGTGTCGTAGAGATCATAATATATGAGAAAAGGGATCATAAATGAAATATTTATGAGGAAACAATTAATACATAGGGTATATTTGAAATGAATAGATTTTAAAAATAAATAAAAATTGAATATATGACTACTATTCATGAATATGTTAATTTATTTTATAATTTAATTCATACACATCCCCATAATAATAAGGTTTATTTTTTAATTGAACTCATACATAGTGCTATACCATCTTCAATGATCACCTATGGAATGTAACTAATTGATTTGATGGAATATGTATGGAAATTCCAAGAAAATCTATAAAAGAGCTTTCATATGGTGATGTGAGTAACCATGGTGTAATTATTTTCAATTTTTTAGAATAAAAATGGGTAATTTTTTATTTTCCATTATTATTGAAAACGTAAAAAGATCCCTATAAAGAAAAAATATCATTAACTATGTATTATAACTTCTTTAATTAGTAGTGCATAGAAAATCTGTTTTCCCAAAACAATTGATTAATATTGATATAATTAATTATTCATAAATTATAATGAAATATTAATGATATCCTTCAATTCATGGTACAACCATGGTTAATTTATAGTTATGAAATTAGGACTTGTAATTTCCCATATTAATGAATGAGATATAACTAATAGATCCTTTAATGATTTCCATCATCAGTTTTTAGTATTATATATTGATGATATATTTATACATTAAAATATAATGTAAGAACGTGAATATCATCTCTAGTTGTCTTAAAACCCCTATAAATTGAGAATATCTATATTTAATTTAAATTTTCCGAATTCCAGAAACATATAGTCTTATTCTTAAGAAATATAATCTCATGTGCAATTATGTTGGTGGATCCATCAAATAAAAAATTTATATATAAATTCCATATACCATATACATTAACTAATATACATATTTTTCATAGGATTGTAAGATTCAATGGAACACTATTAAAAATATGATAGTGATATCAAATCTTATAAATATATAGACATATAATGGATTTATCTTATATTAGATAGAAAAATGTGAGTATAATGATAGAAATATGAAAATAAAAAATGTTTGGGGAACCTATAATCTCACTAATATAATGTGAATAAATTTATAATATTGAATAAAACAAGTTAATGTGTTATTTTACTATAATAAAGGACATCAATATGGAATATAACTGGTGAAAAATAATCAATCATTAGTGAAATTAATCAACTCCTTATTTTGAGCAGGTATTGGTTTTTCAATTCAATGAAAATTTGATGTATCTATCATTATTGTGAAATTATATATATATATATATACTAGTCATAATAACATTATGTACTTAATAACATATTAATTTTTCGAATATTATATAAAGGAGACGGATATTTTTTGTTGTTGATTATAACTACTCAATAGAGTACCATTGTGGGAAGGAAATCATGGTGAATAATGCTATATGATTAAAGGATATTGCTAGTTTTCCAAAAATGCACACCGAAAAATATCCAATACATATAGATTGGTGGAATATATATCATGATATAATTATTAATTGTGATGTATTCAATATTTATAACATTGCTTTTCATCCATATACCTTGTAAATATTACATAATATTAAAAATTGGTTGTAAACCAAAAACTATAATGTCAGTAATGTTTCATTGAAAAAACTTGATTTTGATGGAATTATAAGGTTTTAGGACAGGGTATGGTTCCTTATAATACAATATATGTAGAGTAATTTGTTAGATGAATCTAATAGTTTATCATTATACACCCATCATAGATATATAATTATTTATATAGATTTGAATGTGTATTTTAGGTGGTAAAACATAAATTTAGCTATTTTAGAGTGTGTTTCCTGATTTGAGATTATATATAATATTAATGAAATATTTCAAAAATTAGTGGGGTTGTTAAATCCCTTACCAATACTAGAATGGAAATGGTATAAGATCCTAAAAAATTATACCAAAGGTGTCACAACAACATATAAAGGCCATAATTTTATTTAGGTTATATCCACTCTCCATGGTTAGTCATCACATCTCATTATTAATAAATATTATTTTAATAATGATCTGATTTCATGGAGATTCATTAATTTTTCAGGTTTCTTGGAGTACCACATTCTATTTGAACTATTCGGGATCAATGCTTTATCGTGATGTTTTATAGAATTCTTCCACAACACATGAATATAATGATGAAAAGTATCACTTTACATCATCTATAAAAATATTTGTATTCTATGAGGAACATTAAAACATTAAAATATATGGTCACATATATCACATTGGAATTTAATTTTTATAATACAACCTAACATTATTCATGTTTTCATAATAAAATAAGTTCCCCTTGATCATTCAGATAGCTTCTCATGAATCCCTATATGTCATGATTGGTATAAATATAATATAATTATATAATTTTAGAAAAATAAGTCCATTTGGACATGAACATGCGAAGGAAATTTTAGAAAATGATATGTCCATTCAGTTTAGAATCAAGGTATTATAGAGAAAAACAACATTTATGGTTCAATCCTTTGTGATATATTTTATTATAAAATAATTTTGCGATACATATGGTGTTGATTTGTATCTTTCTAAAATCATGAAAAAGTTCAACATAATATCCAATAATGACTTTCAATGTAGTGCAGGTTTCATTTCATTAATAATATTATAAACAAAATGTAAAAGAAGATGAATATATAATATAGTTTTCTTGTCATAATGATCCACTAGTCCACTCCACAAATGAACTCTCAGTGAGTATGCTTATTTTCATAAAATCTTCAACATCATTTAGATAAAATTACAAATAAGTGATGGAAGGTTACATCTTATAATAAGATAGATTTTTTTAGTGATACTCAACAAAAATAGATTAGTCTGAGAAGATGAAACTCCCAAGTGACTGAGTACATAACACAATAACATTGATAAAAATTAATAATTTGAAAAAAATTTAAATTAATATGGAATATAGTTGTCGTATTTACTAAAAAATGAATTTTAATTTACAGGGAAATAAAATTTCTCTAGTTTACATTCCTTTATATCATTCTCTATTCATAATTTTTGATTTAATGTTCTCAAAGAACCAATTTATACAATGAAAATCATTTTTAAATAAATAGAGAGAACACTCCATAAATGGAAGACCAGTATTTCTCCAAAATTGAATTACTTAAAAATTCATCAATAGATAACTAAAAAAAGGCTGAAAACGAATAGGGAATAAGTAAGATGGAAAAATAACGACAAAAAACCTTTCTGTATCAAATGTGAAGAAATTTATATATCTATAGATTTCTATTTCTATAAGATGGGACTCTTGGTATAAAAAAGAAGATTTATTACCTAAAATTCAAATAAATCCAAGAATATCTCCAATTAAAATTTTATTGTATATATCACATAATATGTTTGAAATATGAATTTAAATCCCCCTAGAAAATTATAACATCCCATAAAAATATGAATGATTTGATATGTTTAATAAGATAATTTTAATCCAACATTAAAAATCCTTAAAGAGAAACTAAATATGATAAAACTATTATAAAAATCACTCAGAATAATCATTAAATAAAATCCTAAACAAGTATATATCATCTATATGTTATTAGTATATATGGATAATCATCAAATTTTGGGGTTTTAATGTATTTTTGATAATAATTGTTTGGTTGATGAACTGTAAATTATGTACCCCAATTTAGGATTCATTATAAAAATGTATTTTCCAATAATACATTTTATTCCAAATATAGTATTCCAAAAGTGTATATACATAGAGAAGTAGGGGTACTTATTTTAAAGTCTACATCAAATATATGGTTATGAATACTGATTCCAGACCATATCTTTGTTCCGAGAATAATTTATTTATATCATAATTACTGAAATAAAAAATAATTCTATTAAAATATATAATATTTATTCTAATACATTTTCTCTTAAAATAAAAATAAATAATCTATAATAAGAACCCAATCATGTTTATTTATAAGAAGAAAAATCAATGAGAATTTTTTAAAATTGTTAGATTAAATTATATTAACAATTCCCCCACTTTTTTATTATCAGAATACACATATAAAGGAAAGTAATAATTAATTTAATGTTTTTTTCTATGAAGTCTTGAATCGAAATTTTATCTTTATCCAAATATATTTTTAATATATTTGAAAATGTAAGGACTTTTAAAACATCATGTTATAGAAAATAATAAACATAAAATTTTAATTTTTATCATAATTTATCAAATTATTTTATATTAATAATAATCTATAATAGTTGAATAGATAATATTTAATGTTCAACAATGATATTAGTTAATGCTATTTTATTCCAAATAGTGATAATTTCTAAAATATGAATAATATTTTACATTAAATATGAGTAAATAAGTAAAGAAAAAGATAATTAATGAATAAAAAATATTCAACATAATATTTTCTTCGTATTAGGAATATTTTCAGTCAATTAGTTTTAATCATAGAAAATATGGTTGGAATAAATGGTAGGATTAGAAGGATGGTTATGTTTTTTTAATTCAAATAATGATTTTTATGATAATGAGTTTTGTAATATCTGATGGACATCATTATTCCCTGCCATCGATATCTCTAAATTAATTTTCAATAACCGCTAGCACTACTACATCAACATCTTTGACTCCTGAATAATCTTATATCTATAACCATGTTTCAAATAAAATAATCAAGAAAATATTCCTCCAAATATATTTAAAACCCAAATATTTCACAATTATTATTGATTAAAATTATTACACCAGGCTCTTTAGATATTAAATATTTAGCAAGATTTTCATGATTATTTATAAGAGTAAGATGTGGATGTTTATCACACTGTATTCTAAGAAACATCATAGATAATACAGATATATGACACTCATATTTCCTTTTAAAATTTAATAAGATCCTAATGATGAATTATATTCCCTCAATTTTAATGTATTGATGTTAAATATTCGAAAACAATTCCCAAAAACATCATTAAATCTCAACATCCAGAAATTAAAAATGATTAAACACTAATTTTTCCAATATTGTCATTTATTTACCATTAGTATCATCAAAATATATTTTAGAAATAATGTTTTTATTGAAACATTCTATATAATCCCAGAATTAATATAACTATATTCATTCATGATATAAACTCTATAAATCATAATATAGTTTTCTATAATTTTTCATTTCTCCTCACAATTGATATTTAACATCCCTCATAAGATTTAATTTATAAAACATATCGACATGATGAGAATAAAGTGAATTAGAATACTCTATTTGTGGAATTATTCATGGTTTACTAACCTTAATCATGTAATTGTTGTAAAATTCTAGTCCTCTACTAGATTAAGATAAAAAATCAATTAAGACATCAATATAATTACTAGACTAGAAAAAATTATATTACAAGGACACTTAAATAACCTAATCTATCTAATATCCTATCATGTGAGTTGATTCGTCCAAATGGTTGTGAAAAATATCATCATCTTGATATTCCTCATTAAACTAATATTTTTTATGATCCACTTCTTCTTTTATATGATCAAAATTCATAACATTAACTTCATATATTAAGTTTACACTACCTATAATAAATATAATTATATTATTTTGTTAAAAATTAATTTTTATACATATCCAACCCCAATATTTTCATTCTAATTCATATTAACTTATATTATTGGTTTTTTTATGAATATTTATGAAACTAGATCATCAATAGTGGTTTCAAAAAAAGATATTAATCATTGAGGAATCCCCAGTCCATTTATAGGTTATCCATGTTATCTCAATTTATGCATACCCTGGTAAGTAGAACGTTATCCAAAAACATCGAGACCACCAAATTTTTCATCTACTACTTTTAATTTTTTTTCTCCGATCAGATAATAAGAAAACCTCAAAAATAAAATAAAATATTTTCTTTCCTTCTCCCCATGATCATGTTCACATGATTCCTAGTTATCTTTATCACCCATGGAAATTTTCTTAACATATATTGAGATCATGAAATAACCATATTTCCCCAGCATTCCAAATGATTGAATTAGAGTTTGGTGAAATTTGATACTTGTTTATTTGTCATTAATCATACCATTTTTATAGGAAAATATAGAGATAATCCTTCCATATCGAAAAAATACATCCTAGCATCCTTTTAATGGAAGTGATGCATATATCAATTTATATATCTACTGAAATGTTTCATAACATTACTGAATATAAATAATTCATGTACATATTTCGAATGAATATATGTAAAATTATTCCACGTAGGGTACTATAGTTGTTTGAATATACATTAACCTTACCCTCTAAAAATATTCATGATCCATCCCTAGCATCCTCTTAATATTGATATATTAAAAAAATTAAAATGTATTTTGATACATTTAAACCACATATAATATTGATCATATGATGATGTTAATTAATTCTACAATATGACCAATAAAATTATAGAAATTTCTACTCTAGAAATTTATAATTACACAATATTTACAGTAGAATTACAAATATCATCAATTTCCTAAAAAATTAACTGGGTGTTTTCATAAAATTCCTCCACATCTAATCTGAATATATAAGAAGTATTTAATCATTAAGAAATGAACTTCTCTTCTCAAAATCCCAATTCCTTATTTTTATGAACATTATTTTGAAAGGGACACTCAATGTTGCGGACTTTCCTTGATGAACTCTAATTTTTGTACAAGATGTTCATTAACGCTTACATCAACTCAGTCCAATTGAGTTAGTTCCATTGGTTCTCACTATTTTAGTGATTCAGAGTGTCAGAGGTTTTATATTATGTTTGGAATAGAGATTAATAGCCATATAGGATGAAAGTGAATGATATCAATGTTAACTGAGTGATATATATATATATATATATTATCTTTATTAATTTTTAAGTGACTCTAGGGATTGGAAATCAAAACATTCAATATTTCCATTATGGATATTTAAATTGAAATGATGTCTTTTAAAATAAAAAATTATGAAATTATTATTTCCAAATGTAAAATGGAATATAAAGAAAGGATATTTTTAAAATAAATTAAAAAAAATTAAAATATCCACCTAGAATTAAAATAAAATCTGAAACTAATAACAAAAAATAAAAAACATTAAATAAAACTATCCAACCTTATTATAATAAAAAATAGTTTTCATATGTACTATGATACAAATATTAGAATGTTTATATTTTTTATTCATAAATTCTCTTGTTTTATCACCTCTCTTGTCATAAACTTTTAGAAAATTTTGGCATATATCCATATGATTATTCCTAGAGTGGGGGATATGTTATTTTGAAATATTAATCACTAAAGTATTATCTCATATTTGAGAAATATTATTAAAATTATTTCTAAATTATAATTTTACCTCTTTAATCTATAACTACTGTTAAATGAATCTACAATAAAATACATATACTTATTATTATGTTAACAATGCAATTAAATGTTTATTTTTACTACAACAAGGAAGTATGGTATTTCTTAAAATGTTATATGATCCTTAGGATCATTTCATATCTTAAATATAATATCTGATTTCCAAATCTCAGTAGAAAATAAAATTAAATTCATATAAATTTGAATATAGTGGGGATAAAAAAATAGTACATTTTATATCTTTAAAATCATTTAACAATAGTAATATGGGATACATATGGGTTAGTTTGAAATCCTAAATAATGAAAAAAATAAAATAAAACATCTAATATACTAGAAGTAATATATAAAAATATACCAATAATACCTTTATAAAATTTATTCGGTTCTAGTTTTATAGCATCATGAAAATAGTATTCAAATTAATATATTTTGGTGTTGCATAATTAAAATTATTATCATGTACAATCGTATTAAATAAATTAATTCAATATTTTCATTGATTAAAACATTTACCAATATATATTTTATAATTTTGAATACATAGAATGATATTATATTATCTAATCATACTAATTTAAAATTTATTTTTCAAAATTTTTAAAAAATAAATACACATATCTTTGTCAGATGAAAAATAAATAACATCATCTATATACATTTTTACTCACAAAATATTAGAACAATAATTTTTATTCAATATAGTTGGATCATGAAATCCCTCTAGATAATAAATTTTACAATCAAAACCACATAAAAATTCAATCTATTCCCTAGTTTCCGGGATAAGGCCACATAGTGTTTAAGAATTTTTAAAAATTTAATTTTATTGAAGAGGGTTTTCAAAGCATGAATGTTATTTCTAGATATTTTGAGGTTTTATTAAATAAATCACCTATATTATTTATTTTGTAACTCTTTAGTTATTAATAATTTGTAATAATCCAAATATTTTCTTCTATGGATTGTTTTATATTCATCGGTCCTAACAAGTTTGGGAAACTATATAATTCATCCTGGTTTCCATACATCAACATATTCTTAACTACCTTATCAGGGGACCAAAAATTATAAGTAGTTGGTTTATCCATTAAAGGTATAGGTTTCTAAGGTAAAACACTATTTGGTTTACTATTGTAATGATATTCATAACTGGAATGATTATTATAATGTTATAAATTATATTATAATAAATCATACTTAGAATGAAGTCTCAATTCATTCAAAGAAATAGTGACTTCATTTTTTTTAATTTTTCTATGATAAAAAATTATAACCTTCATCATACTACACATGAACATATTTGTTTACTAACTACAGAATAATAATAACAAGACTATAAGAATTATAAATATAAGAATATATAATAATTATAACTTCTTCATTAATTGTATAATGTATGAAAATGGTTTCCTTAAATTTTTGGATATACACCTTGCAACCAAAAACGTTAAGGTATCCAACCTTTGGTTTTATGTAATTTTAATATTGGTAAGCTGTATTTTTTTATAAAATTATATATGTATGCTGTATTATTGATATGAAATGTTTTTACTAAAACTTTTGTCCAATGATATGTAGAAATAATATATTCATTTAATATATTTCTTAACAATTCTACACTAGTTTAACATATTCGTTCTACATTTCCATTTTTATGAGGTTTTAAATGAGAATGAAATGAATATTTAATACCAAATACCTAGTAAATATAATTATATTCCAAAATATAAATCTTTCCTAAAAGTTTAGTCTTTGAAAAAATTATATAGAATTTTTTTTCATTTTGAACAAAAATTAAAAAAAATAAGAAAAAAACATAACTTTTAATTTTTTGTAAAATAAAACCAAGTTTGTCAATTAAAATCATCAACATATACTACAACAAAATATATTATATATATTAATAATATTATTTATTATATATATATATACACACACACATTATAAATATATTATCCCTATTAAAATATTTAAAAGTTGATTTATCTTTCATTCCTATCTGGATTACATCAAGAAGGATTTTCTATAAAAAATTATTTCGAAAATAAAAAAAACACATATGTCATAGATAACTTACATATGGATAATTTATTAATGTTTCTTGTCCTCCTATGGAAAATATAGTATTATTTTATTTTAACTCTTAAATAATTCAATTTTTTCAATATAGGTAATTAATATCCAATATATAAATGTTTTCATTTAAAGGTTCATTAAACATAATAAATTTGTATTTAAATAAAAATAAAGAGTTCTCAAAAAATTAAATATACAAACCATCACCCCAAATCCATAAATACTTATCATATGGTACTTTAAACATTGAACATATATGACCTTTTTTATCTGCATTTAATTTCGATCCCCTATTGATCCAACTACAATGATTTTTCAATTATAATTATAACTAATTCTAACCATATCACTATATATGTTTGATAGTGTATTTAATTTGGAATAATATTCAATAATGTTCATAGAGTGAACACAATCCAAATAACATATTAAACATTACTCCATTTTTCCTTTTATCCAAATAAAAAATGCATAGTAGTTTGTTTTCTAAACCAAATGATCTCAGGTGTATATTCTTTGAAAACTAGAATCCGGGTAACAATATCCACCTAATTATACCAATATTTATCGAACTAAACCTTAAATAATTTTAAAAATAATTCAATCTTATATACCATGAATCTAGGGATTTTTCTAAACAAATATTTTAAAATGATCTAATTTCCTACCATTTGGAAACTTGCAATTATATAAATTATTTGAATCGTTAAATTATGAGTAAATTAATTTCTATTTCATTTTTTTTGAAATTTTCTCATTGTATAATATTTTTCTTTTTTGTGAGTAATTTATTTCAATAATCATAAATAAATATTTCTCTCCCATAGTTTCATAACAATAGTTCTATTTAAATATTATATTTTTTCCTTAAATTATTTAATTTTATATTCATGATTAGTATATTGTGATGAAATTTTTTTAATTTTTTATTCAAATTTGTTGTGATTTTTTAAAATATGATTTTTCAATTAAGGAAACATTATATAGGTATATATAAATCTTTATTGAGTAATTATATTTCTCTTGATGAGTATAATGATTTCTATCTAGTTTAGTATTTTATAATCATTCAGAATCATATGTTGAAGAATTATTTGAGTATAAATCATTTCAATATAAATAAATCATGTGTTTAGTTTCTAATTTCATTTCTCAGTTTCAATATTAGGATAGATATTGGAGTGTTCAATAAATTTACAAGTCCATTATTAAAATTATATATTTTTATCTCATTACTTTCCTTCATTGATTTGTATCTATCATTAGTCTATGATCATCCATTCTATAATTTTATATTTTGAAAATATGGTCTTATATGCCCCATCTGTTGGAATTAATTACTTCTAACTTCATTGAGTCTGTAACTGTTTTAACTAAAAAAATTAATTTTTGAAGTATTTTAACTTCTTATAAATCATATTCAATCGACTGAATATTAGTGGAGGATCCATTCCAGATTCTAAAAATTATGAATCACTTATGAATAAATAATCCATTATAGATTTAATTGTTTTTATATAGTAACATTTAATGACTTATTATAAATTATCATATTTTATTTATTTGGATCATTAGTTTAAATATTATCATTATATGTTCATATATACATATTCAATTCCTTCATATAATGAATTCTTTCATGACTTGATAATTTTATATTAGTATAAATTCCATTTCATATTGATTTTGGGACTCTATAAGAATTTTACACTCAAACTATATCTGTAATAGGGGATCCCCAGAAAGAAACACCACAAAATTTTTAAATCACTATCCCATTCGTTTGAGTAAATCATTTTGTATAATAAATCCTAAATATAAAAAATATTAATTTTTTTTTGTTTTTAACTAAAAATATGACATTATCAGTTCCAACATAGGAATCATCAATTGTCTTCCACATCTCAAATATAGTAGGATATTGAGAGACTCAATTTAATTCAATGTTTCTAATTTCACAAAATACTGAACTCATTTCAATAGAATTAATATTGTAGTTAGATTATTTCATATCATAATAACTTTCTATTTAGATGGGAATTTCATATGTTTTTACAAAAATAGTTTAAAAATAAAAATAATAATTTTAAAAAAGATTATATTAAGGGGTGTCTAAATGTATTATTTCCTCCATTTATATAAAGATCTCAAGGAATTGATTTTACAATTTTGAGTTTAAAAATATACTTCATCATTCATATACACCATTAATTAGAGAATAATATAACATTAAAAAATTATTTTATGAGTTCTAATATAATAGAATTTTTCATGTTAAATTAATAAAAACACAAAAGTGGGGGGGGGGGGGTTAGTGTCCTTTCAAAAATATTTACTAAAATTATCATAATCCCACATTCTGATTTTTAATGGTGCATATAATCTAATTAATTAAACCAATTATGTTTAATAAATGTAAAAAAAATATAACCAAACATTCTTTATTATAGTCTGGGGAATAACGAAACCATAATCAACTCCACTAATAAACTCTTAGAGGTAGTGATGATTTTCACTAAACATGTCCTATTATTCAGAGACCACAATTATATATTGTAATTATTTTTCACATTATAACAATTTTTTATATTTTACATCGAACCTAGAAAACTAATAAATAGTGTGAGAATGTTACCTTCCACTATGAATGTGTACTATAAACTGAAAACGTAATTAAATAGATAATATTTTTATTGATGAAATTTAAATTTGTAGTAGTTACAGTATAAACTAACTCAATTATTTCATCATAGATAAGTATAAGAGCATAATTTTGTTTCTAAAATATTCATATTTTAATATTCATATTGATAAAATATTCTAATAACATATAAAATTAGAAATAAAACCTATTTAGAGAAGTATATAGAATAATAAAAATATATTAATCATGTGTTCCTCTAATTTTTAGATTATAAATTTTCATATTTGAACATTATCAAAAATATTGGAAAAAGATACAACTACATAAATTCAAAAAAACATAATTAATAAAAACTTGTATGTCTATAAATTTTGGAAATTCATATAGCTATTATGAGTCATTACTAGAAGATGTTACTCAACATATTTAATTGAATTCATTATTTTCTCCATCTAAAAATATCTTGAAATGTGTCTTGATAAAAAATGATTAATAAAATCACATTTCATTTTTAAAATTTTGATTTTAAATGCATATAAATTTCCATGACATCTCTTACAAATATAAATGATTTGATCTATTGAATAAGTATCTTTGATTCCGAAATTAAAAATATTTACATTGATATATCATTTGATTAAACCATTATAGAAATTTTTGTGAATAGTAAATTTATGAAATATTTGGTTGGATAAGTAAAACCTAGGGTTTCACTATGTAAGGAGAATCGTAAAATTGTTGGTTTACCACATAATGTTGAATCATAATATTGGGATGATGAGCCATATATTTAATACAAAAAATTATTGTATAGAACAAAATCACTTTTCAAAAATATGATGTGTATCCCAAACATATGGATCCATAAGTAGTGATCCTTAAAATATTTAGGTTCTTATTCATAAAATTCACATCAAATAGTGTGTTATTTACCATTAATGAATAATTTATTAAAGTGGCCAAAATACCTAATACAAATTTAGCATTACTTGAATTAAAACTAATATCCATAAAGAACATAACAAATATTCCAAAAAATATTATCATGAAATATAATTAAATTCCCGTATTTAGTAATATTTTTTTGTTATTTTTGATCATCCTAATCAATTTTAAAAACTAAAAATTTTCTATAAACTTATGATAAACAATATATAGAGTTTATTGTTATGAAATTTTATTTCTATGATTATACCTTTCAAAGATGGTTGTGATATTAGAAAATAAGGGAATGTTGAGAATTAATTATTATATCCAATTTTAATTTATTGATAATATCATGATAGCTCCATATCAACCATTTTTTCTGCAGAATCTATCTCATGATCATGATGTGTAATATGTATCACTTTTATAGATGTAAATACTTGAAAAATCATATATACTACACTCCAAGGATATACATATGGTTCATAATGTTTCAATTTTGGATTAACATTTATATATTATGGATCAATTAAATAATGTGATATGTAACATGACCACACAACTAGAAAATGTTTTTGGAAAAAACAATAAATTTTAGGATTCTACCTTGGCTATTTAGGATGGGATGAAGAAAATGATCCATAAATTTTTTATGTTATAGTAACTAAATTTGTAGGGGAAATATTATGGGGGTTGAATATAACACCATGAAATTTTGTAAGACATATTTCTCTTTTAAAAATGAAAAATTTTCAATATCATTTATTATATTTTACCAATATATAGAAAATACCCTGTTCAAATATTGAAATATTTTTTAATAAATCTAAAAACTATTGCTTACTCACTATGTTATATGTTATGAATTGGACTAATCAAATTATGAAATATATGAATAATATATTTCCTTATAATAAATGTATTGATTTATTAAATATAAAATGAGTACTTATTTTGAAGGTTTCAGAAAAAAAAATCATAATAATATATCTATTTTAAATGATATTGAATTTTATGACAAATAATGTATAATTATCCATAAATACAACTTATTTTGTAGACATTTATTTTAAATAAATTATATATAAATACAAAATTATTAATACTTTAATTATAAATAATGAAATAATCATTTAGAGGTAAAAACATTATATCTCATATGTTTTTTAATCTAGACACTATATTTCTATTTTAATACACTAAATTAATAATCAATGACTGATATTTTTTACTTATAGAATTTTTATTAAATGAAGACATTAACAATAATCTAAATTTGATTACTAGGTACCTAAATAATTATTTAATTCTAAAAATATAAAATTTTCTTAAATTTTTTTTGTCACGTTTTATGGGATTATTTTTATATTATCCTATATTAATTAATTGAATTAAATTTGATAAAATATTTTCTCTATTAAAAATATGGTAGGGATTTTTTTAAAATATCATACTTTTATTAAAAGGCATAATGAAAATATATATATATATATATATATATCCATCACTTTATTGACAGTTAAAGGGGGTTTATAGATTTTAAATTAAAGAAATATGTGTCAAATTAACATTTAAACATGTCTAAATTATATTCAATCATAGTATTTAGATCCTTAATGTCTTCAATATTTGATATTAATTATATTTTCCTCCATATAAAAGTAAATGAGATGTTAATTGATTTTAATGATTATAATAATTATTAATGTCCCACTCTGAACACTTAAAAAAGAGAACTTCTTGTCTTTTATTATACAATCCTTTATTAGAAAACTATCCAAAAATCTATCTAGATATCATATCTAAATCAATAATCATATTATAGACGTGTGGTTGTTTTTAAATATCATAAAAAGTTTCCTTAAGATGATATAAAAATGTTGTTTCACAGTGAAGAGGTAATAATATTCACCAAATACAGTGAATTTTATTACATCTTATGCATCCTCCAAAAATTATACAAACCATATAACATTAAGAAATTAGAGTCGTGAAAATTAAATAATGTTATTATTTTAATTCTAAATTTCCTTTTTTATTTTTTATATCTAATTGAAAATTAATACATAATTTATGTGGGCATATTCACTACAATCTCCATGAAGTGATGTATGTTATTTTTCATCAACATCAATTTGGAATGGTTTTATTGATGACTCAAATAGAAATGTATGACTATTATATCATATCATAGACTATTGAAATAAAATATATTATCTACATTCTTACCCTCACATTAGTTTGGGAAATCAAACATTTCTCATGAATACATGTGGACTATCACCTCTAAGAAGTGATGTGATTCATTTTCCTGCTGAATTTTAAATTGATGTTAATTTTGAAAGATTAAATAAATATAAATGATATTAATGGTATAATTATGATCCTTTAATGGTGAATTACTATTCATATCGATGATACTACATTTATAAAAATGTTGATACTATTGGAGTAGGTGTTCTAAATCAAATTTAGTATACATTTATATGATTGTATATTTAATCTTCATAGAATATTTTTATTCATTCATATTATTAATTTATATAAATTTCATTAATTAATTATTGGATATACATTTCTTATTGAACATTAGATGATAATATTCGTCCCCAATGTGATGATAACCTTGAAATGTAATGATTATATTTTTAAATATTATTCTATGATCATAAAAAAAATATAATGGGAAAATTGTATATTGAATATCATGGGTGAGGAATCTTAATATCATTATATATTACTTCAATAATCTCCCATTCAGAAATATCCAAATGAGGAGATTATGATAAATAACCCACCAATTGTATTTTTACATGTTTTTGTGTTATTGTATATTCCTAATTTCAATAATCTCAAATTGTACCTAAACATTATTATTACCATTATTTATTATAATGAAACTTATAAATTTACAATTTTTTATAAACCATGAGGAATTATGATCCCATGGATGTGCAACAGAATGGGTGAATCATGAATGATATGTTATTATTAAAAGTTTTAATGAATTATTTCTCACTTATATATTTATGGATGATGATATCGTATATCTTTTATGTGAATGGTAGTATGATAATAAATATAATGTTGATGCTGTATTGAATAGATAATTTTAGATAATAAGTTAAATAATTTTTATGAAAATATATTTACAAAATAGGAGTGAATAATTCATTATGAGATATCATGCAAAAGAAATTATACTACATAATGAGTGTTCATCTATGGTTATTATTTTTGTGACATATCATCTTCCTCTATGGATTCCATAACCCATTAATAGTTAATAATCCTTATAAGTAATCAATATCAAAAAATTTAAATAAGAAATATGACTATAGGTTAAAAAAATTATATTTCCATTGAATTTAAATAAATATAATTAATTAAATACTTAGATTTTAATACCACATAAATATAACATATATTTATTCTTATTATATTATTTGATCCCTATTATTAAATACTCATATATTCATAACATAATTGAATAATTATGTGTATATATATTATTTATTTATATCATTTCATTCCCTATTAACTAAAATATTACTTAATCATAAATAAATAATTTATTTAAAAAATTAATATTTATTTAATAATTATTCTGTAGTCCATGAGAAGAGTGTTTATTTATATATTAAATTGGTAATATATTGTGAAATATTTAATCGTGATGTAAACAAATGTTTCATCCCAATACCTCAATTCATGTATTTCCATAACATTACATTGATTTGACATTTCAAGAAGTATGTATGTATGAATTAATGGAGTCTGAGTATGTATGTGAAAAATTATTTCAAGTGTGTCAAAATGTTGATGGTTGTTTTCTATAGATGTATGTATGTGCTACTTCCTAAAATATATATTTACACCATAAAGTTCTAGAATATGCTTCATTTTCATCATCATGCACAAGTTGTTGAAACACTTCAACTTATAAAACATATAATTCCAAAATATTTTTTATACCATAGAACCCATACATATGACATAAAATTGTCTCATGCAATAATTTTACCCTGAAAATATTTTTTTTTCACGACCCATCCCCCAGGGCCCGTGTCGTAACTACCCCAAGCCCACCTTCCATAGGCCAGGGGATGGCGACTAGCAACAAAGGCGTAAATCTCTATAACTGGGAAGGCATTTCCTTTATAAAATGAAAACTCACACAACCGGAGATCAAGCGGAAGAAAACACTAAGTAAGAAGTATAACAAAAGTGCTGAAAGTAGAAAGGGGCCAAAAATACAAGCCCAACAGAAAGGTACAGCTACAACTGAAAGAAAAGTACAACTAAAAAGACAATAACTGAAAGGTGAAGCAGCTCCTTGATCGTCCTCTAGGTTCTTAACTGAGGGGTAGGTACAGATGTCCTCTTCAGCACCCCATGTCCATCTGACTCCCCCGGGTACCTACTCGTTGTGAGATCCACCTTCGGGTACCATCCAGCTCTACAAGCCTCAACCACGATCAGTGATGTCCGTCGTCTGCAACCAACACAACGAGGTGCGGGTGTAGCCCGTGCAGGGGTGAGTATAATGATACTCAGTAGGGACCCCAAGACCCCCAAACTCTCAATAAAATCCATCAAGGATAAAACACAAAGATAGATCACAATAGATAACCTTTACTTAGGTATATGCCATACATATACCAAAGTTATCAAGTAACTCATCTCAATCATGAGGAAAACACAAAGTTCATTGACTCAGCTCAAACCAGGATTTTCATTAATGATATCGAAGCCACAACTACTGAAGATCCCCTCCTCTGTAAAGTACAGTGATCCTTTCATGACTCCGAGGCGCTGCTCACTAACCTTAGACTGCTAAGGTACTCCTCCTATCGAGTACCGCGGGTCTGCCCTCCAACATAGTTGTGCTCCCCGCCATGGGTCTGCCACCCCAACACAGTTGTGCTCACCCTAATAGCCTACAGAGGTACTCCTTCTATCGAGTACCGTAGGTCTTCCACCCAAACACAGTAGTTCTCCCCTCCATGGGTCTGTCACACCAACACTATAGTGCTCTCCACTGGGCTATACAAGTGACTCCGACTCGAATCGGACAAGCAGGCATCAGGTCTTCGCCAGCTAAAAGGTCTTTGTACTCCATACGCTCGTCTCTAGAAGGGTCCACTCCATGAGCTACTGGTTGATACTTCCAAGTTTCATGTAATCTCATGTGGAAGTATCTCAAAGGACCACCTCGTCATAGAGGTCTCAATGCAATAGACGGCGCGTCAATCGGACGCCCGGTCTGTGAGTTATTAGCATTTTCGTTCCAGGGGCCTGGTTGGATTTTGGGTACAATCCAACCCAGCCATATCCAACTACGTCCAAACCTCAGTTGAAGTATTCCAAAATAACTATCTCATCAAGGGGAATCCAACAAAGTCTAAGGCACATCAATCGGACGTCTGGAGCACAAGTTATAAGTGTTTCCGCTCTGAGGGCCCGGTTGGTTTCAGGTTCGAACCAACCCGACCGTACTTCAAATGACACCGGTTAACCAAACTGGTCACACCATTGTGATCCATACTAAAAAACAAACGATATGGACTACCCATTGGTCTAAAACGGATAGCCGGTGAAGAAGTTTCACTTCACCGCAACACGCGCGAACCGGGACTCATGGGGCCCGCACCTCGACCTCAACTTAAATATCCAAAATTGGACTTGAAACATCCGTCTTAATTCCAGGGTCTCAACGTCACAGATGGTTCGTCATTCCAACACTGTATGAGAGATATATGTCAGATTTAAGATCCCGTAATAATAATAATATTATTATTATACGGTGTTTCGTTGACCCGAGACACGAACCAGAATTTAGTATCAAACATTATACTTGAATCGACCGTCTTAAAGACAGGGTCATGTCGCCGCTGACGGAAAGACAATCGGACATCGCACACATGAGCTATAGCAGGTCGGAGATTTAATTATAATATTAAATCTATTATTTTCCGAGCGCTTCGGGTACCTGATCCAAAAACCCAAAAAAGAAATCCAATATTGGACTCGGAATGTTCGTCTCGTAATCTGGGTTGCACTACTGTAGAAGAGTCATGAAACTGAGGTCGCACGAAGGAGTTGTGGACAAAAAAGGGTTTTATCAACAAAATTAATAATATTATTATTATATTATTATTATTAATTGTTTATTTATTTATACTTCAAATCTCCAAACTCATTTCACGCACCACCAACATTGGTGCCTCCTTGACCCCATGTGGGACGCCCCAAACCTCCATGCCTTTATCATTTTTTTTCATTTCATTTATTATTTAATCTCTTTGAAATCTCTCTCTCCAATCCCATGTTTTTCTCCTCCCAAAATTTAATGTTTCATTATCCTCTAATTTTAGTGTCGTCCTCACGATATAAGCCTTATCATCCCTCGGCCCTTCCACCATGCGACGTCCCGCCACCCACTAAATGTCCTGCCGCTTCCACCTCCGACTAGAATCATTGCGCGCCTCCAGGGTGTCACAACGCCGCGCCTCAGGCCAGCCGCTCGACCGCTGTTGTACGTCGCAACAGCTACCTCATCTAGACTCGCGCCACAGGATCCTTCCGCCCGCCATACAGGCTTTGATTTAAATCGTAAAAAATAGATGAAGGTGGATTTGTAGTCCTTGGGTCGATACGTTCGCGTCTGTATGTCGCGCTCAAAGAAACATTTATTTTCCAGCGCACTAAATTATTTTGCGATGAAGAACACGCGAATAATTTGTGGTCCATGAATAAGAAAGGATCTCGTTTTAAGTGTGGATCGATAGCCGTGTTAGTTTGATAAATGTTTTTGAGAATCAAGAACTTTAGGGATTTGTAATTAAATATTTATCATGCTTCAAGAATATCAAATTCAAGATAAACAAGAAGAAAATTAATTCAATTAATTGATTATCGGTCCATGAATTAATTTATTTAATTCGCATTCATCTTGAGAAATTTAAACCGAGGTAAGGAATCCACAAAGGTAAATCCTACAAATAAACGCTCAAGCTCGAGGGTATAAACCACATAAATGAGTAATATACAATATTCCCCTACCTTGCAAAGACGTCGCACGTCGTCGATCCACGGAAGACGAACATCGCAGTAGATGGCATCGAGAAGAACGACATTGTAGAGAAGAGAAAGAAAGGTATGTCGTCATTCTTTGTGGAACCAGCGTCGTGTAGAAGAGGGTGTTGTTCTTCATTGGAGGTGTTCTTCATCGAATAAAATAAGACTTTCTTTATCTACATCTCCAGAGCTTTCCCAGGCTTTCTCGAACACACAATTGCCCAACTAAAATAATATCTCTTCCTATTATTTTATTCTCACAACAATTGATTTAAGAATCAAACACTATATTAATTAATTGGAGAATCCCCTTAATTAATTATAATGTGTTGGCAATTTAATTGGGAGGAAGGTGGAGAGTTTAACACACTTAAAAAAAGAATGGTTGTCACAATCAATGCAAGGGATTTTAAGGGGGGTTTCAAGGGAGCTGAAAGGTTGGGGCTCGTGTGGGCCCCACCTTACCAATATCCACACATGGGAAGTTATGTGGGGGTGGGTCCCACCATTAACTTCTCCATGTAGGATTTAACCACCATGGTGTATAAAATTGTTCTAAACAATTTTATTTAACTTTTTAACTAATCCCCAAATTTTAACTTTCAAGCTACATAAAACACAACTGCGGTAAAGGTCTCCTTAAGAAATTATCGGTGCTTCGAGTTCATCGGTGCCATCAGAATTCAATTCCGAGAACCAGTTCAAAAGATAAAAAATCCTACTCATTTGTTCACTAAACGTACCCGAGCTAAACTTCGGAAATTGATTCTGGGCACACCGGGCCTCAGAATTAAGTGTTGTCAGAAGTCACAGACTCATAAAATTCCAATGAAATTAAGAAAAAAAATTCCTTGAAATTTCCGGGTTTTACATTACTCTCACCTCAGGGCTTTACATCCACGTAAAGTTTCAACACACATAAGGAAAACAAAAGAGGGTATTGAGCATGCATTTGGGCCTCTCACTCCCATGTGATCTCTTGAAGGTTCACGTACTGTCAGTGAAAGTGCACTAGAGGAAACGACCATCCACATAGGACCTGCTCCTATCGATCATCAATCTCTACTGGATCCTCTCTGAATGTCACCTTGTCATCGATATCTATCTCTATGTGGTTGATGATGTGGGATGGTTCATGCACGTATCTTCTCAAATGAGATATGTGGAAGATGTCGTGCATCCGGTGTAACAGTGGTGGAAAGCCCAAGCAGTAAGCCACCTCGCCTACCCTACTAAGGACCTGGAATGGTCCGTTGAACCTTGGAGATAACTTTCTGCCTCGACCACATATCCATAGACCTCATAGAGGTGAGACCTGTATAAAGACGTGGTCGCCATCCTCAAACACTAGAGGCCTCTATTTACTGTTTGGAACTCAAAACTCAAAACACCTGTTACCATAAGCATAAGGTTGGCCGACTCAAGAGTGATCAGCTGCATCCTCCTATGCATGAGTTTATCTTGTGCTATATGGGTTTCCCTTTTCGTTGACTAAGGGAAAACCCTACTCCAATGTTGTAGATTAACCACAACCTTGTTGCCAAATAGAGTCAATATGAGTATGAACTTTGAATCCAATCTATTCCCAGACCAATGTCTTATGGCCTCGACACTGCCACCAATTGGTTACAACCGAAACTCTCACCTCAAGGGTTAGATCACACCGTCGGCATAAGTGTGATTATCGAGTCTCCTCCCAAATAAATCTCAAGATGTGAGGGTCAAGTCAACAGTTTTAATCAGAAACTCTAGGTATGGGACAAGATTCATGGAAGGATGGAATGATTGGTACATATGTCTATTGATATGGCAGTTAGTAGTAGACAGAGACCGTACCTCAAATCATCTCTTGAGCCTTTCGGTCGCACTCCTTGACTGCATACTGCTACTCTCTTCCCCTACCCTCCACCTCCCTGAGCCTAGCGAGGACTACAAAGGTGGGCGTTTGTAACATGTCGAAATGTTCACCACCTCATGCTGCTCTCCTAACTCTGCTTCCACATCTTCTACTCTGCAGATTCATCTGTCCTTAACACTTCTTCGCTCTGAGGTCCGAGCTCTAAAGCACAGATCGTATTGTAGTAATCAAGTACCAAGAACGATCAATGTGCCTTGATGACTACTCAGCTACCGACATGTCATCCGATCGAAGATTTATAAGCTCTAGAAAACTCTCAGCCACCTCCTCAAGCCAGTCCTCAGCCACCTGTGAGTAGGGTATCTACGGAACCATAGGGGTATCTGATGCTGAAACACGTGTAAGACACTAAGCCTACATGTGTCATCTACCAGTACTTCCTGTTGTAACTGGTATCCAAAAGGTAGTGATATAGCTGGCACACTACCCGAAGGTACTAACTCAGGCATCGGTCCACGTATCGAAGCCTCATCACTATCGGACCAACCTCATGGTCACTCACTAGAAAAACACCAGTAGATAAGATCAACATATGCTCTACCAGTGTCTAAAATAGGTTTACAACTCCAGCAATCACCTCCAGCCAATCCACTACTGCCTAGGAATCTTCCTCGCCTCATATTCTCAGAGGCCTCTACTGATGGAACTCGTGCAACGCGCTCTATCAGCGTGCATTGTCTGCTAGTACGGATGGTGTAATCTGCTACCCAACGGGTGGTGGTGCTACAGGTACACCACCTGAAGGTTCCAACATATCAAGAGGGTCCTACACTGGAGCCTCGTTGCTCGGTGAACCATCATCGGGTACTCTCTCGAAACTCCAAATGACTGTCTGCGTGGAGACATCCTGAACAGATGTGACACGGTCAGAAGACTATACCTGGTGAGATGAC
Source organism: Viscum album (assembly GCA_963277665.1). Taxonomy (NCBI): domain Eukaryota; kingdom Viridiplantae; phylum Streptophyta; class Magnoliopsida; order Santalales; family Viscaceae; genus Viscum; species Viscum album. The sequence continues at coordinate 37,469,511 of OY728152.1, forward strand.
TTGGTTGGAGCTGACTTTAAGAAAACTTTTGGAAACACATACGCAATCAGTGTTTTCGTGCATTGAGTTGGAAATTAGTAGTCAGGGTTCTGGTGTATGGATACGTCGGCCGCCACACCAACACGGGACTCCCTGAATTGAAACCACACTCAGTACCCTTAACACTATTGCTTCACAGAACGGAAAATATTAGATTCCTAAGTTCTACGGTAGAACTGACTCCTCTGATACCAATTTTTCACGACCCGTCCCCCGTGGGCTGTGTCGTAACTACCCCAAGCCCGCCATCCATAGGCCAGGGGCTGGAGACTAGCACCAAAGGTGTAAATCCCCATATCAGGGAAGGAATTGCCTTTATAAAATGAAAACTCACACAACCAGAGATCAAGCAGAAGAAAACACTAAGTAGTAGTATAACAAAAGTGCTGAAAGTACAAAGGGGCCCGAAATACAGGCCCTACAGAAAGGTATAGCTACAACTGAAATAAAAGTACAACTGAAAAGACAAAAACTGAAAGGTGAAGTAGCTCTAGGATCATTCTCTAGGTTCCTAACTGAGGGGTAGGTACAGATGACCTCCTCAGTACCCCACGTCCATTTGTCTCCCCCAGGTATTGACTCATCGTGAGATCCACCTCCGGGTACCGTCCAGCTCTACAAGCCTCAACCACGATCAGTGATGTTCGTCATCTGCAACCAACACAATGAGGTGCGGGCATAGCCCCTACAGGGGTGAGTATATAGATACTCAGTAGGGACCCGGAGACCCTCAAAATCTCACTAAAATCAAGCAAGGATAAACCACAATGAAAGATCACAACAGATAACCTTTACTTAAGTATATACCCATACATATTCCTAAGTTATCAAGTATCCCATCTCAATCATGAGGAAAACACAAAGGTCATTGACTTAGCTCAAACCAGGATTTTCATTAATGATATCAAAACCACAACTGTTGAAGAGATCCTCCTCTATCAAGTACAGTAATCCATTTGCGACTCTGAGGTGCTGGTCACTATCCTTAGACTGCTGAGGTACTCCTCCTGTCGAGTATCGCGTGTCTACCCCCCCCCCCCCCCAAGACTTTCCATTGTACAAGAAACTATATGCCATTGACAATGTTTCTTCACTATCACAACTGGTAGAGATAGGAGTCACCAGATTAGGCCACAATATAATATCCAATAATAGATTCCTAATCCATTCAGCTTCTTTTCCACATGCCGCTAGGGGGATAAACTCTGACTCCATGTTTGAATGTAAAATACATGTTTAATACACGATTATGTGAGACAATTGTTACAAGATGGTACCATAATAATTTTTTATGTGATATCGTGTAAAAACCTTGCAGATCTGTTTACAAAATCTCTAACGATAGAGTTTATTCGTTTAACTAATAAAGAGATGGGGTTAAAAGCACATTGAATAAATCATTTCATTAATGGAAACCCGACACTTTCTTTAGGTAGATCCTAATAAAAGTGTTTAATGAGTAAAAACAAGTTATGAAGGTGGAGAATCCCAACTAAAATAATGTCTCTTCCTATTATTTTATTCTCAAAACAATTGATTTAAGAATCAAACACTATAATTAATTAATGGGTGAATCCCCTTAATTAATTATAATGTGTTGGAAATTTAATTGGGAGGAATGTGTAGAGTCTAACATGATTAAAAAATAATGATTGTCACAATAAATGCAAGGGAGTTTAAGGGGGGTTTCAAGGGAGATGAAACGTTGGGGCTCGTTTGGGCCCCACCTTACAAATATCCACACATGGGAAGTAATGTGGGGGTGGGTCCCACCATTAACTTCCCCATGTAGGATTTAACCACCATGGTGTATAAAATTGTTCTAAACAATTTTATTTACCTTTTTAACTAATCCCCAAATTTTAACATTCAACTCACATAAAATGCAACTGCAGTAAAGGTCCCCTTAAGAAATTACCGGCGAAGCGAGTTCATCGGTGTCCTCAGAATTCAATTCCAAGCACCGGTTCAAAAGATAGAAAAACCCGCTCGTTAGTTCACTAAACGTACTCGAGAAAAACTTCGAAAATTTATTTCGGGCACACCAGGACTCAGAATCAAGTGTCATCAGTAGCCACAGACTCGTAAAATTCCAAAGAAATTAAGAAAAAAATTCCCTTCAAATTTCTGGATCTTTACATTTTTGGAGGAAACATTTTGTGGGAAAATAATGGTGTACACATTATATTAACAACATAAATACACTATGTCTAGTGGTCCTTTTTTGATACTCAAGTAACACAACTCCATTTTTTGTGTTATGGTTACCATGTACCACAAGGTCACTCTTATTATATTTATAGTGATTATTTCACAAGAAATTGATTTATATAGTGAAGTTTATTACTAGTGAGGGGGGTTATCTTCCTTCATGTATGTGATATCTCCCTATCTATTTTTAACTTTTTGGATATTATTTTTTCAATAGCATGGGGTGTTTTTTTAAGGTCCACTAAATAAATTTATATATTAACAAATTGTATATGTTCTCTATCATTGATTTTATTTCATTTCGGGATCTTATTTATTCCTATATCAATTTTTTATGGGAACAAACATCACCACTTTTTTAGGTTGGTGTGTCAATATATGTTTGACTAATAATTAGATAGGCATATTTTTTTATTAATAAATTTATGTTGTTCATTCATACTGAATCTATTGAAATTTAACATCTTTGTGATAAAAGATACTCATTTTTAGGGGGTTTGAATAAAAACTTATTTCATAGACAAAGCATTGGATTAATCCATTAAAAATTGTTTTTGTTTATGAAATTGAATTTGACAGTGATATATCAAGGTGTATCCTTGGGTACATTATAAATATTCATGTCTCTAATCATGATTTTAAATCCAGGAACGTTTTAATGTGACTTTAGTCGATCTCATTCTAAGAGAGGTAATATTATATTGATATATCATCACACTATATATATAATTTCCTTTCACTTTTTATCATATTTTCGTTCCCATAGGGTGTGCTTTTATATTTATGGTTTTTTTAAATCATGATTGAATTTTCAAAGCTACTTGTTGAATTTATTTCTTGTTTTGTATACATGGTTGGTTTTTTATATACATAAATGTTTCCATTCATACATGACATATTTTTTTGGTGAATATGGAATCCTTTTTTAGAAGATATTTATATGTATTAAAAATATTATACATTTTGATTATTATTTGTAAACTGGATTTTTTAAAAATCGTAGCACTAATTCATTCATGATATTAGAACATATATATATATATATTATTTTGGGGTATCATACAAGTCTTTGTTCTCAAATAAGAAGTTTTAATTTATAATGTTGACAAAGATGTTATAGAGGGTTTTGTTAAAGGGAATGGAATCCTATAACAAAAATAATTCCTTTTTTATCATTATCTATATATCATAAGGGGTTTTAGTGATCGATAGTCACATTAAGACTTATTTTGAATTATTTTGTTTTATTTTTCAATTTTGGACTATTGGTATTGACTTTTTATGTTTCATGGATATGTTATCATGAATACTTTTTGTACCTTGTTCATTTACATCATTTAGGTTTTCAATGACACATGTGGGTTCCTATGTGTTATACTTCTACATATGGAAGACCCTATTAGGAAACATTAATATATAATATGGGTTGGATAAAATAAAAATTGGGATAAAAAAGAATTCCAAACCATAACTGTGGTGACACTACTTGCGGATAGTTTAATGTCATGTGTAGATAGGAGTTATAACTATAGGTTTTATAATATTATGCGTGGAATTGGGACCTAGATAGCTCACTTAATTTCTTGAATCTGAGTTATAATGAATGTTGTGGGATGTTTCCATGCTTTATTGATGGTGGTTGAGGTTTTATGAATAAACTAGATATAGCAGATTTTTTAAACACACGTGTTCCTTTTATTATAGTGTTTTTCAAAATAATAGATATTATCATGTTTTATTAAATATTTCAATATGAATAACATCAGTAATCATCCCATGTATCTTCTCACTCAAGTAAAAAACAATGAAAATTATTTTATCAAAGGATTATCTATGTTTTTATGTTGATTAAAATGTAATGTTGGAAAAATAACTCCCCAAATACCTCCAATTCTAAATCATCTTAAAATTTCCAATCAATGAATTGTAGGAGCAATGGGATTTATATGGGAGAAGAAAATTTTTTTTTGTTTTGTGGAATGTAGGGAATGTGTAGGATAAATATCCCATAGAAATTAAATATAAGTGTATTTTTCAGATGTAAATGTTATGAAGTGACATTCACTTAGTTTTAAAAATTAGTGACTGGATATATCATGTTGCTCACGTGTAGTTATTAAAATAGAAAAAAAATGTTTCTTACGATGATTTTCATATATTGATTTGTATAATGGATTAGAAAATAGATAAATAATTGTAACTTTCTCTATTATAGAATACTACATATTATTTATAAGTATATTGATGGTTTTTTTAAAATTCTATTATGTTTCTTCATATACCAAAAAATATTATTTATGCATCTAAAACTAAAGTAAATTTATTTTTTTTTAATTGGGAAATATGATTTAATTATTTTAGGTGGAAAAAAATATTTTACGGAATATTTATATAATATTAACAACATTTTGGATTGTAGAACTATGTAATGTAAATTGATAATGATAATAGTTTAGATATTTCAAACCACACCCAATTATAAAATCACCATATAGTTCAAGTATTCTAAAATAACTAACCATATTACACCATGAGGGATATTTTGATTAATTTTCAAAAAACCAATTATTTTATGTCATAGAAGATTACATGGAATATTTATTAAATTATTAATTATTTTAAATAGAAAAAATATGTGGATTTTCTGATTGTAAGTTTTTAGTGATGTGTGTGGACCATTGCATGATGAGTCACATGTGGGACCACAAAATCAATACTATTACTATGGAATGTTGTAGATAGGTATAAATAAATATAGGTAATGAGATATAAGTATGACACCATTGGTAGATACATGGATTAATACAATTAATTTTAAATCTATCATGGTATAAATACTAATAAGAACCTCATATAATTAGGAGGGAAATAAAATAATAAAGAAATAATTGATTATTTATGGGAGTTTAAGAATATATCAAAATTTACCCAACCTTATACAAAATGATGAGGAATGTTAGACATCCATTTTCTTTATAAAGATATTATATATAAATAATATAACACATTTTAAATTGATCACTATCTAATGTGGGAAAAATTATTCCATAAGACATTTATTATATAGAATAACATTAGTTTAAAAAAATTGGTTGTTGGGTTTTTTATTCCTTTTACATAGATTAAATTGCAAAAAAAATCACCATGAGTAACATAGAATATAATAATAGGATTCCATTTTTAATCATGGGTGTATTACTGATATGCCCACTTATACAAGATTTAGGAGGTTAATTAAAACCCCACATTTTATATGAGTGATCATATATAAAAATGAAGCATTGTGAGAATCATATAATTCCATAAGTCAAAACACAATATTACCAAGTTATTGAACATGAATATATTCATCAAAGTCACATAGAAAGGGATTTATTGGATGAAAAATTGTTTCAGATGGTTATGAAAAATGTTTTAAACCCATTATCACACAATATTCTCATCAAAATGGATATGAATATTTATTAGTTAATAGTAATTTTATTCCATAAATTGAAATAATATTGGTCATTCAATCACTACATTACATGAATTCATTAATTCTGTAATTTTTTCTTTGTATATAACTACAACATGTAAATTTGAAACCATCTAATGTAGAAAAAACTATTCTCTAAAAATGGGCATAGAAGATGAAAGTATACATGGATGGTAAATTCATTACATATATTTCATGAATTATTGATAAGGGATTCAAACTATATAAAGGTATGCAATATGATTAATAAATGTCATCGGGTTTTCTTCCAAAATCATTAAAAATTATAATTTCTAGAGTATATTACTGTAGAGATGTAATTTTGAAGATAAATTTAAAAATTGCATTCTCTAATGGTAAAATATAGGAATAATTATATCTAATAGAAACTGGTTGTTTTATAAATCTGATTTACTCAAACAATGTATAAATATTCCAAAGATCAATTGATGGATTAAAATAACTATCATGTTAATCGTAAAATTGATTTAGGGATGGCATAATGAAATTTGGGTACATAACGAAACAAATATCAATCTTATATGTATGAGAAATTTAGTGGAAGTTTAGTTACTTCCCAAATAGTTTATTTAATTAAATAATACATATTGGAAGAAAAATAAAAGGCTTAGTTTTTCTCTAAGGCCAATTTAGACACACGGATCTCTATGAATGTCATAGTTGAGAAAAACAAATTTCTCAATCATAATCAATCAAGATAAATTTGAATGGATTCTTATAAAATGGAAAGGTATTTAAATTAATAAAATTTTGATGTAATTTACTACAGAAAAAACCCAATATTTATTTTCTAAATTTGTCACATTGAATTGAACTCTCTATGAAAATGTATTCTAAAACATATGAAGAGAGAGAGAGGATCAAAATTACTTTTTTAAAAGTAAATGATTTGTCTCCTATTGTTTTTTATCCAATGTATGATTATATATGTATCTTAATTATTTTTTGTGGTTGGAATATATCGTTTTGTCCCATGTGAACCTCTTGTTATAGCATGAAAGACTCTTTTAACTAAATGGGACATACTAATGATGTCATATTGGTTTGTGGAGTTAAAGAAGAGAATGAAATTAGAGGATATATATATATTATATATTTGAAAAAAAATGTGAGGATAATATAAAATGGTGATAAGGATATATATTCCCAATCCATGGATTTTTTGTGAGAGGGAAGAGCTCAATGAAATCAATTGTCGTAATTATTCTAATTTTTCCAAGTACATTATAGATTCAGTGGAATTTAATGAAGAACCTTCTATTCACATCCTCATCCAATAGAATGATATGAATACTTGCAATAACAATACTTATAGGCCCTATAGTGATAATACAGATATGGTTTCATATCCTAGTGTTCATAGGTTTAATCCATGGATGATCCACATACATCTGAAATATAAACTCATTTAGGATTATTTATGAAGTGTTGACATCATAGTAAATAGAGTATCCATGAAACAAAATGTATAAAACCCCATTAGTAACACCTAAACTCCATAGACACATTTGCATGTTGTGAGATCTATAAGAATTAATTATGTAATCATTTGACTATAGTATATTTTGAACTGTGTTTGTGTTGGTGTTCTAGTAAGAAATATTTTTAATTTTGATTTCATGTGTAAAAACACCAACTATAGTAATATAGATTAAGTTCCAAATTTATTATATTTTTAGAATATATAAGAAATCACATCACCAAGTATTTGTAATTTTTTATCATTGAAAACTAGATACATAAAATATTTACATATGAAGTTGGATGTAAAATATAATAAAATAGTAAAATTAAATATTTTATATCCTTAAAAACATTTATATATTCCTTATTCAAATCATGGGAAAAGGAAAATATATGGGGATGATCTAAAATATTCAATATTGGTTATTTACAGTTGAAACTACCACTAATTACTAAGTGTTAATCAATTTGACATGGTAGATAATTGAAATTAAATTTAATTTAATCAATAAATTGATATTAAAATACATCAATGGGTAATATAAATCTACTAATATGAATGAAAATAATATATAAATTCACAAAAATTTAATTGTATAATTTTTTTTTCATTATAGCTAACATCATGAAGTCATAATCATTAGGGCCCTGCACCATTATAGTTTAACTTTGGGTAAGTATACAACAAAAAACCTTTTTTGAATTTTTCCTAAATAGTTTTTCTCACTAGGCATGTTGATACATCCTTGGATATATAATTAGGGTCTCCATCATTCACTAAAAAATCCATTGAATTACTAATATATAGACTAATATATTCTACCCAAAAAAATTGATTTATGATCATATATTTCTATTAAGTAGAAGATTCGGAATATCTTGATTTCCATGTAATTAAAAAATCACAATAAAATACCATATATAAAAATTTTATATAGTTTATAATATATTTAAATCCATGATACTAGTAATACATATATTTCAGAGAAATATATTCGCAACTTAATTATTATAATAAGAATGTGAACTTTTCAACTCAATGTTACTGAAAAAAAAAATAAATGTAGAGAAAAAGTAACCATCAATTCAACAGAAATAACGAATTCATATTAAATTCAAGTTTTTTGGAAAATAAATAAAAAATTTCGATACAATAAAACATGATATGATTATATAATTTTAATATAAAACCTATTAAAAAAGGTTTATGAATATAAATATCTTAAAATAGTGAGCCGAGAATGTTTGGTAATGCCATGTACACCAAAAAGACACATTTATTTTAACTTCTTGTAATGAAATTCAAAATTTGACTTTTCAAAAAATATTATAATCATTCTATTCAAACACTAAAAAATGTAACATTTAACATAAAATGTATTTAATAAATTATTTTAATAATAACAATTGACATTAAAAAAATTTAAACTTATAGACATGGAAAAAAATAATCCCAATCAAAATAGAAATCAAATATGTTTTCCTTATTAATGATTCTTTTTTAATCATGATAAAAATATATGATTTTAAATAAAAAAAATTAAATTATGGAAATATCAGCAAGTTATAAAGATATAAATGCTTTTAGATGGATTCATTATATGATTCATTAAATAAATATTTTTTTCAATCAAAAAAATGATATTATAATGTAAATTCATAAATTTATTGTAAAATATAAAATGTATCCTTTGAAAGTTTGTCTTATATTGAATCATTAATAATTATTAATTAGTTTTTATTATTTTTAAATACATCAATATGGAATTATATACACCATATAAAAATAATTTGGTTCATAATACAAAATATGTACCAATAGAGTGTAAATTAAGGAAAAAAATATATATTCCCTCACACATCCTCATAGTTAAACATTTGATAAATTCATGTATTAGGTTTTTGAGAATTTTATTAAAATTTTAAGAAAAATATTAATATTTATCTTATAATATATGATCCTATTATAAACTTTTATCACTCATTCATTGATAATCATTCAATATTTTCAATTTCTCTAGTGTTAATTATTTTCTATTACATATTTTGTCATGGTTGTTTTGGTTCTATTCAAAAAAAAAATATTTTCATCATATCGAAATATAAAAATATTAAAAGTAATATATTTATTTTTTATATATATTTATTGAATCATTCATCCTTGTTGAATGTGGAAAATTTATTGGATAACTTCATGGATATGGTAAAGTTTATGCATACACTAGAAACACAATCATTTCCTTAATTATTGATTGGGTATAAAAGTGGATGGTGTATTAAATTTAAATAAAATTTATTTTTTTCACAGGGATCATATACATTCTATATTTCCATCATTATATTCATCCTAGTGATCCAGTTATAGGAAAAATTACATCACTTTTTTGTAGATGTTTTCCTTATATATGAGAAATTTTTTATTATCCACGATGATAGAGATGGAAATAATTAAGTATTTTAAAATGAACATAACAAAATATAATAATATGTGATATAATGGTTCTATTATAGATAAATTTTATGAATTATTTTATGTTGTCAATAGAATAGTATTTAATTGTACATTTTCCATTCTACATAAAATTTTATTTATATTGTAAAATTTAAATATTTCGTTCTTTCGATTTTTTCAAAGAATGCTAGAAATAATAATTCATTATATAAAATTATAATTTTTATTACATGATGTATAATAATGTTACCTTTATAATTTTTTATTAAAATAAAATAATCATTTAATTTAAAGGAATCACATGTGATATATCATGTGTATTAAATATGTGGATGAAATTATATTTTCTACATATTTTTCGTTGTATTGAATGTGTTTCATGTAATAGCTTTGAAGATAATCTACCATATTTAATAGTTAATTGTGTTTTTTATCATTAATTATAACCATAAAATTCAATGGTGATATTATTAAATATTAATCTACATTTCTCTAAATATATATGATTTGACATATTTTATATTGACAGTTGTATGTCAGTTCCCTTCTATTGATGATAATTCATCTCTATATTTTTTCACTTAATTAATAAAAAGATAGTACAATAAGAAACATAACTGAAAATATTAATTCTACATGATATTGGGTAATTTGATATTTTTATTTATTCTGGATTCTAAAAATATTTATTCATTAATATTATTACTAATGAATTTTAGGAATTGATTGCTTTGATGTCGTATCATTAAATGTGATGAAATATAATAACTTCATTGTTATGTACATTGACTGTTTCATGAATGATATGTTATTAACAAATATTTCGTTAAAATATTTATCCCTTATATATTTATAACTGATTATGGATAGACTGATTTATTGAAATAAAATCCTCATTTAAATTTTATACCCATCGTGTATCTAAAAGATAATTGAAGAGAGTAAAATAATGTTGTATCATGTATATTGGTGGAGAACATAGATATGATACCTCTTAAATGGGATATCATCTCAAATAGATTAAATTTCATTCTGAGCAATTACATGTGACTAGTTTCATTTTGATGTGTATTCATCCACTATAAGAGTAATTCCTTTTTCTATATAGTAATCCTTTTCTTTTTCTAATCCCTCATAATTACACAAAGGAAGAGGCCTCTAGGGTGACACACAAAGAGTTAGGATTGATGAAAATTAAATATAATTTTTTTAATAGCTATAATAAATATTGTTTTCTCTATTAAGAAGTAATATTTATTTATTATTTAGTAGTTGATCATAGATATCTAGTAGATATTTATTTGAATGCTAATTATTTAATTACGAGAGTATATAGTATTTGTTTAATTTTTTATATTATCAGGGTAATACATTATAATTAATAAATTAAAAAATAATTTATGTTTAAAATTTATTCACCGGACTAGGATTTGATTAGATATTTCTCTTTTTTAAATAATAATATTTGTTTTAAAAATTATTCATGAATCCAATAAATTAAGAGGTTGAAAGGAAAATTGAGTTTTGTGTCCAATTAAAACTATTTATTTACCAGATAATTTATTTATATCTACTAATATTTTGTATTCAATGAATCACAGGTAAAATAATATTATTATTAATTATAAAACATGAGGATTGCTTTGAATTAATTCATAGTTAGGGATTAATGGTCAATTATATAGTATGAAACAAAGATTGTATTTCTATTTATTGATATTTATGCCAATCAAATAATAAATATTATGTTTTTATTATAATTTCTTATTGTGATAACACATATAGTCTCTTTCACTAAATAGCATTAAAAACAATATAAATTTATTCATGGTGGATGGGATTTATTGAGATTAATTGGAGTAATTAATGATTATCAATCAGAAATTATTCTCCTAATGCTTTAATATCACTATTCATAGAATTAAGGACAACGTGTTGATAAATATTAGAGGGAAAATAAGTTGGGTCCTTTCAACACAAAAACAATAAACTTATATACTAAAAAGTATCAACAACATTAATGTTGAAATATTTGACGAATAAGGAAAAATTTCATCTTTTGTTTTAAATTTATTATAAATAAATGTGAAATGATTACAATAATCGGTTTCTAGAAAATATTGTGTTAATAATCATCCGATGAAATATAATTTGATTGGTAATTCACATAATGAAAATTAAAAATGATCCATTTAATCCAAAAAATCCATGTTTTTCATATTCTCAATAGGCATTTTCACTGTATCTAAATCCATTAGAAACATCACTCATGCATATGTGAGTACTTCCTTCTCTGTAGAATGACATAATTGAATTTTCATCAGAATCATATATATATGTTGTTATAAATGTTTATATAATAAATATGTTTCTTATTTATGACATTAATGAGGTTCTATAGATAATAAAACCATGAACTAGGTTCAACAATCAAAAACATCAAACCAAAACAAGCATGGAAAATATACAATCATCCCCCAAAATATTGACATAAGAGAAGAATTTTTAAAAAATGGGTGATTTTTAAATATATGGTTATGATATAATATATTTTTATAAGAAAAATGTTCTAGAAATAATTTTTAATAAATGTATATTTTTTGTGATTTAATATGTATATAGAAATATGGGACACAAGGTAAGGGTGAATGTTTTAATCTCATTTTTAGAGGATTTTATGGGTTTTTCATTTATTTTAACCATATTAATCTCTTTGCTACATCGAATAATCAAGAATGTATTATTTATATTATAAATTAATTTCTTCTTTTTCGGATTGGAATAATTCTCTTCTTTGTACATGTCATTGAAAATTGTTTATGGAATGTTATATATGAACTATCATGATTTAAAAATGTTACTCTTGAGACAATATAAATTATATTATAATTAATTAAAGTAATAATTTTTTATAAAAAATCATATAACACACTATTCACATTATAAATAAGTGTGAAAAAGAATATTCTCTTATAAAATATACTACATGAATAGATATTACCACATTATTGTATAATATTATTCATCAATAATAAATTGAATATTTGAATTTTTTCTATTAATAATATCCAATTTATTATTATTTGTTAAATTTGATCAAAAATAATTCAGAAAATAGAATTTTTCTCTTGTTTCTTATAAAATGCATAATGATATTTTATTAAAGGGATATTTCATGTTTGTGAAAATACTCTTAGGATTTACATAATATGGAAAAAGTTTCATGAGTCTTATAGAAAACTTTTTCTGGTATTATTTTAAAATATTATTGACTATACATTGGAATGATCAGAATTTGGGTTTTTTATGTGAAATTGTGGAATTTTCGATGCACATGGTACCTTGTATTGTTGAAACACAATTAGTGAATACAATTATATTTTCCCTTAGAAACAATACACCCCATTTTATGGGATAGGAAGGGGGAAATAGTTTTATAAAACTAGTGATCACACTCTGAAAACCATGAACACTTGTATTGAGGTGCTATGAATGACTAGTACACCATTTGGGAAACTGTGCACCCACTTATTAGAAACTATACACCGTAGACCGGTAACATTATTTAAAAAGGTTTTATTAATAAAAATGTCATAAATAGTTATAAGTAATTCATATATGGTTGGATATATATAATTATGTTTCTGTAATAGATTTATAATAATCTTAATTTTGTTATACAAGTGGTTTGAAAGTGTAAGAAGCATTTCCATCAAAAAATTAAGGTTTTCATAGTCTCTATATTATTTCTAGGAGGCACAATGAAATTCACCAACTATTTAAATGTTTGGTATATATACTACCAATTTCACGACCCGTAGCCTGGGCCCATTCCGTGACTACCCCATGCCCAGCTTCCATCGGCCAGGGGCTGCAACTAGCACCAAAGGCATAATTCTCTAAAGCTCGGAAGTTTTTTCTATTAGAAACAGTAAACAAACACAAAAAGAGTTCAAGTTGGAAGAAAAACACTATGTAAAACTATGTACAAAAGAGTACTAAAAAGTAAAAGGGTCCAGAAATACAAGCCCAACTATAAGTATAAGGAAACTGAGAGTACAATTACTGGAAAAAGGGAAAACAGCTCATGGATCATATACTGAGAAATCCTACCTGAAGGGTAGGTACAGAATTCCTCCACAGCACTCCATGTATATCCATCTCCTCTGTGTACCGTCATGCCGCGTGGTCCACCTCTAGGTACCGTCCAGTCCTAGTACACTCTACATCGGTCAATGATTTTTGTCGTCTGTATCCAACACAACGAGGTGCAGGCATAGCCCGTGTAGGGTTGAGTATAACAATACTCATCAGGGACCCCGAGACCCTCAAGGTCTCACAAAATACAACAAGGAAAAACCATAAATTATGAAATCAATAAATAACCCCACTTAGGTATATGCCCATACATATACATAAGTTATCAAGTAATCCATCTCAATCATGAGGCAAACACAAAAGTTACTGACTCAACACAACCATGATTTTATTCTAAAGATAGTATCAATCTGAACCCTAGGCTATTGAAGAACCCATCCTCTATCGTGTACAGTTGGCATGCCATGTCACACTGAGGTGCTTCCCACTAAACTTGGACTACTGATCTACTCCTCCTATCAAGTATCGTGGGTCTGCCACGTCACACAGAGGCGCTCCCCACTGGTGGTCTGCCGCGTCACACAAAGGCTCTCCCCCTCATAGCCTGCTGAGGTACTCCTCCTATCGAGTATCATGGGACTGATGCGTCACCAAGGCACTACCCACTGTGGGTCTGCCGCGACATTTAGTTGCTCCCCACTGGGCCAAAAGAGTCACTCCGAGTCAAACGGTCAACACTTGTTAGGTCTCATCCAGGTACTAGGTTCCCTTACAAATGCTCGCTTGTCTCTAGAATATCCGCTCCACAAGCTTCTGGTCGATGCTCTAACTAACACTAAGTACTATGAAGAAGTATCTCAATGGTATTCAACATCATAGGGGTCTCAACGCAACATAGGCTTGCAAATTGGATTCCCGGTCTGTGATTTATTAGCCTTTTAGTCCTGAGGGCCTGGTTGGATTCGTGTATGATCCACCCTGACCATATCTCAACATTACCCCAAACACCAGTGGGGTATACTCAAAGGGACCGTCGCACTCCAAGAAAACCAACACTATTGATGGTTCATCAAACGGTCATCTGGTGCCAATGATATGGCCAATGAAAATAAATGGGTCAATAGTGGGCTCGGGTCCGGTCCGACCCGGTCCGACCCGGTCGAATTGACTCGGCCCAACCCCGTATAGGCCAAACTAGTCTGGGTCCGTACGGTCCGGGTCGACCCGATATATATCGATTCGGTCAATCCTGTTGGCTATTGCCTAGCCCATTGGGTGGGCCAGCCTGTTAGGTTTGGCCCGACCCGCTGGGCCCAACCCAGCAGGCCACGAGGGCGGTTCGGCCCGGAGCATCGTGAGGGCACGACCCGGCCTGGCTCGGCCCAAAGGGTGTGGTCGGGCTGGTACATTCAGGGCCCCGCGTGGGGGGCCGTAGGCCTGTTCGGGAGGCCAGGCGGCCAGGAGGCGGCTAGGCAGGTTGAGGCCAGGCAAGTACGCGACCGATCAGGGTGCCGGGTGGGCCGACGGGTGGCCGGGTAGGGCGCAACCATGCCCGCAGGCGGCCGGGCAGCGCATCGGGAAGGCTAGCGGACTATCGGGCAGGGCGCGGCCCCGCCGGTCAGTGGTCTCCAGGCCGGG
This sequence comes from Viscum album, assembly GCA_963277665.1. Lineage (NCBI taxonomy): Eukaryota > Viridiplantae > Streptophyta > Magnoliopsida > Santalales > Viscaceae > Viscum > Viscum album. The sequence goes on from OY728152.1 coordinate 37,484,912, forward strand.
TGGCCGGGAGGCCAGGCTGGCGTGGTTCGGGATAGTGCGGTTCAGCGCGGCTCAGGTAGGAAAGGGCCGGCGAGGTTTGGTCGGGGTGCACAGGAGGCCGGCGGTGATGCGGTCGGGTGCATGGGAGGTCGACGGTGGTTTGGCCCGTGGAGCCAGCTCAGTCGAGGCACTGGAACACCGTGGGGGTGACATGGTTCATGGAGGCTGCAGGAAGTGCAGCCTTTGCCTATGCCTTCTTCGCCTTCAACGCTGCTTCGTCTCCATGCCGAGAAGCAACACGAACAAGAACTATAGAGCGGTCAGGCCTTGTTGGTTTGGCCCACACCTTCCGTTTTTAGGGTGGTAAAACATGGATCATCAAAGGGTAAGAAATATGAACAATAATTGTTTCACAAACACACAATGATTCCTTGACAATCTGAAGAAGAGAAAAAAGAAACGAAAAGGTACAAAAAATAAATCCCCTACCTTTGATCATTGGTCATCGATGATGAAGTCATGGGAAGAAGATGAATGAGTTCATTATTCGTCATTTCTGCCATACACTTCCAATCCCAAGCTGCATCGGCTCGTTGATGACGATGCGGAGGGTAGGTCAGTTGTGAAAAACGCTCCACGTCGGTAGGATCTGAGGAAGGAAGTCGAAGTTTCTCTTCTCTAGTGTTCTTCGTTCTTCGTTGGGATCTTTTCTCCCAATATCTCCTCTTCCCAAGCTCCGCAAAATGAGAAATTCCAACAAAAAATAATAGATTTTCTATTATTTTAGTTGTTGGCACTAAATTCAAATTGGTGAATTAAATTTAATTGGCCCCACCTAATTAATGAATCAGTGTTGGCACAATTTAATTAGAAGAGGTGGGAACAATTAATTAAAGTGGAGTTCGAAAGGATCTCCCTCGTTAATGAGGGAGGTTGAGAGGTTTTCCTCTCCCCCCATTAATAGGGGGTTTATCCCTGTGTCGTATCCACGTCGTAACCTCTCGTAGGAGATTAGGTTTGGGTGGGCCGCACCACCATAACCTCTCATGGTAGGTTGAGGTGTGTTGGTCCCACCTCTAACTTCCAAACGAGGTTCTAACCACCAAACACCCACATAGTGGCTCAAATATAAATAAAGTGAATATCACTTTATTTTTATTACTTTCCACGAAAACCCAAAAACTATTTTTTAAACTCAACCCACTACCGTCGAATTGAAAATCTTATTAAGTGAATATCAGTCCTGCGATGTCAACGGTGCCCTCAGATTTCAATTCTGATCATCGGTTCAAACGTAATAAAAACCCTCTTGTATGTTTATGGAATGTACATGAACAAAACTTCCTAAATTGATTCTGGGCACACTGGGCCTCGGAATCATGCACTTTCAGTTTTCATGGACTCGTAAAATTCCCATATATTTAAGAAAGTAAAATTCAACGAAATTTCTAGGTCTTTAAATTCTCCCCACATCAGGGATTTATGTCCCAATAAGCTACAACTTGAACTAAGGGAACAAGAGGGGGTACTGAGCACACATCTAAGCCTCCCACTCCCATGTGCTCTCTTAGAAGTTCTTATGCTACCAGTGAATGTGCACCAGAGGTATCGACCATCCACGAAGGACCCGCTCCTGTCGATCCTCAATCTCCACTATATCCCCCGTAAAACTCTCCCAAATAACGATGTCCAACACTCCATGGTCGGTGATGTGAGAAGGGTCGTGCACGTATCTCCTCAGCTGAGATACGTGGAAGACGTCATGCACCCGGTGCAACTGAGGTGGAAGAGCTAAGTGGAAAGCCACCTCACCAACTCTTCTGAGGACCTAAAAAGGTCTGATTAATCTTGGAGATAACTTGCCGCCTCGACCAATTCATTGTAGTCCTCATCGAGGTGAGACCCATAAAAATATGTGGTCACCATCCTCGAGCTCCAAAGGCCTCTGTCTCCTATCAGTATATGACTTCTTCCTTCTCTGTGCAGTCTTCATCTACTCCTGGATGATCTGCACCTTTTTTTTGGTCGCTCATACCATCTCTGGTCCCACTAGTACTAACTCCCCTAGGTCAGTCCAGCACAAGGTTGATCTGCAAGGTCACTCGTATAATGCCTTGAAAGGTTCCTTACTGATGGTGGAGTGATAGTTGTTGTTGTAGGCAAACTCCACCAAAGGTAATTGATCCTCCCAGCTGCGACCAAAGTTGAGTGCACATGAACGTAGCATGTTCTCGAGGGTCAGTGTAGTCCACTCAGTCTGGCCATCCATTTGAGGATGGAAGGTAGTGCTCAGATGAAGTTGCATCCTGAAAGCCTCCTATAACCCCTTCCATAGCCGGGAACGAAACAGAGTGTCACGATCAGATACAATAGAAGAAGGTACTCCATGTAGCCGCACAATCTCCTGCACATAGAGGCATCCCAATCATTCTACTGAACCCTGCTCTCTGATCGGTAGGAAGTGGGCCGACTTGGTGAGTTGGTCCAAGATCACCCAGATAGAGTCATGACCTCTAGATGTATGTGGGAGACCTGTCACAAAGTCCTTGGATATCCCATCCCACTTCCACTTTGGAACCTCTAGAGGTTGAACCTATCCTGCTGGTACCTGGTGCTCTACCTTCACTTACTAACAAGTGAGGCATCGAGAGACAAACTCTACAACTACTTTATTCATACCTGGCCACCAATTCTGTCACCAAAGGTCCTGGTATATCATCTCCACACCTGGATATACCGCTAAAGGGGATTTTTGGAACTCCCTCAACACTTCCTCATGAAGTGACACAGGTACTATAGTATGTCCTCTGAAGATAATGACGTGCTCCCCCTTCAGAAAATCCATCAGGTGTCTTCCCTATGGATATCTGAGTATGTCATGTCTCGTAGTCAGAATCCCCATGTTGTGCCTCCCTGACTCGCTGAAGAAATGCAAGAATGACTATAAGGGACTAAAGGATATCTTCTCCATCTCTATCCACAAAGGCTATCTACAAAGCATCCAGCTACTCCGTCGCCTCACGTAGCAGCTGTATATGAATTCTCCTTCTGATTGAATCTGCTAAAACATTCCCCTATCTAGTATTATAAACTATCATGAAGTCATAGTCCTAGAGGAACTCATGCTAACACCGCTATCTCAGGTTCTAGTCCTTCTGAGAGAAGATATACCTAAGGCTCTTGTGATCAGAGTACATGGTAAAACATTCTCCCATCAAATAGTGTCACCACTTCTTCATGGCGAAGACCACTGCTGCTAACTTCAAGTCATGGGTAGAGTAGTTCTGTTCGTGTTGTCTCAGCTGCTGAGAACCATATGCGATCACTGCTCACTTCTGCATCATGACACACCCACATTTGGTCCCTGATGCATCGCAGTAGACTACGTACCCTATTATTTCCTCTGTAAGACTCAAGATAGGGGAACTAGTCAGCCTCTAACCCAGCTCTTGAAAGCTCTATTGTCATATCGTCGACCACACGAAGGGTTTCCTCTTCTTCGTCAAGGCTAGTAGTGGTGTTTCAACTCTGGAGAAGTTTGGAACGAACCTACAGTAGTAACCAGCCAAACCCAGGAAACTATGTTCCTCCATCCCACTCCTGGGTGGATCTCAATAAAGAATCAACTCAATCTTCACTAGATCCACTGCAAATCTAGCCACCGAGATTACGTGTTCCATGAAATGAACCTATCGGATCTAGAACTGAAACTTCAATAGCTTACCATAAATCGGGTGCCCTCAGAGTGTGTCCAGTACTACCCACAAATGGTAGGCATGCTCCTCCTCAGTAGTCAAGTAGATTAGAATTTCGTCGATGAAGTCAATGACAAAGCGATTGAGGTGTGGCTGGAAGATATTTTTCATGAGTCCCATGAACACTTCTACAGTGTTGGTTATGCCGAATGGAATAACCATGAACTCATAGTGGTCGTACTGACATCTGAAGGTTGTCTTCTACACATCCTTGTCTCAAACTCTGAGCTGGTGATAGCCTAATCTGATTTAAATCTTTGAGAACCATTGTGCTTCCTCTAGCTGATCAAAGAGGTTTTCAATCCTCGAGAGTGGGTACTTGTTCTTCAAGGTTGCTTGGTTGAGGCGACGGTAGTCAACACAAAGCCTCAAGCATCTATCCACCTTCTTGGAGAAGTGAATAGGGGATGCCTAGGGAGAAACACTAGGCTAGACGAATCCCTTCCCCTGTAAGTCCTCTAGCTGTACCCATAGCTCTCGAAGCTCCACGGGAGCTATCCGATATGCTAGTGTTGATATCTGTGCCGTCACGGGGTTCATGTCAATGTAGAAGTCCACCTCTCTGCAAGGAGGTAGTCCTAGTTCATCATCAGGAAAAACAACCAAATACTGGTCCAACAAAATAGGATAGCCCAGACTCTTCACATAAACTAATCCGAGGGTAAGGCATGCCAACTGATGAGTGATTGGTGGCACCCTCCACCAAGTAAGTTCGTCATGTGCTGCAAAGGCTCCCTTCTTGCTGTTGAAGTTAAACCTGGTCCCATCCGTGCAGACACACCGCACTTTGTGCCTAACACAGTCAATCTGAACATGGACTGTCGATAACCAGTCCATTCCCAAGATGATTTCGTAAGGCCTCAACGTTGCTACTAAGAGATCACAACCGAAGCTCTCTCCTTCTAGAGTAAGCTCACACTAACTGAACCGGTGAGTAATTGTCAAGTCTCCTCCTGTAAGAGTCTCTATATGTAAGGATCAATCCAATGGCTCCATTGGAATCTCCGAACTCTGAATGAGGGTGGTGGAAATAAAAGATTGAATGTAACCTGTGTTTATAAGTACCGAAGTTAAGGTGGAGTAGTCACAGATCAAACCTTGAATCATCACCAACGAACCATGGTCGTATGCTTCAATTTATTGAAGCTGATCTCCCGCCTATCTACCTGCTCCTGGTGGTCTAGGTGGACCTCTTGGTGGTGGTGGTGGTGGTAATACCTCGAAACGTCACCCACCGCCAGCAACTCAACCAGCTCCTCTGCCACTTCCACCTGCTCCCTGCGGACCACCTCGATCGAATCATTTTCTTTTCCTGGGAAGTCCTTTGACCATCCTCTGATCATATTAATGGTGGGTCGGACAGTCACGAGCCATGTGACCATGCTTGCCACATGAGTGACACTGCCCTCTAATGGCATGTGTGTCTCTACCCTGGGTGCCCCGTACAACTGATCCAGAGTCATGCGGTCCTCCACCTGTGGGTCTTGTCCTCTTGGTCCTCTATGACATTTGTCTACTACCAACTGTAGAATACTCTACTGCATGTCGACTAGTGGTGGGTCTCCCTGCTGGGGAGTTCTCGGCAAGGAAACTCTCCACTAAGAGGGCTCGCTCCAACTCCCCTTCTTGCGTTAGGATGCTGAGGGAGATGATCAAAGACCTTATCTCTCACCTGAGCCCATTCTCAAAGGTTTGGGCCCTGAATAATGTGTCTTTCACCATATCTGTGGAGTAGCGCGAGAGGTCGGTGAACCTCATTGAGTACTATGCCACTTTTACTATGTCTTGCTACAGATGAAGTAGCTCCTGTATGAGAACCACACGAAGAGTCGCTGGAAAAAACATTGCCCAAAACAGGCTCTCGAAATCTGCCCAGAGAAGTGTCATCTCTTCATGAACCTGGAGTATCAAGCTCCAACATTTCTCTACTACTGCCTGTAGAAGGCTGGTAGTGAGAATCACCATGAAGTCGGCTAGTGTCCCTACCAGTTGGAAAACTCTCACCGCAGCCTCCAGCCAATCCTCAACCGCCTATAGGTCTACCTCTCTCAGAACCTGGGAGGCCTCTGGCACTGGAACTCATGAAACATGCTCAAGCGGTGTGCATCGTCAGCTACTGGGGTTGGTGGCATCTGTGGTCCAAAGGGAGGTAATACCGTTGGTGCCTCCACTGGAAAAGGGCCCTGCACCGAGGCCTTGTCGCTCGGTGGGCTATCCATGCGTACACCTCTCCGAACTCTTGATGTTCATCCGTGGGGAGGCATCATGAAAGAAACAGATGCGACACGGTCAAAGATTAAATGTGTGGAGCTGACCTCGTTGAGATGACTTGAATAAAACTTTTTAAAACATGCATGCAACTTGTGTTTTCATGCACTGAGTCAGAAGTCTGTAGTCTGAGTCTTGGTGAATGGATACGTCGGCCACCACACCAACACTGGACTCCGTGAACTGAAAATCACACTCAGTACCCTTAACATTATTGCTTCAAAGGAAAGAAAGATTAGAGTCATATGTTCAGTATTAGAACTGACTCCTCTGATACCAATTAGTCACAACCCGTCCCTCGAGGCCCGTGTCGTGACTACCCCAAACCCGCCTTACATAGGCCATGGGCTGGTGACCAGAACCAAAGGCATAATTCCCTAAAACTGGGAAGCAATTGCCTTTATAAACTGTAAACACACACAAACAGAGTACAAGATGGAAGTAAAACACTATGTAAAATTATGTACAAAAGAGTGCTTAAAAGTAAAAGGGGCCGGAAATACAAGCCCAACTATTAAGAACAAGGAAACTGAAATGAAAAGTACTGGAAAAATGGAAAACAACTCATGGAACGTCAACCGGGAAATCCTACCTGAAGGGTAGGTACTGAATGCCTCCATAGCACTCCACATCCATCTGTCTCCACTGTGTACCGTCATGCGACATGGTCCCCCTCCAAGAACCATCCAGTGCCAGTACACTTAGCCTCGGTCAGCGCTGTCTGTTATCTGCATCCAACACAATGACGTGCGGGCATAGCCTGTGCAGGGGTGAGTTTAAAGATACACATTAGGGACCTTGAGACCCTCATGGTCTTGCAAAATCCAACAAGGATTAACCACAAAGTATGAAATCAAAAGATAAGCCCACTTAGGTATATACCCATACATATACATAAGTTATCAAATAATCCATCTCAATCATGAAGTAAAAAAAAGATACTGAATCAGCTCAACCACGATTTTATTCTAGGGATAGTATCAATCTAAACCCTTGGCTGCTGGATAACTCCTCATCTATCGAGTTTAGTAGCCATGCCGCATCATGTAGAGGCGCACTCACTAACCTTGGAATGCTGAGGTAATCATCCTGTTGAGTACCGTGGGTCTGTCAAATCACGTAGAGGCGCTCCCCACTATGGGTCTGTTGCATCACATAGAGGTGATCCCACTCATAGCCTGCTGAGGTACTCCTCCTATCTTGTATTGTGGGTCTTCTACCTCACCAAGGCTCTCCCCACTGTGGGTCTTCCGTGACACCAAGGTGCTCCCCACTAGGCTGTAAGAGTCACTCAAAGTCAAACGGTAAGCAGTCGTCAGGTCTCATCCAACTACTAGGTTCCCGCACAAATGATCGGATTTCTCTTGAAGATCCGCTCCACAAGCTACTGTTCGATGCTCCAACTGCCACAAAGTCCCACAAAGAAGTATCTCAAAGGTATTCCACATCATAGGGGTCTCAACACAAGAGACAGTGTGTCAATTAGATGCCCGGTATGTGAGTTATTAGCGTTTTTGTCCCAGGGGCCCGATTGGATTTGTGTATGATCCAACCTGACCATATCTCAACATTAACCCAAACTCCAGTGGGGTATACTCAAAGGCACCATTTTTCTCCAAGAAAACTAGTACTATTGATGGTTCGTCAAACGGTTGTCCAGTGCCAAAGATGTGGCCCATGAAAGTAAAGGGGTCATTAGTGGGCCCGAGTCCGGGCTGACCCGGTCGGACCGACTTGGCCCAACATTGTCTGGGTTGAACCAGTCTGGGTCGACCCTGTCATACCAATTGGGTCTTTCCTGGCCCATTGGGCGGGACACCATGTTAGGTTTGGTCTGGTCTGCAGGACCCAGCCGAGCAGGCCGCAAGGGCGGTTTGGCCCAGGGTCAGGGTCGGTTCGGCCCGGAGCGTCGCGAGGGCACGGCACGGCTTGACTTGGCCTGGAGGGTGCGGTCCGGCCATTTTGACCAGGGCGCCACGAGGGGGTCGCGGGCCGGATCGGGTGGCCGGGAGGCGGCCGAGAATGGTTCGGCCAGGCGGCCACGCATCCAGGTAGGGTGTCAAGCGGGCCGACGGGCGGCCGAGTAAGGGGCGGCCAGGCTGGGAGGCGGCCGGGTAGGGCTCCAGGCGGGCCGGCGGGCAGCCAAGAAGGGTGAGGCCTCACCTTCAGGCAGCTGGGAAGGGCGCCAGGTGGGCCAGTGGGCAGCCAGGCAAGGCTCGGCCAAGCCGGTAGGCGGTCGGGAGGCCGAGCAGGTCGGCGCGGTATGGTGCGGCTTAGGCTGGCACGGGCAGGTGGGGTTCGGCCGGGGTGCGTAGGAGGCCGGCGGCGGTGTGGTAGGGCGTGTGGGTGGCCAGAAGTGGTTTGGCACACGGATCCGACACGGTCGGGGCACCAAAACAAAGTGGGGGTCGCGCGGTTCACGGAGGTTATGGAAACCACGACCTTTCCCTGTGCCTTCATCTTCTTCAACGCCAATTCATCACCATGCCGAGAAACAACATGAACAAGAATGGTGGAGGGGTCGGTCCATGTTGGTTTGTCCCACACCCACCATGTTTAGGGTGGTAACTCATGGCTCATTGAATAGTAAGAAAGATGAACAACAATTGTTTCACAACCACGCAACGATTCATTTTCAATCTGAAGAAGAGAGAAGGAAAAGGAAAGTTACACAAAATAAATCCCCTAACTTTGATCGTTGGTCGTCAACGATGAAGTCAGGGGAAAATGATGAAGGATTTCGTCGTTCGTCGCATACAACGTACACTTCCAATCCCAAGCTGTGTCGGCTCGTTGACGACGATGCGGAGGGTATGTTGGTTGTGTAAAATGCTCCATGTCGGTAGGGTCCGAAGAAGGAATTTGATATCGCTCCTCACCAGCATTCTTCATTCTTCATTTTGAGATTTTGTCACATGCTCTCCCTTTCCCAAGCTCCACCAAATGAGAAATACAAACTAAAAATAATAAATTGTATATTATTTTAGTTCTTTAACACAAAATTCAAATTTGTCAATTAAATTTAATTGGACCCACCTAATTAATGCATGAGTGTTGTCACAAATTAATTAGAGTAGTTGGCACCAATTAATTAAAGGGGAGGTCATGAGGCTCTCCCTCATTAATTAAAGAGAGTTGAGAGGTTTTACTCTCCTCCCATTAATAGGGGGTTTAGCCTCATGTGGTCCCCACGTCGTAACCTCTTGCGGGAGGTTAGGTTCGGGTGGGCCCCACCACCATAACCTCTCATGGGAGGTTGAGGTGTGGTGGTCCCACCTCCAACTTCCATGATGTTGTTTTAACCACCAAACACCCACATGGCAGCTCTAATAAAAATAAAGTGAAGCTAACTTTATTTTTATTACTTTCCACAAAAACCCAAAAACTATTTTTTAAACTCGGCCCACTACCGTCAATATGAAAGTTTTCTTAAGAGAATACTGGCATTGCGAGTGCGACAGTGCCCTTAGATTTCAATTCCAAGCACTGGTTCAAAAGTTATAAAAAATCGCTAGTTCGTTTACTGAACGTACCCGAACAAAACATTAGAAATTGATTCGGTCACACCGGGCCTCAGAATCACGCGCCGTTAGTTTTCACAGACTCATGAAATTCCCATGTATTTAAGGAAAAAAAGTCCACAAAATTTATGGGGCTTTACAACTAAATTTTCATGTTTTATCATGAATAATCATATACTTGTGGTATCTAAATTTTTATTTACTTTTATCCTTTATTAGGGATTACAATCAAAATTATTACTAATGAAATAAGATATTTCCTTCTAACTTTCATCTTCATTGAGACACAGGCCTTATTGACCTACTATTTTTTATATGTTTTGTATATACATACAATGAATTTATCTTATTGTTAGTATCCATAAAAAATTTAGATTTAAATATTCATTTTTATATATCTCATTCATGTGATTTATGGTTTAAAATTTACCAAAGCATTAAGGTATTTGTGTCTAAATTTTCAAACATGGAAAAATATGTGGTGTTATTCACCAGTACAACTTTATTTGGTTTATATGCTACCATAATAGCATTACAAATCATGAATAACCTTCTATTCATGATATATTATGTTTCGGTTACTGTTATTATATAATGGGGATTATAAGAAAATGTTACCAAAATGGCAATGGATTTTTGACACAATAAAATCAATTATAGCGATTTCTTATATTTAAGATATTGATGATGAATTATTATGATTTTATCTCAAAAATATATATTTACTCTTTTATACATATTATATTTAATGACAACGCATATTTTAACTTAGTATTCCACTCATCATGTACTTGTGATTTCAAAATAATTTTTTAATTAAAAAATTTCTTCTATCCTTCATTGAGAAAAACCTCATCTCTTTCCCAAAAAACTAACATCTATAAGAATAAAAAATATTATCAATAAAAAAATTATTTATTAAAACAATTTACAATGTTTTTTAAATTTCATAAAAAATATTTGAAAAGAATATTATTTTCAGTTTCCAAAAAATTCTTGCTTTCATTTACCATGACTATGAAAAGAGCCATCATTATCATATTTACAAAATGAACACAATTATTCTACTACCTGAAAAGTCACATTATTGAAACTTATATTTTAAAAATCTATGATTAGTTTCATTTATGTGTATTTTGAAAAAAAATTGATTTAATATACTGTTTTCCAAATTGGAAATGATATATGAATGATGAAATTTTTCAATTAATTTTTAATGACTAATTTTGATATTCAATTATTATTTTAAAATAAATTTATTTCAAAAAATTTTTATGGATAATTATTTTTACAAATATTTTTTAAAAGTCTATTTATTTTCCACAAGAAATTTTTAAAATCTTTTTTATAGATTCCATTAAAATCGTCAATTTTTTTAAAAGACAAGTATTTTGAAATTTTTTTAAATTTTTTTTAAAAAAATGATGAATTTGAATGAAATGTAATTTTTTTTCAAAAAATTGTACATCTATATTTTAAACACCATTTTCTATCAAAAAATTGATATGTTGATTTCACCTATTCCTTACCTAGTATATGATCCAACGATAACATTATTATTCTTTAATTGAATGGATGATGTGTATGATTGAGTGATTCTTCTAAAACCTATTTCTCTTCAGTAAATTATACAAATAAAAGAATATTATTAATCCTTATTTATTTCATCTGGTAAACTCTAATGAAATTATGACCGGATTATAAAATCAATCTATTATAAATAGGATTTGATATGATAAAATTATTATAAAGCTCATATAATTTCATGGGTTCTGAATAGATGAATGTTTTGATCTCATGGAACACATACATATGATTTTAATTATGTTATCGGTGGTTCTTATATCTCCCAATAATTTCATGGGTATATATTCATTTCCATTGAGAAAGACTATACTAGATTGTTGAGTGAACCCAATTCATGATGGGAAATTGTTTGATATAATTTTCTTGGGAGTGAGACATGAGTACTATGATATTTTGGGTATAGATGTAATTGCACAATGATATAATTAGAAATGACCCATTACTACAATAGAAATTAATTTCCATATATATTTGAATTCTGTAAATATATTTTTTATGCCAATATTATGTTCTTATGGTTCATGTTCTTTGATTTCCTTCTCATCCATTTCTTATGAACTGCTAATAATTGTGAAATGACTAATTATTATGATAATTTATATATAGGGTCTAGTTTTCATAATTTATTCCCATGTTATAAAAACCTTAGTCTATTTTCATGGTAACATATTTCTGTTTTTACCATTACTAAGAATCAGGGCTCAACCTTTCTTATTATCCCTTTCCTCATGTTATGAATAATGGTTTTATGTGTGCTATATTGATATAGAGTACTAAATGATACATTGTTTGTGCTAAATGATTAGTATCATTCACTAAATAAGAATAGTTTTATACTTATTTATAAAGGAACTAAACCATTATATCTTCAAGCATTTGTTTTTGTAATTTAATTAATATTCTTTTAATTTTGTGTAATATCTATGTATGAAAATTCTTATTTATATAATTTCCATTACTCTTGTCTAACAAGATATGTAGTGTCTGAAATTTCAAGAAGACTATCATTGGTGGGGAATATGTTGTTGGTGATCAAATTTTTATCTAATTATGTTTTTTACATATAGTTGTAACAATGTACATTACATGAAAACTACCATATATTTTATTGGTTTTTCCTTACTCTCATTGTATATATACCTATAATACAATGGGAATCCATTGTATTGAAATATTATCTTTATGTTATATGAATGTTACAAGAATTTTTATCGATTATTATAGATCATATTAGATCATGAACTGAATATCACTATAGTTTATGATGGAAAAAGTTTTTTAAAATAGGGGATTTAGAAGTTTCAAAAAATGTAGATGTTTTAATGGTTTTTATAATTTCAGTGGTATATATAAACCATTATGTTGGTTTAGTTAATATTATAGATATTATGATATTCTAAAATTAGATAAATCCCATGTGTATGTGTAACGTATATGTATATGATTAGGATAACATCCTAAAATTTTGGTAAATATGATATTATGTGGTTTCATTTGAAATATCATCCCATTATTGGCACAAAAATTCTATGGATTATCTAGAATATATGTAACAAGAGGTAATAAACCTCAATGGGTGTTTTTTGAATTATTTCAATCATTAATCCAAGAAATAAATGATGTTAGAATGAACACATGGTATAACACATTCATGGGATATGATTTTATAAATAAAATTATCTTTACAAACCATTAAGAGTGATTTATTTCCAACATATATTCATATATATAATTAATTATAAAAATATACATAACTTAAATAAATTAATATTGAACTGAATAATTCATCTAATTAGAAAAATATATAATTTGGGTTATGTATATGGATTAATTATATATGTTCATATGATGATTTAATGTATTGTTATTTATAACTAATTTAGGGTTAATTATTTTTTTGAAACATGATTATAAAAATGATTCTTATAGCATTATGTATCTAAAAACCATTATTTCATATTAAAAAATAAGGAATCATTAATAAATGTTTAGAAATTTTTGTAATTTAATATTATGATGAAAAATAAAAAATTCCTACTAATGCAAAAAAAATTGAGGTTGGAATCATAATAGAATTTTTTTTGATAATATTTGTTAAATTTTTAATGAGTTATATTTATTGATTATATAATAGTATATTGTTAATGTTATGAGGTTATTTGAAACTTATATGTGTTCTTATTTAGATGATGTGAATTAATTGTTTGTAATAATATATTTTATGTTATCAATTTGGGAAAATTTTGATTTTGATAATATTTTAATTTTGGAGAAACTATTGTGAAACACATGATTGTGGTCTTGATTGAATTTTGTTTTAATGTAGAATTTATTTTAAGGTAATAAATAGTTGATTCATTTTTATAATATCATGTTAGATTGTATATTATGACTTGGAATTGATTATTTATTTATAAATCCATTATATTTTTTTCAAAAATATTTTTTGTTTTTTTGTATTATGATATATATTTTTATGTTTCAATCTTTATGAACTAGTGACTGAAAATTCATTTTTTTGATTTTTGAAAAACACTTTTTGGTTAAGTGAGAACCCACCATAACAAATCACTTTGAGGGTAAGTGAGAACCAGCATGCCATCACAAGGAGCCATTGAAGGGATGACAAAATAACCATGTCTTGGACCAGACCCGCCCAAAAACAACACAAAAACACATGTAACCATCACTTAGTGGCTAAGTGATAACCAAACAAACAAAATAAAATGGAAAACCCGAAGATTAGACCATCATTGCTAGAACCAACAACAAGAAAACAGCACCCAAAAACCTCCACGATCAGAAACCTCATCATCAGATCCACCAACACCATCCAAATTTTCCAAAGATGCCTTCAAAACAGTCCATAGTGGGGGCATGCGTGAAGGAAAGGGAAAAAAGAGTGGAGGAAAATCAGAAAATGATGGATCCAGAACCTGGAACACAAAAACAGAACACCAAAGGTGGAAACATCAAATTAGGGGAGAATAGGCGAGGGAGTTTCCCAAGCACCAAGCATTCCTGGGGTGACCCTCTACAACCTACCTGGGAGAAGATGTTGACCCTGCCTTTTCCAAACCCGAAGTAAACCGGAAGAGAACTGTTGAGCAGAGTACATCGTCTGCGTCAAGAATTCTTGCATCTTCCATCCATATCTGCCTACTCCTCATCCAATGTCCTGAAAGCATTCATTTTTTATTTATTTGGATAATCCACTTATCAAGGGATGAGGTTGAACCCTACAATGCCCGTAGGTGAATGATTGCATGCCCGTAGGCCATAGAGGAATTCATTTCCCGTAAGCACAAACATTACATACAACCCAGACTAACAACATGGAACTGCTCCTCCCCAGCATCTTCGTCGTGAAATCAGATCTCCTCCTTCGCATGGGTGTTCGGCTAGGCATTCCCATGCATGCACAGGCTTATCCCAATGGTAGGTGCCATACCCTCTCATTATTGTAATCCGTTTAGCTTTTGCTGTGGTGAAAGCTCCTTGCTCATCCTCCTTGTAGAGCTTGTTCCTTGTAGTTTTTTTGTCTTGTTTGCATCTGCAGGTGGCCCAAAGTCCATAAGATGGATCGAAGGCCCAACGGACCTGAATTCCTGGGTGCTCAAAGGCCTATGAAAAACTCGGGGACCAAATCAGAGGCCCCAAGGCCCAAATAGGGGCATATTCCCAGCTTCTATAGTGCCAAACAGTGCCTGCTACAATAATGTTATAGTACCCCGAAAATTATGCCTCTGCCTAGATTTGATCCTTGGTCGCTTGGATGCACCAATAGAGACCTTTCCAACCGGGTTAAGGCTCATGTGCCATCTGCCTACTAACTATGGAAAACAAACAACAATGCCCCTACCTCAAACCATTACCATCGATGCCAAACAACCAAAATGTAGCAATCTCTCTAGTCGAAACTGCATGCCTCTGGACATTGAAGGAGTTCAGCGAAAGAGATTGTGTCACGATGGTAGGACGAACATGTTGCTCCTTCGATCTTGACCACAGGGGTCGCTCCATCGATCTTTACCACACGCATCGCTCCCTCGAAGGGGGTTTCACGCTGACAGGGATCCTGGTCGCATCACCGATCTGAGTGCCGAGAGATCCAAACCCAAAGCAGCAGAAGAAGAAAGGAATTGTCATCGCGGACAGTATCGCACGGGGAGTCATGGGGTTGTCATCGGCGATAGGATCCAGGGGGCTCCGGATTCAGGAGGAGGGGTAGGTGACATCGTCTCGGACAACATCGGGAGGAGTCATAGGGTCATCACGCAAGGGGATGACAAATTCCGAGTCAAGGATCACTGATCTATGTCACGCGAGGGCCGGACGGAGGCGGGATGAGACCGAGGAGGAGTAGCGGAGGGGATTATAAATACATTCTTAAATTATTGTATGAATGGAACATGTTTTTTATTGAAAAATAAATATGTTCATAAATCCAAATTGAGTAAGGTATTATTCATATTAAAAGATTTATTCTAATTGATGGATATGATAATAATACCCTTGATTAATCACCTCAATGATTAATATTTAAAATTAATAAGATGTAATTTATTTAATGTTTGAGAATGTGGTGACCAAAGATTTCGTTGTATGTATTTATTAAATGAATATTATGATCAATTTATTACTCAAAATAAATAACTAAATGTAATAAAACATAAACAATTTTAAGGTAGGAAATGGATTGGATGGTATAGAAACATCTATAAATATTATGAAATATATATAAATCAATATATGTATATATACATAATGAAGAAAAAAATAAGATTCAATTTTAATAATGAATTTACTAGTTACAACTATGTACATAATTAATTATTTTTTTCTAATATTCACTTATCTTTATATATAGTATATTTCTATAATAATAATGTATTAACAATAGTTTAACAATAAATATATAAAGAATATATATAAGAATATATAAAATTTTAGTAGTATTTTTTGAAATTAAAAAATAAATTATCAAATAAATTATATAGGTAAATAAAAATAATTATTCTAAATATTTTATGTTATTTTTTAAAAATTAACATCAAATTTAGACTTATCATGGATGAATTAACTAATGATAAATTTAAGATACTTTTTAAAAATGATTTATATTTAGGTTAATGATTTAAAATAATTTTTTTATAAAAAATTGTAAATTTATAAAGATATTAAACTATAATTATGAATTTTAATTCCATGAATCATTTTTATAACAACATATATGTATATTTTATAGGAAATTTAAATTTTGAAAATATTGGTTTAAATTTATGATCCAAAATTTTAAATAATAGTACATAAGTCATATCTTTTCAAAAACAATTAACAAAATTATAAAATAATAACAATAAAACAAAATATTGTAATTTTTTAAAAATGAATAATATAAAGTTAATATTAAAATATTAATTTTTATGGAAAACTCATATAATAATGAAAATCTTATTTGTCAATATAAATCATAAATTATGCATGTGAAATCTTTTTACCAAACTGAAAATAAAAAAGGGAAAAACTATTGACCTAGGAGTTAAAGGTCGTTACATGATAAGAATATGTTTTTAATTTAGTTGTTCATTTATGGATTGACATTATCCCTTCACCTAAAATTTATTTATATATTTTTTCTACATTCCTTGAGTGTGAAGTTTAATTATTTAAATGTTTAGTTTTTTTAAAAGTAATTTCCCTTATTACTTATAAAATGGGAAATATTCTCATCAATTACCATCACCTTGTAAACCACAAAGTTCCACAAAAACTCTATGAAAAAATCCACTCAACATTCCTATAAATCATCAAGTGGTTCAATTAAAAATATTATCCCCCCAGTAGAGTAACCCACTTATAGAATGTGAAAAAATAAGATGTGATGTAAAACTTTCAGACCACGCCATTCATTTTCTATTCCCTTGTGTAAACTTCTTCATTAAAATCTATTTTAAAATATTTATATTATATAATTGCTATTATTATTATTATTATTTGGGTATTCTTTTATAAAAATTTTATATATTAAACCCCATATCGACACTACTAGCTCTGATGACATGAGCATATATTTTACATACTACTCATGATATCAACTGTAGATTCCACAAAATAACCATCCAGTAATTAAAATACATAATGAAAATATTTTATTAAATACACTCCAATGAATATATTTTTTAAATATTAATATAATTAACATAACTAATCAACATATAAAACATAATTTCTTTTTAAAGTAATGGATTTTTTTCCACAATATAAAAAATTTCTAAATCTATAATTTTTCTCTATCCTCTCCAAAATAATTTTTCACAAAGGATATTCATATAGACATATCAAGTCCCATAAATTTCATAATTACATGGGTAATGGAAACCTAAGATAAGTGTAAAATAAAATCTTTAGTAATTGAAATATATGACATCGCTATAACAATAATAATCATTGTATGAATAATATTTAAAAAATAAATAATATGAATAATTACATAATAAACTAAAAATGGAACATACTATATCCATGAAAATAAATGAAAAAATGGATATCAATAAAGATGATCTCATACAAATGGAATGAATTATTCCATGCATTGATAACATATTAACATATTTATATTCTAATACATTATTATATAATAGTAGGTTATATTTACAAAAACCTGTGTTATTTTATCTCATGAGAGATAATGATTCTAATTGGTTATATATTATATGTTTCCCTAATCATATTTGGATTAAGGGAAATTAATTAAACATAATAGATAACAATAAATTCCATACCATTCTCAAAGGAGCCTCTAGATTAATAAAAATTGGATACCCATTTTTTGAATAATAAAAAATTTCAATAAATAATCAATAAAGAATAATAGTCAATAATCCGAAATAATATTAATAAATCAGTTGTAAATAATTATTACTTCTATTTGATCATACTCCAATATAAATTTTGTAAAATTCTATTTTAACATTATACTTTGTTTCAAATATAAGGGGTTTTCAATACTAGATAAACCTGAACAAAATCCATGTAAAATATATAGAAGGATTTTCAAATATTTAGGGATCCATAGTATAAAATATGAATCATAGAAAAATATTTTATATAATTCATTACCACATCCTAAAAATTATTATTTGGACGGTGTCAAAAACTATTGATCATGATTTTTTTTGATAAAATGAGTTTCATCCCACC
Organism: Viscum album; assembly: GCA_963277665.1. Classification (NCBI taxonomy): domain Eukaryota; kingdom Viridiplantae; phylum Streptophyta; class Magnoliopsida; order Santalales; family Viscaceae; genus Viscum; species Viscum album. The sequence goes on from OY728152.1 coordinate 37,503,225, forward strand.
AAAAAATAAATACATATATAATGGAATATATTATAATATATTATCTTTATTTTGTGAAATTATTTTAAAAATGATAATGGAAATGGATATGAGAAAAAAATAGGATATTATAAAAAAATAATAGATGAAATAAAATAAAAAATTACATATCCCTTTAAAAGCTAAATTTGAAAAGGTGTCCTGAATGTATTTGAAAACATAATTTTTTTTAATGTATCTATAATAATGGATCCTTAATGAAACATTTACACAATCATTTAAGATGTGGATAGAATAGAAAAATAAAATAATGTGATTTTAAAACAAATTTTTATTATATTAAAATTAATTTTTTAAAAAAATTGTAAAAAAAGTAAAAATACATTCATTTTTATCAAAATATAATATTTTATCGTTGAATTCCATTAAAAATTATAAAAAATATAATAATGGAAACTATAATCATAGAATAATATATAAAATTATGAAAAAAAATATTAGTAATTTTAATGAGACATCTATTTTCAATATCCCTTACGTGAAACATACTGCTTGAATTAAGAAATGTGTGGAAAAATTAGTTTTATGTGTTCTTTAAAAAATATAAATTTCCATTAAAAAAAATTGAAATATCTTTTTGTATATTATTATATCCAAACACAATTTCAATGCATCATTATGTGGCCCACTGAGTTTCATTGTTGATATAATTAAAATATTACATATATTTCATCATAATCTTCCACTTTTTATGAATTAACATAACATATCCTAAAAAATTTTCCATATTGAAAAAAACTACTAATATATACATATAATGGCCTTTACCCGGAATATAACATAATCTTTTTTGTGTTGGTTGTTTTTATAACAGTGGTATTAGAAAAAATAAAAATAATATTAATTTATTAATTAATTGTTTAATTGGTTTTTAAAATCAACATACCTGATAAATGTCTTTTAAATGGGTTTGTGGGAAAAACATAATAATCTCAAAATAACTCTAGCGAGTTAGAGAGGACACTAGTTGGTAACAGTGGAAGAAAAAGGTATGATTGATTAGGGAGCAATTTTCCTAAGAGTTGACTTCATAAAAATGTTCTTGGATCTCTCCAACAAAAATGGCATGGAAAAATTTTATATTAGTGGATAATACAATCCTAATTTGTATTTTTTTTATGGATTAATCTCTATATTTATTTTCTCTATAAACTTGAAATTACTCCCTTTATAAGATAAATTCATTGTTGAATGTATTGATTTACAGTGCATAGTTATCTTCCAATAAATAAGAAATGAATATTTATTAGAGAATCATTCATATTATTCTATGTTTTTAATATTATATACTATTTTATTAAATAAAATATGAAAATATCCAATTCAAATTTTCAATCATTGGTGTTATGTGCTTCCCTACACTCATTCATTTTATGATCATCATTAATTTTTCATTTAATCAGAAATTTGATAATACCTATAAATATATCATTTTATAATTGATATTTGGAATACATAATCATTTCATTGAGTTAAGATTTTGGATTTATGGAATGATCCTATTGTAATTATTAAAATTTATGATAACCAATTAAATCATGTTTTTTATCATTGGATGGCATTTTAATGTTATGGTGAAGCGGGATTAAATTTCTGAGATGATGGCTTTCCATAATCCAGCCATAGAGGTGATACAAGAACAAACATATTTATATGTTCTATATTGGGGATAGGGGTAGAACCATGGTATGTGATTGAATGAGAAATATGTATATAATAGTCAAGAAATTCTATGAAAAATTATGTTACGATCCATATAGTTTGGTTAAACACACTTTGTATGGATAACTTTTATACAATGGATAGGGTTATGTGTTGAAATAATTATCACATTATGCATAGACCAAACAAATTAAATTTGAATCAGGGGTGGAGACCATTTATCTAACCCTAGTTTACATATACATAGACATGACCAGTGTACAAGGAAATGACCATAGTATACTTGCACCACTAGTGTACTTAAATATGGCCTGAGTACAAGAGAACCATATTAACATACAGACCATCATTATGGGCTCGGAAAAATTATTTAATCCATGACACACTATTTATTACATATAAACCATGCTTACAACACCAAGGGCATTTTTATGACCAAGTTCACATCAGTATAGTCGAGTACTAGTAGGATATGACCCTATAAAACCTTGAAATTTTTAAAATATTTTTTAAAAAAATATTATTTTTGATATAATTATTTACATGATGAACTAAATTTATCACTTTTTAGATTCAACGTTGAGTTCTTTATGTTACATAAAACAATGATATTATCATATATTACATGCAACATAGAGTTGATATGAAACATGAAGAACTATTAAAGTATTATTATTTAATATGATAGTGTCACCAATCTCTTTGATTGGAGATTAGGAATATGATTAACTAAATTATGAAAATATTTTTTTATCCTGTATATAAAATGAAATATTTGTTGACTAATTAATTATATATATAAATAAATCTCGTTGAAAAATAAAAGAAAAATATTTTCTAGAAAAAAAATTTTATACGCAACATTGTGTTTCTTGTAAATAAATTAACCAAATCTCTTTTGATTAGTTATTTTAATAAAATTTATACTTTATATATTAAATAAAAATTTTAATTTCATCTAATATTCATTATTTATAAGAGATATGAAGTAAACTAGTTTAATTATTAAAACTGATTTTTTATAAAAAGAATACTTTTCACTAAATTAAGGTGAAATTATTTTAAAAATAAATATTTCAAATTTAGAAAAAATATAAAAAAAATTAAAATTTTAATATCAAAATTATCTTAGGGTGTATGTTGGGTTTTTCAAAAATGTGCCATTTTTTTATAAAGAGTGGAAAATATTGTATAATAATTTAAAACCTCCTTTTTATCTAAAATATATTCAAATAAAAATTGTAATTTATGTTTTCTTAAACTCTAATTAGTTCAAAAATATATCTATAAATCCAATTTAGCTGATTCTAATCAATTTATTACTAAAATTTAATTTTAAATACATTGATTTGTTTTTACATTTTCACATTCAAACTCCACTTTCATGTCACATCTTTGTTATATGTTTTGAATTTAATTATATAACATATTATAAAATCTTGTTACTATGTTTCGGTATTCCTAAACCCTATTTATTCCAATCATTGGTGGGGTTTTGTTTGGGGTTTCTTTAATTAAAAATTTAAAAAAATTGGAAAATTATAGGATAGTGCACAGTTGGTGCACTATTTTCCCAAATCGTCAACCCTTCCCAAAAAAACCTTGAATCCTAAGGCATTGAACATTCACATATTTTTTCATGTATATTCCTTTCATGATCCATGGAATGATTAACAAATAAGACCATTTATAACAGGCCCATGGCTTGTGGATAGGTTTCCTAAATTTTCACCTTTTCTTATGAAATTATTTTAATGTGATTTAATGTGATCTGAATTTTTATAAAATTTTTACAAAAACCTATTTTATTTCCCCAATTTACTAGTAAAACCTAATATTAATATCTCCCATCATTGGAGCTCCCATGGAGGATTTTTGGTCTTTCATATCCCTCTTGGAGGAGATCTGAAGCTTGAAGAACTCCCCCTGATATTCTCTTAGTTTGTTTCGTCATCTTGATCATGTTCTGCCACAATATCTCTTCTCATCAATAGGGTTCTATAGATCCTTATATTATCATGTGGATATACTATACACTTTTTTTTATATTAAAATAGGTTTCATTTATAGATCATCATTGTCATCATTCTCTATTGGAGATTCTCGTGTACGACTTTCTGATCCGAGATCCAAATATCTCGATGTAGGTGGATCCATTACAAAGCCCGAATAAAATTAATTATAAATTGACTTATTTAATTTCAATTGTCCGAAAATAACTTATTCGTTTGATTTTTATTAAAATTCATTAAATTGGTTTGTTTAAAAAACAAAACTCCATAGAATTAAAGGCTAAAAAATAGGGTCTGGAATAAAATTGGAAAACCCCCATTTATAATGAATTGGGGTGTCTTTATAGATGTATGTGTAAATTCATATTTTTTTATTTAAATCATGGTTTTTATGGAAATTGTTTCAATTATATTTTTTAATTTATTTTTTGAATATTTATTTGATCGAGATTTGTGAAAACGCATAATTTCATTGAATTGGGGGTGTGTCGTGGCGACCCAGACCCGGATGCCACTTAACGTGTTCCTCGAGCCTAGTGGGCCATATAGCCTCAAGAGAATCATCCGGAATGCCAGAGTCTTTCAAATAGAAGTGAGGTCCTAGGGTGTGTCTATGGGAATACAATACCCTCATTTGTAGATTGTAGAACAATGGAAGGAATGTAAATAAATAGTAAACAATGGAAGAAATATAAATATTGTAAACAAATAACAGAAGATAACTAATCAAATAAGTAAATGAGAATAACAATAACTGTATAAACTAGAACAATGATGATGTAATATCATGTCACTAGAAAACTGGAAAACATGGATACAAGACAGCAGGAATAACACGTCCTACAAAGTAAAAAATGATACTCCAGTCATCCTGAGATCCTACTCGGTCATATACTATCAAGCTTCATCCTATTAGAACAAAATCTAGTGTTGGAAGTTGTATGATTCACTTTTTCTATACCTACATCCATGTCATCTACTCAAAGTACTAAACGGTACCTAGAGAGGCTATAAGATAAATCTCAGTGGGCCACCACCAACAGTGTCTATAACATCTGGCATGTGTAATGGAATATAGCAGTGTGCAGTTATGCATATATAATGTAAACCAAGAAGTACAGTATGACTAAATACCAAAGTGCCTTCTTCAGTCCTTGGTTGTTGTTAGAACATGTAACAAATTCATTAATTAACAAATCCCCATATAATGTGAGTAGGTCACATGAGGCATAGTGTAACATGCCTGGATTTCATAGTATGTTATCTCTTTTAAGTAAATTAATAGCTTGTGCCTCATGCAACACCGAGTTCGAGATCACCACAACTAACGAAACTAGACATTTAAAATAGTTTTATGAATAGTATTGACTACATTTTAAAATTTATATTCTCAATATAATTTTAATATTCATATTTTTTTTCTTTAGACCCAATGTAAGAACAAATCCAATTTTTCAAAAGAAAGAAGTATTATTCAAAAAATGAATTTTACCATATTTTAATGGAGAAACCTTTTTAAATCCAATATTTGACATTTTATATTTTGAATTTGACTAAATAAACTTATTAATTATAATTGGGACATAAAACTTTAGTTTGGATAAATTTTGGGTACTTTTCTGATAACTTTCATATTTTGATGAATGGTGAAAAATACTAAATTTTAATTGAAACCAACATTTTTAATAAAAAAATTATATTCTTAAATTAGGAATTTGAGTGATTTTAAAGTATAATTAGATTATAGTTTTATCATTTAATATAATTTATGTCACTTCAAGTAATTTCTCATTAAAATTGGACATAAACACATTTCAATCTTTTGATAGTTTTTACTTCTTAAAAACCCACTTTCTAGTTTTTACAATGGAAATTAATTTTAAATTAAGTAATGAAACTTATGTGTTTTGAATTTGGTAAATTAAAATCATTTTTTAATTGGAAATCTTAAAATTATCTTTGGGTGAATTTTTGGTATTTTTTCGGAAACATTCAATTTTTTATGAATTGTGAAAAACAATATGTTGTAGATAAAAACTAACTTTATTATTAAAATAATTATTTTTAATTAAAAATTTATCTTAATTTAAAATTATATATGTTATAAATATATTAGTTTAATTAAATTCAATGGATTCATTTTATAATAATATTATACATACAAAATTTTATTTAACTTTTCTAACGTCTTTTACCCACCTTCTAGGTCCATTTGAAAATTTTCATAAAACAAAATTTTTTCGCATCTTTTTAATGAATTTAAAAAATCTAAGAGACACTATTGAAATTAGTATGAAAAATTTGTTTCAATTGGATGAAAATAATTTTTTGTGAATAGTAAATTTTGAATTTTATTTACCACGGTTAAAAAAATAAATCAATTAAAGGTAAAAAAAATATTAAAATTACTCCAAAACATGTCCTAATTATATTTTATGAGTTTATATCAACCAAAATAAACCTTAGAAAAAAAATAATATCCTTTTGATCCATTAGGGTTATATTAGAATATTAATTTTATTTTATTTAAAGAAGAATTAAAAGTGTCAAATTCAAAGTTTAATAACTAAAAATTTTTTATTATAGGGTTACACATAAGATAAAATAGACTATAAATATAAATTAGAAAGATATAAGGATTTACTATGTCATGGTATTTTATTTATAATCTTTATAAATTAAATAATTAAATTTATTTATGACACAATGAAGATGCAGTATTTACTTTATTAATGGAAGATTAAAATAATTGATATTATAAATATTAAAATAAATGTATATTTAGACTTTTTATGCATTCCTTGAATTTTATTGGTTAATATGAAATGTTAGTGTTTATTCAATGGATTTTTTTCGATTAATAAAGTTGTTATCACTTTCATAACAACCAAATACTAAATAGGTTCAAAATTGGCATAAATGAGTTTTTAAAACAAATACTATTTTACTGAATGATATAATATTCCTAAAAATCTTTTTTTTGGCCATAGGACTGATATAATGATACATATATCATTAATAAAAAACTTGAGGTACTCTTTTAATTTTATAGTATGTTTATTAACAACATAATATAAAAAAACAAGGACACTTAGTAAATGGAAAACTATTTAACTAAGAGTTAAATCAAAAGGATAAGGTTAATATGGTGAACTAAACCTATCTAAAACCAATTTTTTGAGAATATTTCGACTCATCCCCAAATTATCCTCTAAATAAATCAATTTTAATCCATTTGAAACATAATATGGTTTTATAATAAAATAATATTTCATACTTTTCCTAAAGTTACCCTCACCTCTCTTAAAAAAGGAAATTTCCCCTTCTCTAAATTTCACACATCCAAATCCATTTTTCTCATCCAACCCTTTCTCAAATATCCTCCCAACTTCCCTAACATACACTTAGTGGTCTTAATGTGATCATAAATCCAACCAATGGATCCCTTTTGTTCAAATCAATAAAAATAACCCAATGAAGAGGATAATTATTTCATAACATCTTTCAATGTTCTTTTCTTTTTCACTTCCTCTTTCTTCATTATTTTCATACCAAAATAATAACTACATTACCTTCTACATACATTGATATTATTATAAATATGTTTCAACCATATTCATTATTCTATCAATTCTATGAATGATAACATCACCATACGTGTGTACGTACAACTTACCGTCTCCATGTCGTGGTGTAGTTTGTTATTCAGCACTTAATTATTTGGATGGGTATAATAATGAGTATAATTTATGTAAATAATAAATATATCATGTTAATTATTCTTTACATATAATATACCATCCAATTATAAACGATATCACCATTAATAGAATGACATCATCACTCGTGCGTACATACGGCTTATTATCTCCACGACGCGATAAGATTCATTTCCTTGTACATCATTCAACGATGATTATAAATATATATTATTAATTATTATGTAATATATGACATTATAATGCTACTGTATATATATATGTGTGTGTGTGTGTTTTTACATATACCTCATTCACTTACTTCTATACAATATGATATGAAAAAAGGAACAACTTTAATGCGTATGTATGGCCTACCATCTTCATAAACGGTGTTTTCAATATCATATATCTATCTATTATATATAATTATATTATGAATATATATGATACATAAATAATGTTTTACATTATGTAATCAATTACATAATGATATTAGTTATACGATCAAGAATAACAAGTTAAAACCCATATGATAAAGAAAGCGATTATGACCTGAAATGTTATTTTAATATAGAAATTATTATCAAATGGGTAGTATAAATCCATAAATGAATCAAGTATGACATAATAAATATGAATATGGTTTTTTTATAATTTAATAACATGCTATGGTCATTATAAATGAGGTTAAACGTACCCTTGACCAAAGGAAACTACAAGGTAAGGGTTAATTCCTCAATCTAATTATTATCTGATATTGTTTACGTCTAAGTATTTACTGGGACATTTTTATCATCCATTTCCTTGTTTCATAAAAATGTTTTCAAAATTAATGTTTTAAGGTTTTCTGGAAGGGAACCTTTTGCAGGATCCTCATTTTAAATGTTTTATGATTTTTTTTCAAAATCTTTTTAATTAATGTCCATGTTTTAAAATTGATTTTATGGATTTATTTATATGTATATGATTGTTTTAAAATGTTATTTCCCTTCAAAAGATTCAAAGTGTTATACGACAATTTTATTAAAAAATATATTTTAAAGGAATACCTTTATAAATACGTTACTTTTAAATGATTTTTTGAAAAGATATATTTCTCTCAAAGAGTTTTACTCATTATTTTCAACAATGTCATCATCCTTTACTAGATATTATTCTTGACTGAGGTTAATTTATTATTATACAATTTTCCTTATTGTATTGAATGAGTTATGATATGTTTCACTGTGGATGTTATATTTTTATACCATTCATTGTTTATGGTTAATGTATTGGAATTTGGTATGCTAGTTTTAATACTAATGTTTATGTTATGTTTCAATATTTTCAATTGAGGAATGCATTGAACATAGTAAGTGACGAGTGGATCCTGCTATAGCTCCTCGATACATCGGTAGGTCTCATTAGACAGATTAGTGTCTTGTAATAAGGCCTTGACACAATTTTTATTTGTAGTCTTGGCACAATTCCTTGATTATGTGGTTATGATGTTCAGCAATATGAATTCTGTCATAATGAAATTAGCTATTGATATTATATGTTATTATTCTACTTGTAGAATATCCTTGGGAATAAGTAAATGGAATTATTTGATTTATCTTTTACATATTATGATGAATTTTATGTTTAAAAGGATTGTTTTTAGTATTATAAATTTACTTAAATGTTTATTCTTATTTAGGATAGTTTTCATTATATTATTATCCTTACTGAGCATCTGAGCTCACCCCATTATTATGTTTTATTTTTCCTAGGATGTGAAGAAATTTATTATGATAGATGTACATGGTTAATCTAGGGGAATAATGGAATTCTTGAAGGAAAATTTATGTTGTGTTTTATTTTATAAATTGCAATGTAACGTTCATATATGTAATCTATTTTCCAAGAATGCTAAGATGATCGGTCCTGCGGGACACGATTCCTTGTAATCATTCCAATGTATGAAAATAATGAACCAACTATGGGTAACAGGGGTCAGGGATTTAAAGTTGGTATCAGAGGAAATTTAGAAGCAATCCTAGAAATATATTTAGATAAACTCTGATTTTGAAACATTACCATAATATAGACTTTTAGGATAAGTATAAAATAACTTCCTATAATTTTGGTAATGTATAGATTTTGTGAATATTTAAAGTAGTAAATCCCTTTCTAGATATGATTAGGTAGAGGTGGATATAGCACAAATATATATAGGGGTAAAACGTGAAAACACTACTTTGAGCTAGACTCGAAAGGGAACTAGGGCACGACAATGGGCCTTATTGCACTCTTGGTTACAACACTCCTAGGGGATATGCTTATGGATAATTCACATTTTATTTACAAACCCTTATGAAGGATTAATGAGTAAATATGCTAGAAAGGAAACCATTTTTATGATTATGAGAATAGATGTGTGAAAATATTCAATTAATGTTGAGAATTTTTCTAGTTTTTGGATTATATAGTATGATATGATCTAACATAGTGTATGTAGTCATTTAGAAATGGTGCCTTGTAGAGTGAATGAGAACTCCAACAATACGCAAGATCCAAAGAGTGAGAGGGATTATATCTTTCATGGTCTAAAGACATCATTTTGAAGGGAAATAGTCTCCCATGTATTATCATTATATAACGAAATAATATCACGTGTTAATAAGATATGTAATGAATTATGAGTCTTATGGCTTTGAAGGGAAACAAGAGAATAAGAGGATGAAAAAAAAATATTAATAATGGAAAAAAGGGAATGAAGAATTTTCACGAATTTGATAACTGTGGAAAGAATCACCGTGGTAAATAATTGAAGGGAATGGGATTTTGTTATAAGTTTGGTGAAAAAGACACCAATTTTGTGATTGTAAGAGTAAACAAAGGTTTTAAATGTACAAAGCTTCATCTGCAAGGAATTGGGTCAATAGGTGAACTAATGTCCCAATCATCAGAGTATATCCCAAATGATGTTATTGCATATTAATCATGTTATGATACTCTCACGGATGAAGATGAATGATTAGTGTTCTTATGTTGTTATTAAAGAATTGTGTCATAAGAGTATTTTCTAATGATATACCAATAATAAGAATTATATAGTATATAAGGATTGTACTGTAGTATAATTTCATTAAGGATTTGAGATTTTATTGTAATAAGTAATATGACACAGTTTCACATTAATATTTTTGGAAAATGTTTGGTTAAGATAAATTAAACCCTTAATATGTTTCTAAAACTGAGATAATGATTTTAGAATATGATATGATTGATTTAGATAAATTATATTCGATATTCTTGACTTCCTTGAAACTAATTAATTGTTTGTTTATTCCATCATTGTTGGAGTTTACCACATTTTTAGATATAAAGAGTATATCATGTATTCTATAAGTAGTAAGGGGGAATTATTGTAATCAATAAGGTTTTATAGTAATTCAGGTTGTTTCCATGTTTTAATAGAATACATGATTAAGGTATTCACATGTTGTTTTGTGACAAAATCTATCTTCATTTTGTTTACCTTCTATATAAATTTTTGGCATTGAGTTTGGATAGAAGTATTTTGGATTAGTCTAATGGTTGGAATGGATTATGTTTGACATTGTATTCTATTGTTTAAGGTTAAAAATATTTCAAGATTAATTTTGGATTGTTATAAAAAGAATAACTCGTAGGTCAGACAATAACTCATCGCGTCCCGCAAGGCCCCGAGACTTGAACCCACAACCGAAGGATGACAAGGGTGTGTCACCTACCACTAGCCTACGTGATTTCCCGGTTGGTATAATATAGTTTTTTAATTGTCAGATAGATGAATTATTAATTCATTTTTTTGAACCCTGTTCGATTATGGTAAAATAGAATATTTTTGAGTTCTATTATATTTTGCAGTGAAAGATGAGTTATGGTAAAAATTATTTAAAGGATGGAACTCTAATTGTCATTTATTTTTTAATTATATGCAGAATTTAATTCATAAAATTTATGGAAATGATCTTATAACCAAAAATGAGTTATCCTAATACCTTTTGTATTGTTGAATTGACGATATTTTAAATCATCATAGATTTTTTCCTTTGAGGCCGTCATTTTTCCATTCACTTGTTTGTGATTGCTAACCTCAATCACTCAAGATAAATATTTACTTTTTACTCCAATTATAATTTATACCAATTTTCTCACATTCAAGATCATAATTTAGTGGTGACTTTTTCATTTCCCTTTCCCTCTTATTAAGATGCAATTTTAGTAACCCTATATCTGATGTGGTTTTTCCACAAACGAATTTTGTATTTTAAAACTTTTTTTTCAAAAAAATAAAATAAAATTTCGATGACTCTATTTATTGAAGGAGGGTAGAATGTAACACCCCAGGATTTTTTAGTATGTTATCTCTTTAATGTAATTCAATATCTTGTTCCACACACAACACCGAGTTCGAGCGCACTATGACATACCAAACTAGTCGTTTAAAAAGTGGTTATGAATAGTGTTAACTAAATTTTGAATTTTATATACTCCATATCATATATCATCCATATTATGTATTGTTTAGTCATAATATAAGAACAAATCAAAATTTTCTGATAAAATATGTTTTTTTCAAAAAATGCAATTTTACCGCCTTTTATTGGTGAACCCTTTTTAAATCCAAAATTTTACACGTTTAAATATTCAATTATACAAAATAAATTTCTTCTTTAAAATATAAACATAAAAATTTAGTCTGCTTAAATATTTGGTACTTTTATGATAACTTTCATATTTTGATGAATAGTGAAAATACTAAATTTTAATTGAAAACAACTTTTTAAATCAAAACAATTTATAGTGTTAAATTATGCATTTGAGTAATTTTAAGGTATAATTATATTATATTTTTTATCATTTAATATAATTTAGTTCATTTTAAGTAATTTAACATTTAAATTGGATATAAACACATGTCAATCTTTTGATATTTTTTACTTCTTAAAAACCTGTTTTCGGGTTTTGGCAACATAATTTAATTTTAAATTAATTAATGAAACTTCTATGATTTGAATTTTGTAAAATTGAATTCATTTTTGAGTTTGGAATATGAAAATTATATTTGGGTGAATTTTTATTATTTCTCTGAAAACATTCAATTTTTGATAAATAGTGAAAAACATTATGTTGTAGATAAAAAACCAAGTTTTTCATTTAAACAATTATTTTTAATTAAATATTTATCTTAATGTCAAAATAGATACATTATAAATTTATTAATCCAATTTTATTTATTGAAGTAATTTTATAATAAGATTCAACATATAACATTTTATTGATCTTTTTGAACGACTTTTTCCCACCTTCTAGGCACATTTGAAAATATGAATAAAACATAATTTGACCACTTCTGTAAATTGAATTTCAAAAATCTAAGAGAAATATTTCACATCATTAAGTTATAAGTGGTTCAATAGGATGAAAATATTTTTGTGAATAGTAAATTTTGAATTTTATTCACCATAGTTAAAAGAAAATAGGGTAATTAAAGGTAAAAATAATGTTAAAATTACCCCAAAACATGTCTGAATTCTATGGGATAAGTGTATTTTGACCAAAATATTCTTTAGGATAAACATAGGATCCTTTTGATCAATTTGGATTATATTATGACATTTATTATATTTTATATAAATAAGAGTTAAAAGTGTTAAATTAATTGTTTAATAACTAAACCATTTTTAATATTGGTTTACACATAAGATAAATTAGACTATAAATATTCATTATAAGTAATATAATATTTTCTATATCATGGTATTTTATTTATAAATTTTATACATTAAATAATAACGTTTTTTACGACATAGTGATGATGTAGTAATTACTTTATTAATGAAAGATTAAAATAATTGATATTATAAAGATTTAAATAAATGTAAAATGAGACATTTGATGCATTACAAGAATTTTCAAGTTTAATATGACATGTTAGGGTCGATTCAATAAATTTTTTCAATGTAATACTATTTTTTTGACTTTTACAAAAATTAAATACAAAATAGTTTCATAATTGGCATAAATGAGTTATTAAAACAAATACTATTTTATTAAATGATATAATATTCCTAAAAATCTATGGTTTAGCCAAGGACATATATAATAATAGATATATCATTAATTAACCACTTGAGGTTCCCTTATAATTTTATAGTAATTTTATTAACCATATAATATAAAAACACAAGGAGACATAGTAAATGTCAATCTATTTAACTAAGAGTTAAATATAAAAGATAAGGTTAATATGGTGAGATAATTTTTTGTAAACCTATTGGTTGAGAATATTTCGACCCATCCCCACCCTATCCTCAATATAAATTAATTTTGATTCATTAGAAATAGAAAATGATTTTATAATAAAATAATATTACAAGCTTTTCTTAAATTGACCATCACCTCTCTTATAAAAGGGAACTTCCTCTTCTCTTAATTTTAAACCTCCAATGCCATTTGGATCTACCAAAACCTACTCAAATATACTCCCAACTTCCCTCAATGAAATATAGGGCCTTAATTTGATCATAAATACAACCTATGGATCCCTTTTGTTCAAATCAAAAGGAATAACCCGAAGAAGAGGTAATTATTTCATCGCCTCTTTCAATGTTCTTTTCTTCTTCCACATCCACTTTTTTGTGGTTTCCATACCAAAATAATAACTCCAGTACCTTTTAAATAATGGTATGTTATTATAAATATGGTAAAAACATATTCATTATTCTATCCATCCTATTAATGACTATGTCACCATACGTACGTACGTACGACTTACCGTCTCCACGTCGTGGTGTAATTTGTTATTCAACACTTCATTATTTGAATGGGTATAACAATGAGTATAATTGATCTAAATAATAAAAATAACATGTTAATGATTATTTATATATAATATACCATCCAATTACATATGATTTCACCATCAATATAATGATATTATCACTCGTGCGTACGTACGGTTTATCGTCTCCATGACTTGATGAGATTCATTTCTCCATTCACCATTCAACGATGATTATAAATACATATATTATTAATCAGATTTTAATATATGAAATAATAATGATACTGGAAATATATATATATACACAAATATCTCATTCACTTACTTCTGTTCTATACGATACGAAAATGGAAATGGCGTTTATGCGTATATATGGCCTACTGTCTCCATAAATAGTGTTTTCCATTTCATATATATATATATATAATACATACTTATATTCTGAATATATAGGATAAAAATATATTATTTTATATTGTTGAATCAATAAAATCACGATATTAGTTATATGCTCAAGAATAACAAGTTAAAACAAGTTTGATAAAGAAAGCGATTATTACCCGAAATGTTATTTTAACATAGAAATTATAATTATATAGGTAGTATGAATCCATAAATGAATCAATTATGATATAATAAATATGAATATGGTTATTTTATAATTTAATAACATATTATGGTCATTTTATAAGAGGTTAAACATACCCTCATCCAAAGAAAGTACAATTGAAGGGTTAATTCCTCAATCTCATTATTATGAGAGATTGTTTCTATATAAGTATTTAGTGGGATATTTATATAATCCTTGACCAAGTTTCAATAATTTTTTTCAAAATGAATGTTTTATGGTTTTGTGAAAGGTACTCTTTAGCAAGATCTTCATTTTAAATGTTTTAATTATTTACTTTTCTAAATCTTTTTAATTAATGTTCATGTTTTAAAAATGATTTCAAGGATTTATTTATATTGACATGATTTTTTTAAAAGATATTTCCTTTAAAAAGTTTAAAAGTAGTATAGGACTCATTTATTCAGAAATCACTTTAAAATTACTTCCTTTATAAATGTGGGAATTTTAAATGATTTCATGAAAAGGGATATTTCTCTCAAAGAGTTTTACTAATCATTTTCAACTATGTCAAAAACCTTTACTAGATATTATTATTGATTGAGGATGGTTTATTAAAATAA
The DNA here is from genome assembly GCA_963277665.1 of Viscum album. Lineage (NCBI taxonomy): Eukaryota > Viridiplantae > Streptophyta > Magnoliopsida > Santalales > Viscaceae > Viscum > Viscum album. The sequence goes on from OY728152.1 coordinate 37,518,629, forward strand.
ATTTTTCCATATTGTATTGAATTAGTTATGATATGTTTGACTATGGATGTGCTATTTTTATACAATCCGTGGTTTATGGTTAAAATATTGACATTTTTTATGCTAGTTTTATTACGAACTAGTACTCCACCCGTGCATATGCACAGTGCCATAAATATAATCTGAATTTCAAAGTGCATTAATAATTTGAGAAGTGATCTATAAAAATTAATAATAAATATGTTAAAATTTCAAGTCTGTTCATAGTTATTAAATATGAATAAGTAACAGTACACACTGATTTCTGTTGAATGATGTTAAATAGAAATAAAAAATGAAAAAGAGATTATAGATATTTAAAGTAGCAAAAACATTGAACCATAAACATGGAAACTTAACTTAAAAATGGAAAGAACATCATGGTTAAATTTTAACAATGAAACATAACTCTGGACCATTCTGTCACCATGGAAATAGAACTTTGAAGTGTTCTATCACCATGGTAACAGAACTAAAATTCGATTTTAGTAGCTGATACATGAATGATAACAGTAACATGAACTATGTTTTTCAACAGCAGTAGGTTAGCCCATCAGATTCCAACTCATGTCATCAGAATGTGCATTTAATAGCCTCCTAGTACTGCAATGATCTGTCAATGCAGTGGAGAACCAATTTGTAATGTTTGTAGACAGTTATATTGATCCATGCAATATGTAATTAAACTTGAATGTGAGTAATTGACACAAATTAGAATCAAAAAACAACTGGTGACATGAAACAGAATAACATAATAGCAGATACGATCAGTATAATTCCATTGGAAAAAAAATCACTATTCAAAAAATGGTTATTCTGTTTAACAGTTGGAGATAATAAGATTTCCTATAATGGGATTTCAGTTTTATTCGATGGAAACATGATTTATCTAAATATGTGTAATCTAGTAAACTGGAAACATAAATACCAAAATCAAATTGGTATTATTTTTTATAATAATCATACATAACAAATCAGCATACAAAAAACAATTTGACTGAAAAAAAGGGTAATCACAAAATGGAAAATCAGTAATAATGGAAAAAATAATACATAAATTGGTTACACCTTTTTACAGAAAACATACATCAGAAATCATAAATAGTGAAATCTATATTAGTCAAAAAACGCTTAATAACAATGTGCATTCCATGGATTTTTAAATACACATTTTATTTTTGACTCATTGAATATGTTAATGAATAGTTTTGGGAAAAAACATTAAGAAGCAGAATATTTGTAACATTAGATTAATCCAACAGATTGATCAAAATTATGAATGCATCCCTTAAGTATTAGTTCAAATGGTTATATTTAGAATAAGCCCCTTCAACTCTATTTAAATAGTCTTAACATAGTCAGGGATGAAACATGGTATCATATCCCTCAATTAAAATCATTTTCATGCCCTACGATTAATTAACACATATTCTCAAAATGATTAACTCTTGTGTTATGGTCCATAGAAGCAAAACTAAACTACAATTATTTTCCAACTACATGTTCAAGATTGACAATTATCTTGGTGTTTTAGATGGTCATAATATAGCACATGATATATGAACTTTCGATATATTTTACAACCATACCATATATATTACTAAATTATAACAACAGTTATAAGTAATTTTCATGGTCTAATCTTGTAAATAATGTTTTCTAAGAAAAACCTTGTAGTAATGTCTTTGAAGCCTTTGTCTATGATCATAATTATTTGTATTTTATTGAATACTCGATCCACTTGCAACCTTTGGAATATCGCATGCTGAACATAATGAAAAATAAAAAATGAACAAATCAAGTGGGTTCATGAAAAGTAATAATCTTATTGTGGTTCAACATCATTAAAAAAATTCTATTATCAATCAACGCGTCATATTGTTGGACAAAAAATGATGACAAGAACTATATAAATACAATAGATAATAAGATGAGAAAGAACCATAAAAAATTGAAAATTAACATCGAAAATTAACTTGGGAAGTGTGGAATCAAATTAGAAAAACAAATTGTTGATTTGAAACTAAATTGTTAGTAAATATTAAATTACAACTTTGGCTGTAGCTATGAAATACTAAAAACAAACAGGAAACATGCAGTGAGTTTCCTAGAAGAATTTGGATTTATCTATTGATTTCCTACTCAAAAACTTATAGAAAAAACTTTCAAAATGGTTTTGCAGTACATCCCTGTGTTTCATAACATGCAGTGAAAATTTTAACACAGCTACAGCTAAGATTAGGCATGCGCTTTTTGTTGGGGGCCCTTCACACATTCTGTTGCAGACCCAATCTGGGTCTATGACATTATGCATCTTCAGCTCAGATTATATCTTCAAACTCTAGCTTGAAGTATTTGTATAGGTCAGTAAATGAAGTAGGATATATTCTTGAAAATAGGTATTACTGGAGGAAAATCTCAGTAAGGTAATGTCACCTAATAGGAAAGTCCATTAGAGGAATAAGGATGCCTGAAAAGCAATCCAAAAAATGTGAATGAAAACTAACAGTAAATACAAGTAAGAGTATGTACTAAAACAAAATAGATTGACCTAGTTCCTGAAATCTGAGCATTGGTCATGTCTTCCAAGATAGTGTTTTTCACCAAAAGAAACTGTTAATTCACTATGTCATCGTGTATGGAGGATAGAAACCATGCATGGATATTGATTATACTAAATATTTTGAAAACAGATGTGTCTGAGTTAGACTATTGCAATAAAAATGGGGAGTTAATTAGTAAGAAGCAATAGTTATAAAAAAAATTCAAATCTGAAATCAATGAAAAAAATTTAGCAGATGTAAGATTCAATGTAAGACATGGTGCATGTTTACAGAATCATCAAAAATCTAGAGATTTATCTCAAACTACTATGCAATATGATGTACAATCTAATTGGGATAAATATAGGTAGGAATTAAATATGTACCGAATGTTGATGACTCTGACTACAAGAGCATTTCAACTGAGATCTGCATCAAAACCTCCAGATCCCTTCATGAAAAGAGGAAGGATGACGCTAATTCTTATTGAACAGTTATAGAACCCGTATTTCCCTATAGTAAACTCAGAGTCCATGAAAATGTAGTTGAGAAGATGATCACCCCCCAATATGAAACTTTAGTATATGGAGACAAGCAAGGTAATCTACTGGTACCTCTAACTAAAAAATTAATGATACAATAAGAAAATGATGGCTTAGAACTTTATTGAAATGTACAATTGATAATATAATGAATACACATATCGTACCACAAATTATCTATAGCATTACCTGATTATTTATTTTCGTGGTATGCATCATCATATGGTCTCCAAAGATGGAACCATGTATGGAATAGGCCACCTATACATAGTGGTGTGATTCCTCTGAAACATTATTCAGCTATAGCTCATAGGGTCCACAAACTACAATGATGTCTTTCTAATAGAGGTTCATCCACACTACTATCATAATGACAGTAATTTTCATAGTGTTATGGAAATTAGGATCCATATATTGTATACATAATTATGAATTTCATTTCCAACATCCCTAGTATAATAATCTGTAGATAATATGAATATTGTGTAATGGTCAACTACACATTTAAAAAGGAAATTTAACAATAAAAAAGAAAGAAATATAAATCCTTCATAGTCACTTAATGTTGTAAAATCAGCTAATCACAATGTTACATTTAAAAAATGGGGTAAAATAGGAAAAAATATTGAATCACCACCTATAAAATCACAAAAATAATTAATGAAAATAACCATGATAATTAGAAATCTACAAAGATATGTAATTTCATTATAATCCTTAAAAACTGGATAAACTGGGTTTACCAAACATGTTCAGCAAGTTCAATTTAAGACAGCATGAAATAACAATAAACCTAATGAAATGCAAGCAATAAATTTTGAAAATACAAAAGGTGACCTTGCACACTAAAAAACACATTAGAAAATGAACATTTACGCATAGGAAAAACACCCAAAACCTATCATACCTGCCTAGTTAAGTCAATTTCATGTACTGTCAAGTCAAAATCAAGATGCACATGATTATGGTTGTATCATTAACCCCTTGAGTTCTAAACAATATAGAACTATTGAGTACTTAACCATAAATAAAATCGAGATGAATAATTGGTTGGAAAAAACACCAGGATCAACCAAATAGGACCTTGATCTAATGAAATTTTGAAAATGGGGAAAAGAAGACAACAATAAATAAAAACCACCTTTAAAATATAAAAATGATTAAACAAAATAATCAGGATGGTTATAAATTTACAAATATTTGCTGTTTCATTAAAATGATGAAAAACTGGAAAAACTGGGTTTACGAAACATGTTCAGCAAGTTCAATTTAAACCAGCAAAAAATAACAAAAAGTATAAGGAAATGTGAGCTTTAAATTTTGAAAATGCCAAAGTAAACCTTTAACGTGGAAAAAATACATTAGAAATTTAACATTTATGCACAGGAAAAAACAACCAAAATAACTCATATATTCCCATTGATGTCAAATTCAAGTATTGTTTTGTCAAACTGAAGAAGCATATGATTATAGCTGTATAATTAACCCCATGAGTTGTAAAAAATGTAAAATTGTTGAGTCATTAACCATCAATCAAATTCAGATAAAGAATTAGTTGGTAAAAAAATAGCAGGACCAACCAAATAGGACGTTGGTCCAATGACATTTCAAAAATATGGGAAAACAGAAAACAATAATGAATGACCACCATTCAAATCTAAAAAAAAGATTAATGAAAATAATGTATTACCTCTCCATTGCACTACTCAATTTCAATCATATTATTCACTCTAAGTTGTGTAAAAATATTTACTACTCTAATACATGAAAATTCATATTTAGTAAAAGTAACTGTAATTATTAAGATTTGGATGTTAAATGGTTGATAACCAATAAGAAAACATTTCTAGAAAAAAATTATGGTGTTGTACCTGGTTTTTTAGTTGTGAGGAGTTATAGTGGTCAAAGAACATGTAATCACCTAGGAGCTGAGGACGTACACATTCATCAAATATATTTACCAACACAAACATTGATGTTTAAGAAAACATACTATCTGTGACTAAAATGGATAAATTTAATAAGATATCCACAAATATGTATAGAATATCTGCAAAAACACCTTTTTCGCAATTGGGATACAGTTCAATAAGAAATCCATAAATATCAATGTATAACTAATAGGAAAACACATACATATAAATAATCTTGAATCTTTTATGTTTCCACCTATAAGAAATTCTATAAAGTCCAGTCCACGGTAATAAGGATGCATTTCTCATGTAAACAGGATTTGGTGGTGTCATGTAAGTAGTATTTGTTTATGATAGAATGTTTTGTAGTGATTAGAATTACATACCTTGTCGTGGTATCATGTCTTTCTTCATGACCATGGTGGTGCAAGTAAGTCACTGAATCAAGCCACATAACAAGATTTTGTCAAGGAAAAAATGACCCACTACTCTAAAATAAGGATATATCATAAATACACAAATGTGTTGTGTTTTTGGTTTTAAAGATAACCTGAGTAGAGACCAATAATGGTAATCATAGGGGAAACCTGGTTTTAATAATGAATATAAGGAAAAACAAATTCACAGTCACACTGAGGAAACAATTAGGAAATCATGAAATAAAACTGGTAATATTTAATAACGAATGTAAGGCAAAAAAATTCATGAAATGAGGATAGAACACCATTTTCGCAGATCTTGATTTCTATAGGTTTAAACTTAGGCATTGACATTGATATATGTTTTGATGATTCGAACGTATTCATAGTCATGGATGATATATTTTTGTAGTCAAGGATGAAAGCTTTATAATCATCTGTTTCATATGTTTTTAGTGCATAAAAAACAATATATAGTGGATCCAATAGTGAAAACAAATTACCTGCCTTAATATGTTGGATGGAAGGGAGGTTAACTCCATGAATTTAGGACAAATTACCTGCATTCATTTCCAACTCATGTTTCTGTGTTCACATGCACCGCTGAGAAAAAAATTAGAAAACAGTCAAATAAAACTGCTTATACTTATTCATTTATATAATGTTTTTTTCATAAAATGAGGATAAAACACCTTTTTCAGAGATCTTGATTTCAATAGGTTGAAACTAATGCATTGACATTAATATATGTTTTCAAGTTCTAAACGTATTCAAAGGCTTGGATGAAATGTTTTGGTAGTCAAGGATGAAAGTATTATAATAAATTGTTTCATATGTTTTTAGTGCATAAAAAGTAATACACAGTGGAGTCAATAGTGAAGAAAATTATCTACGTTCATATGTATGATGAAATGGAGGGAGGTTAACTTCGCAATTTTAGGAAAAACTAACTGCATTCATATATTGTGTAAATGCAAATAAAAAATAATGGATGAAAGGGAGGTTAATTCCACAATTTTAGGAAAACCCAGCTATTGCAGAGATCTTGATATGTAGGCTATATGGAGAAGGTCTTTATTGCATAAAAAACAATATATAGTAGATTCAGTAGTGAAAACAAATCACATTAATTCATCTGTTAAATGGAAGGGAGGATAAATTCATGATTTTTGGACAAATTACCAGCTTTCATTTCCAATTCTTATTTATGTATTCACATGCACTGAGAAAACAATTAGAAAACAATAAAATAAAACTATAAATATTTAATCATGAATATAATGAAAAAAAATCCACTAAATGAGGATAGAAAACCTTCTTCATAGATCTTGATTTATATTAGTTGAAACTAATGCATTGACATTGAAGATGAAAAATCAAAACCTTGCTTGTTGAAAAAAACAATAGAAATTGAACATCAGTGCATAGAAAAAAACCAAAACAACTCAGAGCTGCCCATTAAATCCAAATTCAAGTACTGTCAAGTAAAACTCAAGAAGAACATGAATATTGAACCGATACCTTCCTATATAAATACATGTTATTTGAGGTGAACCCAACTCCTGAAATGAAAAGAATCCACACATCAAAATCCATAAAAAAACAATACCATTACTTTTATATAAGTGATCCTGCATTGAGACACTAATCCAATTAAAAATTGAAGATATGTTTCTAGTCCTTATCGTTGGTGCACCTACACTGATTCGACAGTTGGAATAGTTTTCTAGGTCAATGCATCTTCCTCGTCTGGAATCAATCTCTTCATATCACTAACAATTTTCAGTAGACTCATAGCTCCAAACATTTGAACATGAAAACACTTTCTATGAACTTGAAGTTACCATTAATATTCCCAATAATAAGATTCAAAAATAGTATATACAACCAAAAAAATTGATCATAATAAACCAGTGAAATAACTTAAGGCAATAATATTAAATTCTTTATAGTGCACGAAAAGAATAATAAAGACCTGTTTAAGATCCTACAAATTCTCCAAAAAATAAAATACAGGCATGTATCTAGAACCACTTAATCAAAATCACTGCAAAAGAAGATTCATACAGGCTAGTGGTTTACTTTAGAGGATATGGAATAAGGTAGGGAAGGATGGAGACATTAACTCATTTGGTATAACCTTGGAGTTGTGACAGACTATCTTCTGATAAAGTTCAATAGAAAAAAGAGATGATTTTTCAGAGAATAATATGACCTAGGGTTTTTATTAGAATCACAGAGGAGGCAGAGGAGGATCAAGTGGAAGCGAATCCGACAGATGTGCATGAGCCATAGGCATTGGAGGCCGAGCTAGGCTTTGAAAACCGAAGCTATGAGTAATCCCGGAATCTCCAGCGGGAGCGGTGCAGGCTAGAGGGGAGAATCGGGAAGGGGTGTAGGAGAGGGGATTCGGGGAGAGGAGTGGAAACCGTAAGGGATTCAATGAGGGTAATGGGAACCCTAAAGCAGGGAGAGGGGATTCGGGGATTTGGGGAGGGTTATGAGAACCCTAGAGCAAGGATAAGGGAATCGGGGAGGGAATTTGGGAAGCTGAGGGAGAAGCTGTGGTAAATCCCGATGATGTGCGGGGGAATTGCTAATGCTGTAGAGGGAAGGCCAAAAGTGGAGGGAGGTTAGGTTATGTGGATACATATATAGGTGACACGTAAGCTAGAATAAGCTAATTTTATTATAGATAATAGATAACACTATTTCAGATTTAAGAATCAAAGAATAATTAGGGAAAATATGAATTTAGAAGCATTTATAGAACTTTGTGTTCCAATAAAAATACATGCATTCATAGTATAATTAAAAAATTTGTATGGTTGTCACTAAGAGAAGTAAAAGTTAATTTTCATTGTAATACAAATTATTAAAAATGAAAATTACCAGATATAGGATTCATATAGAAATTGTGCATTTTCAAATCTTCAAAACCCAACACTTGAACTTGTTTTGAGCATCATAATGTATCTAGAGACACCACCGGGCTAAAATAGTCTTCATTAAATCACTTGTCTATCCCTTTCTAGAGAATCCTTTATCAAATTCATTCCCCATTGCATCTGGGAATAATCATTTCAGCTGATGTAGGTCAGTAAAACTGAACCCTCACATGTTTCAATAATGAATGATAAGGGGAGTATAATGTTTAAAAACTATATATATAGGTTACAACAGTGTAAAAGCACAGTTACCTTTGATAAATGAAACCAAAATCACAAGCTGACACTATGTCCAAGGAATTTAATGGAATTAAATTGTTTGAAATGGACAAATGCTGAAAGAAAAAAATTTGAACCTTTATATTAAATTGGAATCAATTATAAAAAATGTACTCTTAAAATTTCAAAAAACAGTATACTGTAAGAACAAAAAAATTACGATGCTATATGGAAACAAATATCAGATTGAAAAATATGAAAAAATGTGAAAAAAATATAAAACTATTAAATAATTTGAATCTATAAAAACACCAAACTCACCATTCCAGCAGAACATAAACACAACCACCATAGTATATTCCATAGGTGTTTTGAAGCCTAGAGAGAACAAAATCATGGTTAGAAATACTTTCATTATTTTAAAACAATAATATAGATATGAATATAAATATAACATAGGATATAAATAAAATCCATGTTTCCATGAATTTAAAATCATTTATATAACTTTATGTTCCAGTGAAAATACATGCATTTATAGTATAATTTAATATGTTGTATAATGAAAAAAAATAATTAAAGGATCATTTTCATAGTAATCCAATGTCTAAAAGTAGAAAAGCACTAGATATAGTGTTCATCTTGATATTATGCATTTTTAAATCTTCAAAACCCAACAAATGAACTTGTTTTCAGAATTGTAATGTATCTATAGAAACCACTAGGCTAAAATATAGTCTACATCAATTCACTTATCTGTCCCTTTTCTAAGAAAGCATTGTCAAATTCGTACCCCACTGCATCTAGTAATAATCCATTCAGGCGATATAGGACAATAAAACTAAACCATTTCATGTTTCAATAAAGAATAATAATGGGAAAATGATGTTTAAAAACTACATATACAGGTTACGACAGTGTAAAACCACAATTACTTTAGATACAGGTGATGTAAATCATGAGCTGAAGTTGTGGTGAAGGAATGGCTTGAAATCATTTGAAATGGATGGAAGCTGAAGGGAATCATTAGTAGTAGACAGTTGGAGATCAACATCGGCCTTCAAATGTGAATTCCATACGAGGAGAAGGATCCCAGGGCGGAGGATCCTAAGGTGTAGGAGTTGGATGTGGAGGACCCGGATGCGAAGGATCCTGATAATTTTGATCTAGAAGAGTAGCAGCCGGAAATCGAGCGGGTAGTATCTTGTCGCTTCAGACGCCGTTGTATGGGTAAGGGTTCCGAATAATGAAAAATGTATGAAGCTGAAGGAGGACACGAACTGGGCTTCAAAAACTGAAGCTGTGAATAGTCGATGATGTAGACCTAATTAGAGGCGTTTCACTAAGGAGATATTTGAGGAGATGAAATCAACCTGGAAGTGTAGTAGGTGTTGAAAATCGTGAGTAGGAGCGGTGCAGGATAGAGGGGATAATCAGGAAGGGTTCATGAGAGGGGAATTTGGGAGGGGAGAAGAAACCGAATGGAAGCTTATCGATGGAATCCCAACTTTGGAGGAATTTTGATTCGGTGTAGGAGATTTGCAAAGAATGGAGGAAAACCTAAGTGGGAGGGAGGTAATGAGGTAGCGTGGGGTGTTTTTGAAGCTCATCGAAGGACTACAGAATGATGGAGGATGAATATTGAAATGTAGGTGACTTGGAGGATTTGTAAGGTGACACGTATGCTTGAATAAATCCAAGTTTAGTATAGATAATATATGTTTATGTTATGTTTCAACATTTTCATATGAGAAATGCATTGGACTTTTAAAGTGACAGATGGAACCCACTCTAGATCCTTGGTTAATCTATAGGTCTTATGAGAGAAAATAGTGTCCCGGCCCAAGGCCTTGATAAAATTTTTATTTTTAGTCTTGGAACAAGGCCTTGACTATATGGTTATGATTTGCGGCATTATGCATTTCATCATTATTAAATTAGCAATTGATATTACAAGTGATTATTCGACTAGTAGGATATTCATGTGAATAAATAAATGGAATTATTTTATTTATCTTTTCCATATTTTTTGGAAGTTTATGTTTAAAAGGATTGTGTTTTAATCTTATACATTGGATTAAATGTTTATGCTTATTTATGATAGTTTCTGCAATATTATTATCCTTTCTGAGAATCTTATCTCACCCCTTTCTTTGTTTAATTTTTTCCAGGATGTGTAGAAGTCTATTATGATGGATATACAGGGTTATGTTAGGGGAATAATGGAGTTATCAAAGGATTATTTATGTTGTGTTTTATTTTAGAAATTGTAATGTAATGTTCATATATGTAATATATTTTCCAAGACCTCTAAACTTATTGGTCCTTCAGGACATGATTCCTTGTAATAATTCCAATGTATTAAAATAATGCACTGAATCTGGGTAACTGGAGTCAGGGAGTTACAAATATTCAGCACTGACATCACCTCGTGATAGTATAAGTTGTGAAGGTCCCATGTCGTAACATGGAAACTTTATAAATATATCTAGTAAGGGAGTTTCAGGGTAATAACCAAGGTAACTCAAAACTCAGGGAACAAGTACTCAAGAGTATCTGAGTCTTATTAAGGGGTAAGAGAGTAATCCAAGGAGCTTAATCCTTGTTATTTCACAATAAGACATCTGTCGAGTCCAAAGTGATCATCCCCGGTAAAATGGGGCTATGCATGGATAGGGCCCTATGGTATTTCCCCATGGAACCTACTAGTCACTACTAGATCCAATGAGTATATATGAGTTATCCTATAATAAGGAAAAAGTGTCACTAGGTTAGTGTACTGGGCATCCAAGGATTAGACAATAATGGGAGTCTAGGTGGGTATCAACCTAATCAAACTAAATCCTTGAATCGGAATGGGTTTCTTAAGACCCATGGTATTTTCTGCATAATCCATGACTAGATCGAGTCAATACATTCCTATTTGAAATGGTAATATTGTAATAATTAATTTGGTTCATGTATCACCTTATATTATTGTGGGTAGGTCAACTATAATTGAAATCATTTATTTATTGTTCCAAGCCTTGTCTTCTATTAGTGTGGATAGTCCAAGTAGTGTTGCAATCATTAAATTGTGTCTTAATTAACCGTTAAGGCATATTAAATTAGATGTGTTCACTCTGTTACCTTCCATTAACATAGATATGGTTGTTAGGGACATGTAACCTCAATTACACATATTTTATAAGGCCAAGATATATTCTTAATATACTTTCCATTTCACATTTCACATTTAATAAATCATTTAGAAAAACTTACCTTAGGTAAGTCTAGTGGTGAGCTTACATTCTACATGAAATCATGCCATTCTCATTAATAATAATCCATTTATTATAAGAGGGCCTAACTTTTTGAGGGTCAGTAAATGGAACACCTGAATAGTGGCTCAAATGTGTCAAAACAGGAAAAACCCAATTATGGAATAACCTTCAACATGAGGCGGATTGAGTTGTATGTGTAACCCTTAACAACAAATCAAATATTTGGAAAGAGCATAACAATATGATTATAAAAGGTATCACCATGGCATGTAAATTTAAGAAATAGTCTCCAACAAAACTGGTGGGACCCACACAAACATTCCAAAAAACAACTAACATGTGTTTTAAGTTATAGACCACCCACCTTAGGGTTATACGATTCATATCCTTTGGTATCGTCCCTTGATTTTCCTCGGATCGATGTAGATCTATTAAAAGGTGAAAACAATCACATAGAGATATCTAGGTTGAGAGTGAAAGAGTAGAATAACGACTACAGAAGACACGAGTACATACCATTGCAAATCCAACATGATGTACGAAAGCTTGATTGGATGGAAGAAAAATGAGATATGTTGATTCGATGTTTAGATCTTCAAAATGTCCCAAATTGAGAGAGAAAATGGTCAATTATGCATAAACATATATTAGGGAAGAAGGGGTGACTTAATTATATCATTAAAGAAAAAACTATACATTTATAAAGAAAATTAACACGTGCACAGTTTGCCTACATGGTTTTTCAAACCATGCGCAAACTCTGTGTGGCGGCTCTGCCCGAACAGTTTGGTCCACCTGGATTTTCAAACCGTGCACAACCCATGCACAGATACTTAGGAAAAAGGGGCGCTCCCATGATTAGGTTGTACGGTCATGCATCTGTGCCTCGTATTTCATGGTTTGGTCCACATGATTTGGAAAAACATGTTCTAACCATGAGATTTGGCCTATTCTCCCAATAAGATGGGTTTTGGGCTCCAAACAAGCCTAAGACACCCTCAAAACCCATACTAACTCATTAGGCATCCCTATTTGGTCCAAAGTAAATTTTTTGACTGAAAATTAAAGGATCCATACCTGAGTAAAAACCTGGGTTCTTACCGTCTTCCCCCTTAAAATATCTTACCCCTGAGTTCTCCTTCCAATGATAAAGAAACACTTTATGAGAACTACTATGGCCACTAAGAACATTAAACAGCTTCCCTCTCCCAAGTCGCGTCCTATACACAGTCGTGCTTCCCTATCACTCATACAAGACAGATAAACTTGCCTCAGATAGACTTTGTGCTTCAATCAATGATGCATACTGGATACTCTATAATGGTAGCATCGATATATAGCTCAACTTCCTCCGGATCAAATGTATGAGATGAGTTAGCCTGATATTGGAAAAATTTTGAGACATGAATGACGTCATTCATGGAATGGTACATCTGAGTTTTCCACAACTGATTAGCTACCGACCCGACTCTCCTTAGAATTTCAATAGTCCCAATATAATGAGGCGACAACTTTCCCTACTTCTTTAACTATCTATTCCCTAGCCTTGGGGATGCCCAAAGAAAAACAACACCCCCAACCTCAAACTCCAGAATTAAACAACGTTGATCAGTATAAAATTATTGTCTTGAATAATAAGTAGTCATATGTTTCCTGATAAGATAGACTTATTCTAATGTCTCCAGAATGAGATGAGGACATAGTTGGGATTCCTCACCCTCCTCTAGAAAGCACAATATTGAATGGCATGGCCAACTATATAAGGCCACAAAAGTATCTATCTAGATCATAGCATGAAATCTATTATTATAAGAAAACTCGACATTAGGGATATATTCCTTTCAAGAACCACTGAAATCAAGGACATATGCTTCAACCATATCCTCTATAACATGTATTTTCTGTTCTGATTGACCATCGGTCTGAGTCCGAAAAGCTATGCTTATAATCACTTGAGTCCCCATTGATTTCTGCAAACCCTTCAAGAATCGTGAAGTGAAAGGAGCATCCCTCTATGAAAAGATAGTACGTGGATCTCTATGTAGTTTTATGATCTCACGGACATACAATATTCCCAACTCATCAACTAATAAATTCTCACATATAGGAATGAAGTGGGATGATTTTATTAGTCGTTCAATGACTACCCATATAGCATCTCTACCCCTCGATTACCAATGTAAGACGAATAAGAAATCCAATGGAACATCTTCCCATTTCCATTTTGTGACTGGAATTGACTGTAACAAGCCTCTAGGTCTCTGGTTCTCTACCTTCACTTACTGATAGGTGGAATACCTAGTAATGAATCCTAATATATGATGTTTCATTCTAGGCCACTAATACTAGCATTTCATATCTCGATACATCTTAGAGATTCCTGGATGAACTTCTGACTGAGAAGCTTGAGACTCTTTCATTAACTCCTCACTCTTATCTGCAAGAATCCAGATACATCCACATATACGCAGGACGTCGTCTCTATCCACAGACCAATATGGAGGTGGCTTATCTCTAGATTTTTTTCTCATAGAGAACCGATCCATTAGCATTTGAAAACTTCCTACTCTACACCTTCTCAATTATAGAAGATCTAATTGTTAAGGAGAGAGTTAATACTACTCTTTACTATCATGAAAATTTTGATGTTTTTCAAAAAAGATGGCCCTTAACATACATTCATCATTGGCTTCCAATACATCTCATGTTTGAGTTTTTGGACTCAGTGCATCAGCTACCAGATCGCCCTTTCCAGATGTTTAGGAAAGCTCAAAATCAAAGGATTGTAGATATTTGACCCATCTCTACTATTTGAGGTTCATGTCATGCTGAGAAAAGATATACATGCGGCTCTAGTGGTATGTATACACCACAAATATCTCACCCAACAGATAATGTCTCCAGCAAGGTAAGGAATGCACAATTGCTTCTTACTCGAGGTCGTGAATTAGGTAATTTCACTAATCATCCAGCAATTACTATGATCCATATGTAATGATTTTTTCTTCCTACATCAAAATTTATCCTTGGACAATGCATGATGCATTGCAGAAGATGATATAACCTTTTCCTGGATCTAGAAGAATTGGAATAGGTGTTGGGACAAGCCTCCCTTTCAGCTCCTGAAAGGATTTCTCATGTGCTTCTGACCATGTGAACTTTACACCTTTATTTTTAAGAGGAGTAAGGGGTGACACAAGGCCTGAGATGTCTTAAATGAAATGCCTATTATATCTAGAGATCCCTAAGAAACTCTTGATATTGAACACATTTTTTGGCTCCTCACAAGAAACTACATCACTAACCATTTAAGGGTCACTAGATACTCATAATTATGAAATTATAAGACTTAATAAGGGGACCATGTTGATCCAGAAGTCACACATAAAAAGTTATTCATAAATCTGATGCTCTCTCAGTGTACTTAGAATGATCTCAAAATATATGGCATGGTCGTTACGAGTGAGATAATACACCAAGATAACGTCCACAATGACCATGAAAAAAGAGTCCCTATAGTGGTGGAAAACACTATTCATAAATTCCAGGAAAATGGTAGGCGTGTTTGTATGACAGAAAGACTTAAAAAGATAATCATACATACCATACCTACTATGGAATGTTTTATAAGGTTGGTATGATGGTCTGACTCGCGCCTAATGATATCCTGACATCATGTAGGTCTTAAAGAACACCTTTACTTCTTATATCTGGTCAAAGAGATCATATATTCGATGAAGTGGATACTAGATCTTGACTGTAAGCTGGTTCAACCTTATATAATCCATGCATAGATGTAAGGTTCTGTATTCCTTCTGGTAGAAAAACACAGGTGAACACCAAGATAATGTACTCGGCTGTATAAATCCTTTGGACTCTTGGTCCTCTATTTTCCTCTTGAGCTCCTGAATCTCTATAGGTTCCATCTTGTATGGAGGAATGGATACTGGACCATCTCCTTGAAAAATATCAATTGTAAACTCTACCTCTCTCTTCGGAGGTAATCCAGAAATTTCGTTAATTAAAACTTCCCTGAAACAATCGACTACAAGAGGGGAATTCAATTTGAAGAAAATGCAGATCCTCTATGAAAATATTTGCAATCTGGGTATTCAATTCACCTATCCCATGATAATTCGGTCATGATCTCACAGCTTGGACATCCCACTCATCTTTAAAAAGGTAATTGCTGCCTTCAAGTGATGTAAAGGAGACCATATGGCGATGGCATTCTTCAAAGGCATGATAGGGGACTAACTAGTCCATCCAGATAATGACATTGAAGCCCGTTATCTTGAGAAAAAAGAGATTCTTCAAGAAATGGTAACTTCCTATCTCAATAGAAATTTCCCTGCACTAACATATGCCCTCCGTCCATATTCCCAACAGTGTATCGAGGGTCATTACACCATAGTGATACTGTATCTCTAGTCCAAGGCTTTCCACGATAGAAACTAAAATAAAGGAGTTTGAAACACCTATATCAAACAAATCTAATACAATAGTGTAGGATATTAGAATAGCACCTCATACTGTAGATTTTCCTACAGACAGATCCTTGGGTTATAGCTTTAAAGTAAGCGACTGACTGGATCCATGGCCCTGAGCAATAGATGGACTACCATGATAATGACTACTCTACTGGCACTACTGGTGATCAGGGGTTGTAATAACAAATTCATGACCTCCTCCTTAGCTAGACCTACTGGTGAACCTCCCAATCCCTATCTGACTCGGCACAAAAGAACTCTCTCCTATAGGTGGAGTGTATGTGGATCCTTTTCCACTCGAAGCCAGTGGAATAGTCCTGAAGAAATGATGATGCTGACCCATACAGACGCATGCTCGGCACTCAAAAGGTTCTCTATAACATTGGGACTTATTATGTCTTATTCATCCTAACTGATGTAACACTACAGAGCTGTCAAATTGGATACTATGGATGCCACTAACCTGAAGAGAAACCTCAATGGAATGTTTTTCTACCACCGGAAGAACTACCAGCCTAAAGCGGCACAGATCCTTTAAACTCAGTACTTGTTCCATCCCTTATGTTGTTTTTAGTGATAAGGGAATCATATACTATTGTATAGAAGGTAGGAAGGTGAAATAAATTCACCTGTGTTCAGATAATGTACTAAATCCCATCTACAAAATTCCTAGAATGTGAAAGCTCATCACCCACTAGAAGTGGTGCAAAGCGTTGTAAATCAGTGAAATGTGATGAATGTTCCATAAATGACATAGAACCCTAAAAATTATGCAAGAAAAATCTAGATTTTTCTTCTATAAATGCCTATGGAAAGAAATTATCATATAAGGTAGTATGTATATCATCCCATGACAAGCTCTGATGACCACCGGCCTAGGTAAACACATCCCACCAACGCTTGGCTGAATCCCAAAGCTTGTATGCAGCAAGATATACTCTCCACTTTGTAGGTGTTTCCAGATACTCAATGATACACATCATAGAATCTTGCCAAGTCTCAATAGCTGGAGAACTAGTATCCCCTGAAAAAGTAGGAGGATGCTGCTACTGGAACTCACAGGTCAGATCAACCATCACAGGTGCCACATGTGGAGCACCTTTCACAGACAACATCAGACATAAGAAACTATCACAGACATGAGCATTAGTGCTCAGATCAAGTACATAAAAAATTCATCTAGTGGCACTCCTAGAGGAAATACTTGCGGCGTAAGGCCCAGCATGTCTAGAGCATGGTCCTCACCACCTTCTTGGAGAAAAGCACGAGGACATTGTGGATTAATTGGTCTAAAACTACCCAACACATGCCTCAGAACTAGCATAGAAGGACTAGATATCATCACTAACTGTGCTAAATATAGAAAAAACCCACTACCCCAAGAAAAATACTAAACTGTCTGTTTGGACAGCCAGGTATCGGTAAGTGCACCATTATATGTTTCGTGTCATTTCATAGTTAATTTATTGGTTCACTCCATTACATTTCATAAACATGACAAGGCGGGATAAGGATGTGAAACAGATTCATTTTAGATTTTTGGTAATAATATGTAATGAAAATCCATTTCCAATGAATTAGTTCCCATACACCTATCATAAGAAATGGCACCAACCAACTTATAACATAATGGCTCGACTCAGTAAATTACTCATCCCAACCCAGGAGGGCTCATACTCTTCATCAATTGAGACAAGAAATCACCCAATCACATCTATTGTAACACAAGTAAAATTAAACTATCACAACATCACTCAATAATCGAAATCATCACAAGCAATGAAAATCAGTTAAATGCACCTGTATGGAATGGAAATATGCATACATTTGAACACTAAGTCCCTATAATGATGCATGTAACAATGATAATTTCCCTCAGATAATCAGGCTAAGGATGCAATAAATTCTCAAATGGAGTAATAATAAACAACAACACCCATAATGGGTGTCCCCCAATAGTGAAATAATGTCAAATGTAATATGAAAAATAAAACAACAATTGAATTTTGGGTAACTTGTATTTTACCCCGAACATGGGTGCATGACACCCAAACACGACTTATGACCATGTCCCAAACGTTCCTTTTATCCATTCTATTGTCTCTAAATAGTAAAGAAAGAAAATAAACCACCTCTAATACCACTCTGTGAAAACCCGAACCTGGATGGCACTTAACAGGTGCCCCAAGCTCATTGGGACACATGGCCTATAGTAAATCTTTCTGAATACCATAGGTTGTCGACTAGCAGTGAGGGCCTAGGGTTTTTTTGTGGGAAGAAAATTCCATCACTAGTATAGCGTAGCATAGCTAAAGGAATGTAATTGAATAGTAAATAGCATAAGAAATATAAATATTCAAAAAAAAACAGTGGAAGCTAACTGATGAAATAGGTAAATGAGAATAATAATAACTTTAAAAGCTGGAACAATGATGATGTAATTTCATGTCACTAGAAAACTGGAAAACATAGACACAAGACAGTAGGCATAATATGTTCCACAATGTAAAATAAAAAAGGCTACTCCAAGCTTCCTGAGATCCTACTCGGTCATCTGATATCAAGCTCCGTCCAATCAACATGAAATCAAGTGTTGGAAGTTGTATGCTTCCATTTTTCAATACATTCAACCATGTAATCTACTTCGGGTACCAAACGATGCCCATAGAGGGTGTGCAAAAAATCACAGTGGGACACCACCAATGGTGTCTACAACATATGGCCTATGTAATGGTACATATCAGTGTGCATGAATGAATATACAAAGTAAAGAAAGTAGTACAATATGAATAAATACCCATGTACATGGTTCAACCCTTGGACTGTTTCAGAACATGTTTCCAGGTCATTAATTAGGTAATCACCATCTAATGTTAATAGGTCACATGAGGCGTAGCCATCACTGAAATCACCTCGTGATAGTATAAGTAGTGTGCAGGTCCCAAGACATAACTTGGAAAATTGACAAAGATATCTAGTGAGGGAGTTCCGGGATAATAACAACGGTAATATAAATCTCATAGAACACTAACTTAGGAGTATCTGAGTCTAGCTAAGGGGTGAGAGTGTAATCCAAGGATCGTAAGCCAAGGCATTCCACAATAAGACACTTATCGAGTCTAAGGTGATGATCCAAGTTAAAATAGGGCTAATCAAGGATTGGGCCCTACAAGACTTCACCATGGAACCTACTAGTCAATTCTATAACAAGGGAGTATATCTGAAGTATTCTATAATAATGAAAAAGAGACCCTATTGTAGTATATTGGGCATCTGAGGAATTGACAAAAACAAGTGTCTAGATGGGTATCAACCTAAGAAAACCACTTCCTTGAATCAGAATGGGGTTCCTGAGACCAAAGGTATTCTCCGTATAATCCAAGGAAAACTCAAGTCAATAAATTAATATTTGATATGGTAATCATGCAATGATTAAATTGGTTCAATTATTTCCTTCCATTAGTGTGGATAGGTCATGTAGAGTTGCAACCATTTATTATTGGTCCAAGCCTTGTATTTTATTAGTGTAGATAGGCCAAGTAGCATTTAAAACATTTAATCATGTCTTAATTAACCATTATGGAATATTCAATTATAGAGGTTCCCTCTGTTCCCTTCCATTGACATAGAGAGGGATTCTATGGACATGAAAACTTAATTCAAATCGTTTTTAAGTCCAATATATATACTTATTATAATTTCCATTTCACATTTAACATTTAATAAATCATTTGGATGAACATACCATAGGTAGGTCAAGTGGTGAGCATATATGTTATATGATATTATGCAATTATCATTAATAAAAATACATTTATTATAAGAAGGATCGCATTTAAGAAGTTCAGGAAAATGATCACCCAAACCATGGATCAAATGTGTCAAAACACTAAAAACCCAATTATGGAATAACCATCAACAATGGGCGGATTGAGTTGTGGGTGTAACCACTAACAACTAATCACATATTTGGAAAGATCATAACTATAAGATTATAAATAGTATAACCAGGGAATGTAAATTTAATAAACGGTTTCCAATGAAAATGGTGGTCCCCACATGAACATTCCAAAAATGCCTAACTTTAGGGATAACTTATAGACCACCCACCTTAGGGTTGTACTATCCATCTCCTCCGGTATTAGCCCTTCATTTTCCTTGGATCGGAGTAGATCTAAAAAAAGTGAAGAATTCCCACTTGGATATTTCTAGGTCGATAGTAATAGAGAATAATAACTGGTAAAGAAGTCTTGAGTACTTCCTTTTGCACATCCAACATGATGAACGGAAGCTCTATCAAATATCGGATGAATCATATCTCTTGATTCCATGTTTAAATCTTTGAAAAGCCCCAAATTGAGAGAGATAAAGTTCAATCGCACAAAAACTCATATTAGGGAAGAAGGGGTGACTTAATTAGATCATTAAGGGAAAAGTGGAAATTTATCCAGAAAATTAACTTGTGCATGGTTTTCCAGCACTCTTTGTCAGATCGTTCACAACCCGTGTGGTACAGCTCTGCCTGAATGGTTTGGTCTAAATGGATTGTCAAGCTATTTGCAACCCATACATTGATACCTGGGAAAAAAAGGATCACACGCTATTAGGCTACACAGTAGTGTAAGGTGGATTTTCCTGCATGGTTTGGTCTGCACAATTTGGAAAACCATGCTCCAACTGTGCAATTTGGCCAGTTCACCCAAAAAGATGGGTTTTGGGCTCTAAAAAAACCTTGCACAACCAAGGAACCATTACTAACTCATTAGGAATCTATATTATGTCTGAAGTAATGATTCATAATAAATATTAAAGGATCCATACTTGAGTGAAAAAATGGATTCTTACATGTGTGATGAAATTAATGGAATAGTTATAAAATTAAATTATTGAATTGAATTATGAAATTAGATTGTGAAATTTAATGGTGAATTGGTTTTCAATTATTATTTTTGAAAATGGATTAAAATGGTTTGCGTAGAATCTATAGGGTTTTTTCTTTGTGAAAAGGCATGTTTTTTATTATAAACCAATTATGGGTTTTAGAGGGAAAATTGAATATTTGAAATAGAAAATGGTATTTAATTGTATTTGAAGTATTCCTAAAGTAAATTTATGATAACATTTTTTAATATGAGATCATGGAAGAATTATGTATTTAGTGATTTATTTGGACAAAACATTATGATTTAAAATGTTCTAAAACATCATATCAGTCAATCACATCCTTAGGGAAATGCTGATAAGTCCGCTTTAGCCTCAGTTAAAAGGGATGTATGTTCATATTTTCTGATTTATAATGTCATATCCCTCTATCCTATAACTATTGTACCAAACTAGTAATATTGACTTGTTACTCTCATTTTTTTATTTCAATTGAATATATTACATTGTAGTAAACTATTTTACATGCCTTTTTATTTATATAAACAATTTTATATAAAAAACATTATTTAATTCATTTATGAAAAGTTTCATTCGCATAATGAACCCTTTTGTTTAAAGGTAATTACATCATTTTAAATCTATTTCTATAATTTGAAATGTGAAGCATGAATTACCAAATTACTTTAATATTTGACATGTAATAAATTATTTTATTAAATATGAGTGTGAAATGTTGAACATAATTATTTGAAAACTAGAAGAAAATTCTAGGTAATTTGATATTGGAATCATTTTATGAAATTCTTGGCTAAAATCCTACTAGGAATTGGATCACACCCTAATTCTACCTTCATGTGATTATATATAACCTCCTTTGAGGACTGAGAAAGGGAAAAGGGTCACTTAGATGTTGGTCTAGTTTTTGACAGTGGACATGGTGAGTTGTATATGTGGTGGAAATTCGGAATATATTTATTATTTTCAAGTTCTTAGTTTTAGTATTTTGGGTTGTTTTACCTATTTAATATCTGGTACATTACTCCTAGTGGTGAATCTTATGTATGAATAGTTATTTATAATCATTCTTCCACATTGTTTGTGGAAATATTTTTACCATCATACTTTTGTATGATGTATGTTTCTAGTTTCCAACCTATGGGGATTGGAAATTTTGTTCATCCTTTGTCATGGATGCCTCCATTATCATGTCACCATGGTACATAGTCTAGTTCATGACAATCTGGTATCAGAGGTTCAAGTTGAACTTATTGTATTCAATTCAATATGCCAGGTGAAATCTTGTCACGACTTAGGAGGTAGTAATGATTGTGGGTATATACAACTCTCACCATAATAAACCATTATTCTATTGGGGATGATAGGTAAATAATTCTTGTGGATTAGTTCTATTTATTATCCTACTTTTTATTTGGATAGGATTACAATAAAAATCATGTTGTTCTATATATGGGGATTACTAACACTTATTGCTTAGTTTGAGTGTATATGTATGTCTTCCTTGTTGTATGATTATGTTATTTAGTATCATGACTCTGTCAACAAATACGAATCAGATCCATGATGGAAAATTATTTTTAACCTCATCGAGATAATACTATTATATATCTTAATCTTGTAGTGTGGATGGTGTGAAATATCCATGCTCTATGATAGGCACTACATTCAGTTGTCGTTTAGGGATAAGGTGTGGAACCTTAGAGGAATGTTCTTTGTATTTATTCACAAGAGTTCCATCACCAAGATCAATAATAATTCAAATACTTAAATAATCCTTATGATATTGAGGAATGGTTGAGTAGAATATATTACTCTTCTAGGTTCTTAGACACACATGATGAACACAGGGTAAAGTTTGCCCCTTTGTGCTTGAAGTACTGAGTAGGAGATGGTGGGACATGATGGTGATGGACAAGAAACATGAGGGTTTAGTGATGAAATAATTGAATTTTCTTTTCACTAACTAGTTCTATTAGGATTCAATGATTTCAGGAAATCCCATTGATTTCTTTAACAATGAGCAGGATGAGAGGACTCTGATAGATT
Organism: Viscum album; assembly: GCA_963277665.1. Classification (NCBI taxonomy): domain Eukaryota; kingdom Viridiplantae; phylum Streptophyta; class Magnoliopsida; order Santalales; family Viscaceae; genus Viscum; species Viscum album. Next base: position 37,541,932 of record OY728152.1, read on the forward strand.
ATGCAATCCGTTTTTGCCGAGAATATGCATTTTACACCTAAGATTATGTAAAATGATATGATGATGGTTTGATGGTCTGCATTGGGACTTCCTTGGGATATTTTTTTTATAATGTTTTCTTGCTGAAGACACCATCTTAGGTTGATGTGATGGATAGAGCGCTACTAGATGAAATGGATATAACTAGAAAGTTAGGGTTATCAGGAGTTTCATTCTCTCCTAGTTGTATTATGATTTTCTTCACGGGAAAACAGAGGTGTGCTGAATCTTGATGATGTTCTCTACTACAGGGTGGTTCTAGACCTATGACAATACCAAGAAGAGTTCATTTATTTCTCTACCAATGTTCCATTACTGGAAATTAAAAGATTTATTAAATAATGGAACCCAAGAATTGTGGCTCCTATTGACTCTTAGGGAACATATAAAGATTCTGTAATATCTATTATACTACTGGTAGTGGAACTGGATCATCAGCTACTCCTAAAAATGTGGGGAAATAAGATGATTCCATAATTAAATTGTTCTTGCAGAAGTCATTTACAACAAAGCTAATTCATGCAGTGGATGAGTCTCTAGTGGAAGCTGATAAGGGTCTAGTGACTGTGGGAGGTAACATTACTAGAGATAATTCCTTAGTGACTACCGTATTTGATACTGGTGCAACTCAATCGTTTATTTCAACCACCATTGTTAATTTTATAAATCTTACTACATATATTTTAACATATGTTATGGATATTACTACACCACTTTGTATAAAGAGAGATCAGGGACTTTATATTCCCACTTGTGTCTTCTCTCAATCAGATGTAGAGATTTGTTGAATTTTTCTAGTTCTGGGCATGAAACAACATGACATCATATTCTATATGGATTATATCTTTATTACTAAATCTCGAGTTGATTTTTGTCTTCAATGGGACATCATTACTACACCCAGTGGTGTGTCACAGGTATTTCCAAGAGATTTTGACCCAAGGTCAAACATGGCTGAATGTTCTTACCTAGAGTTGTGGAATGTAATATTAGTGTCTTATTTAGATATGGAGTGGTAATATTTGAGTGGTGATCTAACTGTAGTTGTCTCCGAGTATCCCAATGTTTTTCCTTATGAATTCTATGGTTTTCCACTAGTAAGGTAGTTTGAGTTCTCTATTTACATAGGTCTTAGTACTCAGTAAGTTTATAATCCCTCTTACTACATGGCCCAATCTGAACTAAAATATTTGAATCCCCAGTTGGAATATATTCTTAAGAATGGATTTATATGCCTAATTGTGTCACCATGGGTAGTTCCAGTTCCTTTTGAAATGAATTATGATAGTTCAATTACTATATGTGTTTATAATGGAAAGATCTATTGAGTGATTGTAATGAAAAAATTTTCTATTTACATGTATTAATTATTTATTTGATTATTTTAAAGTGGAAATGTGGTTCTCAATATTTTATCTTCACTATGGTTACTATCAGTTGAAGATAAAAGAATTTTTCATTCAAAAAATAACTTTCCACAATAGGTAAGACCATAATGAGTACCTTATTATGGACTTTTCTCTAACCAATTCCCCTGAGGTTTTTATGGAATTAATGATCATATAATTCCATAAGTTTCTAGATACTTTCATGGAGGCTTTTATAGATGACATCTTTATTTATTCTATGTCCCAGAATTGCCAGCTATATGATCTGAGAAAAATTCTATGTTATTTATGCATTCATGGAATTTATTCCAATAATTATAAATATGACTTTTTTATTTGAAAATTATAATTATTACGAAACACGGTGTCAGACCATGTTAATCCAGTTCACTTTTGGAAGGAAAGAGATGTTATGACCTAGGAAAAACCACATAATGTTTTCAAAATTTAGAGATTATATTTTCTATCTAGTTATTATCACTGGTTCGTTAAGTACTTCTTAGACTTGGCGTCTCATATGATAGCCCTAACACGAAAGTGAGAGACATTTTCATGGAATGGTAAATATCATAGTTCATTTATTCAATTGAGATATATTTTGATAACTTCCATAGTGTTGAGTTTTCTAGAGGCTGGGTATGGGAATGTAAATATTTGTGAGGCATCAGGTTCTATTTTGTGAAATGTTCATATGAATGGTGATCATGTCAATTCCTATGTATATCGTCATCGTATCAAGTATGAGAGGAATTATCTAACCCAAGACCTTGAACATGAAGCTATCATGCAGGTGCTTGTGAGTAGGTGGAATTACATTTATGGAGAATGGTTTACCAGGTTTTTATACAAGAAGAGAATGAGTTATATGTTCACCAAAAATTATTTGAATCTCATCAATATTAATTAAATTTAATACCTTTTATCGTTCGACTTTGACATCTCAATACCCTAGGGAAATGGAATGTCATTACGGATTCATTGTCCAAGTAAAGTCTACCACATTCTATAAATGAATCTTCAAAAGAGTGTAACATGATGGATCACTTTTCGCAGTTTCATATTGTATTCTAGGAAGTTTAGGGACTACATCTCCATGGTGGGTGTTTTGATCACCTATTCACTTCATGAATTGGTTCTTTAGGAATAGAAGATTGATGATGACTTTTGTATCATTACATACTCTATTTATGTTGTGGAGATTTTTGTGGAGTGGTCTTACTCCAAAGATGGAATACTATGCTTTCAGAAATATTTTTTTGTTCCTTCATTAGCATGGAAAGAGGGAATGGAATACTTCAATATCTCCCAGTGGGATATGCACCTAGGAACCACAGAGATGTTCTATGACATGTGGTGGACATTATGGTGGATAGGTATGTAATGGGGCATCACTGTTTTTGTACATAATTAGTATACATTACATATGTTGATGGATGAGAACCAAAAACCTTAGGGTTTTCTTTAACCACATCCAGTCACTAATTTCAAGTCATAAGAGATCTCTATAGACTTTGAGGTTGGGTTGTCACATACCCATATAAAGAAGAATTATGTATTTATTTCAATCTATTTCTTTACTAAATTGGCTCAGATTATACCCATTCATGATAAAACCAATGTTCAAGAGTTGGTAAATATCTAAAAAATAGATTTTCATTTTTATAGACTTAAATATATTATAGACTATGATAGGGATCTTTGGTTTACTTCTTATTATTGGAGAGTACTTATGGAGGCACTAGGATCTCACATCCATTTTTGAATGGAAAACCATTCATAGTAAGATTGAAAAATAAAAATATTTGTACATATTCTTGAAAATATACTCATATATTATGTCATCGACAATGGTGGGGCTAGGGATAATAATTTATTGGTGGTTAAGATTTCATATAATACTAGTTACCATTCAGTGTTCATATGGATCTTTTAGAGGTCTTTTATGGACATACTTTTAAAATAGGTTACTTTGGTCAATGATTGTAGAATAATCAATGGTGGAGCCATATGTTGTGCTATATATGATAAAAATATATATATTTGATTAATTTTATAATTGTGATGACAAATTTGAGATATATTTATTTGGTTTATAGTCATTATATACCTTCTAAATTTTTAGTTGGTGATGAGATATTCAGGAATGTTTCACCAAGATTGGGTCATAAATGGATTAGGTGGAAATTGAGAAATGATCCTTATTTGTGGGACTTTTTGACGATGTTGAGATGGTGGTGAAAGTTTCTTTCCATTTAGAACATCCACTACAGCTGACGTCGATACATATCATGTTCAATGTATCTCTGCAGTAAAAGTAGTTATCAGATTTGTCTCATCTTCTATGCAAGAGTGATCTTGTTTTTTAAGAAGATTTATATGTATCTTAATAACTATTAAGGATTTTTGATTCTGAGACCAAGTTACTTCATCAGATCAAGATTCCATTGTATTGTATGCTATGATAGAATTGTTCTGATCTTAAGAGATGTGGGAGAGTGAGGCACTGAAAAGTGAGTTGTGGTCTGAAATTTTTTTCATGCAAGCTTCTTCGTAGGAATTATGGCGACATAAAATTACTATGGTGAGAAGGGTATAACATCTTATTACTTTTTACTAGTATTCTCAAACCCCTATTTTTACCAAGCCTGAGAGATGTTTCATTTTGGGTTCTTCTTGTAAAATTTTGATTTTTTTTGCAAAATTTGGGCCAGTGCATGGTTGGCACATTGTTTTCCCAAACCATAAGACCATTCAAAGAGAACCATGCAATCCAATGAAGTGGAAATTTTCATGTTTGGTACACTATTAGTCTAGTCATGTTACCTGTTAGGAGAAACCATGTGGCCCATTTTGTAGAAGGTGTGTGGATTGCACACATTTTTTCTAAATTGTGCACCCAATCCCAAGAAACCATGTAATTACAATGCCCAAATCATATTAAACCTAAATTTCATTTTTTAGTTTAAATTTTTAAATAAATTCAAAATAATTATTTTCATTAAATTTATTTGGATTGTTTCATTGAAAAAACCCAATTCCATTGAATTTGGATTTTAAAAATTGTGTTTTATCATGATATTGGAAATCCCCCAATTTAATTGAATTAGTGTTGTGTTTATGGATGTTTTGGTAAATTTTAAATTTTAAATTTAAATTCTAGTTTTGATGGAACATTTTTCATTTAAAATGTATAATTTTATTGTTGAAATTTATTTTTGGAAAACTATAAAAAAACAAGAATTACATTGAATTGGGGGTATGTAATGAAATTATTGGAATTGTTTGAAAAATAAACTTATGAATTTAAATATGAAAATGGATTGTTAAATTAAATATTTAATATATTTAATATATATTTTTGAAAATTTATTTAAATTGTACTGATACAGTCCTTTGGGATTTAGCTGGTTAAAAATCATGATTTTGATTAAAATCCTATTATGGTTTATAAAAGGAAAATTGGCATATATGAAATTGAGAGTGAGACATAATTTTATTAAGAAGTCTTAAAATAAATTTCCCATTATTCTTTTGTTATTATATCACATGAAAGAAAGTGGTAAATAGTGAGTAATTTGGATGACCTGATATTATTTGAATCATTCTAAAACATCATATTAGAACATCACATCCACTAGGAGATGGTGAGAAGTCCTCTTTGGTAATAGTTCTTTGGGACTTATGTACATATTTTTTATTCCACATTGTCGTGTCCATATATCCTAGAACGATTGTACCTTAATCATCATATGACTATGTTTCTCACTTTTTGTACTTGAAATGAATACATTTCATTATTTTAATATTTTTTACATGCCTTTTTATTTTTATACAATATTTTATATAAAAATGTTTATTTAATAAAATCATGTAGAGTTCCATTTTTCTAATAAACCCCATTGATTAAAGGTAATTCCATTTGTTGAATGTATTTCCATAATTTTAATTCTGACTCAAGAATTTCTAAAGTATTTCCACACTTGAAAATGTAAAGCTATATTGGATTAAAAATGAATTTGAAATACCGAACTTGTTAATTTAAAAATTGAAAGAACAATCGTAGTTATTCTGATATTTACATATTGTTATAGAATAATTATTTGAAATACTAAAAGTATTTGTCTCATAACTAACTTGTTCCTTTTCCTGTTTGTAGATTAACACCTTCTAGGATCGAGTAAGGGAATATGATCATTTGTAGGTGGTTCTAGATGTTGATCGGAAGACATAGTGGGTTTCATATGATATAGGACATATGAAATCACTCCTATTTTCTAGTACATGGTCGGATTACATTGGGTTGTTATACCTGTTTAACTTCTGGTACATTACTCCAAGTAATGTTTCTTTTATATGTTGTAAACAATGCAATAGAAAGATTACTCCAAGTGCAGTTTCTATTGCATTGATACTTATTTTTAATAATTCTTGGAAATTTTTTGTTGAAAATTATATCCCAACTTCAGCTTGTATGATGCCTAGTGCTAGTCGTTGACCTGTGGGGATCAAAAACACACTTCGGGCTATGTTAGGGGCGACTCGCTTTTTGGTTTACCAAGTTACCTGGACTGCTTTGTTACATGTAGGTAATTGTAATTTGGAAAAGGTGGATTCAGTAATTTGAATAAAAATTATTTAATTTATCATATTTAGTGAAATTCATTTTTTAACATAACAATTAGTGAAAATTGTTAAAATTAATTACTATGATTATGGTTAAAATGGGGTCTTGTAAATTATGTGCATTTGACATAAATATAATTATCCACCATTATTAGATTTTTATTTTAAAAACATGAATTCAAATCTATAGTAACTACATATAAATTATATAATATCACACTTTTTAGTCATATTCATAAAAGGATAATACCTCAAAAAATAAATAGACAATAGTTCCCTTGGTAAAAACAATATGGATAAAAACGGGTAAACATATGTATTAAGGAATAAATTGATAAAAAAATATGTTTATTTACTGTGGTGGAATTTTTTTATTGAAAAATTAATCCATACCATCAATTATTAATAACATTTTTAGAAAAAATAAGTATGAGATACCTCTAAATAGTTATTAATTATGGGTATTTACAAGAATGGAACACATCCTCAATTATTAATGGACACTCAATATCCCACCACTTAAAACCTATAAAGACATTCATCATGACTAAAACATAACCAAATACAAAAAAAAATCCCTCATCCTAGAAGCCTTATTTTGGGAAGAAAGAAATCTAATGAAACCATTACTTCAAACATTTGGAGGATACCCAATGAATAATTAATGTTCTTTAATGATAACATTTATTTTATTTCTTTGTACATGTCAATAAATTATTATTGTTCCATGATTATATAATAACATTGGTATATTCCATATACATATATGTTTCCATGATAATGGAATAACATAAAACCACAAAAAAATTACATCAAATTGGATATGAAATCGCCATTCATGTGTGAGGTGGACTGACTCCTCGGGAACCATTGTCATTATTTTCCATTACCATTTGTCAATGACGACCATAATGAAGGATTTATAGATGAGAATTTATATATATGATATTAATGATTTTATTTTTATTCAATAATTTTTATAACAAAAAAATTATTCTCTCCATTGTGTGGGAATGTGATAACACCGTTCATGTTTAAGGTGGACTAGCACCTCATGAAGTGATGTTATTCATTCAAATTTACATGGAATGAATTAAGGATCGGTATAATAAACATATATGAAATATATAAAAAAATATAAAATAATAACAATATATATTACTTTTAGTTTATTCAATATGATATGAAAATGGAAACAACGTTCTTGTGTTTATATAGCCTACCATCTCAATGAATGGTGTATTTCATTTCATGCCACTAATTTTTACGAATTAAGCTAAAAACATATATACTAAATAAATATGTTATTATTTTTAATTATTGAATTATGGATATTAAGAAACCATGATCAATGTAAAAGAACCAAAAAAATTAAAATTTCATGTCATGTATAAAAAACAAAGTAGTTATTCCCAGAAACTTAACATTAAAAATAAATTATTAATAAAATATTGATAACCTGATCATAAAAAATAATATATTATATGATTTGTAACTATGATTAATAGATAAATTAAAATGATACATAAATTTATTATACCTGTGGATTTACCAACTAAGATGGAAGTCAATACATAAGGTAAGGGATTTTTCTCTCACATTTTTCTTCCATGAGAAATATATCATATTTACAGCCTCTTTCATATCTATGGTGTATGTAAATCCTATGAACTTATGTTATGATGATTTTAAAAAGTTTTTTTATTTATATATTAATTTGATGGTATTCCTTTTAGGTTTTTAATGTTAATTTTTTTTCTAAATTGGTAAGGGATGTTTTTTCTCAATTTGACATCCTTGAGATGTTTTAATGATATGCACCAATGTTCAATAATGACATGTATAGAAATCCAAATTTCCATGTAATATAATTAATTCATTCATTCATTTGATATTTTAAGTTTCATTTTATATTATTTTTTTTATGAGTTTTATGTTTCAATGTTTCCAAAGTGGTAATGAAATTATGTTAAAATCTTATCATTCATCGAGATTGTTTGTGATCAAGTCTCCATTATTGATATCTCATTATATACCAATCAGGAATTCCTATTATATTTAATCTCCTGTATTTATTCTTGATATATTTATGTAATTTTTACATTTTTCCATTCTTTGGAACTTAATATCATTATGAAATTTTCGAAAAAAAAATTTATTTTATTTCACTTTATGGTCGGAAATCTATGTTATTTCAAAATAAAGTTATCAAAAAATGATTTTAAAAGAATATTAAAAGATAATATAATCTAGTATTCATGGAAAATGAATTTAAAAATGTATAATGTTTTAAAAAAAATTGAAATATTTCTATAACTGAAATTATCATTTTCAATGTTATTTTCAAGGTAAATTATTTTGAAATGTTTTATGTGTAAAAATTCATTTTAATGGTTTTCAATCATTAAATTTTATCTTTTAGAGGATATTTTGGAACAAAATGTATTTTCAAAGATATTTTATATTTTAAAAATAATTTCAGACAAAAAGTTAATTTCATCAAAAAAATCATTGAATTTTTAAAATCATACTTTAAATGAATTGAAAATGTTTTTGATGAGGCCAATCCAAAATACAATCCATAATTGTTTTTTTGTTTTTTGCATTGGTATTTTATCACATCATAATTAAACTATCGTTAGAGGGATTTTTTGATGGTTCTCATTTAAAATAATTATTATAGTTGGTGTTGTAATTAATACTAATGGTATAATTTGTGACGGGTCTCATTTCAAGTACTCTCGTCACAAATGATCTAACCTATATATATACTCTACCACCAAAGTTTTTCCATTTAATTCTTCATCACACTACTCTCTTATTATCTGCCATCATATTCTTCCCTGTACTTTCTTCAGTGATTTAAATATTACTATTGAGAAACGTTCAAGCCTTTCATCCACCTAAAGATTCAGTTTTAATGTATTTATTTTTTATTTTACTTATTTTATTTTATATTCATAATTATCATTATAAATTAGAACTTATTAGACATATTAATAATATGTTAGTTTTATTTTCCATTAAATATTTTTAGAATTATTTAGTTTTTGTAGTAGTAATGATTTTAATCAAAACTAAATAGTTTTAATTTGTATGATATTGGTTCAATTATTAGTAACTATTAAAAATTTGGTTTAATTTTTAGTAATTCATTGTAATTATTATTAATTGTTACACACCAGGATTTCATAGTATGTAATCTCTTTAAAGGGATTCAATAGCTTGCACTGTACCCAACACCATGTTCGAGCGCACCACGACTTGCCAAATTAGCTGTTGAAAAAGCGGTTATGAATAGAACTAACTACATGTTGAATTTTATATACTCCGTATAATTTTAAAATCCATATTATTTGGTTTTTAGACATAATATAAGAAAAAATCTATTTTTTCAGATAAAAGGTGTATTTTTCAAAAATGACATTTTTGCTGCCTTTTAATGGAGAACCCTTTTTAAATGAAATATTTAACACTTATATATATTAAATTTGACAATATAAACTTATTATTCAAAATATCGACATAAAAATTAATGTTGGATAAATTTTTGGTACTTTTCTGATAACTTTCAAATTTTGATAAATAGTGAAAAATACTAAATTTTAATTGAAAAAAAAATTAACAAAAATAATTTATAGTGTTAAATTATTAATTAAAGTTTTTTTAAAGTATAATTATAATATATATTTATCATTTAATATAAATTAGGTCATTTTAAGTAATTTCACATTTAAATACGACAAAAACACTTGTTAATCTTTTGATAATTTTTAATTTATAAAAACCCGCTTTCTAGTTTTGACGACAGAAATTAATTTTAAATTAATTAATGAAAATTATATTTTTTGAATTTAGTAAAATTGAAATAATTTTTGAATTTTAAATATCAAAATTACATTTGGGTAAATTTTTGATATTTTTCTGAAAACATTAAATTTTTTATGAATAGTGAAAAATACTTTGTCGTAGATAAAACCAAAATTTTCATTTAAATAATTATTTTTAATTAAAAATTTATCATAATTTAAAAATATATGTGTTATAGATATATTATTCCAAATTAATTCATTTCAGTAATTTTATAATAAGTTTAGATATATAAAATTTTATTGAACTTTTTAACGTCTTTTTTCCACCTTCTATGCACATAAGAAAATTTGCATAAAGAGTAATTTTACCGCTTCTGTGAATTTAATTTTAAAAACACAAGAGATTTTATTTACATCAGTAAGTAAACTTTTGTTCATTAGGATGAAAATAATTTTTTGTTAATAGTAACGTTTGAATTTTATTTACCATGGTTAAAAGTAAATAAGGTAATTTAAGGAAACTTTTTTAAAAAAATTTCCCCAACACATGTCCTAATTATATTTGATAAATGTATTTTGACCAAAATATACCTTAGGTTAAAAATAAGATCCTTTTTTATCAATTTGGGCTTGATTAGGTCAATTATTATATTTTATTTAAAGAAGAGTTAAAAGTGTTAAATTCAAAGATTAATTACTAAACCATTTTTAATATTGGGAGACATTAAATAATTAAATTTATATATGACACAATAATAATGAACTAATTACCTTATTAATGAAAGATTAAAAAAATTGATATTATTAATATTAAAATTAATGTAAATTGAGACTTTTGATGCATCCCACGAATTTTATAGGTTAATATGAAATTTTAGGTTTCATTCAATTAATTGTTTTCAAATTAATTATGTTTTTTTGTCTTTCACAAAAACAAAATACTAAATAGTGGAAAAATTTACATAAATGAGTTTTTAAAAAAATACTATTATATTAAATGATATAACCCTCCTAAAAATATAATGTTCATCCAAAGGAATTATATAATGATTGATATATCATTAATTAAACATTTGAGGTTTTATTGTCATTTTATTGTATGGTTTTTAACCGTATAATATAAAAATACAAGGAGACATGGTAAATGTCACACTATTTAACTAAGAGTTAAATCTAAAAGATAATGTTAATATGGGGACCTAAAATTGTTTAAAACCTATTGGTTGAGAATATTTCTATCCATACCCACCTTATCCTTGAAATAAATCCATTTTTATCAAATATAAAACCAAAATTATTTTATAATAAAAAAATATTTCTGGCTTTTCCTAAAGTGACCCTCACCTCTCTTATAAAAGTGTACTTATCCTCTTAATTTCACACCTCCAAAGCCATTTGACTCGGACAAACCCTACTAAAATGTCCTCCCAACTACCCTCACTTTAACCTAGAGGCCTTAAAGTGAACCTAAATCTATCATATGAAGCCCTATTTTCAAATAAAATGGAAGAAATCGAAGAAGAAGTAATTATTTGATCGCCTCTTTCAAAGTTCATTTTTTCTTCCACTTCCTATTTCTTTATTTTTTCCATTACAAAATAATAAAACCTGTAACTTATAAATACTATGATGTTATTATGTACATCCATATTCATTATTTTATTAGTCTTATTAATGCCAAAGTCATCAAATGTGTGTACGTACGACTTACCGTCTCCACATCATGGTGTAGTTTGTTATTCAACACTTCATTATTTGTACGGGTATAATAATGAGTATAATTGATATAAATAATAAATATAACATGTTAATTCTTATCTATATATAATATTTCATCCAATTACATATGGTTTCACCATCAATATTGTTATATCATCGCTCGTGTGAACGTACGGCTTATCGTCTCCACGACGTAATGAGATTCATTTCCACGTTCACCATTCCATGATGATTATAAATATACATATTATTAATAAGTTTGTCATATATGATATAATAGTTCTACTGGAAATATATATATATATATATATATATATGAATATATGTTTGTGTTTGTGTATTTACGTATATCTCATTCACTTACATCCATTCAATACGATATGAAAAGGGAAAGAGCGTTTATGCGTATGTATGGCCCACCGTATCCCTAAACGGTGTTTTAAATTTCATATATCTATCTATTATACATACTTATATTCAGAATATATATGATACATAAATAATGTTTTATATTCAAGTATCAATTAAATCATGATATATGTTATACGATCAAGAATAATAAGTTTAAACACATATGATAAAGAAAGCAATTATTACCCGAAATGTTATTTGAAAATAGAAATTATTATTAAATGGGTAGTATAAATCCATAAATGAATCAATTATGATATCATAAATATTAAAATAGTTCTACTATAATGTAATAACATACTATGGTCATTATACATGATGTTAAACATAACCTCGGCCAAAGGAAAGTACAAGGCAATGGTTAATTCCTCAATCTCATTATTATATGAGATTATTTATGTGTAATTATTTACTCAGAACTTTTTATCGTCCATGTCCATATTTCATAAAAATGTATTCAAAATTAATATTTTATGGTTTTGACTAAGGTAATATTTAGCAAGATCATCATTTTAAATGTTTTAATGATTTATTTTTATATATATTTTTAATTAATGTCCTTGTATTAAAAATGATTTTAAGGATTTATTTATATGAACATGGTTTTTTTAAAAAAATAATTCCTTTAAAATGTTTCAAAGTGTTATGGTACACTTTTATTCTAAAATCTATTTTAAATGAATTCTTTTATTAATGCGTGACTTTTAAATGATTTCCCAAAAATGGATATTTCTCTCAAAGAGTTTTACTGATCATTTACAACTATGTCAACATCCTTTACTGGATATTATTCTTTATTAAGGGTTATTTATCATAATATAACATTCCATTTTGTATTGAATTAGATATGATATGTTTGACTATGTATGTGCTTTTTTTATACCACTAATGGTTTATAGTTAAATTATTGACACTTCCTATTCTACTTTTAATACTAATGTTTATGTTATGTTTCAACATTTTCAAATGAGTAATTCATCGGACTTATTAAGTGATGAGTAGAGCTCACTTCGGCTCCTTGATTCATTGATATGTCTCATGAGAGAAACTAGTGTCTTGGAACCAGGCCTTGAAAAAAAAATTATTTTTATTCTTGACACAAGGACTTGACTATGTGGTTATGATATCTGGAATTATGAATTCCATCATTGTGAAATTAGCTATTGATATTAAATGTGATTATTCGACTAGTAGAATATCCATGTGAATAAGTAAATGGATTTATTTGATTTATCTTTTCTATATTATGCTGAATTTTATGTTTAAAAGGATTTTATTTTACTTTTATACATTGCCTTAAATATTTATGTATATTTATAATAGTTTATACTATATTTTTATCCTCATTGGGCATCTTAGATCACTCCTTTCTTCTGTTTTATTTTTTCCAGGTTTTGAAAAGGTGTATTATGATTGATATGTAGGGTTAAGCTAGGGTAATAATGACATTCTCAAAGGATTATTTATTTCATGATTTAGTTTAGAAATTGTAATTTAATGTTCAAATATGTAATATATTTTCCAAGAATTCTAAACTAATCAGTCCTTCGGGACATAATTCTTTGTGATCATTCCAACGTATTAAAATAATGCACTGAATCTATGTAACTGGGGTTAGGACATTGAAGATGGTATCAAAGGAAATTTAGGAACAACCTTGGAAATAGATTTAGATAAACTCAGATTTTGAAACAATACCATGATATTAACATTGAGGATTACTATAGAATAAATTCTTAGAATTTTGGTAACATAGAAGTTTTTTGGATTTTCTAAGCAATACATCCCTGTCTGTATACGAGCAGGTAGAGGTTTATCTGGAACAGATGTATCTAGAGGTAAAACCTGAAAAAACGCTTTGATGTAGACTCGAATGGGAATAGGTGAACAACAATGGGACTCGCTGCACTCTTGGTTAAGACACTCCTGGTGGATATGCTTAGGACAATTCCCATTTTATTTACAACCCATTATGAAGTATTTATGAGTAAATGTTCTATAAATGGCTCCATTTTAATTGTTATGAGACTAGATGTGTGAAAATATTCAATTAATGTTGATAATTTTTCTAGTTTTTGGATTATACATTGTGATATGTTCTAACCTAGTGTATGTCATCATTTAGAAATGGTGTCCAGTAGAATAAATGAGTACTCTAGAAATACACATGATCCAAATAGTCATAAGGATCATATCTTTCACGGTCTTATGCCATCATTTAGAATGGAAATAGTCTCCCATGTATTCTCATCATATAAAGAAATAGTATCATGTGTTAATACGATAAGTAATTAATTCTTTGAGTCCTATGGATTTGAAGGAAAATAAGATAAGAAGATGATGGTTGAGAAAGATATGGATAAAGGGAAAAGGGAAAGAAGGATTTTCCAACTTTTGATAACTATGGAAAAATCACCTTGTTAAATGCTTGAAAGAAATGAGAGTTTTTTATATGTGTGGAGAAAAAGAACACCATGTTTATGATTGTAAGGATAAGTGTGATGACCCATAATTTCTTGGTCCTTTCCTTTTCCAAAAACCTGGACCCTAAAGGGGTAGCGTCTCGGTGCGACTGATCGGGGAGACCGATTGGCGCGACCGATCGGTGAGACCAACCGGCGCGACCGATCGGGGAGACCGATCGGTGACACCGATCGGCACGACTGATTAGTGAGACTGATCGGTCAGACCGATCGGCGCGACCGATCGGTCAGACCGATCGGCGCGACCGATCGGTGAGACCGTTCGGCGTCACACGACTTTGTCGGGGTTTTTCCAGTCACATGTGCAAATTGAGTTCAAACCCTTCTTTGACCTCGTTTAAGCTTGTCTTAAAGCCCGGTAGTGCCCATAAATGTTATAATTAAATATCTAATAAATTAACTTGGTGTGTGTGTCGGTTTAAACCACACGAACCCTTTAATAACATGTGGGGCCGCGTGGTCAACCCACGACCCCCGCTCCTTATGTGGGTTGGTGTTCTTATCTCACCCGTCCACGATGGCTCTTATAAACTAAGGGTTATCTGTGGTTTCTTCTTTTCTCGATCACTGTGTGCTAAGAGTACCCTTCGTCCAGACGTGCAGCTTTTCGTTCTGGTGAACCGCATCACTATCCGTGAAGTTCTTCCCCCGGCCTTAGCATTGATCATTGATCAACAGGTAGGGAATTTCTTCGTCTCTCACTTTTGTGTATCATGCGGGGTGGGCGTGCTTCTGGTTCTGTAGAATTGGTTAAACCAGACCTAAATAAAAATAATGAACTCATTATATGAAGAAAGAAGGGGGTCATGTGATCGTTGATGTCATTTTATCTTGTGATCATCTTTCTGAATTGTGCGGGCTTACGCCTACTGAAAATCATGGTCATTGGTGGTCTTTCTACGTGCACTAATGAACCCTTGGGAATGTTTTAAATGACTTGATGGTGGTATTGAACTCCTGCTGAGAAAAGGACAATTGGTTAATCACATACACCTGGCTAAATGAATTGAATGCACCAGGATCAAACCCTCTGTGATAACCCCCGGTTAAAGTACACAGAAATTGAAATCATGGAGCATGTAAAATCTTTTAAATATGAAAATACCTGCATGGGCCTGCTTTTCTTGGTGGTAGTTGTTTTATTTTTCTCCTTTAATGGTCTTGTTGTTGGGTTATGTGGGAGGGGATGGTATCCCCTGTTATTATACTCTCTGTGGTTGTGAAATTGGGGATGGGATCCCCTGTGCTATGCTTTTGGTGGTTGTGAGTTTTAAGACCGGGTGGTTACCTTGTTTATATCATGAATTGGGGTGGGATCCTCTGTTGATGGGGAACCATTTTGGGGGACACGGGGTAGTGTCTCAGGGGTTACTTTTGTTCCAGTACATCGAGGGATCTCACTTATCCCCTTATTGTTGTAACATTACAAGAGAACTGGGTGTGAATGTTTAAATTGATGTTTGGCTAGATTCTTTCCTTGGTTATGCTTATGGTGTTAGTGTCCCAAGTAGGTGCATGAACATATTTAAACATCATTATTGAACATGAATACAAGAATGGGACAAACAAGTTTTGTTGGCGAGAGTCGTGACTCGGACTTGAGCTCTATTGTGATCTGTAGGCTGTCTGATGAAAAACCTAACTTTGGGTGAGTGCTTGTTACCTATATATACTTGTAGTTTTGTGTTTCTTATTCGCGCCCCACCCATGTTGAGAACTTAGTTCCGAACACCCCCATTTCATGGGGGAGGGTGTTTTTCCCAACACAATTCTTAGTGGATGGTTATTAGCTCCTTTTATGCTCCCTTTCATCGATAGCCCAAGTACCTTCGGGTAGGCTGTGATGGCCTGATGTCCATTATTAGCCCAAGAACCTTCGGGCGGGTTAGTGTGGTGGTTATGGCCCAGGTGTGTGCGGGTAGGTAGTTTCCCATGTACCTTCGGGATGAGGCACAGGTGTCTTTGGGCATGGCGGTGGTTGTTCTATCCTAGGTGTTTGCAGGCGTTGTTACATGTGACGGTTGTGGCCCAGGTGTTTGCGGGTAGGTTTCAGCAGTGGGACTGCGTGCCGTTGAGGCCCAAGTGTGTGCAGGAGGGTGTGGCAGTGGGACTTCGGTGAGAACGGCGGGATTGGTTCGATGTGTAGGATGTCTCAATAACCAGTGGGGAAGTGGAATGGGGTACCCAATCATCGATTTGATCTTATTATATATATTAAATGACTTGCGTTATTTGGTGAGTATAGCTGGTGAGTGGGATGGGTGAACTCCTTGATAGTGGTTGTTGTCTTCTTCTGACGGAACTTTAGTAAGTTCCCCCACCTGTGCATGAGAGTATTTGGTTTTCCCAACTGAGTGTACTTGTATGCTCACCCTAAATATATAAAACTGCTTTCAGGTTTCCAGGAGGACTTCGGGGATCACGCAAGACTATACTATCTCGGATCTTTTGGGCAGTTGCTATTTGCTATTTTCTTTCTTTGGTGCTTACCCTCATAGTCACTTTTTGTAATTTTTGGCTTTTACCTTTGGAAAATGCATGTGGGAATGGTTTACTTTCGGCTTCACTTTTCTTTTACTTTTGGTATTGTTGGGTTTCATCATCTTCTCTCCCAACCCTATAAAACAAAAAGGGTAATTCCTTCCACTTGTGTGAAATTTTCATACCCTTGGTGCTAGTCTCCACTCCGAGATCTATAGAAGGCGGGTTTTAGGGGTCATTATCTCTCCTTCAACTTAAAGAAGGAAGGGTTTGGCAACCTGCTGACCCTTCCCTCCTTTTGGTGAGGCAGGTCATGACAGAATGGTATCAAAGGCGGAGGATGAGAGATAGGATGGTTTCTAGAGTTAGGCACAGTGAGGATTGCATGGGATGGTAAGGAAACACTGTGGGTTGACCTTGGTGCGTGAATTAGGCCAAGGAAGACCGGCTAGGACACCGGATTTTAGGGCCCCCCGTGATCTGATGCAAGGACTCTGAACCTACCGAACGACCAAGTGATGCCACGCTGATTGCAGGGTAGAGGCCCTAGGAAAGGTACATGCATCATAATGACTTGTGTTCTCGTGTTTCTGGAATGTCTTGGGAATTAAGAATAAATGAAAATTTTAAGAATTTTTATTAAAGAACAATATTATGCACTACTTGGGCTTAGGCATTCCTTGTTTACCTTGCAGCTATGGAACCTGGAAGGCGACCACGTGTAGTACAGGCGATCGAGGCCCCGGAGACTACTTTGGATGTTCGACATAGAGTTGATCGAGAGGAAGAGGATGACCAGTGGCAGAAGACTCTTCAGGCCTTCCAGCGATAGACCCTTGAAAAGTACGAGGGAAGCACCTCTGACATGAAGATAGAAGGATGGCTAGAAGAGCTAGTGATAGCCTTCGGCCTGATTCGGGCCCCGACCGAGTACTGGGTTCCTCTGGCCATCAGCCAGATGCAGGGAGTGGCACGTCAGTGGTTGGCACTTTACCTGGGGGAGAGGAGAGAGGCTGAGGTGGCATGGGTTTATTTCGAGAGGGAGTTCCGGGAAGAATTCCTCTCCTCGACGATGAAGGCAGAAAAGAGACAGGAGCTACACTCCATCGAACATGGGAGTATGTTAGTGAGGGAGCTAGGAATCAAGTTCAAAGACCTCCTACATTTTTCTCTGGACCTCTTTCCCGATGAGGAGTCTTAGGTAAGACATCTAGAGGAGGCACTCCGACCCTCCCTCCAATATGTTGTTACCCCCTTTACCATACTGACGTACTTGGAGGTCCAGAAGAAGGCCGAAGTGATGGAGAGGATGCACGCTCTAGGAGGTGTGTCACGAGAGGGGATCCAGCTTGGATCATCGAAGGGGAAGGCCGTCAGTGCCAGGCCTCCAGTGTTAGGACCCTACAGGTTCCGACCAGCAGGGAGCAGGCCGCAGTAGTTTCAATTTCGATCTCTTGGTGCTCGCCCTTTTCCTTCGGGCCTGAGACCGCGGTGCTTCATCTGTGGGATCTATGGACATCTCCGGAGTCAGTTCCCGGACCGGGTACAGTACAGCGGTGGCGGACAACCCCATCACCCGCCATAACACCAGCTTCTAGCCAGGCCTTTCCAGCAGCAGCAGTAGGGACAGCGAGCTCCCGCTCCTCCGATGATAGACGAAGGAGGAGGGGGGCGACCTTAGGGCGCTACTCAGGGACCTCAACCATCGCGTGGTCAGGGAGGTGGCCGACATCCAAGGGGCAGAGGATCTAGGCGTGGGAAGCTACACGCTGCGGAGGCAGCAATTCTAGTAGGGTCGGAGGTTGTTCGAGGTACGATCAGTTTGTTTAGCACTCTTTCTTATACCTTGTTCAATACCGGAGCTTCTCACTCCTTTGTTGCACCCAGTCTAGCTCGTGCCTTGGGTTTAGATGCCGAGAGACTTCTAGTGCCCCTGGTGTTGAGCACACCAGTTGGAGGTCAGACTGACTTGTTGTTTGTTTGTCGAGGATGTAGACTGATGATAGGGCCACATCAATTGGTTAGGGATCTTCTTTTGCTACAGATATAGCTATACGATATCATCCTAGACATCGACTGGCTATTCCATGTGTGTGCCGTCATCGACTATTTCAAAGGAAGGGTTGTGTTCTCGGACTTGGGCGGTCGGCGTGTTACCTTCACCGGTGAGCGGAGCAGTCAGAAGGGTTGCAGGCGAGAGGAACCACTCCTCTCCTTGCTGGCCGAGCTGTCAGTGGAACCAGTAGATGCTGAGATGGTGGAGGTGCCAGAGGTTGTACATGAGTTTATGGACGTCTTTCCTGAGGAGGTAACGACTCTACCCCCTCGACGGGATATCGAGTTCGGGATAGACCTGCAGCCCGGTGCTCGTCTGATCTCGATGGCTCCTTACCGGATGGCACCTTCAGAGCTACGGGAGTTGCAGATCTGGATTGATGACCTGATGAAGAGGTGTTATGTTCAGCCGAGTGCGTCACCATGGGGTGCTCTAGTCTTGTTCTCAAAGAAGGCAGATGGTGGCCTCAGGTTGTGCATAGACTACAAGAGGCTGAATCAGGTGATGATCAAGAATCGCTACCCTCTTCCGAAGATAAACGATCTTTTCAACCAGCTAAAAGGGTCAAGATGGTTCTCGAAGATCGACCTTCGGTCTACGTACCACCAGCTGAGAGTGATGGAGGGTGACATCCCGAAGACGGCGTTCAAGTTCAGATATGGACACTTCGAGTTCGTAGTCATGCCCTTCGGTGTTATGAACGCCCCGGTCATGTTCATGGGGCTTATGAACTCCATCTTCCGGGAGTACCTTGATCGGTTCATAGTTGTGTTCATCGATGACATCATGGTCTACTCACGATCAGAGGAGGACCATGCAGAGCACCTGAGGATGGTTTTGGAGGTCCTCTGACATCCTCATCTCTATGGGAAGTTGTCGAAATGAAAGTTTTGGACACGAGAAGTGCACTTCCTCGGGCACGTGGTGGCCGAGCAGGGGGTAGCGGTGGACCCATCAAAGGTTGAGGCAGTTGTTTCTTGGGTAGCACCCAAGAATTTGGTAGGGGTCCGTAGTCTCCTCGGGCTGGCGGGTTACTATCAGATGTTTGTACCCAACTTTTCCTGAGTTGCAGGCCTTTTGACAGCCCTGAGAAAAAAAGGCCAGGTTTTCATGTGGAGTGAACAGTGCGAGTCAGCCTTCGGCTATCTGAAGGAGAAGTTGGTTAGTGCCCCAGTGCTGAGATTACCAGAAGAAGGGGCGGTGTATTAGGTGTTCTGCGATGCTTCCGGATGGGGCATGTGATTTGTGTTGATGCAGCAACAAGGGGTGATCTCTTATGGGTCCAGGCAGTTATACCATCATGAGCGTAATTACGCCACCCATGACCTGGAGGTTGCGGCGGTCGTTTTTTCGCTATAGTTATGGCGACACTACCTCATCGGAGAATGCTTTGTGGTCTTCACAGATCACAGAAGATTGAGGTATATCTTCTCCCACAGGACCTGAACTTATGACATCGGAGATGGGTGGAGTTCCTCCAGGATTACGACTTCGAGATCTCTTATACTAAGGGAAAGGGAAATGTAGTGGACGATACCTTGAGTAGGAGAACGCAGAAGGATGTGGTCTGAGAGTCGGCGGACGCCTGGAAGGCGATGGAGGATTTGGCTACCTTACACCTGGATGCAAGGATGGATGGTGGTAGAGGTTGCCTATATCATATGGCAGTGCAGTATTCCCTGTTGCAGCAAGTGGAGGAGTCTTAGTGGGGAGACCCAGAGTGTGAAGTGATGCATGACCAAGTTGATCAGGGCAATGCTCCGGAAGGATGGATAGAGGATGGTCAGAACCGGATGCTTTTCTAGGGAAGGTTTTTTGTTCCAGAAGTGATGCGCAGCAAGGTTCTCAGTGAGTTCCACAACTCACCCCTCGCGGTACACCCAGGAGTTTCCAAGATGTACCAGGGACTGAAGAGACAGTTTTGGTGGCCCAGAGTGAAGCGAGCAGTGGCAGAGTTTGTGGCCAAGTGCTTAGTGTGTCAGCAAGTGAAGGTTGAACAACAAGTTCCAGGCGGCCTACTGCAGTCTCTAGATGTCCCCGAGTGGAAGTGGTATGAAGTCTCGATGGATTTCGTCATAGGACTTCCCAAGGTCCAGGGTCATATGACACCACCTGGGTAGTAGTGGACCGTTTGAAGAAATCAACCCACTTTCTAGAGATCAGGGATTCGAGTACTGTGGATTCTTTGGCACAAAAGTATGTGGATGAGGTGGTGGGGTTGCATGGAGTTCCGAGGTCTATAGTCTCGAATAGGGATGCACGGTTTATCTCACAGGTCTGGAAAGGATTGCAGCATGCTTTTGGCACACAGTTACACCATAGCACTGCTTTCCATCCCTAGACAGATGGATAAAGAGAGCGCACCATCCAGACCTTGGAGGATAAGCTGCGGGCATGTGTTCTGGACTCAAGAGGGTCATGGGTGCGACACTTTCCCCTATTAGAGTTCACCTACAATAATAGCTATCACTCTACCATCGGTATGGACCCGTTTGGAGCCTTGAATGGGAGGCCATGTCATTCACGTGTGTGTTGGGACGAATTGGGAGAGGCAGGCATCCTTGGCCCGGAGGGGGTGCAGAGCACAATAGAGAAGGTTCAGCTCATACGGGAAAGGATGAAGGTGGCCCAGGACTGGCAGAAGTCGTATGCTGATACTAGGAGGAGGCCCTTGGAATTTGAGGTTGGAAACCACGTGTTCATAAGGGTCTCCCCTCAGCATGGACAACAGAGGTTCGGCAAGGGGAGTAAGCTTTCCCCTAGGTTCATCAGGCCCTTCGAAGTATTACGACGGGTCGGCGAAGTGGCCTATCAGCTGGCGTTACCACCCCCGCTACTGAGGATACATGATGTCTTCCACGTGTCCCGGCACCGTCGGTATCTTCACAACGATTCACACGTCCTCGGCTGGGGAGAGCTGGACATTGAGGATGATGTGACTTTTGTGGAGAGACTATGATGATCGAGGATCGCAAAGAAAAGGTTCTTCGTGGGCGAACCATTCCATTGGTTCATGTGTTGTGGAGACATGGTAGGCTTGAGGAGAGTACGTGGGAGAGGGAAGCACAGATGCGTGCCCAGTACTCATAGTTGTTATGAGTTTTATTCTGTTGTTATAGCTATTGTAGTAGGACGTTTTACCTTGTTGGCTATGAAATGATAGTTTTATTTTAATTCCTCTGAATGTGTGTGAAATGTCCTGGCTATGAGGGAGGACAGAACCCAACCCCTAATCAAGATACATTAAGGTGGATGCGATTAAACCCGTGCGGGTGAGTCAGTGCCACCCAAAATGGATAATATCTTGACATGGGGGAAGGAGACTCCCCAGCCCCCACATGGCTGGGCAGTTTGACATGATATGTTTCTTGGTTCGTGACAGGAAAGTGTTCTTAGTTAACAATGAAGTTCACTCTAGAGAGGTATCTTTCGAGGTGGTTGTTCAGACCCGCTCGTTCCTTCTGGGTTGTTTAAATTCTCGAGGGAGAGAATAGTTTGAGAGGTATCTGATGTGATGACCCAGACTTTCATGGTCCTTTCCTTTGCCAAAAATCCGGATCCTAAAGGGGTAGCGTCTCAGTGCGACTGATCGGGGAGACCGATCGGCGCGACTGATCGATGAGACCAATTGGAGAAACCGATCGGTGAGACCGACCAGCGCGACCGATCGGGGAGACCAATCGGTGAGACCGATTGGCACGACCAATTTGTGAGCCCGATCGGTCGGACCGATCGGCGTCACCCTGCTTTGTGGGGTTTTTCCAGTGACGTGAGCAAATTGAGTTTAAACCCTTCTTTGACCCCGTTTAAGCTTGTGTTAAAGCCCGATAGTGCCCATAAATGTTATAATTAAATATCTTATAAATTAACCCAGTGTGTGCATCAGTTTAAACCACCTGATCCCTTTAATAACGTGTGGGGCCGCTTGGTCAACCCATGACCCCCGCTCCTTACGCGGTTTGGCGTTATTATCTCAACCGTCCGCAACGGCTCTTATAAACTAAGGGTTAACCATGGTTTCTTCTTTTCCCGATCACCCTGTGATAAGAGTACCCTTAGTCCAGACGTGCAACTTTTTGTTTAGGAAAACCACACTGCTATCCATGAAGTTCCGCCCCCAGCCTTAGCGTCGATCATTGATCAAGAGGCAGGGAATTTCTTCGTCTCTCAGTTTTGTGTATCATGCGGGGTGGGCGTGATTTTGGTTCTATATAATTGGTTAAACCAGACCTAAATAAAGATAATGAATTGGTTATATGATGAAACAAGGGGGGGTTGTGATCGTTGATGCCATTTTATGTTGTGATCATCTTTCTGAATTGTGCGGGCTTACACCTACTGAAAATCATGGTCGTTGGTGGTCTTTCTATGTGCACTAATGAACCCCTGGGAATATTTTAAATGAATTGTTGGTGGTAGTGAACACCTGCTGTGAAAAGGGTAATTGGTTAATCATGTACACCTGGATAAATGAATTTAAAGCACCAGGATCAAACCCTCTGTGATAACCCCTAGTTAATGTACACGGAAATTGAAATCAAAGAGCATGTAAAATCTTTCAAATATGAAAATACCTACATGTGACTGCTTTGCTTGGTGGTAGTGGTTTGATTGTTCTCCTTTCACGGGCCGGTTACTAGGTGATGTGGTATGGGATGGGATCCCCTGTTATTATACTCTTTTTTGTTGTGAAATTGGGGATGGGATCCCCTGTGCTATGCTTTCGGTGGTCGTGAGTTTTAAGACCGGGTGGTTACCTTGTTTATATCATGAATTGGGGTGGGATCCTCTGTTGATGGGGAACCATTTTGTGGGACACGGGGTAGTGTCTCGGGGGTTACTTTGGTTCGAGTACTTAGAGGGATCTCACTTATCCCCTTTTTGTTGTAACATTACAAGAGAACCGGATGTGAATTTTTAAATTGATGCTTCGATGGATTATTTCCTTGGTTATGCTTATGGTGTTAGTTGCCAAGGTACGTGCATGAACTTATTTAAACATCATTACTGAACATAAATAAAAGAATTGGGCAAACAAGTTTTGTTGGCGAGAGTCGTGACTCGGACTTGAGCGTTGTTGTGATATGTAGGCTATCTAATGAAAAACCTAACTTCGGGTGAGTGCTTGTTACCTATATATACTTTTAGTTTTGTGTTTATTATGCGCGCCCCACCCAAGTTGAGCACTTAGTGTCGAACACCCCCATTTCATGGGGGAGGATTTTTTTTCCCAACACTATTCTTAGTGGCTTGTTATTAGATCCTTTTCTGCTCCCTTTCCCAGATAGCCCAAGTACCTTCAGGCAGGCTGTGATGGCCTAAGGTCCATTATTAGCCCAAGAACCAGCGGGCGGGGTAGTGTGGTGGTTATGGCGCAGGTGTGTCCGGGCAGGTAGTTTCCCAAGTACCTTCGGGATGAGGCCCAGGTGTCTTTGGGCGTGACGGTGGTTGTTCTGGCCTAGGTGTTTGCAGGCATGGTTACATGTGACAGTTGTGGCCCAGGTGTTTGCGGGCGGGTTTCGGCAGTGGGACTGCGTGCGGTTGTGGCCTAGGTGTGTGTGGGCGGGTGTGGCAGTGGAACTACGGTGAGAATGGTGGGATTGGTTCGATGCGTAGGATGTCTCAATAACTAGTGGGGAAGTGATGTGGGGTACCCAAACATCGATGTGCTCTTATTATATATATTACTTGACTTGTGTTATTTGGTGAGTGTAGTCGGTGAGTGTAATGGGTGAACTCCTTGATAGTTTTGGTTGTCTGCTTCTCACGAAACTTTAGTATGTTCCCCCACTTGTGCATGAGATTCTTTGGTTTTCCCTGCTGAGTGTACTTGTATTCTCAGCCTACATATATAAAACTGCTTTCAGTTTTCCATGAGGAATTCGGGGATCGCGCAGGACTATACTAGCTCGGATATTTTGGGTAGTCGCAGTTGCTGTTTTCTTTATTTGGTGCTTACACTCATAGTCACTTTTTGTACTTTGTGGCTTTTACCTTTGGAACATGCATGTGGGAATGGTTTACTTTTGGCTTTAATTTTCTTTTACTTTTGGTTTTGTTGGGTTTCATCATCTTATCTCCCAAACCTATAAAACCAAAAGGGTAATGCCTTCCACTTGTGTGAAATTTTCATACCCTTGGTGCTAGTCGCCACTCCGGGATCTATAGAAGGCGGGTTTTAGGGGTCATTATCTCTCTTTCAACATAAAGAAGGAAGGGCTTGGGAACCTGCTGACCCTTCCTTCCTTTTGGTGAAGGCGGGTCGTGACAATAAGAAAATGGTTTCAAATGTACAATGCTTCATCTGCAAGGAGTTGGGTCACTCCATGAATCAATGTCTCAATCATCCAAGTATACCCCAAATGATGTTTTTGGATAATAATCAAGTTATGATACAACCAAAAATGAAGAGAATTGTTAGTGTTCTTATGATGTTAATAAATAATTGTGTAATTTTAGTATTTTATAAATTATTTACAAGTTATAATAATTATAGAGTATATAAATATTATACTTCAATACTATTTCATTAATGATTTGAGATTTTATGGTACCCACTAAAGTGACACAGTTTCAATTTAAACATTTTTGGAAAATATATAGTTAGGAAAAATAAAAACCTTAATATGTTTCTGTAGCTGAGATAATGATTTATGAACAAGATATTAATGATTTGGATAAATTATATTCGATATTCTTAAATACCTTGATACTAATTAATTGTCTGTTTATTCCAGAATTGTTGGAGATCACAAAATTTTTGGATATAAGGTGTATATCAGGTATTATATTTGGAAAAAGGGAGAATTAATGTAATAAATAAGGTTTTATCGTAATTCAGGGCATTACCATGTTTTAGGATAATACATGATGAAGGTAATCACATGTTGTTATGTGACAAAATAGATCTTCATTATGTTTACCATCCTTATAAATTTTGTTCTGTGAGTTTCGATAGAAGTATTTTGGATTATTCTTATGTTTGGAATGGATTAAGTTGGAAATTGGAAACTAAGGTAAAAAAATATTTCAAGATTATTTTTGGATTGCTATAAAAAAGGACAACCTGGAGGTCAGGTGACAACTTGTTACGTCTGACAAGGTCGTGAGACTTCAACCTACAATTGAAGGACGATAAGGGTATGTCACCTACCACTGGCCTACATGATGTCTTGGTTTATAAGATGTAGTTTTTTTAATGGTATAATTTATGAATTATAAATTCCTTTTTTGGAACCCTATACAACTAGGATAAATATTATATTTTTGATTTTTATTCTCTTTTGGAGTGAAAGATGAGTTGTAGTAGAAATTAGTTAAAGGACGTAAATCTACTTATCACATATTATTATTGTTTTTTTATTTCTATGAATAATTTAATACTTAAAATTTATGGAATGGATCTTAAAACACAAAATGATTTATCCTAATACCTAATGTTTTGTTGAACTGATGATATTTTAAATCATCATATATTTATGGCTTCGAGGCCCTAAATTTTCCATTCACATGTTCGTTATTGATAACTTCAATAACTCCCAATAAATATTTACTTTTTTACTCCAATTATAATAGCCACCAACGTTCTCTTAATCGATATCATAATTTGGTGGTGACTTGTTCATTTCCCTTTCCCTCTCATTAGGACTAAATTTTAGTAACCCTATTTCTGATAGAGGTTTTTCCAAAAGGTATTCTCTATTTTAAACATTTTATTTTCAAAAAACAATTTTAAATGTTGAGGATCAAATTTATTGAAGGAGAGGAGAATGTCACACCATAGGAGTTCATAGTACATAATCTCTTTAATGTAATTCAATAGCTTGTGCCACACACAACACCGAGTCCGAGCGCACAGCGTCTTACCAAATTAGCCATTTAAAATGTGCTTATGAATAGTATTAACTGAATTTTGAATTTTATATACTACATATAATTTTATCATCCATATAATTTTTCTATTTGAATATAATATAAGAACAAATCCAGTTTTTCAGAAAAAAATGTGTATTTTTCAAAAAATTAAATTTTATCACCTTTTAAGTGAGAACCCTTTTTAAATAAAATATTTAACACTTTTATATATTCAATTTGACAAAATAAACTTAGTCTTTATAATTGGTAAATTAAGTTTATTTTTGGATAAATTTTTGGTACTTTTCTGATATCTTTCATATTTTCATGAATAGTGAAAAATATTAAATTTTAATTGCAAACAACTTTTTTAATCAAAATAATTAATATTATTAAATTATGAATTTGAGTGGTTTTAAAGTATAATTAGATTTTATTCTTTTCATTTAATATAATATTTTTCATTGTAATACACACTTGTCAATCTTTTGATAGTATTTACTTCTTAAAACGTGCTTTATGGTTTTAACAACAGGATTTAATTTTAAATTAATTAATGAAAATTATATGTTATGAATTTGGTTAAATAGCCATCATTTTTTAATTTGGAATAAAAAAATTTCATTGGGTAATTTTTTTTTATTTTTCTGAAAATATTCAATTTTTTGATGAACAGTGAAAAACACTACGTTGTAGGTAAAAACTGACTTTTTCATTCAAATAATTTTTGTAATTAAAAATTTGTCATAAATTCAAAATATATATGTTATATATATATTAGTCCAATGTAATTAATTGGTGTCATTTTATAATAAGACTAGATATATAAAATTTTGTTTAACTTTTTTAACATCTTTTACCTACCTTCTTGGCACATTTGAAAATTTGCATAAAACGTACCTTTACCATTTCTATGAATTGAATTTCAAAAATCCAAGAGACATAGTTAACATCAGTAAGTTAAATGTGGTTTAATAGGATGAATATAATTTTTGGTGAATAGTAACATTTAAAATTTTATTTGCCACGGTTAAAAGTATATAAGGTAATTAAAGACAAAATAATATTAAAATTACCCCAACACAAGTCCTAATTCTATTGGATAAGTGTATTTCGACCATAATAAACTTTAGGGTAAAAATAATATCATTTTTACCCACTTGGGTCAGATTAGGGAATTTATTATATTTTATTTAAAGAATAGTTAAAAGTGTTATATTCAAAGTTTAATAAATAAACCATTTTTAATATAGGGCTACACATAAAATAATTTCAGCTATAAATATTAATTAGAAATCTAAAAATATTTCCTATATCATGGTATTTTATTAATATTTTTTACACATTAAATAATTAAACTTATGTATGACACAATGATGATGTAGTAATTACCATATTAATGAAAGATTAAAATAATTGATATTATAAATATTAAAATAAATGTAAATCGAGACTTTTGATGCATTAAACGAATTTTATAGGTTAATATGACATGTTAGGGTTGATTTAATTAATGTTTTTTCTATGTAATAATGTTTTTATGACTTTCACAAAAACCAAATACTAAATAGTGTCAAAATTTACATAAATGAGTTTTTAAAAAAATATTATTTTATTAAATGATATAATACTCCTAAAAATCAAATGTTCAACCAAAGGAATTATATATTGATAGATATATAATTAATGAAAAACTTGAGGTTTTATTGGCATTGTATAGTATGTTTTTTAACCATATAATATAAAAATACCAGGAGACATGGTAAATGTCAATCTATTTAACTAAGTGTTAAATCTAAAAGATAATGTTAATATGGTGACCTAAACATTTCTAAAACCTATTGGTTTAGAATATTTCTACCTATACCCACCTTATCCTCTAAATAAATCCATTGGTATACATTAAAAACTGAAAATTATTTTATAATAAAATAATATTTTATGGCTTTTCTAAAGTGACCCTCACCTCTCTAATAAATGGGTGCTTCCCCTTATCTTAATTTCAAACCTCCTAACACATTTTTCTCAGCCAACCCCGGCTCAAATATCCTACCAAAAATGCTCAAATTAACCTAGAGGCCTTAATCTGATCTAAAATCGAACCTAATGATCCCTCTTGTTCAAATCAAATAAAAACTTCGAAGAAGGATTAATTATTTTATCACCACATTCAAAGTTCATTTCTTCTTCCACTTCCTATTTCTTTTTGGTATCCATAATAAAATAATAACTCCAGTACGATTTAGATACTGTGGTGTAATTATAAATATGGTAAAACCATACTCATTATTCTAACCATCCTATGAATGATAAAGTCACAAAACATGTGTGTGTACGACTTAATATCTCTACGTCATGGTGTAGTTTGTTATTCTACACTTCATTACTTGGATGGGTATAATAATTAGTATAATTGATGCAAATAATAAATATAACATGTTAATGAATTTTTCTATAAAATATAAAATCCAATTACATATTATTTTACTATCAATAGAATGATATCATCACTCTTGCATATATATGGCTTATCGTGTCCACGACGCGATATGATTCATTTCCACATTCACCATTCCACAATGATTATAAATATATATATTATTAATAAGTATGTAATATATGACATAATAATGCTACTAGAAATATATATATATATATATGTATGTATGTATGTATGTATTTACATATAACTTATTCACTTATTTCCGTTCAAAATGATATGAAAATGGAAATGGCGTTTATGCGTATGTATGGCATATTGACTCTATAAATGGTTTTTTCTATTTCATATATCAATCTATTATACATACATTTATTCTGAATATATATGATACATAAATAATTTTTTATATTTTGGAATCAATTAAATCATGTTATAAGATATACGATCAAGAATAACAAGTAAAAACACATATGATAAAGAATTAAATTGTTGCCCGAAATGTTATTTTAACTTAGAAATTATTATTAAATGGGTAGTATAATGCCATAAATGAATCAATTATGATATCATAAATATTAATATGGTTGTGTTATAATGTAATAACATACTATGGTCATTATATAGAAGGTTAAACATACCCTCAGAAAAAGGAAAGTATAATATAAGGTCTAATTCCTCAATCTCATTATTATCCAAGATTGTTTATGTTTAAGTATTTACCAGCACATTTTTATCATCCATGTTCAGGTTTTATAAATAATTTTCAAAATCAATATTTTAAGGTTTTGTCGAAGGGACTCTTTAGCAATATTAGCATTTTAAATTTTCTGATGATTTATTTTTCTAAATCTTTTTATTTAAAGTCTATGTTTTAAAAATGATTTTAAGGATTCATGTATATAGAGATGATTGTTATAAAATGATAATTCCTTTCAATAGTTTACAAGCGGTATGGGACACTTTGATTCAAAAATATATTTTAAATGACTTCCTTTATAAATGTGTGACTTTTAAATGATTTCAGAAAAAAGGTTATTTCTCTCAAAGATTTTTACAGATCATTTTCAACTATGTCAACATCCTTTTCAGGATATTATTCTTAATTGCGGTTAATATATTATAATAAAATCTTTGATATTTTATTTAATGATTAATGATATGTTTGACAATGGGTGTACTATTTTTATACCATTCATAGTTTATTGTTAAAGTATTGACATTTCATAAGCTAGTTTTAAACCGAATGTTTTTTTTATGTTTCAAAATTTTCATATAAGGGATGCACTGGACTTAGTAAGTGATGTGTCGATCTCGCTGTAGCTCCTCGACGCATCGATAGGTCTCATGAGATAAATTAGTGTCTCAGCAAAGGGCCATGACAAAATTTTTATTTTTATTCTTGGCATGAGGCCTTAACTACGTGGTTATGATGTCCGGCATTATGCATTCCATCATTATGAAATTAGCTATTGATATAACAATTTATTACAGTAGAATATCCATGTGAATAAGTAATTGAAATTATTTGATTTATCTTTTAATTTTTATACTGATATTTGTGTTTAAAAGGCATGTGTTTTAGTCTTATATATTGCCTTAAATGTTTATGCTTATTTATGATAGTTTATTCCATATTGTTATCCTTACTGAGCATCTGAGCTCACCCATTTATTATATTTTATTTTTCCCAGGATGTGAAAATGTGTATTAGAATTGATATGAAAGTTTACTCTAGGGGAATAATGGAATTCTCAGTGTATTATTAATGTTGTGTTTTACTTTAGAAATTGTAATGTAACATTCATATATGTAATCTATTTTCCAAGACTACTTAATTGATCGGTCCTTCGGGACTTGATTCGTTGTAGTCATGCCAATGCATTAAAATAATTTACCGACTCTAGTTAACTGGGGTCAAGGCTTTGCATTAATTAGGAGAAATTACTAATAATTTGTATTATTAAGTAATAATTTGTATTAATTTGTAACAATTAGTGATAATTAGAATTGATTAGTAATAAATAGTAATAATTATTAAAAATTTGTAATAAATTGTTAAAAACTAAAAAAAATAGTACTCGTTAGTGGTAATTATAAATAATTTTCAAAAAATAGTAAAAATCTATTATAAATTATTTAAAATGAGTGAATTTAGAAACAATTGATCAAGAATATAATAAATTGTTATAAATTATTATAAATTATTATACATTAAAAAAATAACAAATTGAAATTAGTAATAAATTGTAAAAATCGAAAATAAAGTTATAAAAATTAGTTAATATTAGGAAAAAATTATTATAAACAACTAAAATTTGGTAATAATTAGTTTTAGTTTGTAAAAATTAAGAAATTTTAGTTGAAATTGTTATAAATTACTACAAATTAATAAATTAGAAAATTTACAATAGATTGATACAAAATAGTATAAATTATTATAAATAACCATAAATTTTTAAAATATTATAACGTAATATAAATTTGTAATAAATTATAAAAATTTGTAAAATTCAGTAAATATTAGTAAATATATATAATACATTTTTATAAAATATTAAAAATCGGTTCTCATTGTTGGTAATTAGAAATAAATACATAATGTTAGTGATTTTTTTTAAATTAATAAAAAATTATAAATTCATAAAATTTAAAATATAATTGTATAAAGGTGTATAAATTATTATAAATAATTATAAATTAATAAAAAATTTAAATACTAAAATTTTTTAACGAAATATAAAAATTAGTAATAATTATTAAAAATTAGGAACAATTAGAAGTAAATTATTTTATACTAACAAAAAATATTAATGGTCACTAGTAATTAATAATAATTTGTAAAAAAATTAAACAATTTATATAAAGGAATAAAAATTAAGAAATTGATAGAACCTAAAGTGAATTGATATAAATAATTATTATATTTATAAATTATTATAAATTAATAAAAAATTATCAACTATTATAAAAAGTAATATATTGTACAAATTAGTAATGAATTAATAAATATTAGTAAATATTGGTAATAAATTGTTTTAAACTTTTGAAAAATAGTAAACATTAGTCGTAATTTTTAATAATTAGTAAAATTTAGTGGAAATATTATAAATTAATAAAAAAATTAATAAATTAATTATTAATTTTTATACACAAATATAAATTATTCCAAATTACTATAAATTATAAAAAAATTATTAACTAATATAACCTATCCATAAATAGCCTAAATTAGTAATAAAATAATAAAAATTGGAAAATATTTGTAATAAACTTGAATAAACTATTAATAAATAGTAATCATTAGTGGTAATTAGTAAAAATTGGTAAAATTTAGTTTAAATTTATTATAAACTGAAAAAAGTAATAAGTTGATTCAATTTATAATAAATTGGTATAAAATAGTATTAATCATTATAAAATAGTATAAATTAATATAAAAATTTACTAACTAATAGTTGTTTATAATAAATTGCTAAAATTAGTAACTAAATAATAAAAATTATTAAATATTAGTAATAAATTGATATAAACTATTAAAAATTTGTGCTCATTAGTATTAATTAATAATAATTAGTTTATTTTAGTATATTTTTTTAAATAAAAATAATTGATAGATTTTACAATTAGTTGATATAAAATATTATGAATAATTATAATTTATTATAAAAAAATAAAAAATGTGTTCACTCATATATATTACAAATATATTTTGAAAAAAATAATTAAAATTAATAAATTATTATTTATCAGAAATAAAATTTATAAAACATTAAAAATTTGTACTCGTTGTTAGTAATTATAAATTATTTTTAAAAATTGGTGAATTTTTTAAAAAATTAATAAAAAATAATCAACAGATTTAATTTACAATAAATTGATATAAAATTGTTTAAATTACTATATGTTATTGTAAATTAATCATTAAATTTATTTACTAACAGTAAATAGTTATAAATTTTGCAAATTAGAAATAATCTAATAAAAAGAACTAAATATTAGTAATTAATTGTTTTAATTTTTTAAAAATGAGAATTCATTTCTATTAATTAGTGATAATTAGAATTATTTTGAATAGTTTTTTATATTAAGTACCATTACTATAGGCCCCGATCAACCAAGCTAAAGAAGTTACTTATGTTGATGATAAGATGGAGGAGCAATTCCATCAGTACACTGGTTCAAATGTGGATAATGGAGAAAAAGAAGAAATACGTGAGGAATAATACGATAAAAACTAGAATAGAAGCCACATACTATTATTCTATATTCAACACTAGTGGACTCCACTCCTTCTTAACAAAAGATAGATAACCTCATTATTCATTTCCCTCCCCCTCTGCATCTCAAAATCATTCCTTCATATATTATAGGGGTTGGGTTAATTTTTCATTTCACTACGGGTTCCCAATACATTAATACACCTATTAATGTTGGAAAAAATATGATTTGTGGTTACTAAGAATGAAACCCGCTCATCCATTTAATTCATGTTATACTACTACATCTACCTAACTTGGGGTAGTAAAAACCATATAATCACATAGTGGTCCAAACCATGTTTTATCCCCTTTTCCATTTCTCTTTATTTTTGTACATTTTTCTTATTATTTAAATTATATAATGATTTATTTATTTATTTATTGTGTTTAGGCAATTAAATCCAAGCTTCTACTAACAAATGAAATCCGTTTTTTACATTTCCTTCACTTTAGTGTATATATCTTTATTTTTATTT
This sequence comes from Viscum album, assembly GCA_963277665.1. NCBI lineage: Eukaryota > Viridiplantae > Streptophyta > Magnoliopsida > Santalales > Viscaceae > Viscum > Viscum album. The sequence goes on from OY728152.1 coordinate 37,575,976, forward strand.
TGTTGAGAATTAATTATGGGTATTATATTTTAAGTGTTTGAGGAGTTTCCACGTTATTAGTTGTTTTTGTGTTAATTTTAATTTTATTTTTAATTTATTGGATCATTATTCTTGAATGAATATTCTAATTATTTTTCACACATCAATCAATATTGATAAAATTGTAATGATTTTGAAGAAATTGATTTTAAATTATTGTTGATGTGAGAATTTTTTTCCTTGATATGGATTTTCAATCATTTTTGTGACTTTGAATGATTTTTTAAATCCATTCCCTTGAAACAAAGAGTAAAGATATGATTCGTGTCCCATTCAGTATACTTCACAATTTTGAATCATTCTTTCTAATACCCACACATTATTAATACATGCTTGGATTTTTGTGTGAGAATGAGAACATGTGATTCTACTCATTAAAATCATTGGATTTCATGGATGGTTTTAAATATGATTTCAGGAATTATTTCTATAGAACACATATACCTAAATCCTACACTTAAATCCAACCTTATTTATCCCTTATTTTATATGAATATCCTTATAGGATTAAGCCAAATTTCATGTCATTTTTTTCTTATATACCCACACTCTGTGTAATTTTACAATGATATTTATTGTTTGAGTGTGGGGAAGGGATTTTTGGTGAATTCCACGGGATGTGTTTCAATTGGGGATTATTTTAAGTGTGGGTTTCCAATTTGGATAGTGGAAAATGAGAAATTCTGCTCGATTCAACATTTCATTATTCATCATTTGTTCGATCCAATTCTCCTTAAAATTTGAAAAAATGATTTAAATATAGGTTATCTTTAATATCTCATTTTAAAATCATTTATATATTATGTATCTCTATATAATAATGTGAATTATTTTCATTAACTCATTAAATTCATTTTCACTTCAACCTCAATGAAAAAAAATATTAAAAAAAAAGAAAAAAAGTTTGTTCCTTTCCGGAGCATTACAATAAATGATGAACTTTGATGATATCATTTGTGTTTATCACTAATTGTCTCATGTCCCATTCCATAAGAAGGGTATAGTGTTGTTTTTCACATTTTAATAGGAATTTACTGAATAATTGCACATGGATTCACCTGATTATTCATGCATTGTACTTAAGAGGTCAAAATCCTCCTTTTGGCCTTAAATTATCAATCATTTTCCCATAAACACTAAGCCATAGAAATCAATTGAAAAAAGAACTAATTATTGAACGTGTTTTCATTTTTTTCTATATAGAAATGAGAAATTTAAAAATCCTATGGTGACACATTAATTATCCACGTTTGATCGTAACTCTATATTCAATTTCTCTTGAGGAAAGAGTTATTAGAAAATCATTGTGGGGTAGGTTGTGATTGGGTAATGGATATATTTTTCAGGTTGAATGAATTTAAATGAGAAAAATTAAAATTACATGTAAATTTTTTCATAAAGGAGACATGATGAAATTCAGTTTTGGATAATATAATTGGTGATTTTTAATTTTTAGTTATTATTTACATTTTGATTAGAATTTATATACAGATTTATCAGTACTATAATAGTTTAGTTTCGGGGAGTGATGAAACAAAAAAAAATGTTTTTCTTTAATTAATTTTTTAATTCCTTATATAGTGTTATTTTTTTCAATTATAACACAGTTTATGTTTTTATGAATTTTATCTTAATTTCTAAAACATCATAATTTTAGGATTAAACTGGTTAAATCTTTATGGTATTTCGACAACTATATTTTATTAAATAAAAAAATATCAAATATCTTTTTTATGGTTTTATTGAACTTGGGACTCATATATTCCTTATGGACCCCAATCATAATCTACAATATTTAGGCTCATTACTAGCTCCCAATTTGGGTTGTGTAAACTCTACACAAACTAAGAAACATTTCATGATGAGATTATACCAGGAAGTGGGACAATCATATGATACTTTCATTATACATAAATTTTTATAATAATTAAATGAACATAATTCAAGAAGGTTTCCATGAATGAATCTAGAATTTTCAATTCCATGATAGCATAAGAATATAATAAATTATAATACCAAGATTCTTTTAGTAAAATTAAATATTCCATAGTAAAATTTCCATAACTCATTCATCCAGTCTCTAATATAGATGAAATTTGGAAAGAACGTGAGGGACACAAAATTGAACAAATTTTTAGTAGACATTATTTCCATATTCTATCATTTGATGGGTATAAAACTTAAAATCATTCAGTATAAATATTTTGATCAATATTTCTCCACCCATTTCCCCTATAAATTTGTTTCTCATCTATCATTACAAGGGATATACAATTCAAGGGGGAAATGTGAATTTTTTTCAGTAATAGCTTTTTATATTTTCATTTTATATTATCTATGATCTTTTCTTTCCATTTATATTCTTCTTCCATTTATTTATTCTATTTTTAATCCCACTATTTTTCTTCTTTTTTTCATAATAAAATGGACAACTGACATCTGAAATTGTTCAAGGAAGTGAATGATTCTTTATTTGACTTTATTAATCATTTATTTCTTACCCACTTATTAAATTATGGAGTATTTTTTGTTGGAAAATCGATTAGGGAGGTCAATTACACCATTTTATCTACCACCAGTATCTTATTCTTATCTAAATTTTATCCTTACCATCAATATTTGTGTTGTTCATATGGTGGAGGATTGAATTACAAGAAATATTCAATAATGAGGTCTCAAAGATAACTCTCAGAAGAGTATTTCCCAATATTAAGAGGTCTTGGTATGGGGATATAAAATTTCAAATTAGAACGTGAGGTGTGTCCAGTCATGATCACCTCAATGACTTGATTATAGATAAAAAATTTAAAAATAATTTCAGTCACCAAGACCTCCTAAAAAATTTTAAATTTCATTCATACTAAATTTGCATTAAGTTAAATTTTTATTATAAATCACTTTTATTGAAAAAGGGTGAAACAATCAAGTTCAACCCAAAGATTCAAAAAAGATGATAGATTTATTAAAGGCCAACATAAACCTATTAGATGCATCCTTCCTATATAATATTTAAGAATATTCTATTACATTTTTTTCCGAATCCTATTTCATAATATCTTAAAATTTATAGGACACTTTGTCCCTTGATTTCAATAACTATTCCACTATTGTCTTCTTATAATTTAATCCTTTAGTCGAGATTAAATTTTTCTTATCGATCCAATCACCATGATCCGTGTTTGGGTCTACTTGAATTGGTCTCCCAATAATCCTTTATATATCCTATTTAGAATAATTAATAGTCAAAACCTTCTCTATCCTCTATTCCTATGAGTGCATAAGATGTCCCAATTATTTTTTTGTGGTCTCTACATCTAAAGATCACTGCGAGCCAACCGTTCTTTCCAATAAAAATTCACCAATATCTATATCATTTCTTAAAATCCCCTAAGGAGTAGTTCAGTGATCATCAAAACCACTGATTTTTCCTGGATCAAATTTTGGTCTTAAAATGTATCAACTTTCTTCTCTGAAACTTGATGCTTACAGCCACGAACTTCAATCATTTCACATCCACTCACCAAATTCATGTTGATCTCCTTCGCCATTTCATTTTTATGTGACTCACCCTTCATTACCTTGGTCCCAAATTTTTTATCTAATCTTTTATCCAAATTTATTAGAAGATACGATTTGTCCATTCATCATTTTTATTTCCTCCTCTTAATCATAATAAAACTACTCAAGTCCATATTTTATTTATGTCCCTTCTACCTCCATGGATTGCGAAGCCCTCCCCTATATCCTCCCTTTTCACTATCTTCTGATATTTTCCTTCACTCTCCCCCTCCTGACTTTGGCACGAAAAAACACACTAAATGATTTGGATATTGATTAGGTGTATCAAATTTGAAACTATTGAAACTAATACTTATGTTATTTGAGGAAATGATCGACCTATGATTTTCTCTTCCCCCATCATTCACCATCTTCCCAGTTCATCTGGTAATTCCTATATATATTTTTCAAACACTTGTTTTCCCCTACCTCAATTACATTTCCAATCCATGAATCATCTGCATAAGATGGAATATTAGATAAAAAGGCCTCATATTGCAAAGGATCAGCTATACAAGTAACCCCTTACCCTAGAAGAAATTTCATAGACAAATTACACTAATTTTTTTTTTCATGGCCTATTGAATTTGGCCACAAAATTTGGATTAGAATATATTGGTCTTTACTCCTTCTATATTGGAATAGAACATTAATCATTGTTGTTCAAGTGGTCCACCAATAAGGAAATAAAAGTCTCTAGAAAAAGAGATTATCTAGCATCAAGCAGTCATTTCTTGTTCCTGAGCCCCCAATGTCTTGAGTATAAATAATTCTTAAAGAGATTATAGATCAAGTAAAACTTAGTCCAAGATTCAAAAACAACCTGTTTTTTATTTCATTGAATTTTTCTATTGGTTTTTTATATTTATTGGATTTTCAAAACCACCCATTTTTATATTATTACAATAGTTTTATATTATCTATATTATTAATAGTGATAATAGAATTTATGTGCATGTATGCGGGCTTCATGTGATTGTCCCATTGGTATGACACAATGGTTCATTCTTAGGTAAATGATAATTTAATCTATTAGTATCTCATGAAAAAATCACTAAAATAAAATGTAATAACCTAAAAATGGTAATTTTTTATATTAACATGATTTCCACCTAGTTTAGAACATAACAAACAAACTGTACACATCGAATAACAATTATATAGTGTATTTTTTGTTAATAACATTCTCAATTTGAACCATTATGATGGATTCAATAATTATGTTAACTAGCCTATTTTGATAACCTTAGAGAAGAAATAACCTTGTATAAAAATGATTTAATAAGTGAGTAATTTTTTGGACTGAAGTATAGTGTATTAAAAAAATTACACAAAGGAATACGTCTTCAATATGATGCATTCATTTTCATATATTTATATTATCTTATTTTTTTCTATTATATGGATCTGGGATTAGATAAATGATTTAATGGTTGGTACTTATCTATAAATAACTATATCATATAAATAAATAAGTTATCATACTTAAAATATTTTTAATATTACTATATAACTACAATGATTATAAAAGTGGGAATCTTAGTAATAACTTTGGAAGTTATGTTTTATTCAAAATAGAAATTAATTAGTCATAATTTTATAAATATTCATTAGTAATTAAATATTATCAATTATATTATTAAACATTATAAATGTTAAGAGTATTATACAAAACAACTAAGGAATATCCATCACTTTTTTACTTCAAATATAATGTACCATATATTAACTAGTACTAGTAGTATTTAAAATTAATTCTAAATAAAATTTATAGAGGTAACTAATAGAGATAAAGTTATTGAGGTATTATTTACTCTTATGTTTAAATTACAAATGATGTTTAGATTATAATAGGTAGTTTTTTTGAAGATTTAATTATTATAAGAATTATAATCCATGGGACTAATAATTGATTTATGATATTTATGTAGATGTTCAACTAATTTTTTGGATTATGATATATATTGTATTGTGTATGACATTATGATCTAGTGGTAAATACCATTTTAGGGATGATGATTGAGTTAATATTTGGGGTAATATATAATATCATTGTAGATTTATGACTAGGAGAATAAAATGTGTTTTGGGAAGGGCATGTTATTTTGAATATTTGATTAGTGAAAACACATAAATGTGTATATTATATTTTGATTGAATACTGTTTTTGAGAGATGATAAGTATTATTTTGAGTGCTTAGATTTCAATGATAATATGGAAAATAATAATTAAATTTTCATGGTACATTGGGATAACTATTTTATATTATGAGAGATTACAACAAAAAGTAAGCTAGATTTTAGAAAAAATTATATATATTAATTTTAGAGACATATTTTTTGAACCATGTCTAATATGGGTTGTTTTATAAGAAATATAGTCTAACATAAAGTTTTTATAATTTGAGACATTATGAGGTTAAATATTCTTGATGTTATTTATGATAATTCAACTAAAATTTTAAACACTCTAAATTACTAATTTGGATTTAGTAATTTATGGAACTATAGGAGACCATGGGAATGAAGGAATATTAATATATTACCTCAAGATTAATCTAATCATAATAGGATTTATATTGAGATTCCTTTTTATTTTTTCTAATCAAAATATCATGAAATATGATTAAAAATGTTATCATAGTCAAAGAACATAAAACACCATGGATGATAATTATGAATTCTCAAGAAATTAAATTCACTAAGATGATGAAGGATTGATGATTCAATTTCATATATGTAAAAAATATCAGAAGGGTTATGGAGGAAAATCCCATAACATGTAGGTAAAGGTTCTATGTATAGAGTTAAAAAAATCAAACACATAGGTGTAAGAGAGAGAAATAAGATACAAATATTTGAAGCCTTAATTAAATGAGTGAAGGAAATAATGTTACTATATGTCCAATTATAATAGATAATGATGGAAATTGTCACTAACTACCATTTTGAATTTGGAAATTACAATGATAATAATACTTATAGATCATATAGAGAGTTTTCATTCAAGATTTTATATTCCCTTATGTTTTTATCTTTTCATTAAATACATGAATATGAGTTATAATAACTCATAGTTGTATCGGTATCATATAAATCATTTTGTGGGTTTATGGGAGTTATTCCATACAGATATTGATTATCCCCCCTCTATATAATTCTATCTTAAATTTGGAATATGTCATTTTAATTTATAAAGATCTTATAATGTTTTCTGTAGATAAATGTCACTCCAAATCTTAAATAAAACAATGATAACATAGGAGTGTATAGTTAATTACTATTTCCGCATATAAATTTTAATGGGACAAATTAAAAGGATTCATTTTATGTTAATGGGAGAATGTTATAAATTTTGATTTTATATATTAATAGTTTTAAATATGTTATTTTTCAAGTGATTTCTCCACAGGCAACCCCAAAAATGTAATAAAACATGATATTTAATGATAAAATATATATATTTAATTAAAAACATTAAAACCCATATTTTTTGAAATAGGGGTTTTGTAATAGAGTAAAGAAATTTTTATTTATATATATATATAAAATGAAGTCTAATTTTAATAAAATTATATTCAATTTGTATACAAAAAATGACTCATATAATCATTTATTTTATTTTATGTAATTAAAATTATAATGACAATAATCATATGATTAGTATGAAATTAATAAGAATAATAAAAATTGAATAAACCCAAATTATTTTGAAAATGATATATAAAAATAAAAATAACATTTCATATTGGAAAAAGTTATTATCTAATTAAAACATTTTATCAATTAAAAATTATGTTTATATTCAAAAATAATAATATATATATTTTTAAATTTTAAATTAAAGTAAATTATTATCATTTTTAGATACTCATATTAAAATTTACTTAGTACTAATTTTATATCCTTTTATTAAAATGTAATTTTTACTAAAGAAAATTATTTTTTTCAAGGTATATGTAATATGTTTAATAATAGTGTTATATATAAATTTACTTGAAATTTTTTTAAATTATTATTTAATAAAACAAGTCTGATATGGTTAAAATTATTCATTTTTAACCGTTTTTTTAATTTAGATAACAAATGGAAAACATTTTTATAGCTAAGAAAATGTTAAAAATTCAGTCATGTCATTGAATCAATTATTTACCATTTTGATCTGTTATCAAAATAATTTCGAATCCAAATAACCTAAATTTGATTTATTGTAATTAAAATTAATTAAATCTTATTTTAGAAGTGATTATTTCACTATATATATATATGAATCTTAAAAATGATAATTTTTGAAAAATAATTTTGAGTGTTTTATTTTTTGTATAATAAAACCTATTTTCCTACCTATATAAATTTATTTAATAAAATATTTTTCAAATTTGAAAGTAATATTTTCAATTCATGTAATCAGTTCAACCATAATTTTTGACTTCAATATAATTTAATATAGTTAAAAATTAATTAACACTGTAAAAATTAAAAAGGTAAAATGTATTTTACTAATTTGGAAATGTTATGTCATGTTACAAACTTGTTTCAATGTAGATAGATGTAGTTGTTCTTGACCAAAATGTCCCCATATATTAATTTTTAATATTATGATACACTTAAATAATTAACAATGATATTAAATTATTTATATATAATAGTTATTTCGAAAACATCCCACGTCATTACATATAAAAGAGTGTTGTATTCACAACATAATGAGTCAATTATCCTTAACATTATCCTTGAATATAAGATTTAATAACACTAATATAACCCCCTTTTACATTAATAACATTCTAGTCAACATTATCTTTAATATTTCCTCCATTTCCATGTTTACATTGATGCAAAATTCAAGTCCACGACATGAGTATTATCAACAACATAATTTGAATCATAATTAATTTCATTCAAATTCATTCCCAATTAAATTTTTTATGTTTATTTTTATAAATTATACACTATATGTATATTATATTAATGGTATTATCATAATTAATTCATTATTCACATCCATTGGAAGAAACTAATTTGTCATTTGTCAGTGGTGCAGACATCCAACACCGTAATTTATGGTGTTTCCTTTTACATTACTGACTTACAAGGCTATATCCAAGGATGTTGTTAATTAATAAAGATTATTATTATGATATATTTTTGTTTTTTATGAAATATTATTGAACCTATTAATGATATGATCAGAAAATTTTCTTTATTATAATAAATTTTAAAAATATGTTTACTAGGAGGATAATGATATATTCTTTTCAGATAATGTAAACATATACATTATCATTTATTTATAATCATTTAAAATTATGAAATATCACAATAATAATCACTAAATAATATAATTATAAGTATATAATTACTATAAATAATAAACCCACCTCATAATCATTCATTAAATTATGGAATGTTCATGTTTATTTCAGTTTAACAAAGTACTTGAAAATTAGTACCAATTTATATCTTGAACAAAAAAGAGAACATATTTACTGGAATAATATGGTATAACTGCATGAAAAATAATTTTTAGGCTTTGTATGATTTAAATCAATATTTAATTCATTAATTTAGAAAACACAATTGAATTGTAAAAAATAACCACAAAAAAATATCTTATCAATTTCATTTTCGTGAATAAGGATTAATACTCCCAAGGAAGGATTTTAGAAAATTATAATCTAATATAAAACATCCATAATAGTATAATTAAAAACTTATTAGTTATTAAAATTTTAATAAAAATTGATATTGATACCACTATTATGAAACTAGAACAACTGATTAAGACCATATACACCTGATGAAGAAAAAAAAGAAATATTGTAGATTATGATCATTTATGAAATGTATAAATAAAAATAGATATGATTATGTTTTTTAGTTAAGTGATAAATATTGATATGTTTTTATATAGGGTAAATATTTATTTTCATAGAATTCAGTAATAATAGGAAAGGGTTTTCATTTCAAATACATCTCTCTGAGATATATTTTGTTATTATGCAACTGATCTTCATTATTCAGTGTATATACTATTAATATGTTATATTATTTATATATTACATTTTTATCATGTAATTTTTTGGTTACATTAAGATTTATATATTTATGGTGTTATGAATAATGTGTTAGCCATGATGAATTGGATTCTCTTTATCTCAACTAATATTCGTTGAGACTTGTAACATGTTAATAACATTGATTTAATCATATGGATTATTCACCCCCAATGTATAAGTATTTACCATGAAATATTTATTTACTATTATTTTTTATATGAATAATATTACCTTATTAATATGGCTATTAGCACATGTATTTTTGAAATAGTATGGTTTTTTGTAAACTCAAATTCCCATTTTTGAGTTATAATGTTTTCCTTGGAATAATGTAAGTACATGTTTGGTTACCCCTAGAGAAATATTTTCTATATATTATTTTCCCACAAAATTTTAATGATGTTTTTATTTCAATTTTTCATTTTTTGTCTTCAACAAGTGTAATTTCAAGTACTGGTAATTTCTCTTACATAATCAAATGTTATGGATCCAAATTTCTTATAGAAAACTTAATTTCTCTTTCAAAGATTATTTATTTGATATTCCATTTAAGGAAATGGTTTCAAATTTTCTTTCACATCACCTTAAGAAAATTAATTTTTATTGCGTACCATAAATTCATCATTAATGTGAATTTTCCAATGTTTTTAAAATGTAATTTTATATTATTAAATCAATTTCCCATCCAAAATTAAATGTAATTTCCTTATAGTGTTCATATTTTATGATTTATAACTATATATATTTACATATATAATTTTTGGTCATGATATTTTGATACAAACCAATCCAATTAATGATTTGTTCTTGGGTGGTATTATTCATGAATTATTTTACGTGGATGTTTTTCTTCAATTCCAAAATCCTATTATGTTTCATTTTTTGTTCTCTTAATAATTTCCATTGAAACTATCCATTATATTTCACTAAATTTATTATTATCATTTTTTTTCTTCTATTGAATTATTTTTAAACTCTTTTTTTATATTATTTGGTCATCACATTTAGCATATTTCATATTGGATGATGATCACCTAAAAATAATGCAATTCAATTTTCAATGTTAAATGAATTGGAGTTCCATATGTTGTTATTCTAATATGTTTTATTATTTTCTAGTTATACATTATGATAATGTCTTCATATTATATATTATTTATTCCAAAGATATCCATGTTTGGATTCATGCTATGGTTCCTTATGGAATGGATTGAATGCCTTATTGACTATTATGGAAAACTCATTAGAAATAATCAGCTAATGGGTAGGGTGAAAAATCATATAAACCCCCACTAAATCTATATGTATCATTAGGCAAATAAAATTTTGTTTTTTGTGATTTACATCAAAATTTCTAAATATTTCTTTACAACATCCTTAATTAAAATTAATGTGATTTTTCACAAGGTCATTACAATAGGTTTTTTAATGTATATAATTAATAATTCTGTTAGTGTGATATTAGTAATAATTATATAAAAAAATTATTTATTTCAATTGATATATAATGATACCAATTTAATATTTATTATGGATTCACATTATTACATATTCAAACCCTGATGTTTATTCTATGATTATTTTTTCACTGCTTCAGTTAAATGTTTATCATATAGATCATTTGAGTCAACCCCTTTATTATGTTTCAATTACTTAGTTCATAAAGATAAAATGTATATTTGAAATGTAAATATTGGTATCATGTGTTGAATAATTTTTTATATATATTGAAAACTTATGAAAAATTAAGTAGTTTCTTATATATATTGGAAATAAAATTTCTACTAGATGATAAAAACATGGGAAATGATGTTACATAAATTTTATATATTTTATAACTCTCAAATCCTAAAATGATACATAATATGAAAGAGAATAATTAAACATTATTTATTTATTAATTATGGATATTAATATATTGGGTTTTATAAATGTTTTCAGTATGTGTATATAATGTAGGTGACTTTGAGCACAAGGCATGGGAGTACGAGTCATGGGCATCACATGTAATCACATATTGAATACAATCATTATTCTCTATGTGGTCATAACATATTATTATTGTGGAATATAAATAATATTCCATTGAAATTATATATTATTCTTAGATAATAGTTTTTATTCTCTATAAAAATGCATTTGGTATTTATAATATATAACTAAATAGTATATAATTTTGTCATGATTTTCCCAAATCATTTTTTATATGATATATAAGAGAACACCCATAAATAATTATTTTTTGAAAAAGGGTATACATAAAGAAAGTTTTGTAGATGAAAATTTCAACTTATTCACAGTGAATTCGTATGGAAGGAAAGAATTAGTGATGAAACATATTATTGATATAAAATACCATTAAAAAATATATCCACATAATGGTGGTGGATGGTCGTAAAAGAGTCGTAATATCTTGAAATTATATGAAATATCTTCAATCATATTAATTTAAATTATTTAATTGATTATGTTATAGGAATTTTATATTTAATCCTGAATCATACACAACACCATTTTATTGTTTTATTTCTTGAAACATCATGTTTCTTGAAGACTTATGTTGCACAAAATTTGTATTCGTACCAAAAATCAATATACTATAAATTTTATTATGATATTTATCACCCTTTCATTATAATGGTGGTAATAAATGAGATAAACTAAATAATTAATATTATAGTTTTCATGGTATTGTAAAATGAATTTTTTGGTTAAAAATTAATTTTAAATGGAAATAAAGACCAATTAAATATTATTGAAGTCTTTTAAAAAACTATTTTTATGAATAGAATGGAATTTAATAAAAATAAATTAAATTAATCAATATTTTTTAAAAATATTAATGAAATTTATTTTTTATATATTTAATAATTCTTTTTAAATTTGACCAATAGGTTTGATATTCCTAAGATATGAATAAATATCATTCTAAGAATAAAAAGTTTTAAGTTTTTTAAAATTAGTTTTACTGAATTTTAATAGAATACATGTTTTAAAACTAAATTTTGAAAATTTTATATATTTTATTTGAAAAAATAATATTCATTTAAAATATTTAATATAAACATTCACTTTCAGTTAATATTTTTTATTTTTCTGAGAATAATCAAATTCTGACGAATAATGATTTACACTGAATTTTAAATAAATGTGGATAAATCATTTATAGTGTTAAATAATATTTTTAATTTGTTATATAGTATAATTAAATAAATTTTATACATGTTAAAAATATATTGATCATTATAATCAATTTCCTAATGAAATTCGATATGAAAATATTTCAAACCATTGAACTTTTCTCTTGACGAACTGTTGCCATGTGCCACATTTGTGATTAATATTAAATTACATTATACCAGTTTTGTGATTTGAATTTGTTAAAATTAATTCCATATTACAAATCAGAATAATATATAATGTATAATTTGGTAATATTATTTTATTACCATAGTTATTAGTGAATGTAATAGATATTAATTACAAGTATTAAGCTAAAAATGAGTTTATTTAGTGGTAAAATTTTAATGTTAAGGGGAAATATAACCTAGAAAAATGTCTCAAACCAATTTTCAAAACATTATTCGACCATATCCTCTCTTTAATACCACTAGGATCATTATTGAAGTCACTTGATGTATAGGATACCTCTCAATAGTGTATATGTTTTTATATTTACAAGAATTTCACTCCCCCAAAACAATAAAAATGATGTTATCCTCTCCACTTCTTCAAACAAAAAATTCCATTTTTTGACATTAGTTCCCTCCCAAAATCAACTCCTACCATTGCTAATATCATCTAAAAATCTATAATTTTTTCATAATAGAATCCCTATATTTCATCTGGTGAAAACAAAATAATGTTACCCGAAGAATAGGAAACATTATTCAACAATGACTTTTGTTTTATTTACTTCTCAAACAATGTCATTTTTTATTATTAGATTATTATTAAACAGAATAAGTATAAAAAATATACTAATTTTTTATTATTTTTATTTTCCTTTCTGAACCATCATACACTTCAATCTAATTATATTTGCATTCATCATTTGTGTGTACCGTAGACTAAAACATCACGAAACAATTTCATTCATTTTTCCATTACCAAATCATAAGGTTGGGAATAATGATGAAATTGTTGATTATATTTGATCAATACTATATTTATCTTATATATATACTTTGAGAATAATTATAGAACATATACATTAATTATTCCCATTTTTTGGGAATACGATAAATTCGTTTGTGGACATTTGTATTATCCACCCTTCGAAGTAATTTGATTCTTCCCGTTAATTTAACACAATATAAAATTGATATATATAAGTTCAAATAATTATATAATATGATATTTATGACATAATGGCCATTATAAAAAGATTAAATTTAATTTCCTTCTTTTTCTAATGTTTGATGAAAAATGAGATTGTTACTCATCTGTACATATATCTTACGTTCTCCATGATCATAAATTTAATTAACTTAATATATCCATTTATAGGGTATTATTTTAAAAATATAATTTATTTACAAATGATATTATTATTAAATTTTTATTATTATACATATGTTTAAATAATGACCCCATTGACCATAGTCAACTAGTCAATGTCAGTTATGGCACATAAGTCAAATATGACCAAACATCCAACCAAAATATTATTGAATAAGAAATTATATATAAGTGAATGAAAATATAATAAAAATTAAAGAGGTTAGGAATAAATTAAATAATTAATATAGTTTCATTATTCCTGATGATAGAATAAAATCATAAAAAATTGGACTCAATGTTCGGGGTTTCGTCACAATTTACATTCCATCGAGACTTATTTGTTATTATAAACCTAGTTAATTTTATATTGAGTATAAAAATCCCTACGAATTGTTATATCAAGGATATTATTTATTATATTATATTAACTATTTTAAATTTAAGTTATTCTATCAAGGATCTCAAGATTCAAATGTTACTCATGTACTATAGGATTTCTGATCTCAATTTATATTTATTTAGTCAATCTTATATGTCATTATATATTTTATTCCAAGAAAATGTGTGAATTAAAAATGTCTGAATTATATTGTATTTTTAATTTTATTTTATAGATTTTAAATTTTCATAAATAATTGTTTCATATATTTATTCTCACTCCAATGATATAATCAATTTAAGTGGATAAGTCTTAAAATATCCTTCTTTGAGGCACTGGTTTTTTAGGCACTTAATTATATTATATGGTGCATATACATATCATTAAGGACTTTTAGGATTAAATGAATTTATATTATTTAGATATAAATATGTATTTTTTCTCCTTCATGGGTTCTCTATATGGATAATTCCAAAGACATATGGGATTTCCATCTCACTTTTAACTTTCATGAGACACAAGACTTATTGTCCCCTAATTTTTTATTTGTGGCATATATACTACCCATAAATGTATTTTATGATTCATGTAATTGAATTTATTAGGAACTACATATCCATTTTATTATATATCATTTTTTAGGGTTACAGTTTCAATGATAACAAATCAGTAATAGATATTTCTAACAATTATCATTATTTGATATGTTTGTTATGTTATAAACTTTTCTTATTATAGGATGTTTATATTATAATTTTTTTAAATGTTATATAATTAGTGTCATTATTCTCATTATATTAGAATTTTAATTTCACAATATTATTTAATGGGTATTATGTTTAATATATTTCTTTGTTTTTTGCGAAACTTAGGAATGTTTAATTTTTGTTTTCCTCAAGAATGATTTTAAGGATATTTTAATTATATTTTCATTAACTTGTATCAACAAAACCTGATTTCAATTATCCATCACTTCATATATTTAGTATTGATTCTATAATTTCTATTTCTATGGATGATTATTGTTGTTTCGAAGAGATTATTATGGAACCTAATTCTTTTTTATGGGTTGATTATTATCTAAAGATATTTTTTTTTGTAAACCATCCCTTTTACATTGTTTAATCATGTTTCAAATATATTTTTGTAACCCATTTCAATTCCTAGGGTTTATCCTCTTTTAAATAAATTATTTTTGTAAACAAATTATTTGCAATGTGTTAACCATGTTTAAAATATTTTGATTCTGATCTCATTTCCTTTCCACAAGTTAATCAAGTTTTAAAGAGATTAATAAAACCCCGAATAATGTTACATCAGATGATTATTTTACAAATGAATAATGATTTTTTAATGAATTTTATGATGATATTGTGTTTTTGGGATATAATACCTGATAATTATATGAAACGGGTGGTCCTGATACAACTAATAAGAAGGGTTAAGCCTCGTTATAGCTCATGGGTTAGCCTGTTATATCTTCTGTTAAGGTTTGAGACCCATTATAGTTAATGAGAAATGGGAGATCAATATATATCTTAGATGAAGGGTGATCCCCTTTTTATATCTCCATTTCATTGGGTAATGATAATGTTGGAATTTGGCCACATGGTTATCTATTTAAAATGGTTTTGAAAGGGTTTTATGAAACTGATGTTCTCTATTACTAAGAAAATATTAAATCAGTTTTCAAGAGTATATAATGTTTCTAATGATCCATATTTATATGACATTCTTTTTTATTATTTACTCTAAGGATTCTTTCATTTTCCATGTATTCATATTTATTTATCCACGTATTGATGGGTGTGAGTTATTTTATGAATCTCTCATTCAATTGGGTTCTGTCATCATACCCTTATACATTATTATCCTCTATGATAAAATTTAGTTGTTAATTATTACATTTCCCTTACTGAGAATTTGGTCACACCCTTCTTGTGTTTATTTTTCCATATTTTTTTATCAAAATTATGTAAAACTTGTTTTATTTATAACATATTTAGTATGGATGATGAAGATGTATTAATGTGATAAAGAAAATATGCGTTATTTGGGAGAAATGATAATTTTATATCTTTTGAATTGTTTATATAGGATTTATTATTAATTATATGAAGCCCTAAACCTAAATTTTCTTATATAATTTAAGTCATTGATGTTTTTCTTTTAATGTTTTAAAGTTCATATGATATAAATGGGTCACGATTATCGACAACAAAGCTGAAAATTTAATGTTGTGTATTTCAACACAGTATATGAATGTGTGGGTTCTAAGTTATTATAGTTGGTATCAAAGGATAGTTTAGATAAATTTGGATATAATAATGTTTCCATTTATGGTAATCTTAAGAGTTACTCATACATTCATAGGATTATAATCTTGAGGTAGATCATAAGATCAATCCATTAACACACCCAATTTGAGGATCTTCAGTTGAAAAACTTTTGAGGTTATCAAAATCATTTTAAGAGACATTATCTTTCGTTGACGTGTATATTAAATAGAGGATTAAAGTGTCTTATTCCCTTAAATTTTGAAAAAAAAATAATTATTTGGTATATATAAACTTTATCTATTATATGATGTTATATATTGAGGTAATTATGGGTACACAAGTATAATCATATAGATAACCAAATGATTAAAAATTGATTTTGGGAATATGTGACTAATGTTACATAAAAAATAATACAACCATATTTGGGTATGAAATCTAGAATTTGTGAGATAATCCTTGAGGATAATACAGTCTTTTATTTTGAAGTGATTTAGTTTATTTGTTAAATAGGTTTATGGAATGGTTTAATTTTATATTTTGGTATAACTATTATATTTTACATATTATTTTATCATATAGAGGTTTATTAATTTAGGGAATTATCATACCAAGTGATAACTATTTTTTGTTAATGTATAATGTCTGGTGTGATAGCTTTATTATCCCTTTGTGGTTCTGAGATCTTGAAAATATAATTTCTTGGGTATAGGTGTGAAAAATACAATTTGAATAATCATCGTCTAGGGAAAGAGAAGTGATTATGTTATAAGATGAAATTCCATTTTCATTTAACTATATTTATTTATGTTATCATTCTTGATGGTTAATTACATCATTTAAATTTTGGAAAAGGACAATGAAATAAAATTTTATTTCGATTTGTTTGATGATATCAATGAACAATTCCAAATCTATTTAGGTTAATGTTTTTTATAATTTAATTCTTCTTGACTACTTTCTCTATCACTCACTATCAGTCCATGGGAATTATTTTTTCTTCCAAAACAATATGTTAATTTCCCATGAATGTTCTCCCTATATTGAATACCCATTATGCGTATCATCCTATGGATTTTAGGTCTCCCACCATACCTTTTTTAAGAGTGTGTTTTATTAAACATTTGTATGATATGGGTTTCAATGAAGGAATTATAAAAACATTAGCACATTTATTACCAAGATGAACATCAAGGGAAAAATCATTTTAATAGGCGTAGAAAGTAACATCCCAAAATATTATCAAATATCTTATTTTAATTTAATTAATATTAATTAATTGATTTATTTCACAAAATAAATATTTTATCTTTCATCACAAAGAAAAACATATTTTTCTACCTGTTTCATGCAACATAGTGTTTAAATTATTACTTATATTACACAAAATCACAAGTCTTACAAGATAATAATATACTATTAATATTTTTAGGATAGTTATCACATTTCTATTGGAATGGATGGATTGAATTAGATTAAAAAAATTATAAATGTAATATTTAAAAATTTATAGAAAATGAAATAATTGGTACCAATTAATTAGAAATTTATATAAAGGCCAATTGAATATAAAGGTTGTGATTTTATAAAAATATATTTTTATTACAAGAATGAAGTTTTATCTTAATAAACTAATTTAATCACTATTAATATATGATATTAATGAAATTTATATGTCATATATTTGATCATTTATTTAAAATTAACCAAATAATTTTTATATTATTATGATGATAATAAGTAATATTTTAGGAACAAAAAGTTTAATATTTTTAAAAGATATATTTAATACCTTTAAATGATAACTTTTAAAAAAAATTAAATGTTGATAATATTAAAATTTCTATTTGAAAACATAAACATAATAATTTAAATTGAATTGAAAACTTTAATTTAGAATAATGTTTTGTATTTTTTTGAGAACGTACTTATTTTGATGACTAGTGAAGGACATCGAATTTTAATTGAGAAACATCATTTTTGTCAATATAATTTATGGTGTTAAATTATATTTTTAATCCTATTTAATGTAAAATTGTATATATATTATATAATTTAAACCAATTGAGGTAATGTGAATCAATTTCACATTAAAATGGGATATAATTTTTTAAAAAATTTAAACATTCCTTTTCGAAACTGTGCTATCTTGTCTGATCTACATGATTAATTTTCAAATAATTTATGCCACTTATATGAATTTAATTTAGAAATGTATATTAAATATTAATAATAACAATAATTTATATTGTTTTTAGTTGTTAAAATTGTTTGTTATGGAAAATATTTTTTCATGTTATTAAATTTAATTATAGTTATTCAGGTGAAAATGAGATTATAAAGTGGTTAAACATTAATCATAAGTGACCAAATGACCCAGACAGATGTAAAAACCATTTTATTTTCACCAAATAAACCATATCACATCTTGAATCCAGTTTTTATCTTTATTTATGGTACATGATATAAGGGGGAACTCCCAATAGCAAATATCTTTTTATATTTATAGGATTTTCACTTCCCTCCACTTTAAAAAGGCAATCACCCTTCTCACTTATTCACATATATCATGACCTTTTGGATCATCCATCCCAGAGCCAAATAGTCTCCTTAAATCTCCCCACTCATCCTTCAAGGCTCACTTTGGGTACACAGAAAACCATGGATGACATTTAGGAAAAAAACAAACGGAGTTACTTGAAAAATAGTTAAAATTCAACAACAATCAATTTTATTATATTTCTCTCTCAGAACAATTCTATTATTTTTATTCGATAATGATATAACATCATATTTATCCTCAATATATAGATATTTTTTTCCTTTAATGTTTCTATATATACCATCACACACTTATATCAAATGGGATACACAATCATCATTCATGTGTATAGGGGACAACTGTATCATGACCCGATGTCATTTTTTCTTAAATTACCATATATCATGGTTGTGAATAATGATTTAAATACTATTTTTATATGATATATATTATTGATTAAGTTTTTATTCTACTAATATTGTTATCATAAATAATACAATCATGCAATCCATTTTTTGGAATATGATAACTTCATTCGTAGACATGTGGACTACCATATCCACGAAGTGATGTGATTTTTCATTTTTCATGTCCACATTACAACAATGATATATAAATATATATAAATATATGATAATATATAATTAAAAAAAATTATTTATTATATAGTGGTTATTATATAAAGATAAATGCTACTAACCTTGTTTTGATAAGGATCATTGAAATATGAGAACCATACTCAGTCATACGTATGATCTATCCTCTCAATGATTATAAAAATAATTCATTTTTCATAACCATATTTTCTATAGGAATTTAAGAGTATATTTGGTGTTAAATTATGATAATTATTTGATTTTTAAATTTTATTTTATTTTTAAATAATGACCTCATTGAGCATAGTTGTCTTATAAGATTCTATTTTGACACATAATTCTAATATATTAAAAAAAGCAGAAATAAACATTATAGATAAATTAATTGTATATAAATTTTTTATAAGTGAAGTAAAAGTAATAATATATTCTAAAATTGTTTATAAGAAATATATAATTAAAAAAATTCATTATTTAGTGACATATAGTACATCCAAGATGAATGAGACTCAAGGTAGGGGGTTTGTGTCAATTAACATTAATTTGATAAATATTTTTTATTATGAACCTATTTACATATATATGGTGTTTTTACTTACCTATATCTTTTTATATCAATATTTTAATTTATTTCATGGTGTTAAATGTTTCAATTGATTTTTTTTATTTAATATATCTCATGAATCAGATGATACTCAATTAGTATGGTATTATGTAACTCATTTTCCATTCATTGGGTCAATTTTCAATTTCATTGGTTATTATATGAAATTATAATGTGTAAAATGACCAAAAATGGAATTATATAGTATTTAAACTATTATTTTATTTTTTCAAATGTTTCACACATTATTATTTCATCAATTTAATCACACTCCAATGACACTGTCTACGAAAGGGTTTTAGTCTCAAAACATCATTCTTTGATACACTTGTTCTTTTATGCATGAAATTTATGTTATATGGTGGGCATACTACCCATGAATTTATTTTAATATTAATTTCGTAATTTTATTTGGATTTACATGTCATATATTGGTTTACATTTTTCATGGGGTCATTACTAAGAGATCAAAAAAATTCATATGGGATTTTCATATCGCATTATACATTAATGAGACACATGATATATTCATATCTTAATTTTGTTGGGTGGGGTATATATTGAACATGATTTTATTTTATGATTATTATCAATAATTTTATGGGGTTGTACATATAAATTTGATTATTTAACTTTATTGAGGTTTATAGTTTCAATGATACCAAAGAGATAGTAAAATTTTGTCAAAAGTTTCCTTCATTGAGAGGTTTGTTAGGATATACAGCTATCTTTTATAATGATGTGTAAATACTGATCCTTTGACCTGATATATCATGAATCTATTTACTATTATGATATATAAGTTTCATTTAATTTTATTCCTTGTTGGTTACTATGATTCAAATGTTTCAAAGTGTAATCGGACACTATGGAATGTTTAAATATGATTTTCCAAAATAATTGTTTAATTTAAAATTTAATGTAATTTAAATTCTTCAATTTCAAAAACTATTATGGTTTCTTACCCCAAATAGGTATATTTCATATTCATACTATACAATATCTTTATAAGGATGTATTATGTGTATTTAAAACACAATGTTATGAAACATGTTTTGATGTGTTTATTTAGTCCAAAAGAGGTTGTTTTATTAACCATCTATTTTACATTAGTTAATCATGCTTCAATGAGATTGTTTGTAACCCATTTCATTTACATTGGATAATAAAGTTTCAAATATAATGTTTTTAACCCGCTTTTTCATGGTTTATCCATGTTTCAAATAGACTATTATTGATTTTATTTCATTTCAATTCTTTAATCATGTTCCAAAATGTTTATTAAAAATTAGTTTTCCTCTATAGTGTTTTATTTGGATAAAAATAAATTGTGATTATTTCTATGAGTTTTATGATTAAACTTTTTTATCTAGGATATATTATATATGTCTCTGACCATAAATCATTACATAATATTGAGTTGAGTCAAGTATTTTACATTTTTTCACATTTTGGTTCTCTTTACGTTTATACTTTCAAATAATTAGGTCTCCAATCATACATAACATCTAAAATATTATAATGTATAAACCTCTACTCAATATCCAATTTTATCACAAAATAAAAAAATGTAACATTATTTTCATGTGTAATCATCACACTTGATTTAATCCCTGTCTCTATTATCCCTTAAATAATATAAAAGACATTTTAAAACGTGTAATGAGTAAAAAATTCTTACTAGGGGATTCACATAGTAGGAAAAAGGTTAGTCTTAAGAAAATATAAAAACCCGTTTATATTTTATTATAATCTTAAAATTCGTACACTTAATAAGTAGTAAATACCTTCCCTTGAAAATAAGCTTTATATTATAATTTTTTGTCAAAATATTTCCATAAAACACATATAAATCATATATTACACAAGAAGGAAACTTGGGACATTATTATACATAGATGTAATCAAAATGCGGTCATCCTCCAAACACGTCACTATTAAAAAATAGGATAAGACTATGATTGACAACCATATCCAGTGAATTTGAGGTTATAACATAACCACCCATCCTTGTTTTTTCACTAAATCACACATCATATTTTTATCATGGAACCACCCATCAAATAAACATGTACCATAATATAATCATAACATAATAGATTTCACATTTCAAAATTTCACTCATAAAATTTCATTTTCAATCTATATAAATAATTTCATGATATTGATATAATAATTCCATTTTCAAAACCATTTTCAATACCAAAGTACAAAAAAATATAATTTGTTATTTATTTTTATATTAAAAATATTATTGATTATAGGGGAATCCAAAAATAAAATAATTGTCTTGGTGGGGAAGAATTCATTGTCTGCATATATGATACAAAAGAACTTTAATTTTATAATTTGTAATGAAAGTCAGGCAGTCCATTTATAAATATTAATTTTTCAAACCAATGAACGAAATTAAATTTCAAATGGGTTTTCTGTACACATCATAAAATAATGTGGTTTGTAACATCAAAATATGTCTCAGTAGAAGGAGATTAAGATGAAGTCGCTTACCTCAAGTTTGATTCTTCACGTTTGATCTTTATCATCAAAAATAATAAACTCCTGTTAATTATTTACTTTCATGAGAACATTTTTTATGTTTATTATTCCTTTTATATTATTAATTATCATGTTATAACAATTACATAATTATTTACTTTCATGTCATAAAGTTGTTGATTTTTAGTACATGAGTCCCACATGAATTTTGTATGATGACTATAGTCAAAAATTTCCAATAGTACACCATATTTGTTATAATATTCATGATATAATAATCAATTTTACACATTAATTGTACTTATATGTTAGACCATTAATTATGGTGATGAAAAATTAATTATGATACAATCGTGAAAAATGTTAGTCGTACGTACTCATAAGTAACATTTCCATTTTCCAATTAACATAATGGAAACAAGGTAAGTATTATTTCTAATTTCCAGAATGATCATAGTGTAATTAATATCATTTAAATATACCTATATATATTATTAATGTGATGTGTTTATTATAAAATAATCACATCACTTCGTGTATGTGATTACTCTCACGTATGTACGAATAATGTTATCATTTTATGTGCATAGAATGTAAGAATTTAATTGATATAATATTATCTCATAATGATTAATATTCCATCAAAATCATATATTAACTTTAATGAAATTGTTATAACTAGTATTGAGATATGTTTCGGAAAACAAATTATATAGGTTCATAGGTGTGATTGTTCACTCTTACACACAGATGAATAATTATTTTAAAATTTTATTGAATTGGATATGGATATAACCGAGGATAATAACATAATAAAATATAATTAAATTCATTATATTCATTTTACTGTAGTTATTATTTCATCATTCCTAAAGATGATTTGAAGGAATAGGAAGAAGAAATAATTTAGAAATACATAAATAAACATGATACCTCCTCTTTGGGTGATCTTGATTGATTAACACCTAAACACATATAAAGAGAGTTTTATGCCAAAAATAAGGACCCTAGAATGTGGGGGTGATTTTAAAAAGGGATACAGGCATATCTTGGTGGATTCCAATAGGATTTGACGATGAAGAGATGAGACAATGTATTTCCCTTTTATAAGAGAGGGGAGGGGTACCCTTTGAATTCTTCAAAATATTTAATTATTAAAAAATAATTTTCTATTCCAAATGTCTCAAAATTAATTTATTTCATATATATGATGAAGATGAGTCAAAATATAGTCCACAAATTAAAATTATACCAATTTTCACTAATTTTTTAATCATTATCTTTTTTTGTGACATTTTATCTCTTATAGTTCAATTAGTTAATTCACAAGGGGGATAAAATAATTAAAATAACATTAAAAACACCAATAAAAGATTTATATACTATAGTTTAGGACTTATAAAAATTATATGTCAAAATATTTTATTTTTTTGAAATTTTATTTCACATAATAAAATATTTTATATTTTAAATTATCCTTAGTGCACATTTTGAGACATTTCATTTGATGAATTCTAAAAAATAGTATAACATCATGATATAATGGAGAAAAAACATTAAAAAAATGTAACATGTCACATTAATACAAAAAAACCATGTATGACATAAATTGTATCAAATAATATTCATTATAATATTTATAATATCATTTATTTGATTCATCCATTAGTGAAGAAATTAGTGCATTATTAATGTGTCATCCATTAATTTATTTATTTATATCTTATAAATATTAAATAAATTAAAATCATTTATATAAACTTTTTTATCTTTATAAATAACATTTATAGTCCAACACATCACTTATATTACCCCATAATAAAATTATTTTCCTTGTTAAAAACTAGAGTGCGACAAAATATTCTTTCATTTGAATAAAATAATATAAATTTCACAAAATCATCCATGTGGAATAAAGAGATATATTTCTCCCCAATTTTAATTTTTGGTTGAAACACAATTATCCAATGAAATAAGGTCATGTTTTATAGTAATTTGTAATATTATTTTTACCTTTAATTACCATATTTACCCTTAACCATGGTAATAAAAATAATTACTACTGTAAATATTTCTATTTTTTAAAAATTATTTCGATTCTATTAGAACTTAAATATCATAATTATTACAATATTTTATTTTCATCTTCAAAAATTCAAAATATGGAAGTGGATAAAATTAATTGAAAGTTTATCCCATCAACGGATCAAGAAACCTAGTTTTTAATAAAAAAATGTTCAAAAGTTTAGAATGTACTGACCTATATTGTAATAAATTATAAAAATATAATTTATTTATACTTAAAAACTATATAAAAATATTTTTTAACCATATAAATAAATTATATGAAAAAGAAGTTTTGAAATAATATTTTATATTATTCAGTATTTATTGAAATATAAAAGTTATTAGAAAAATACCAAAAATTCACCCAAAGAAAACTTTGAAATTTATCTATATTAAATAAGTTTAATTTTTAATATTAATATTATAAAATTGTAAGAAATAGATTTAAAATGGGTTCACTGTCAAAAGGTGGGGAAAGCATCTTTTAAAATATTAATGTTTTTATGATTAAAACAAGATTTATTTGTATTATTTGTCTATAAAATTTATTAGATGAGTATAAATACATTTAATAAATAAAAATTAATCATAATATAATTATTTATATTCATTCCCTGTCATACAATATCTAGGATATAACTATTAATTTAAAAAAATATTGATAATGTTTTATTTTTTTGGTATATCTCAGTCTTGTGTGCAACGCAGGATTTCTGGTAAACTCATTATTTTGTATCATGTAATATATCATACATATAGTCTTGTTTTAATGTTAAATTACAATCTAATTATATAATATTAATTATTATGAAAAAATTATTAATCATTAATTACCTGGATGTTATATAGTTCTTGAGTATTTTATGAAATATGAGAGCTCAATAGAGTTTATATGAATGGTTGAGACCCATTATATTTCAAAAGTGAGTATGAAATAATAATTAAAAGGTTTTTTCCCATTTATATCGCATGATAAATGGGTGAAATTTCTATAGATTATAATAATTTATATCTTTATTATAGATCACTAATGCATTGGGTAATGATAATGTGGGATGTTAGGCCTATGGATATTCTAATTAAAATGGTTTTGAAATGGTTTAGATAGGGTTTCATAAAATTGATTCTCTATGATACCAAAACTATTATTAAATTTAATTTTATGATTTTATAATTTTTCTAAATATTAGTATTTAAATCACATGGATTTTGATAATTGACTCTTATGACTCTTTCATTTTCTAGGATTTCATATTTTTTTAATCTAGGTGTCTATGGGCTTGTGTTATATTATGAATCTCAAATGCACTAAAACTATATCATCATAATATTATGCACTCATATAATCAATGGTGAAATTCATTTTGTAATGATTACATTTCCCCTGTCGAGCATTTTAGATCAACCTTATTATGCTTCATTTTCCCCAGTATTTAAGGAAATGATGTTTAAAAAGTTATGTCTTAAAGGTATTTCATATAGATGTTGATAATTTATTATTGTGATAAAGAAAAGATGGGTAATGTTGTAGAAATTAAAATTTAATTTATTTTTAATAGTTTTTATATGAGTTTTTTATAACTCTATAGATCTCTACACATAAAATGTTCTCAAGAATGTAATCGGTGCATGATTTTCTTTTGAGGTTGAAACGTTTTGTTGGAAAAAATTGGTCATTATTATTGGCATCATTGATGGTAATGTAAATTTGTGGATTTGATAAAAGGATCCACAAGTGTGGGTTCTCAGTTATTATAAGAAAATATTCCTACCATAATAAAGGAATATATTATTCATTTTCATATAATAAATCATCATTGAAATAATGAATTGACAATATAACCATGGAAGGGATAATGAATTGATTTTTTCATAACATGAGTTTAATCACCCAAATTATATATGTATATATATATTAAAATTTTAATCGATTAATCATGTTACACAATTCCTATTATGGTAAATCTCTTTAAAAAAACAAAAATTATGGTCGAAGGATAATAGATATTTTGGAAACGAATTATCAATTACATAAAATAAAACCATTGAAGTTATAATTAATTTTATTTTTTGAAAAGGATAATTGAACTATTTCTATAATTGTCACATTGAATAAAAATATCCAACAATGGATCCATGAAAATATCATAATGGCTTCAATATAAATTTTTGGGGCCACAATAACACGTTTTATTTTTAATTGAACCCTTTTAATATTTTGGGATTTTATTTATCGAAAACTACTATTGAATTGAGATTATAAAAATTATGTTGTTACTAAACCATAATTTTTACATACTTTATTATAAAACCCATATAAAAAATTTTGGAGGGAAAATTTAATCATTTATAAACAATTTCCATGATGAATCGTTATAAATCAAGGAAATTATAAATGTGCTACAAGTATACATTATAGTCAGCAGATTCCATGAAGCATGGATAACAAAAAAGGGGTTAATGTTATAAGATGTCAATAAGTGACACAATACCAAAAAGTATAATCAAATTACTGAATATACAAATATTATATTAAACATTTTCTAAAAGATGATAATTTTTTAAATAATAGTCATTTATTTTCTGAATTAGATTACTAGTATAGTTACACATAGGTCAACATAATTTTGTAGAAAAGATCATGATTTAGATTAATATATTTTTGTTAAATAATGTTCATAAAATTGATGGGAATGTAAATGAATTGAAAAATATAAAAATAAAACATGGTGCATGCCAAGTAATATGTCTCAATGAATCATTATTGATACCATGATACCAATTAAATTATTTATTTTCTTATTATAATACCCACAATGATCCATTATTACAAATATAACTTTCTTAGTGAAAAATGTAAGAACCATTTTCACATGTGTAATGTAATGTCCTGGCCTTACTTCCAATAAACTAGTTGCCTAAGATGGATCACTGCAAGGTCTCAAGTGAACCATCCCAAATACTAGAGGATATCGACTAATTGCATTGGTCTAATGGTGGAACTGTGAGTAGAAAAAATCAATAAATTAATATGAAAAGTAGGATGTAAATGACCAGAAACAATAAACATTATAGTATTTGGAAAGATAAAATAAAATAAAACTAGATAATAATTTAAAAAAAGAAATATAGTAAGTCTGTAAATTGAAATGTTATAAAAACATCAATCTATAGAAAGGATAGCCACAATACAAAATAATAAACTAAAAAATAAATACATCTGGATCTACTACCATCCTTGAGAAATGTAAAATTTCTGTTCTCCAGTATCTTATCTAGTACCTCAAGCCTAATCATCAAGCTTTAGATGAGAAACCTACTCATTCATGAAATCTCTGTCCTTCAACATATTTATCATGGATATGTTCTCAACCTTAATGTATGTCATAAGGTCTTCACACATATCAAGGTGTGTAAATAGGGGTTCAAAAATAAATCCTTATAGGGTTCTCAAAAGATTGAACCTATAAGATGCTAACATATGTTTATTCACATCAAATATACTTATAATTTCTGAAAAAATGATGAAATAAATAAAAATATACCATTTTTCATCCTTAGGTCTCAGTTCTTTATTGAACATTACTACATTGGTCAATAGTTGTGTGTACCTGAGAAAGAATTGATGTCCTTGTATCCCAGATAATAATGGGGGTACCAAAACCCCAGACACCCCAATGAAACCTTATGACCTTACTCATAATCTCTAAATCGGTACCAATATACATCATACCCTGGTACTCATACCACTACAAAGTAATAGTAATAAACAAAACGTTAGTCTAGAATATGACCAATGTATAAAAGTCAATAATTTTTTTAGAATAAATATAGAAAAAACCCATAATGTATATTATCATTTTCTACAACCTCACTCTGACAACTAATCAGTATAGTATACTACCCAAATCTAGAAAATTATTCCAACATCAAACCACATATATGGAACTACAAGCCCCTAAATTTCAACCATATCATTCAACATGGATAAACACTTGTTCTAACATTGAAACCATACTAAAACATTTAGTAATGACAGAGAGAATCATGTCCAACATTATAAACCAAGGTAGAGGACCTCTATGACAAAAATATTAATCCATAAGGTAGTATAACCATGAAAAACACCTTAAAACCTAAGGGAGGAACTCCATAAACAAAATTTTAAACAATTGGATAGGACCTCTATGAAAAACCCATAATCCATTAGTGTTGACCACAATAACTGGTAACTTATTTACGGTTATAAACGTCAATAATAAATACCTTAAACAATGATCGAGGACTTTTATGTGTACAACCTTAAACCATGGGTGATCAATACCATAACTAATACCCTAAACAATATCAATGGAACGACATTGAAAAACTCATCAATATCTTATAACCACATGTTTTTAAAAAAGACTCAACATATAAAACCAGTGAAACCATATAAAGGGATTTAAAAAATCCCATGCCTATCATCACATCTCATCCTTACTGGATACAAAATAGATTCAACTCAAGATTGGAAACCCATAAACATTACTAACCAACAAATCCACCCAACCAGTTTCAGTCAATCAATTGGACACCCACATATCTCTCCAAGAAAAAACATATTATATTCTTCTATATTGGGATCCATTGGATCAAAAAATACGATAAATACCCTTGTTATGATCTTCGGTAATAACTAATCTCTTAGGATAACACCTGTATCTAAGGGATCACACATCATGCATCCCCAATCTCTTTAATCTCACTTACCCATAGGCCTCAACAGATTTAAAACCCATAAGGGATATGAACTCAAGAACATACCATTTCAAATTCATTATATGTTTTCTTACACACACAACCTATCAACCATAGTGATTCACAAATCAGTCTAGATATCCAAGTAAACCCCAATTCCAATACCAAATCAAGGTCTATGATGAACACATTATACACACACTAATCATCCCCATGACTAGATCCTAGCTCACATCCCTTGTCTCACCCCTAGGATATAACTAAACTAAGTTTCTAGAGAATAAAATCACTATAATTTATTACTCACCCCACAAACAACACTAATATTTACTCAAAAGAACCCAAGGGTTCAATAATCATGGTCTACATAAAATATAATAAAAAACAACTCATGTTGTGTCCAATTCTGACTCTATAGTGAAAATTTATCAAAATCCTCCGAAGGGAATCAATGGGGAATCATATAGTATATACTCTAAGTACAAAACATGATCTCAAAATCCTCTATCTTGTACATGGACAACCCTCATATCCTACTTTACAAGTGGTCTTCATATGTACTGGTACACATCCATTTCAAACAAGTGGTCTGAATGTATACTTCCATATAGTCATGTCCCCATTATATGGGATGTCTTCCAATGTACCTAGCCACCTCCCCATATTCCACTATATTATTTTTTACATAAAATATGTGGTTTGTAATCCCAAAATTTAATTCTTCCGTGTGGTCAGTCACATGTCCCCCCATTACACGGTGTATAACCCATATAAATGGATTGTATTTCCAAAATATATTAATCCCTATATGGGAAGAAAACATGACCACTACTTCTAAAAACTATGCCACTTGATCAACTTATCCAAATGGGTTACCCCTATGATCCTCTAGAAAACCTCATTATTTTCTAATTGTGAAAAGATGGACCCCATAGGGAATTTAGCTATCAAAATATGCTAAAAATGTAAAAAAAACATCCATGTTGGTCTTGGAATAAAACTTAAAAACAATCCTTCATTATGGAATAAAAGATAATATTTCTGATCCAAATCCTCTCTTGTAATTTGTTTCCCCAAAATCAGGAATTGATCTTAACCAAGGAAAAAGTTCTATAACATTTCCTATATATTTCCTTATGGTCCCGTCGTCCTATGCAAGGGAGATGCCCTTCCAATTTCATACCATTTGTGGGAATTCCCAAATGGGGTTGGGATGTTTTAATTAATTATTAATTTTAAAATTTCATAATTAAAGATGATTTAAAAAATAGGTCTTGAATCCAAAAAATAAATTGGTTTTATACCTTACCAAAGAAAAAACCCTCATTCCAAACTCAACTATAGAGTCAAAATCTCATTCAAGCCCTCTATTCAGATGTTATCACCACCCATACCCCAGTTAATTAGTTAATATTTTATTAAATATATATTAAATATTCATCCAAAACAAGAACATCTCAAAATTCAACAAAACATATTTCCTCTGATAAAAAATTTATTTCATGTCCCACATAATGGATATCAAAATTGTTGAATATCATATTATCTATTAAAATTATCATTTTACCCATAATGACCACATAAACAAAAATTCATATTTTTGAACAATTTTCATAATCATGAAAGTCTCAGGTATATATATCATCCCCATAATAAAACTTATCATCCAAGGGGGGCCTCAGATATCTTACAACCGTACATCATAACCTACCATAATCATCAAATCAATCTCAAATCACCATTATGAACCCAAATATTCCAACCAAGTTCCCCTATAGAACTATTCTGATAAGGTTAACAAGCCGTAGAAGAACATGAAACTACTTTCCACTATAAAAACCCACCAAGACAACGATTGACCATGTTCATCCATCTCGATACATAAAAACTTCATCCAAACATATCATCATACCCATATTGATTCCGAACATTTACAACTGGTTCATTAATTCCATAGGGTTCAATAAAAAACAAAAAAAATTAAAAAAAATTAAAAATATGATTCTTGATTAGTTAAAATAAATTATTATGAATGTTTCTAGGCTGAGCCGACATATATAGTGAAATATTTGAATTATTTTATCAAAATATTTGATTTATATAAATTGATTAATGATGGGAAAAAATATATTAGTTTGATAATTTTATATAAAGGTGATATAAGATAAAGAATCTTTATTTTTTGGATTGAAATCACATTTTAATGAATAATGGGGTTTTTAGTGAATTGGTTTTGGAGAAATTGGATTGTTATACAAACTTGATTAGTCCATGGTTCATGTCATTGTCATGTCAATAGACCTAAAATGGTAATGGTATCCCATCCTTGACAATGAATCCCTAATATCAATTTGTTCTGTAATTTAGGGTTTCACCAGATCAAGTTTGTATTGATGACATATTTTAACATGACCCCCAATATTTGATAATGGACATGCCTCTTTTAGGATAATCAATTCCACAATATTGATGTTTCTTTTAGAGTCGTGAATGAATGGTCATGTGAAAACTAAAATATAGGTATGGGTAATTGAATGAAAAAACTAAAACAATATGAATACATAAATAATTAAAATGGAAAAAAATATAAAAACACCTTCCCATTTCTACTACATAACACATGTGCATTGATTTTTTACCCCATCATCCTAAATCTAAGAGAATAAGATGGAATGAAAGAAAAATAATGCATAACAATAAAATAGAGAAGAATATTTGAGGACCATTCACATCACATCTTCTCTCTCCCTGATTTGGATCCAAGATCTCCCTAATAGTAGTAGTCTATACCCCTATTTAAAGACTTTAGATTAGATCGTAGTGTATTCAATGGAATTAAAGTCAGGTTAAAAATTTGGTATAGGGGTTAAAGTTATTTCAGTTAGGTAAAAACTCTAAAATATCTCGAATTTTGCTACTTTTTTTACATCTCAGCCTTTACATGTTGTGCAGTGATTGCATGCCATATAATGTTCACAGGTTTTTAATTACACATTTTTTCACTTATTTTCATGTATTGGGTTCACTATATGTAGGGATTTCATGAATTGTAAGGATTCCAAATCATATAAATCCATATTACATATTCCAATGTTTTAAACCTCCGTGGTTTCTCATTTTCATACTTTAGAAGTGTTCCATTGTCATCATTCATCATGGGAGGTCTTATTGTTTATTGTTTCATGCCGCTGCACATAACCCAAACATAGAAAGTTTTTTTCACCTATAACAATCTTTTTATACCATTTTTATCATTTTCCATAACATATACAATCCTAACAAAAATAAAATAATCATTAGGTATATATTATTTTACTCAAAATAGAAATTATCTGGATCAATCCATATCATTATTAAAACTGAATATAATAAATTCACTTATCACTCTCTAATGTATAAATCAACTTAAATGTGTCCAATTATGATATATGTTACTTCCCACCAAGAGAGTCTCTTATCAAATCACTTCCTCAGTGGTCCAAAAAACCCATTCTATGTGGTTCCAACTGCTACCACATATGTATCATCACAAGACTCACATCTCAAAGAATGGCCTCAAACTCCTGACTTTGTAAACACCCTTAAAATCTCCCCATATACAGACACCATATCTATGAACCATCAACTAATCAATGTAAAACCTCCTGATATTGCATATTAGTCATTATCTCAAGAAATTGAAGAAAACATAAATTATAATTTATTCCTTACATCTGATAAAGACCCACATAGAAATCATTTACATCAGATGCCTCACATGAACCCCACTCACAAACAGCCAATGCTTCACTTCCCACCCTTCGACTTTACATACATCTCTCTATGATCAAAACCTCAAAGGGGGTCTTTTCTCCTACAAAAATAAAATCTATTTAGCATTGTGCATAGCTAATTATCTCTCCTCAAACTAATGATGATGTTACGATATTGATAATGATCTTCTATAAAATGTGACTACTCTATGGTTTTATCGATGAATCACACTGAAACTACATCATGTCATGGATAACCAAATTTCTATTCTGAGAGACTTAGGTCACCTTTCCCAAAATCAAATAATTAAAATTAAAATAGTTATAAACCTACTAATTGCTACAAAATTACAACAAAAAAGGAAGTGAATCCCCCTATATAACCTAATCCATAACCAAATATCACCACACATTATCATGTGATTGCTCCTCTAATATCTCATCAATTTTTAACAATAACAGTCTCTTATGAAACCCAAACAAAAAATAAACTATGAATATAGTTTTTTACTTATAAAAATAACACATCCCACAAGTGCCATCAATTTCCTATCCATGCCACACATTCCATCCCCACCTGATGTAGAAAACCTTTAGTGTTCTCCTAAACAATGTCATCTAACGCACGAAAATATCAAATTTGGATTCACCCTGCATATACTATTTTCCAATGTAAAAAGTATCCAATTATACCTCACAAACACAAACACACACACAATTGGATCGAACCCCTCATGTTTCACACATAAAATAACATATTTCTAGTTTCTGTTTAGGTGTTATATCAAGAAGGTCATTAGGATCACCCAGTTAGCCCCACCAGCCAAGACTTAGGTCCTGTAATGTGGAAAAACCACTATAATATATCAAATATCATAGAAGACCACAACTGATGGGCAATAAATCATGCTCTCACATAATTATAAAATGATATAAAAGTAAAAACATCCATATCTCTGGTATAATAGTTAAAAAATTTCGCGCATCAAAAAAAGACACAAACTCGTCTTCCAATATCTATGAGAATCTATACCCCAATACATTCTAGGATTACCTAATCATGTAACCCATCCAAAATAGAAATAAAACCCAAGGGTTCATATGTTCATACACATTTTCCACGCTCACCCAGTAGGGTCAATTCCGCTATTATGAACATAGACCACATCTACTTCCTCATGAATGAGAACATCACTATATATCTAGAAAACCATCCATATGAAATAAATCCAACAAATTACACACTATAACGCCTATAAAATATGGAGATAACATTTATAACATTATTCATGATATTCCTCTTGACACCATAGTATATGAGAAAAAACCAAATCATATGCCTCTTTACCATTCACCATGAGCCAAAAATCAATCAAAAATCATCAAATCTAAAACACATGTGTGCCACCCAAGGTCGAAACCACATAAAACTACGACATCAAAACCAAGAACATCAACCCCATCCTTTGTAAACTTGAATTCCAACAAGAACAGTTTTCACGATGCACCAACAGATATCAATGTCATTCATTGACACTTTTTTATATATATGTTCTAAATTCCACTAATGACGATATATGATTAATTTTAAGCTCTAATACCAATTTGAAACATCCTGAACATGATTCCACATACATGGTGGTCTGGTCCATTTTTTCACATGAACTCAGATGCACCTCTCATATGCTAAAAGATTCCAACAAGTAGTATGGGTCTTCTGGTGGAATTGCATGGAGAATAGAATCCCAAATCAATATTCACAACCAGATATTAATAACTAAACGTCATATCAATCAAATTATGTAGAATGAAACTCTTAACTAAAACTAGAACATGGGGTCACAAAATGGGATATAGTAAGATCCCAAATATCCAACTCATAAAAAATGTCGATAACTTAATTTTACAACCATATATATAGAATAAACAGTTGAATAAAATGCATCAGTCTCTACTTTGGACTCCGAAAATACCCTATCTCTAAACACCATTCATGCTACTCTGTCCATATCATTAGACTAATAATGAGAAACCCACTCAATCATGAAATCCTTGACCTTCACCCAAAACATCATAAATCATGTCTAACCCTAAATGGTAGGCTTAAAGTTTGACCACACACTGAGGTGACCATACATGTGGTGAAAAAAAATATCAGGATACCAACCCAAATGGTGAAATTATATCCTACTACTATATTCCCATGCTCTTGATATTTTATCCTCCTAGTAAAAAATAACTAAAATAAATATAATATAACCATCACAAATCCTTATGTTTGAGAACTCAAGTAACTATACATGCATTCGCCAACACTGAGGTGGCTCTATTCCAATCTCAATGACCTTATATCCAGAATTTTAATGTGGATTCCACAACAATGGATTCCCAATCCAAACATCGTAATTTTACTCACCATATCATTATTTTTACCTAGAAATATACTTCTCTAGAACTCTTACCACACGAAATAACTACCATTTCCTAAAAGTTAGTCAGACATCTTACTCGTGTATCAAAGTCAATAGTGCATAGAGAAATAGTCTAGAACCCAAAACATATTGTATACTCTATGTGTACAATGCCTCATTATATAACCTATTAATTATTTTAAACTACCCAAGAATGGGGAATTATCCAGACATTTAAAATCATATCAGGAATAACATTTCAACTAATAAAAACCCAATCATTAAAAGTTAATGAAACCTCAGTCTAGGGTTGAAGTAATAAAATAACTATTTGTATTGGTACAGAGTTTAATTTCAAAACTCTTATATAGTCAGTGAGGAATTCAATAACCAATATTGTAATACATTTATGAGGAATTTCCTGATCAACAACTTAATCCCTGGGTAATGACCACTGTTTCCAACACCCTGACACATTTTTGAGGACCACCATGACTATCCCAAAATCCATAGGTGAGGAATACCTAGCCTAAAACCCCAAAAACATGTGTGGTGACCACCAAGTCAAACACCCCAAACTATGGTTGAGGACTACCAAGAATAGAACTATAATCCATTTGTGAATACCACTATAAAAAACACCCTGAACCATGTATATGGGATTTCATGTTCCCTAGTAAAATCCATTTCATTATAGCATCATGGGGGTAAAAATCTATTAACCTCAAAATGTACTAAAATAATCTTATGGGATGGAAATAATCATAACCCTATTATCATATCATACCATCAGAACTCACCCAAAAAATTTCATCCCAAAGGTCAACTACAAGAATTAGTACCCAACACATTCACTGTATTATGGATGATATATAATTCAGGAACCCACATGGATCTCCAAGTGAACACATAATTTATTCATCCATCATAGGATCCCATTGAATGAATAAAATTGAAAAAAACCCTTAAACACTTGGAAACAAACAAATTTGTTAGGTAAATTCACATATATTATGAATTAAATATCCCACACCCCAAGTATCTCAAAACCTCTCATGAACCAATAGTAGAAAAATCTTATAAGGGATTCGACATCAAGGACAACCAATTTCCATGTTACCCATATGATTTATAATTCATCTAACCTATATACCGCATTGATTCATAATACAGTTCCAAAAACCTGATAGATTCTCATTCCACTAACAAATCATGTACACAGAAAAAAGTATTTTCGTCCCCCAATATTCTTCATTATTCATTTCCAATTTTCATCTAATGTATCACCTTTAAGAGATATACAAAATCCCATTATAGTGGAAAACATATCTTCAATAACATTACCTCCTCATTATCATCTCAATGATGTCCTAAAAACACACCTAGGGTTTCACCACCACAATCTACATGGAAGAACACTCAAAATAGATTCTTCAGGGGTCCCATTTATACTATAGGGAATAAAACCGTTCAAACCCCTATAAAGGGATTGAAAGGGGTATAACATGGAATATTCATTGAGTGAAACATGTACTCAAAAACCATTGTCCATAATATGTACTCCCACATGACAAAGTCCATGGAGGATATGGATCATTACAAATCTATATTAAAGACATACATGGGGTATTCCATGTATTTACACAAGACCATGTCCCCCTAAAAGAGGTTGTCTACTGATGTACCCGACCACCCGACCATGACCCACTTTGGGTTTTATACCCAGAAAATTTTACATGTTGTATCAAAATTTAACATTCTTAGAACTCGACCACATGGTTCTATACCACTACACAATGTGTACCCACAATTCATGGGGTGTATCTCGAAAATTTATTCTTATTCCAAAAATGAGAACAAAATTTGGGTTTTCCAAAAAAACATGTCATGTATTTGAATTTTTGAATGAGAAACCCCCTATACACCTCCCAAAACCCCTTTTTCATAATTTGGAATTGATCAATTTTAATGGGGTCTATAAATGTTATATTATATTTCTCAAAACTAAAAATATACATCTATTGGGATCAATACATAAAACAGAAAAACCATACTACCTCGTGGAATAAATTCTATATGGCTTAAATCCAAATTCACTCCTAGATGCTATTTTCACCTGAATCTGTTCTCTATCATAGCCAGAGGTGAAGTGTGAAGCCTCACCTAATCCGACCATTTGGGCCCAACCATTACACGAAATCTATAGTCCCTATTCATTTAATAATTTCTATCGGAATCCTTAAATTCGGTGGTGGGGAGATTTTTTTAAATTATTAAATAAATAAGAATTTAATTATTTAAAAACCCTTGAAAAACATTCATTAAATCATGGTACCCAAATTTATTTTATACCTCAGTAAAGAAAAAAACACCTTTCAGAATCAACTATAGTGTCTGAATATTATTCTGAAACTCTGTTTAAAAAAATATATCCCCTAGAACGCTAAATATTAATTTACTATTTTATTAAAAACAATTAAATATTATTTATAAATAAAATGGATTGGAATTCCAAAAAACACAGTTCCTTGTATAAAAAACCTATTCAAGGGAAAATCGAGTTGTTAGGAACATTATTCATGCTCATCTACTATGAAAAATTGACCATTTTTTCCATAATGTTCACCCAAAAGAAAGAATTAAATTTTTTACTCAATTTTTAGAATCCAAAAAAACATTAGTCTATACATGTAACATTTTTTATCATCATTTAAATTATTATCTTCATGTAATGAGTTATTTTGTTCTCTATTTTAAATATCAGGTGAGAGTATCCTTGGTCATTTTAAACTGCCTTCATTGTCACAATGTTTGTCTTTATTCATATCCCTATCTTGATTATTAAAACATACAAAAATGTAGAAGAACTAATGTTTTATAATTATTTATAATTTTTTAATTTCAATTTATATTGTTCTGATTAACATAATTAATGATGAATTTAATTAAGAGCATCTTTCAATGAATCCTAGTAAATGAATGGTGTTTTCATAAATAATGTATTAAATATTAATATTAAAATTAGATATTAAAAACATAATTATTTACAAAATTATAAAAAATATTATCCAAAATTTAATTCCCACAATCATATATCAAATAAATGTATAACACTGTCCTGATTGGTGATTATATTAACCCAAACAAGCATATAACATGATTCATAGATGATTATGATGTGGTAGAAATGTAATATCAATATACAAGAAGAATAATAATATAATATTTTATTTTTTAGTGTTTTATATAATAATTGATTAGAATTTCAAGAATAACATAACCTATATGATGGTTTTTATAGTACGATAAAATTAATTTTTAATTTTTGAACACTCTTCTGGACTGTTGAATTTACCAAAATTGTATATTTTTGATAATTCCATTATGTTGTAATATTTGGAACTAAATAACAATAAAAATTTAATAATAACCATATTTTTACCCTGAATAAGTAGTCATGACTAGAAATTTAATGCGATGATGAAAATAAAAATGGAAATCAATGGTTCCCTAAAAGTAGTAGTCCACACATATACATGGATGCTGTTTTTTTCCATTGAATGGGGAAAATTGGTAATTTTATTATTAGATATAAAAATATGAATTATTATCAAACATCTATATTAAATTCTATATTACGAATATCCTTATGAGGCATTTCAGTAAAATGTAATACATTGCGTCGTGGATGCAGTAGTCCACACAGTGCATGAAAGAAGTTATATTTTTTTTTCAAAAAGGAATTTTGGTTATTTATTGAACCATCGTTATAATAAAATACATGTATAGTAATGCTATTTTTGATATAATCTTATGATTATTTAATAAAATTTCATGATGAAAATGAACATAATAGTAAATATAAATGATAATGGAGAGGATATCGATTTATATCTCTCTTAATAGATTATCATCATTATAAAGGGGTTATAAATTTTTATGGTGCTCATTTTATTTTACCAAAACATCATTATATTGGATAAGAGTGTTAAAGAAAGGTTTAGTCTGAGTTTTGGTCACTTTATTTAGGGTTTTATGGGAATTAAATAGAAGATTGTCAATTTTATATATGGATAGGGATCACATTCTGGTAAATGCACAAAACCATTCAATATGTGGAAATAACAATCAAAGAAAATATATCCAAAATTGAGAATTAATTTAGAGGATAATTGAGAATGTCATGAAATTACATAACCTCAAATTTCAATGCATTTTTTAATCATGTTTTTAGTATTCTAATATTAGATTTATTAATTTTACAATTTTAACATTCATAATGCTTACTAATTTTTACTTATGGTATCATGTCCTTTATACTCAATATATGGTCATTTTTACATATTTTTAAACAATTGATTCAAAATTTTAAATTAGTTTAAACTGATTTAATATCTAATAGTTATTAAATTTTAATTTAAATTAATATATTTATAATGTATTCAAAACAATTTTTAGAGAATATAACTAAATTTCTATAACATAATGTATGTAATTTCAAAATAAAACCAACATTTTAAAAAATTTAAATGATCTACTTATATATGTACTTTTTATTATAATTATGTTTACTAAATTTTCATTTCAAACATATAATAAAATAATGTCACAAAATTATTTTATTAGAAAATACTATATTTTGAACATTTCTCCATAAAATAAGTCCTTTTATAAAAATAAAAAAAAAAATCAAATAATATTTACATTAAAAATAATAAAATAATGTAAATATATTTAAATTCAACTATATAAAATTATAGATTTTAATTTTAATTTGAAACAAAAAAATATACTGAATTTTTTTTTAATATGAAAATATCTTATTAGAATAATAGTTTAACTAACTCATTTCTTAAAAAATATATAACCAATATCACATTAATGAATTAAAAATTTATTTTTATTAAAATCATAATTTGAAAATAGAATAGGGGTTATCTTTAATAAAAATTCCATTTCATGAAAAAATATTGATTAATAAAAACAATAATGAAGTAGGTAAATTTTTAATTAGTTTTTTTTTAAATATTTTTATTATCCCTACCTACTAATTAAATGATATGGTTTTGATAGTAAAAACATATCTTGGTTTTATTTTAGTTGGGTGATGCATTTAAATCATGTTATGAAACACATTGTTTCTTTAATGTAAATTTACTGTTGATTTTTGAATAGGGTCATTCTATATTCTTAATCTCTAAAAAACATAATCTCCACTATGATAAAAAACACCATTTTTAGAAATAAAAAAAAACTACCAAATTATTAATAATATATATTTACAACTCAAAATTATGTTTCATACAATAGTTGATGAATGAAATTTAAATTATATTCAATGACTTGTAACATAA
The DNA here is from genome assembly GCA_963277665.1 of Viscum album. Lineage (NCBI taxonomy): Eukaryota > Viridiplantae > Streptophyta > Magnoliopsida > Santalales > Viscaceae > Viscum > Viscum album. Next base: position 37,617,355 of record OY728152.1, read on the forward strand.
TTTTAATATAATTTTATGATATATTTTATTGAGAAAATTCGTGTAAATTATTATATAATACTATTAAAAAAATTCCCTCATAAAAATAAAGAATTAATATATTATATATCATAAAAACAAATCATTTTGATTAAAATATGAATGGATATTTATTCTAGTAATAGTAATGTTCTTATATGGTCCCAGAAATCATCTTTGAACAATTAATATTTTTTTAGATCACAAATGTTTATGTGATGCGTGAGGATTTCCACATCTAACAGTGAAAAGTGATTTATATAACAACTAAATATTATATCATTAGTTGAAAACATATCATATAGAATAATGTAATTTATAATGATTGAATTCATGAAACATAATACATGTATCATTAAAAATTCTATCTATTTTTTCTTTTAATAATTTATTTCATTAATATTGTATAATAATTCATCAAAAAAGAAATAATTTCATGTTTTATTATTTATAGTAATAATTTATTACATCTTAATTTATTCTATATATGGAATCTAAAAAATTATATAAGATAATAAATCATTATAAATTCAATCTTTATATTAATTATTACAATTTTACTTTGTAATTATTTCCAAATCATTCTATATTTCTCTTTGGAATAAGATATTGAATTGATTGAATTGTATTTATATATTTTTTATTGAGTCAATAAGTTTTCCTAATAACTGTTCCCTTCTTATATGTTTTGAAAATGAAAAACACATTTTCTTAAGGAAATTTATCTTCATATACGAATTATTTTCTTAAGGAAAATTTTCTTTCTCTATGAAAAGTTTTACCCTTAATTTGGATTTCATTATCTTATTCAATGTATTCTCAAAACAATGTCTAATTTTTTCTAATGGAAAAAATTCGTATCCTTATAAAAATCCTCAGAAACATACAATTTCTTAAACTACCAAGTCTTACTAAATTCAGACTCTGAATTCTCTGAAATTCAGGCTCCAAATTCTCTAAAATTCAGACTCTTAATTCATTGAAATTTATACACTGAATTCTCTAAAATTCAAACTCAGAATTATTTGAAATTCATACTCTAGATTCATTTAAATTCGTATGATAAATTCTTCAGAATTAAGAATACAAATTCATCAGAATTCATACTCTGATAACTATATAATTCATATTCAAAAGTCCCTATAAAATAGAATCTGAATATCCATGTTTCTAAAATCTGATTTATTATATGTTTATACATTCAATTCTATTTTTCCATAGATTCCAAATTTTCTCATATTTGTCTAAACTAATTAATTTTCCTTAAACATTCTGTTATTATGAAAATGATGTTGTACAATGTGTTTCTAACTAACCATTTTTGGTGTGACATATTTATAGATCCCTCAGATATTCAGGGAAAAAATATTACTAATGGAGGAGGGAGTCGAACGTTGGAATCCCTTCCTAAAAATAAGTGCTCATTCGGACGAGCTCAAAATTGGTCTTCAGAATACATTTTGTGATGCCTTGAAGGGATTTCTAGATAGTGAATCTCATGATTTTTTCATTTAATGAACATCATGTTCAGCCATTAACAACTTTTTCATCTTGCCTCGTGTGACTTTGATTGTTACTGAGTACAATCTAGGGCTTCTGTGGATATGATGATAGAGGTGCCAACTACCTTAAAGTTTTAGGGATTCTTGGGATAGTAAAACATATTCTGATATTTTTATCGAGGGCTTACCCTAGGTTGGGTAAGGCAGTCTTTCTAGAAAGTATAAATCAAGGGACCTTTATCCAAGGTTGTTGGATACTATAATCTTTGGGTTAAAAGATATCATACTTGTTACTTATTATTGTTTCAATATTTATTTCCACTATATTTTGATAAAGAAATAATGTTTAACTTTCTTATAAATTATTTTATTTTTACATACTTTGATAATTACGATTATATACAGTTTAAGGTAGAATCATTCTCTAAGTAAACTGTTTTTAAGTTTCTTTTATAAATTATTATTTCTAGACCCTTAGAATGTTTGTTGTATAGTTAAGAACCGTGGAGGGTTTGTGAATTTACCTTGTTAAACTTTTTTAAACATAGTTTTCCTTATGGTTACAAATTAATTTATTTTAAACATAAAATTCAACAACCCATCTAATGGAGCATCAATATATACTATTTCGATCCTACAACTGGTAACAGAGAAGGTCTCTGAAATATATATAGTTAAATATAAGTTTAATTTATCATTTTTTTTCTTGCATAACTTTTCTTATTCAAGTTTTTCCTAACGATTTTTATCTTTTCTTATAAACTTTTACTACTAACAATTTTTTTGGAAAATTATTTTATTATCGAATGGCAAGAATAAATATTGGTTCCATCGATAACCTAAATCCTACCAAACCACCAATATTTGATGGTAATGATTATGAGTACTCGAGAGATAGAATGAATGATTTTTTCATTAACACTGGAGTAGAAAATTTTTTAATTCTCAATAGAGACTACAAAAATCTAGACAAGGAAGTCAAAACTTTCCCTAATCAAGAAAACCAATAATATCCACTAAATTACGAGGCACACAATAAATTGTTGTGTTCCATGACCTAGAATATATAGAGTCAAATATCTTCATATGAAGCTGCCAACTAAATCTAAAAGAAACTTTAAGTTACACATTTTAGGACATCTAAAGTGATAGAAACTAGAAGATCAATGTTAAGAGCTGAATAACATGGATTATTATTTCCTTTTGGAGAACCTATTTACAATGTACAAAAAAGATTTACAACCATTGTCAATAATCTTCAATCTATAAGAGAGAAACATCATGATGATGAAGCACTTGTGGATAAAATAGTTTACATCATTCCTATTGATTGGGATGCAGAAAGGACAACTATTGATGAGAACAGAAAAGCGTCTAACATTACTCTTGATGACTTATTTGGAACTCTTATTCAGCATAAAAAAAATGAAGAGGGATACTGATTTCAATAAAAAAAATAATTGTAATGTAAGTGTATCGTTCACTACTACATCTAAAGAAAATACTTCAGGAAGGGTAACCAGATCTAAAGATATGAAATTTTTCGTTATATCAGAATCAAGTGACAATGATCACCCAAAAAATTAATTAGCCAATATTTCTCAAAGGATGAACAAGATTGTGAGAAAAAAAGATATTTAGGACAGATATAATAATAAAGATCAAAAGGAAAAATGAATTATTCTAATATAACATATTATAAATGTAAAAGGGCTAGGAATATTTGACCAGATTGATCAATGCTTAAGAGAAAAGACTAGAAGGAAAGGAATTATGAAAGAAACAGAAAGATGTATTACATGTCTAAGGCTAAGAAAGTCATAAAATAAAATGACACCTGGAGTACTAGTGGGGGTGATTCTTTAGATTAATATTTATAATATAAATCTTCTATTTAGAAGAATATTGGTCTTATAGCTAGAGTTCCTGTTGAAAATCATTTTTGTATGGCTAAGGTACACAATACTGAATCATTTACCAACATTTCATTAAATGATAATTTTCCAAATGAAGAATATTATGAGTCTTAATATGATGAATATTTCTTATCATAAGATAATATATTACCTTCATTTAAAAAAGATTCCTGATTTTCTAAACTTCATGAGAACGAAAATTGTAAGACCAAAAATATGTTACTGAGATAAAATTAAAGAATATCTATTTTTAACAAAATAATTATCAAATATTTCAAAATATCTTAATCATAAAACTTTTGATTTTGAACATGTTTCTAAAAACCATAAGGAGATAAATTATGAGAAAGATAAACTCTCTAAGGATCTTGAGAATATTAATACAAAGAAAAATATTTTAGATAATAACTCATCTTCTTAAACTAATAACATTGAGGATAAGAATTTAGTCATCAAATTAAAATCTTAAATTGTATCCTTAAAAAAATATTTGTCAAATTTTACATCAGGAGGGAAAGAATTTGATAAAATATATTCTCAAATTCTTCCTCTAATGAATAGATCAGGAATTCGTTATACTCATTCAAAACCAGTTTTTAGTAACAATAATTTTGTACCTAAAAGTGATCCATTTTGTATTAAATGTCAATTTGGTGGACATTGGCAATGAAATTGTTATTTAAGTAAAACCCAGTAATTAGGTTTTCTAAAATATTATTTTTCTTTGAAAATGTGGATTGCTAAGATTTTACTTATTGAAATTTCTAGATCCAAGAATGTTTGGATTCCAAAAGTCTAACTCTTTTATTCTTAGGAAAATAAAGAATTTACCAACAAAAAAACATGGTACATGGATAGGTGATGTTCCCATCATATTAATGGTAAAAAATCTTCTTTCAAAATATTATCAAGACAAAATGAGGAAAGTAACTTTCATAGATAATTCTTTGGGAAAATGTTTTGGTATATGTAACATTTTTCTTCTTGGAAAAACATTAATTTCAAATATTTTATTAGTTAAGGACTTTAGAACAACCTTATTACCATAAGTAAATAATTTTATGAAGATTACCATATGAATTTTAGGAATGATAAATGCTTAGTACACAATTCCGAGGAAGAGTTTATTCTTTCTACCTATAGGAATGGTAATGTTTATACACTAAACAAATAAGGCCTTATGATCCAAGACCTACCTTGCCTTAGTGCAATGGAAGAACAATATTTATTATGGGATTAAAGACTAAGACACTATAACCTTATGAACTTATGAAAACTATCTAATATAAAACTTTTTAAGGATCTACTAAAGCTTAGATTTGTTTATTTAAAAGTGTTTATCCTTGTTAATATGGAAAGAAACATAAATCTTGTTTTAAATAAATCGGTGAAGTCACAACTTCTGATGAATTACAGTTAGTGAATATGGATCTATTTGTTCTAATAAAAATTAAAATTCTTGCAGGAAAATATTATATATTTGTTTTAGTTGATGATTACACCAGATTTACATTGGTCTATTTTCTAATAAATAAATCTGAACCTTTTTATTATTTTAAAACATTTAGGGCCCATGTTAAAAATTATAAAATAACATTCATTGATAAATATTCATATATATCATGGTGGGGAATTTCAAAATTCATATTTTGAAAAAAAATTGTAAGAAAGGCATTACTCATAACTTCTCAGCTCTAAGAACTCCTCAACATAATGGTTTTGTTGAATGAAGAAATCAAATTCTTCAAGATATAACTAGGAAAATGTTGAGATAATATTCAATTTCTAAATAATTTTTGGTATGAAGCTATTAGTACCACTTGTTATACTGTAAATCGAGTTTTAATTAGACCTTTTCATAACAAAAAACCTTATGAATTGTGGAATAGTCAAAAACCTATAATTTTTTACTTCGATGTTTTTTGATGAAAATTATTCATTCAGAATGCTAAATATAGCTTAAATAAATTTTCACCCAAATCCATGGATGGAATTATTATAGGATATTCCACTACTTCTATGAATTATAGTGTTTTTAACACAAAATAATTGTATTATTGAAGAAACAATTCATGTAAAATTTAATGAAACTGGTCCTTTTGTTTTTGAACCACCGTAACCTATATCCTTGAATGTGTTTTCAAAAAATGATTATCAACCATAGAAATAAGATTATTCTAATAAATAAAATCCTCAAGAAAATTTTTCTAAAGTATTTAACCGATAATATTTTCTAACTTATATGGATGAACTGGTTTTAAAAAATCTAAATCAGTTGTTTCCTAAGAATCATTCCAGTGATAGTATCATTGGTGATGTAAATGAACCAATAAATACTAGAATTTTATTAAGAAATTAAGTAGAAGATCTATCATTCCATTCCTAATTAAAAAAAAGAACTGATGAAGATTTAGTTGATGATTATTGGATTAAAGGGATGCAATATTAGATAAATGAATTCAAAAGGAACAAAGTGTAGACCTTTGTTGAAAGACCTAAGGTATCTTCTATAATTGGTGTAAAATGGGTCTTCAGAAATAAATGTGATGAAAATGGAATCATTGTAAGAAATAAAGATATATTTGTTTCTAAAGGCTATGATCAACAAGAAAGAATATACTTGAAGACAACTACGCTCCAGTATCTGATTTGAATATATTCATATTTTACTTTCCTTTAAACATTGTTCAAGTAAAAACTTCTTCAAATGGAAGTTTAGGGTTCTTTATTTAATGTGTATGTTCAATAGGATGTTTAGGTTGAACAATCTATATGATTTGAAAAATGGAACTTCCGGAACATGATTTCAAATATACCAAAGATTTATATGGACTCGAAGAATCCCATAGATCCTATTATGATAGAATTATAGGATTTTTTTACAAAAAAAATTTGTTAATGGAACTAATGATACAACTCTTTTAATAAATAAGGATATGAAAAAAATCATTGTTAAAATATATGTTTATGACATTATATTCGATTCAACTCAGTAATATTTAATAGATTCATTTGTGAATCTCATGAAATATGACGTTGAAATGAGTATGATGTGTAAGTTAACATTTTTCTTTGGTTTTAAAATTTCTCAAAAACCAGAAAGAATATATATATTTCTACATAATTATATAAAAGATATTCATTAAAAGTACGGATATGAAAACACTAAAAGTATAAGCACTCTGATCGGTACCTAAAATTCTTTTGATCATGATGAAGCTATAAAACCAGTAGATCAAACATCTTTTACAGTTATGATAGGATTTTTATTATATATAATGACCAAACATCCATACTTAATGTTTTTAGTATTATTATGTGCAAGATATCAATATAATCAAAAGTAATCCCATTTAAAAGTCGTGAAACAAATTTTTCCTATTTAATGGGAACCATGGATTTTGGACTTTTATATACTTCTGGAAATGATTTTGTTTTAAAATGTTTTTCATATGCTGATTTAGGTGGATGTAAAATGGATATAAAAAGTATATATGGAACTTTTTTTTCTTAAGAGATTCATTAGTTCCTTGGTCATGAATAAAGAAACACTCAAAAGCACTATCCACTACTGTAACATAATATATAGTAGCTGATAGTTGTTGTGCTCAAGTATTATGTATTCCAAACACACTCACAAACTATGGCATGAGTTTTACTAAAAAAAATATTGTGTGATAATACAAGTGCCATTTCCCTATGGAAAAACCCTGCACATCACTCCCATGAAAAACACATGGATATTAGGCCTCACGTTCTTAGGGATAACACACTTAAAGGAGATATTATTCTTTAATTTATTGGAAATAAATATCAATTTGTTGATATTTTTATAAAATTGTAACCATATGATAGATTTGAATACAATAGAAAAATTTAAGAATGATAATTGTATAGTAATATTCCATATTAAATTTTTTTCTGAAACATATCTCATTAAATTAACAAACTTTTTTTCATAGGTGTGGTATATTTCTTTGTTGTTTCCAAAAAATTTTATTCTTAAATCAATTTTTTTTGGAGAATAATTTTTTACATAATCATATTTTTTAATAACCAATTTTTTTTCATTCTTTTCCTTTTTAATCCAATTTTTTCTAAACCCAAAATTCATGATTTAAACTTTTCCTTTCCTTAACAAAAACATCAAGAATCAAAAATTTCATTTTCTTAATAAATTTTTCCAAAATCTATGTTTTTTAAGAAAATCCTTTTCTATTCTGACATTTTTTTTTCTCAGCAATCTGAATTGTATGTTTTCTTACTTAAATTTTCATAATGAATTTTTTTTATTGGTATTTTTATCCTATTTTATGAAAACACAATTAGATTCACTTTGCATAAATCAGATTTTCCCTTATAACCTCAAAAGATCAGAACTGACCAAATCCTTCTGTGACATTCACTTCAAGCATTAGATCATATTGTATTTTTTAAAATGTTGGATCAAATTAGGAATTTGAACTATTACCTCCAAGCCTATATAAAGCCCCCTAATCCATGTCACACATTGGTTTTCAAGACTTTGAGTGTTGAAGCTCTACTCCTCTTCAAATAGATCGTTCTATTTTCTATGTTTTCTTACACTTCAAATGTCACCAGAAGCCTCCACACATAAACAGATGTCTTAAACTAAGGAAATTAAGGATTGTAAAATCTATAAGGAAAGGTTTTTTGACCCAAAATTCCATGCTAATTATAATTCCTTGATCACGAATAATATCAATCTGAATGGATGGGAGAGTTTTTGTTTTTCTATGCAGAAGACTAGGGATTCGGTTTATCCTGACTTGCTTATAGAATTCTATGATATAGTATGTTTTTATGAGGAAGGTTGACAATATAATTTTTCATTAAAAAGTTATGGGAAAACCTATTCTCTAACTTTTAATATGGTAGAAAATATTCATGGAATTTTTTATGAAGGTGAGGCAATTGTTAGCTCCCACAAGTTTCCAGATCGGACAGGAAGCATTGAGATGGAAAATTCAATTGAGTGCCTTGGACTCAAAGGAGTAAAGTCTCTTAATCTCAACCACCATTAAACAATTTTATGAATGTTATCTTTATGGTTACAGGTTTTCCTCATTATGAGAAACGGTGGCAAGGATTATTTAAAGAAAAATGATATCCTTATATTGAAATTTTTGGTTAACCTGAGAAAAGTAAATCATGTGAAGTAAAACCTCTTAACAATCTCCAACATTAAGAATGGAACTCTAATGTCCCAGATTGTCATGTATCCTTCGATCTTGTTAAAGATCCTAGTGCTTTTCTTTGAAACCTTCAAAATTCCATTCAGTTCTAAACCAAGAACCCTTAAGATCATGCTGTTGAGTGATAAAACATTGAGGAGGATGTAAGTCAGTTTCAACATAAAATTAATAGAATTTTATGATCTTTCTAAACATGATATTGAAGATTTATCTAAGAAAGGGGAACTAGGATAAACCTCCATGGAATCACAAAATAAAGGAAAAGATAAGGAACCAGAAATTAAAGAAAAATCAATAGTTCTAGAAAGCCAGTTAGGATCAACAAAACTGAAAAAGAAAAAAACATTAACTAATGAAGTGGTAGTAAAGTGGAGGGAGTACAAGAATAACAAGAAAGAAAGATATCCAAGCATTGGTCTAGATCCTGCTGAGTCAAAGGCCTTGAAAATTTAAGCAGTTGAAGAGATTGAAAGGAAAAAAAGATAAGAAGCCAAAGAAGAATATTTCTGAAGCTAAGATCGTTCAAGCACTTCTCAAGGATATTCATAAATCCTCTGAACAAATTCAGGTACCAGAATCTTTTCTCCAAAGACCAGTTCTAGTAAAAACTCTCGAAAATAAAATTCCTTTTTCGGAACCTGTTTTGGAAGAAGAAATAGTTCAAGAAGAATAAGTAGAAGAAGAAAAGGAAGAATCAGAAGATGATAGTTATGATGTGATAAAGAATGTATAAGAATATCATGAGAAGGAAAGTACTTATGATAATCTTTCAATCTAAACTTCCCAGGTTGAGTGAACCAAAATTGTTTCTCAAGGGAAAAAAGATGATGGATGTAATGTCCCGGTTCTAGGTGCCTCCTAAAAGTGCCTCGTACCCTGTACATTACAAAGTAATATCAAAAGTTATAATATCCCTCTACATAGATCACATTGTATATCCCTTCTGGTCAAATGAATTTATAAAACACAAAGACACTATGATGAATCTCTCACATTCAACTCCCCCTGTAGTCTTTCCATAATAACTACAAACTCTCTGGGGAAGCACTCAATATCAATTCACCATTGTAGTTTCATAACATATCGATAGACACTTTGAGGGAGCCTATGTAGACAATCCCCCTTGTGGTCTCGTAGAAAAATTATATCAAACACTCTGAGGATTCACTCAATGTCAATTCCATGTGTTGTCTTGTAATGTAACTATAGTCACTCAGAGGGAGCAGTCACAGTCCATCATCCATATGTTCTAACTACTATAGGATCCCACATACCTGTGTAATTAAATCATGTGTATATGATAATAGGCATCCCCATGTAATCTCATATACTATATTTCTAGACAATTTCAATGCTTATCACAAGCATTGAACAAGCAGAAAGGAAACAGGGTCTGTCTTATAGGCAACTTGGAAAAAATTCCCCTAACTAGTCAAATAAGGAAACTTACCCATGGGTTTTTCCTTTAACATGCAATTTCACATATTATCACTTCAACAAAGCCTTAACCAAACAATCAATATATGTAAAATAAAACATGGTTAAAATACATTAACATGAAAGACCCAAAACATGGGTAATCGGTACTATGGAAAAAAAACTAAAAGACAAACCACGAAAGGCCACAAAGAACCTACCTTGACATTATATGATCGATATAGTTGAACCTCAAACATTTAATTGACCATGAACTTCATAGATCTATAAAAAATATCAAAAACGTTCAACATAGAATAACTCACGAAAGAGGAGAAATCAAGAGGAGAGGCCCTATAAGAAGGAAGAACTCACTGAGGTGATTCCAATGGAATCGATGGTGTTTGATTCAATGAATGGATGGCGGATTGGGGGATTAGGGAAGATTCGGTTATTTCGGTCATTCCAATATGAGACGAGTTCTAAAGTAGTTGTTTTTGTAAATGAGATGTGGTCTCAATCCCATATATCTACTAAAAATAAAAATACATAGTGTGTTCTTTAATGATACATGGAGTGTATATGCCTTTACTGGGCCCTAATTTTGGTTGTCACCAGGTTAGCACACACGGCCATGTGCTCATCCATTACACAACTGGTACATGGATTCCTGTGTAAACCAAATACACTGTGTGTACTCCTAAGTACATGGTGTGTACTCCTTAATTTTACAAAAAAACCTTTTTCTCAAAAATACCTAAAAGCGAGATTCATACCTGAATAAAAAAGATTTAAAATCTTACAAACTTCCCCCAATAAATAAATTTGTCCCCAATTTTCCCTAACAAGGAGATGCAGAAGAATAATCCTTGAATAGCTCTGGCCACTACGATTGCACATCAGCCTCCCTCTCTCAATTATCATGTTGTACTCACCTGTGATGCCACAACACCCATACCAAAGGAACAGATGGGAAACGGAGAACCATCACGCTGTGATCAACAATCTAGATAGGATACTCCCCAAAAAATGCATCCAACCCTAACTCAACATCCTAGGGTTGAAAACATGAGATGGGTCAGAGAAGTAAGTTGTAGCTTAGAGACGTTGAAGAAGTCGTGCATAGCCTGGTACCTCAGAGGTGCCTGCAATTGATAGGCGACCAGACCAACTATCTTCAAAATATCAAACTGCCCAACATATCTTGGTTAAATATTTCCTTCTCTCATAGTCCTCATGTGTACTAACCTCGGTGTGACACATAAGAAAACGTGATCTCCATCCCCGACCTCTAGAGGTCATCTCCAACGATCGACATAAGACTTCTGTAGTGACTGTGGTGTTTCCATCCTCTTCTGAACCAACTCCACATGCTATGTGGTCTCCTGGATAAGACGAGGTCCCATCATGGTGTCTCTCCTACTTCCATCCAATATAGGGGTGATCGGGATAGCCTACCTTACAATTCCTTATAAGGTTCCATCTGAAGAGACTCTTGAAACAATTATTGTAGGTCAACTCCGCCAGAGGTATGTGATTCTCCCAAGAACCTCCAAAATCTAGGAAGCATGCTTGAAGCATGTCCTCCAACACCTGAATCGTGTGCTTAGACTGGCTATCTATCTGGGTATGGTAAGATGTGCTCAGATGTACCTACGTACCCAAATCCCTTTGTAGTCCCTTAATAACCCGAGATGTAAAATGAGCATCCCTCTCGAAAATAATGGAGTGTGGTACTCCATGAAAACGTACAATCTCTCTGATGTACAACCTTCCTAGATCATCAACACTGAAGGTCTCCTTGATTGGTATGAAATGTGAAACCTCCATGAGTCTGTCAATGACATCCCAAAATACGTCATTCCCTCGAGGAGACCTCAGTAAACCTATAATGAAGTCCATCGTGACATCATTCCACTTCCACTCAGGAATGGGTAACTTATTTAAAAGCCTTGGTGGTCGATGATGATCCGCCTTCACCTGGTGATAGGTGGAACACCTCATGAAAATTCCAGCAACACATCTGTTCATTCCTATCCACCAATATTGATGGTGTAGATCTCAATACATCTTGGTGATAACAGGATGAACATCCCAAATTGAAGAATTAAAATCCCACATCAGCTCCTCGTGTATGTCATTTAACACCCATACGCACCCATGAAAATGAAAGATCTCATCCTCACCTATGGTCCATTTAGAAATAGGGTCCTCTCTTGACACACTCTCCCATAGTTCTAGGACTTCTATATATGATAGCTACCACATTCTAACTCGTTCATGTAGAGTAGAGGTAATAGATATAGAAGAATGAAACGTCTTCCCCTATATGTCATGCCCCACCAAATGCATTTTAGAGAACAGAGCCATGATCTGCCACTCACAGTTGGCTTCTGGAAGTGCATGTATCTGAGTCCTCCTACTCAATGCATCATCCACATTATTCCATTTCCCAAGCGTGTAGGAAAGATTAATGTCGAAGGACTGAAGGTACTCAACCCATCTCCATTGTCTCAAATTCAGATCATGCTGAATGGCGATATACATTAGACATTTAGGGTTGGTGAAAACCAAAAAATGCACTCCCAAAAAATAATGTCTCCAACAGCATAAAGCATCCACGACTATAGACAAATCAAGATCATGTGTCAGGTAATTCCTCTCATGTGGCCTCAACTGCCGAACCCATACGCAATAACTCCCTCCACCTGTATAAGCACTTCTCCCAGCCTGATACCTAATGCATCATAGTAAATAGTATAACTCTTGCATGGCTCTAGAGAAACTAGTATCGATATTGAAGCCAATATCCCTTTTAGCTTTTGAAAGGCTAAATTGCGGGAATCTGTCTGCAAGTACTTCACACCCTTCTTAGTCAGGCCCATCAATGGCACTGCTAAGCTTGAAAAGTCCTGTATAAAGAACATGTATTAACCATCCATCCCTAGAAAACATCAAACCTCAAAGATTTTCTTTGGATGCTCCCATGAAACTACTGCTCTCACTTTCTATGGGTCTACTAATACTCATGTCTCTGAGATTACATGACCTATGAAGTGGATTTGGTCAATCTAAAAGTGGAATTTTGAGATCTTAGAATACAACTGATTCTCTCTAAGTGTACTAAAAACATTCTCAATATGGGTAGCATGGTCATGTCGAGTGTGAGATTACTCCAATATATCATACATGAAAACCACCATGAAGGAGTCTATGTATGGATGGAACACTCGGTACATCTTTTCCATAAAAACTGCAAGTCTGTTCGTGAGACCGAACGACATTACCACATACTTGTAAAGACCATACCTACTCCAAAAGGATGTAAGAGGTATATCAGATAGTATAACATGCAGATGATAATAACAAGATATCAATTCAATCTTCAAGAACACCGAAGATCCTCAAATCTGATCAAATAGATCATTGTTCCCTGGCAATGGATATTTTTTATTGGTAGTCAACTGGCTTCGCATCCGATAATCCACAAAAAGTCTGAGAGTATCATCTGCCTTCTTCAAAAATTGGACAGGCGAACCCCATGGAGATGTACTTGGTCAGATGAAACCATTTTCGTGTAACTCATCTAACTACTTCTTAAGCTCCTATAACTCTGCTGTAAGTATCCTATAAGAAGGAATGGACATCCCTGTAACAATTCACCACTAGAGGAATGTTCATCAAGGAAGTCCCCTGGTTATCTAGATACAAACTAGAAATATGAGTTGTAACTACACCAACCCATGATGCTCCGGTCTAGCTCTGCTCACCTGGACAACCCACTCACCCTTATGTAGAAAGTACCCACCCTCTAGGGACGTGAAACTCACCCTACGGTGATAGAAATCGATGACAGCCTAGAAGGGAACTAATCAGTTCATTCAGTGAATGAAGTCATATCCCATCATCTCTAATACATAAATATCCCATATAATGTGACACCAACTAACCTCAAGAGGTAACTCCTTTCACTAACATAATCTAGTCGTTATAGTCCCCAATGGTGTATCTGGCATCATGATATCAACAGAACTAATGATACAGGGCCCAATGATCTCCAAAATAGGAAAATATATGAAACAATGGGAATCCCTTATGTCTGAAAGAGCATAAGCTAAAACTAAATCAACCAAAATCGTACCTCTAACCGTAGAGGGTCGAGGGTCCTGCTCCTATTGGGTCTGATATAGCATAGAAGCATGACCTATACTGTAGCATGGTGAATCTGTCGGTGATCCCTAAGCTGATCCACCTTGCGGTTATTGAAAACCCTATGTCTAACCACTACATCCACAACCTCCACCTCAGCTTGAACGGTCGGACGAACTGCAGTTCCCTGACTGATGTAAAACTAGTGGTACTAATCCTAAATATGGATTCATAGAAGAAACCCTATCATAGGCGGGCCTCTAATACATTATGGCTTAGTATGAGTTCCATTGTACCTTCTATATCTACTTCTACCCTAAGACTGTGACCGTATCCAAGCTTGCTCATTTGCTTGGCAGACGCATCACATTCATTCAAAAGTCATTATAACCCTCTGGGTAACTCAAAAACTCTAACCCCTCTGGTCCAATAAATAAATATATGACAATGAAACTCTGAGGAATATTTCATAGTCAAGTCCCCCTATGGTCTATAAATAATAACTACAAACTCTTTGGTAAAGCACTCAATGTCAATTCACCCTTGTATTCTCATAATTTTTCTATAGAAACTCTAAGGGATCCCATGGATTCAATCCCCCATGTGGTCTCATAGACCAATTATATTAGACATTCTGAGGAACCACTCAATGTCAATTCCCTCTATGGTCTCGTAATGTTACTATAGACACTCTAAGGGATCACTCACAGTAAATCCACCCTACGGTCTAACCACACCAGTTTCCAACAACCCTATATAATTAAATCATTCATATATGATAACAAGAATCCCCATGTAATCTCATTTACTATATGGATAAACTATTTCAATTCATATCACAAGATTTTAACAAGAAACAAGGAAGAAATTTATGCCTCATAGGGAACCTAGACCAAATAGAGCTAAACAATCAAACAAGTAAACGCACCCATGCAGTATTCCTTTAACATGAAATTTTATATATTAACACTTCAACAAAGACTTAATCTAACAATTAATCTAAGGTAGATAAGACAAGTTTCAAATCCTTTGACTTGAAATACTCAAAACATGGGTAATCGGTACGTTTTCAAATAAACTGAAAGACAAAGCACGAAAGCCCACCAACCACCTACCATGACATTGTACGATCGATATAGTTGAACCTCAGCCTTTGAATCAACCTAGAACATCGTAGATCTAAAAAAAAATTAAAACAATTCAACTATAAATAACTCACAAAATAGTAGAAATAAAGATGAGAGGTTATAGAAGAAGGAAGAACTCACTAAGGTGATTCCAACACAATCGACGGTGTTTGATTCGGAGAATGGATGGTGAATTAGGGGCTCGGAGATGATTCAGTGATTTTTGTCGCTCCTAGACTAAATGGGATTAGAATAATTCATTTTTGTAAATTAGACGTGCTCCGGGTCCAATATTCTATTAAAAATAAAAATACATAGTGTGTTCTTTAAAGATACACAGCATGTATATGGATTTATTGTGCCCCGCTTTAGGCAGTCTCCAGATCGCCCCACATAGCCATGTACTCAGTCGTTACATGGCTGGTACACAGCTACCTATGTCAACCAAATACATGGTGTGTACCCCTATATACATGGAATGTACTCTTATATACATGGAATGTAATCCATAATTTTCCAAAAACTCTCCTTTTTTCTCAAAAACACCGAAAAAAAGATTCATACCTGAAAAGAAGATTTGGGTTCTTATAATGGATAGAAAGAGTTTGAAAAACCTACTGATGATGAGAGTATCAATCATGATTTCATCCAACCTAATGATGATAAGGAGGATGTTGAGAAATAATAGGATGATGAAGATAATATAGTTCATCTTTCTAATAGTGATCATGATTCTCCATGGGATGAAATGGTTATTTCTAAATTCTATAAAGGAAAACAGGTGGTTGATGTTACAACAAAAAAGGTTTTGTTCATTAAGAAGGATATTGGTTATTTATCTAAGAGGAAGGTTGTAGTTCTAGACAAAGAATTCTCTCCAGCAAGGGAATCAGATTTTAAATCTTCATCTTTGATGGGTTAGGATTTCGTTGTTCGGTCTTTCAAGACTAATTGACTGAAATTTGATTTTTATTCAATTTTAAAAAGTACCTTACATGATACAAGTGATCATGGCGGTCTGTAATGGTGAAGCCCTAAAGCATACCCCAGAACAATACCAATGCATTCTTGAGGTAAAGATCCCAATTTATCAAAAATCATCAAAGGATCTTCAAGGAAACTACCACGAGAAAGAGCATCAGTAGAGAAGTTATCCTCTCTGGGTATATGTCGAACCACACCTCTACGAGAAATTTCGGAAGCACGTCCATGAACCAAGTTGGTCAAATCCCATGGTATCACACCTGCCCCCCGTAATGGCTGAACCAGATCCTCAGACACCAACTCCACCACTGAATTCATCAAGAAAACCCTCTTTCAAAGCTTCTAGCTAGAGTGCAATGCCAACACCTCTGCAACCAATGAGTTCCTAGGACCATAAAAGCTACTAAAAGACACAAAAACAGATTCATTCTTATCCCAAACAAGACCCCCCCCCCCATTCCTTTTCCCATTCAAAAAGGATCCATCCACGTTAAGCATCATCCCGATGCTTGGAGGTTTCCAACGCACCCAACCTACCTAAATATCACGGTGAGATATAGGCCTATTAAGAAGACAGAAAATAACATCATATTGCAAACCACCCTTCACTAGAGAACCTAACTCATGCTGAAACCCTCTCATTCTCACCTTAAGAAGAGGAAACGAGATCTGTCCTTCTAATCTAGCTTCATTTCATGCCTCCCACTGAGTCCAAAAGATGGCTATCAGGATAATTCAATGGACCTTTCTCCTCATACCCTACTGTTCCACACATGCAAACCAGGACCCGAAAAACTCTTGCATAGAAGCACATGAATTAGAAAACATACCCCATCTCTCTAATGTATTCCAAAGATACACTGACCATTCACTCTTTGTAAACTGGTGCATCTGCGATTCCGCCTAAGGATTGCTACAATAGTAACATCAAGACGCCAGTAGTACCCCTTTCCACTGAATATTATCCTCTATTGGAAGTTCCTGATTCCGTTCTCTCCATACCAGGAAACTCATCTTCGTAGAATAATCCTTACACCATAGAAAAACACTCCACTCATCCCAGCTCCCTCCCTTCCGAATGAGGTCATGGTAATCACATCCCTTAAACATCCCTATGCTAGATTCATTAAAACATAACTGATTGGCCTCCTCCGAAAAAACAATTCAACTGAAGACTTCCTTCTTGTCTTCATTTAGAATGACCTCTAGTAATATGGGGTGGTGGCAGGCCCCCCTCACTGACATCTCAAATCTAGGACACTGTGGAAAAAAACAGTTTCTCTCAATGATAGTTGTACCTCCATAAATTAATATCCTCACTCCCCATCACCCATCAAGAGAAACCTTGCAGAACATCAATATGTGTTACCACTGTACTCCCCAATTTGGATAGATCCCTTCTATCCCAGTATTCCCAGTGAATACCAGATTTCATTCTTAATGTGTTAGCCCACATCGAGTTCACAATAAGAAAATACCAAGCTATCCAAGCCTACATGGATTGCATTGTTGTAGATAAGTCTCTAAGGCCAACCCCTCCTTCCGCAACCGGCTTTACCATATGAGTCCAAGAGGCTCAATGAGCCCTCCATGTGTCATTAGTGTCTGATAGAAATTTATTCATAATCATCTCCATAGAAGAAATAATCCTCTATAGAGGAGAAATAATAGACAGTACATGCATGGGGATCGAGGAAATAATAGATAGTCTTTGATGAAGTTGGTGAACATAGTACCTTTGATTCCTATCATTAATTTGAGATGTCAAGTTCTTCAACATTCGTTCAATTAGAAGTCATATTCATTATGTATGGTGACGGAAAAGTTTTTCAAGAATTACGCAGAATTAAAAACGTTTCATATTGGATATAATCATCATAAATGATAATGTAAGAATATAATAAAATGGTCTAAAATAACTATTGAAGACATGAAAATCTTTGATGATTTCCATGATTCCGTGAAATATGATTTTGATAAGTCAGATGATAGGTTCAAAAATCTTACTACATGTTTTACAAAAATGATGAATCTTAATCAAATGGACCAAAAGAAAGTGGATAATGATCATAATGGGAAGTTAAATTTAGTTTCTTTAAATATGAAAAGATAAAGGGAACACATGTAAGATTTTCTGGAAATGTTAAATTAGCAATAAGAAGTATTGAAGTCTTAGGAAATAATCTTAAAGTCTCAAGATGAAAAAATCAAGGCTTTGGAAATGAATAATTAGGAACCGAAACAACTACTCAAGTTGTTTGAGGATTATCGTAAAGAGCTCAATATGTTAAAGGCTACATTGAGGAAGATCATGCTGATGGAGAATAAGGACGAGTGATTTGAATGGCATTCTGATCTTTTCTTGTATTTTTTTACTCTGTATCAATTTTTCCGATCATATTGAAAAAAAAATTATCATTCATTTGTTTTGTTTTGTTTTTTATAGCTCTAATTATTCAGGTACCATTTTTTCATTCTCTCTATTCCATTTTGAAAATAACAAAGCGGGAAAAAAGATTGATCAAAATAATATTAGGTAAAAAAGAATATAATTTTGTAAGTAAGGGGAAGTTTAAGTAAGATAGAGTATACATAAATAATAATTTCTTATACAAGAAAAAGTAATTCATCTAAGAAATACAAGAATACAAACCTTATGGATTTCAAAACCTAAGGGGGGTTAGTCGTATTCCTCATTTTTCATATGTAAAAGGAGATAAGTTTTTCTTTTAATGTTCCAAAAGAAAAATTATTATCCCTTATATTCTTTTTTTGAAAGGTTGTTTTTGATTTCCAAAAGGTGGAAGATTGTTGAGTCAATCAGGTTTCTTTATTACTTGTCCATTCCTCTATGTTTTTAAAATCATAAACACATTTTCTTAAGGAAAATTATCTTTCTCTAAGAAGTATTTTCTTAAAGAAAGTTTTCTCTCTCTAAGAAAAGTTTAACCCTTAATTTGGTTTTCATTAACTTATTCAATTTATTCACAAAACCAAGTATAATTTTTAATAAAGTAAAAAAATTAATATCCTTATCAAAAACATCTGAATCATACAATTTCTTAAAAAACCAAGTCATACTAAATTCAGACTCCGAATTCTAAAAAATTCAAACTCTAAATTCCCTGAAATTCAGAGCCTAAATTCTATAAAATTTAGACTCTAAATTCTCTGAAACTTATACTCCAAATTCTTTAGAATTCAGACTCTGAATTCATCAAAATTCAAACTATAAACTTCTCATAATTTAGACTCTGAATTCATTAAAATTTCATCTAAAAACTATTGAATTCAGATTCCGAATTCTTTTTAAAAATGAATCTGAATATCCATGTTTCTAAAATCTGATTATTTAAATGTTTTGACGTAGAATTCTCTTTTTCCTAGATTCCATATTTTTCATATTTGGCTAAGATAATTCATTTTACAACACATGTTTTTATTATTAAAACGATGTCGTACAATTTATTTCTAACTATCCATTGGTTGAGTGACATGTGTATAGAACCATCTGAGATTCAAGGAAAAATATGACCATTGGAGGAGGGATCTGATCATTGGAATATTTTCTTCTAAATAGGAGCTCATTTGAATGAGCTCAATATCAATCGAGAGACTACATGTTGTGATTCCTTGAAGTTATTTTTAGATAGAGACTCTCATGATTTGGGCATTTAATGAACATATTGTTCAGTTGTGAACAAATTTTTCATGTTGCTTTGAGTGACTTTGATTATTGTTGAGTAAAATCGACGGCTTCCAGGGATAAGAATATAGAGGATCTGACAACCTTAATGTTTGAGGGATTGTGGGGATAGCAAGACCAATTCCGATATTATTATTGAGGTCTTAACCTGGTGTGGGTAAGATAGACTTTCTTGAAAGAATAAATCAAGGGACCTTTATCCAAGGTTTTTGGGTACCCTACTCTTCCGGTTAAAATATTTCTTACTTGTTACTTGTTATTATTTCAAGTTTTATTTCTGATGTATATTGATAAAGAAATAATTTATTACTTTCTTATACTTTTTGTATTTTTAACTACTATGATAATTAAGATTCTATACACTTTAATGTAGAATCATTCTTTAAGTAAATTGGTTTTAAGTTTTTTTTCTGGGATTCATATTTTCGGACCCTATGCATGTTTGTTGTATATTTAAGAACCAAATATGGTTTTTTAATTTACCTTGTTTAACATTGTTAGACATAGTTTTCCTTAAGGTTAAAAATGAATGTTTTTAAATTTACAATTCACCCCCTCTTGTAATTGAGCAGCTACATATATTATTTTGATCCTATATTTCCCACATAGAAATATTATATTTTATAACCCTAAATCATTCAACAAAAATAATCCAAGTATTTTTTATGTAAATTTCTGTTTTTGAGAACTATATAATAATTTTAGTTTAGATATTTTCTTTAATCCTCACTCAAACCCTACTTTTTTATAATATTTTACATTTTCATTATAATATTTTTAGTGATTTAATTCAACTCTATAATTATAGATTTCTCTCATTATGAATTATACTGGTAATAAAGAAGAATAAGATATAAAATTATTATTACTCATTGTGTCTACTAATCAATAATAATCAAGAATTATTAATTTATTAAAATTTTAATTAGTTACCGAAAAACAATTCCATACAAATGTATGGCCTACATTATCGTACTAAATTATAGAAAGTTCGATTAAATTTGACTCTTATATACAACCCCAACCACAATACAAGGAAACATTCCAATTATCCATGTAGTTCATATAATTCCTTTAAAAATTTATCATTGGGAAATATTACCTAATGTGTCTCTTCATTCAGGACTTTGGATATCTTATTTAAAAATAATTATAAAATTCTCAAGTATAAGAAATACTTTTGAAATTTTTCTTTTAATTATTCCATCCACATTGCGATCATTTCCTCTTCATAATGATTCCTTGTATGAAGTTTGAAACACATATCAAATAAAAAACATTTTTAGAACATAGAAAACATTAAATTTCACATAATTATGTAAAGGAAAAAAATTTATATGATTTAAAATCTATTCAATGTTTATAAATTGTTTAAATATCATTTTTTGATATATGTTTTACTAATTTATATAAATAATCAGTTATTTCTACATATACACATTTAAATAATTACTTTCTAAAAATTATTACCTAAAATGAGTGCTAATTTTACTATCATATATCACCCATATCTTTACCTATATTGGTTTTAAGTGATGGTGGAATAGAGATAATTTTTTAGGTGGGAGAAAATTTATAGTAAAAATATTAGTTGGAATGAATATTATGGCATGTTGGTTTGGGTTTCCCTATATTTGATCCTAGTTTGGCATAAAACCATATTCACTTCATTTTTATATGTTTTTTAACCATTTTATATTTATAAATATACTTTTATTGAGTTATAAAACTATATAAATGAATAAATCTCTAATGACGTTTCCTAGAAGAATTATGTGAAGCAGGTGTTCCATTTTCATTATTTTAAACCATTTGGGAGAATTTTAACCTTGATATAATGTATTTGATTCTTATAGGCCAAATGTGGGTTGTGTTCTATTTCCGTATTGTAATAAATTTCATACATCCCCAGTAGAAGGATGTGGTTATGGAAATTGATAGTTTTGTAGATGTTCTAGAATGAGAATGATGGAGATTTTTTTTGTTTTCTGGGTTTTCATGGTAAGATATTATTTATGGGGTTATTATCATCTTTGTTTGGACATGTGTAATGATTCAAGAATCCTTGAAAGTGATAGGGGATCTGATATCTATCAATATTTTGGGTAACTATCGGATTTTTATAGTATTTCCCACATGAGTGGATGGTATGGACTAACCAAAATATTATAATTATTAGCATTTAATGAAATAAAATAGAAAGGGTTTATGATAATTTGTTGAACCTAATTTCTATTTAATTGATTACGATATATTTTTGCAGTAACATACTAAGATTTGAATTAACAGTTTTTAAATATACGACATGTGAATAATTAATATATTTGTTTATTGATGTCGCCATTCATTAAAGGATATGTACCTATATATTATAAAGATAGTATTGTGACTGTACCTATATATTATGTGAGATCACCCTTGATTGAAATGATAAAATGTTTTCAAAACCCTTTGTAAATAGATTTTTTTTAAATAAGTATGGTAAAAATATGATGTTACAAGTGTTGTTTGTTTGTACGCTATTTTTATCTTAAGTTGTGTAATGGTTTTGGGATTGTTCAATGATGGTTGTTAATGGTTCAAACAAGGATTTTTTTATTTGGTTTTTCGTTGGTTTGGAATGACTTATGTCTAGGTATTGTTCATAACGGAAGGTTGATGGTTTTTTTGGCAAGGGGATTGTATTTTTATTTGGATTCATTTTTTTCATTTTGTAACTATAATATATTATTGATATTGATTGAATTAAAATTTTATATGGTGTAATTGGGTAAGATTTTTATGTAAATTAATTTATAGAAAAAGATTAATGAATTTAATTAAGAAAAACATTTTGAGACATAATGGATTCTGGATGAAGTTATATAGTGAATGTAACATGGAGTGTTTTCTATTTAAATAAAAAATATTTTTGGTTAACTAAATGGGACATGTTTTTTCATTTTAAAATATTGAGATAATTGAATATAGGAACAAAAAAATAATTTTGGGTTTTAGTTTAATAATTTTTTATTTGAGTCTCATTTAGTGGTTGCATCTATTGTTGAACGATGTAGTGAGGTGATGTGTTGGAATTTTGTATAATTATAGTGTTGTTTGATTTATACTATAATATAATTTTGAATATTATTTATTAATAGTTTTATTTTATTAAATATATATTTTGGGAATATTTTTTTCTTATAGGATAGATTGATTTAATAAATGATTTTTAAGATGTTTATTTAATTAGTCTGAAGATTCTATTTTTATCATCATGTTTCCAAAATTATAAATACAGTCATGATTCTAGATGATTTTTGTGACTTGTTAAATAGACATAGGAGTTGGTTTCCAGAAATAGGTCATGTAGTGGGAGTATAATTTTTGTGATCTAATATTGTAAAGTTACAACTTATTCATGTATAGGTTAGTATAAATTCCAACAGAATGATTATACCAAATAGAGGATCATGTTGTTTTTGTATATAGAGATTTTATGGTTAAGAAATTATAATATTGAATTTAATATTTTATGAATTGAAATCACATGAATTCATTATGATTCTTATATAATGAATGATACTTAGTTTTTTCCATTGGATATAGTATGATCATATAATGATTTTTTTTCCAAGAACATAATTATTATATTAATTTTTAATGGAAGTATAACTACAATGCATCGTTAGAAATATATTCATGATTTTTGAGGAAAATTTTAATGGTTTGAATGTGACCATAAAAAGATACAGTGTATAGTTTCTTGGAAATTATATTAGATTATTAATATTGGGGAATGAAATTAAGTGTGGTATGATGGAGAAAATGTAATATTTTACCTGATAGGGTGATCCAATTCTATCAGATGAAATTTTGTATCATTTCAATCATAAAAATATTATAATGGATCAATGAATGGATGAAAATCATAAATTGAAATATAAGGTAATCATAAAAAAATCATTTATAAAGCTAGGCCATAATTAATTTTTCAAAGTGATTTATGTATGATGTTTGAGTGGATGTAAGATAGATGAATGGAGACATAGAAACCCATGTATAAAGTCTTGTTGGATGATCATGAGAGATGTTAATTAGAAAAAGTAGGTAAATGAAGAAAAAATATAAAGAAAACATGTTTATAATAGAAAAAATCAATTTTATGACATAATTCAAACATACAATTATTAGAGTAATAACAGTATTATATAGAGGAATTATTGTAAAAGAATTATTCAATTTTTATACATAATAAGTCTTAAAAATTATTTAAAAATTATAATTGTTCTTACCTTGATGATGAAAATATATACATTCTATGTATAATAATTAATATATGATTTGAGGAATTTTGATGAAAGGCATTATTTCAAATTTCTCATGAATCATTATGAATTTTCTATATTTTTTTAATAGAATTAGTACTAATCTTTCCTTTTAGTGTAAATCCAGTGTATCAATTTCAGGAGAGGACACATTATATATTTTTATAAAGGATGCATGAATATGTAAAGAGTTAATGAACTATTGTAAATTAAACTTTTTTGTCTATAATCTTTGTATTTGCTTAAGGAAATGTGAATAATAAAGTTATTCAACAAAGAGATGATGATTTAATGTTTTATTAGAATTATTTTCCATCCCTATAAATGATTGGTCGAAGAAGAGAAATCACATTGTTTAGTGGTATATTGGAAAGATTTATATCCTACATATATACTATATTGAGGCATTATACAACAGTTTAGTAGACAACTTTCATGAGATTGAGTCACATCAGATGGATGTGATCCTGAACAGAACTTAGTGGATGGATTTTCTCATGGTATATAAATTAGTATTTTATGAAAAAAAATTGGAAATTTTACTAAATTTTTCATATCTTATTTTGGATTATATGCATTAGATAAGATTTTAATTTTTATGTACAAGTTTAATTACATACCATGATATATATGGATATTTATATGAGACCGGACAATTTTATTCCATTAATATAATATTAATTTTTCCTAGATGAACCAACATAACTGTGGTAAGGACTTAGTCACCCACCATAATGAAATAAATTATTATCCTTCTGTGACACTCATTCCATTCATTTCACTACATATGAATTATTTTGTTATATAATTTTGAAAATTGAATAACAAAAAAATGTTTTAGGGGATAAATTCATTAGAAATTAAATTGTAAAATATCAACTCTAATTAAACATTCTCCTCTACTCAATGGTCCTCACATTACTTGGATCATCATGTGGTATCGTTGCATTGCAGTTCCTTCTATATGATCTCTTATATTTTTTACCATGTATAAATACAACTTACTAAATAGTAGATGTATTCAATCCTTGGAGGAAAAAATTGCATGTATGAAAAAATTTAATACCACGTTATCTTTTTTCTCTTTCCCAGGAGGAGATCAATGAAACTATAGTTGGGATTCCTCCCATGTAAAATGATCAAATCATATATTTTGGAAAATTTTAATCATTGGGTTTATATAAATGCTCAAAATTATATTCATATATCTTTGTATTATAATAATTTTATGATAATTATGGGTCTATTATTAGTAAAAGGAACAAGGGAAAACCCAAATTAATTGAGGGAAATATTAAAATCAAGGATTAAAAGAATAAATATAGAAAATAATGTTCAATTATAATAAAATTATTGGATACATAAATATTTATAAATATTATACTATATTTTACTAAATTATAATAAATAATGGATATATTAGAAATGTGATTGAAGATTCATTTATTTTCCACATGTTGATGAAGAACTTTTTAAATATGTTTAATCCTAAATTATTTCATTATAATGAAATGATTATTTATCTATTGTTTAATTTCTGAATATTATTATTTCATACAAAAAAATGATACCACTAACTTTGAAATAAAACATTAAATGTCATATATATGTTGATTCTATAAGGAATCAAAAAAATTAGTTAATATGAATCTGAGATAGTAGACATAGTGAATTGGATGATAAGTGTTGGTTAGATTAGATTACCAAAGTGGGGGGTGAATTGAGTATCTATAAAAATTCTGGTTAAAAATATTTCATAAAAAGGTTACCCAATAAAATTGAATAAAGCTAATTAATTAAGGTAATATGGTTACGAAAGTTTGACTGTTCAAACAACTTCTTAGAAGATTGAATAATTCTTAGTAATCTCAATATGAGTTATTGATATTACTTTTGAAGCTATTAAAATAAGGAAAAACAATTATAACATCTATACTATATTAACTATCAATGAAAGTATGGTGATTTCTAAATTATATCATAAAATAGAGAAAAAATCAATTTAAAAAATAATGGATAAAACTAGTGGTTCAGTATCAAGATGAGACCTAATCCACTCCACTTGGTGATCACTTGCCGCCAATATTTTTATATTAATATACTTGATCCACACCTAACAACAATGAACATGATTGTCCAGGTCAAACGACCTCTTCCACAGTTCTTCGTGGGTAAAAGATATGAAGTCACACAAGGACCTATTCCACACTTATCTGTGGGATAAAACAAGTATAAAAAGATATAAAAGGAAGTTTATCTTTTATCCTTTAGTTTAATATAGGAGACAATGGGTTTATTTAATAAAAAACACACACACACTGCTCAAATGCTAAAAACAACACAAAACAGAAAAAAGATGATGAGATAAGGTTATTAGTGCTCTGAGTGTTATTCAATGTATCTATGGACTTATAGGATGAAGCAGATGAAAGTATTTAGTCCTTTTGTGAGAAACAGAGTATCACAAGTCTGGTTCTCTAGATTCCAGTTAGATCTAGCTAGTTTACTTCATGAAGTTGGTATTGCAAAGATTTTTTTCCTCTGATCTATGGTGTTCCAGCTTTTTGTTTCTATAGTGCTTTGTGTGTCATTCGTATGTATCTTGGTGCATGTATCGGTCTACATTTGAAGAATTATCGTGCTTCTACTACACACTACTACTCGTCACTTGTTTTTAGTCCACAATTTTCTTTTTATTCTTGGACAACATGTGTTGGAACCAATAGGATGTATGTATTCGGCACCTCGTACCTCATATTTCTAGGTGACATGTCTACAATGAAATATTAATTATGTCAGTGCATTTAAAAGACTCAAAAATGATTATTAGAAATTAAAATGCAAATAAAAATATATATTAAAAACTTGTGTCATGGTATTTCTATAAATGGTATCACTTGGGAACAGTGTCACCACAAAATGGTGTCTTATATTTTGCTTTTGATCGGTGAGATAGTCCTGGTAGAATAATTGTATTGAGATCAGGAACCGATAGCACAAATGTGGTGTTAGGATCAGGGTTTCTGACCCTTTACAAAACATCGAGTAGTGTCTTAGAAAGAAACTGGTGTCATAGACTTCATGAGATCTGAAAATGGTTATGGTGTCTGGGTCATAGTGTCTTGTCATGGTGTCTGGGTCATGGTGTCTGGTCAGGGTGTCTAGGTCACGGTGTCTGGGTCAAGGTCTCAAGTCATGGTGTCTAGTCACAGTGTTCGGTCACGGTGTCTAGGTCATAATGTCTGGGTCATAATGTCTCGTCAGGGTGTATGGGTCCTTTTCCAAAAAACCAGAACTTGTGGTAGACTCATAGTTTCTCAGACTCAGGCAAATATCTTTATACAGACTTAAGCAGTAATATTCACCGAATGAATTAGACATAATCATTAATAAATTAAATCACTATCGAACAAAGTTAAATATTTGTTACATTAAACATTTATGATATATTGGAATCTATATCTTGATAAAACATGATTTAATCATAAGGAAACCAAGCATATCTAAACATGATATGAGATAGATTAAATAGGAGTAACAATTTGTGATCATTAAAACATGATTAAAACACGAGGAGTCCGACAATATCCCCCTTTATGATGATCACAAATCATATGAGTGAGATATATATTCTTAGTGTTTTATCTCTCCCATATTGTACATGTCACTCCCTCTTTTTAGATTATCAAAAAGAGTGCAAAAGGAAATAATAGAATAGACAGTAAGAGTTCACAATGCAATAGATGGAGAAAGATGTGTCATAAAAAGCAGTAGGAAACAAAAATAAAAAAAATACCTATCAAATTATAGTTTTAACTTTTATTCAGCACTGGAAGTCTTTAATTTTCCCTTGGTCACAGCATGAGGAGGATCCATAGTAGCAGAGGTAGAAGTTGAAGAAGGGATTGAACCAACTGTAAGAGAAGGAAGAGGGATCCCTTCAAAAACTGATGTGCCAATGTAGGTTTGGGGGAAGATTGAGGTAATTGATGGTCAAGGGTAATATTTATGATCTGACTCAGAGCCTGAGAGATAGAAATAAAGGTAGAGGAAAAGGCAGTGGATGAGGAAGGAGGAAAACTAGGCTGCTAGGGTGCAGCTGCAGCAGCCATAATAGCAGTGCTCTGCACATGAAGATAGGGCCTCAATAACATGATGAAGTCAGAAATAATCCCACCACTATACTTCATATCTTCCTCAATATCAACTTTGTTATCCATGAACATTTCCAACAAAGGAGTAAAATCTTTCAACTTTTGAACATGAGTTTTGAAAGCTTCTGTTATAAAGGGAATTTTAAAATTCTCTACAAGGTACATTAAATGGTTTTTCATATCATGCTTAGAGAAAATATTATTGAAGTAGAAATACAGTTTCTTAGTAATATCTTTATGAGCATAATTTTAAATATTTGAATGAATCCTTAATAACCCAAGGAATCCATCGCTATTTTTACAACGATAGATAAACTCCCCATGTCCAAGCCACTTAGCACTGATTGAAGTTCCTCCTTAACAATAGTTCTGATAAGATCAATGTCAAAGGGTTGAGATGATTGTCTAGAGGAACTAGAGGCTGCAATAGCTATAGAGAGGTACATGAGTTGATTTTTAACATTCTATAGACATCACTTGTATTCATTAGTCATTGTTTTGAGACCAATAACAAGATCACACATTTCTGTAACTATCTTCTTGTTTCTGTCTACCACCTTTTCAGCTAAGGAAGTTAGGTTTGGTTGAATCAAAGAGGCAACTTCATGTGGAATCTGACCCCTAACATCCTCAATAGAAGGAGTAATAGGATTCAGTCTTGATTTAAACAATTTATTTATATCTTCAACCATATCTATGAGATACTTCACTTCATCACTCAACTGTTTGTTCTCAATTATAACCTCTTGAACTTCATGAATCATTTTTGGCTGAATCTTCTATATGATCTTTTCTAATAGTAGGGCACCATCTATTTCACTAAAGTTTGTTATTGGAGTAGGTGTAGGGTTCAAGATCTTTTGAACTCTAGCCAATAATGTATATCCAAATCCTTTTAGATCATTCTGACTCACAAAAGTTGTAGGTTCATGTGAAGGTTATAGAACAGGAGTTGAGATAGGATCAGGTTCCTTTTTAGAGATTACATCAAGAGAATATACTGGTTTTTGTTGAAACAGAGTAGACAAGTCTATGCCTTTAACTGAGGATTTCTGGGTATTATTCACATCAAAGTAGCTGGAGAACATGTACCATGTGTACAAATTGATTTGATCAACAAGGTTAAGAATTTCAACAATTTCTATACTAGGGTGTTTCACCCACTCAACAAGTGCATCTCTCAAAGTACTAAGAGATTCAGTTCTTTGATTTGTTTCCAGGATTTCAACCCCAATATCCTCACCCATTTCTTTTCTATCCAACTGAAAGGCTTGCTCCATTCTTTCCTCAGTAGATAGGATAATCTCAAGATCATCTTGTTCCTCTAAGTGTTTCTCAAAAGAAGCTTCCTTATTAAGAGAAATTTCTTCTTTAAGATTCCCTTCTAGGACCACTTTTTCCCTTTCATTAACAATATAGTCTTCTTTAGAAGCATGTTCTTCTTCCAAATCAACAGTTTCTTTAGAAACAGGTACTTCCTTCTCAAATATGTCTTGAGGAACAGGTCCATTGTCTTCCCTGTCTAAGATAGTTTCACCTATAGGTGCGAAAACCTCCTCCTCTTCTTCTTCTTTAAAAAGATAGTAAACTATTTCTGTTGGTTCCAAATCAAGATCAGATATGTCCTTGGGTCATGAATAATGGTCAAAAGGATTAATCTATTCATTCAAACTTTCATTATCCTACACCCAAGACTTTTTCCACAGATTTCATCAAATTTTCATTCTTCTGACTGTAACCTTTGACATACAGAATTCAAAATCCATGATGAATTATTCATTTTGTCTAACCATACCTTTAACATATAGCATAGCAGATATTAACCTTGAGTATAACAATGAGGTAGACATTGTGGTTTCCTTAATCAACTAACACATATAAAGTGTTACAAACATGCATAGGTTAATCTTCTGTACATTATTCATAAAATGTATCAAAGATATATCATTATATTTTAGGGTAGAAAATATACTTTTCTCAGACTAGTCATATTCTGAATAAACTTAAACAACAATCTAGTTTCACCATCTACCTAAGCAGCAATAGCTCTTCTTTTTTTTATTCCCAGTTAAGCTTCCCAAGGATTCTTCTAAAACAATGATATCATTGGTAGGTGGTGGAACTCTATTATAATCCTAAAAAATTTCTTCATAAGGTATTTCTAGGAAATAATAC
The DNA here is from genome assembly GCA_963277665.1 of Viscum album. Lineage (NCBI taxonomy): Eukaryota > Viridiplantae > Streptophyta > Magnoliopsida > Santalales > Viscaceae > Viscum > Viscum album. The sequence goes on from OY728152.1 coordinate 37,648,025, forward strand.
CATTACCTCAAAGAAAAGGCACATCTTTGGCCTTAGTTCCAGATTCTTAAAACAAAATCATCTTCTGTATTGAAAGAGAATTGAAAAAACTGATAGAACTAAGAAAATAGATTTGGGTAAATCGACATGTTCTCTTTTGAGAACTAGGAAAGCCATCACTTCTCTTTTTGTACATTCAACACTAATTACTTACTTGACAACAACCACTTAGGGTAGACTTCCTTTTATGGTACCACTATTATATCAACATGATTTGGATTAAAAGGACCATTAGGCGCTAACTTCGGTGCTCTTTTCATTTTCTTCTTTGATCTGTGCTTCTCTAGAGTTGATGAAGATGGGAATTTGATTCTAGTAATTCAACAAAGATTTGAGAGAGAGATATATAACTGAAGGGTTTATGGAGGACTTACGGATTGAGAGAAGAGAGTTCGAGTGAAGAAAAGAGTGAAACCTCTTTTTTTTATTTAGGGATATCATGCATCTCAAATTCAAAAACCCAAGAATGGAAAAGTATAAAAGAATCATTCATAGTGATATGGGTTAAAATATATAAATAAAATGAAAACGTGTTATTATGGTGAGATCAGAACAGAATTTCATGGTGAGACCTTAATTGGTTGTCACGGTGAGACCATAATAGGTTTTCACAGTGTCATCTCTACTCTATGACTTCAAAATGGTGTGACTGTATTCTTTGAAACAGTATGTAAAAAATGGTAACTAAGAGACATTAACTCTATGACCATAAACATGAGAAAACAACTTTAAGACAATATCTTTCTGAAACGTGAGAGTGAGATAGTACTTCTAAGACAGTGACTCGTGAAACCGTAAACTGTGAAATAGTATGTTTTGAAATCAATATATTTTCTACATAATATTTATCATTCCTAATTTATGTAGGATTTATTATATTTATTAATAATTTAATGTTTTGATGAATATATCAGAAAAATGGTATTAAGTTCTAATGAATTCCAAATTGATATCACCTTTTTGATAATGGTCTCTAAAAATGTTATGTCGTACGTCAATATATTTTTTCCTGGAGTGTGAAATAGGATTTTTTGAGATGATAATAGAACTTGAATTGTCACAATTTATAGGTACCTTCCTGAATTGTTATCCATAGTCTTATATTGTGTGGTTTATCCAAAAAATTTATGAACAACAACTACCAGGTGATAAGTATTCAACTTTGGCAGTAGATAATGCAATGGAGTTTTTTTTTACTACACCGTGATACTAGAGACTTTCCTAAAAGGTGATATGTTCTATAGGTTCTTTTTATGTATAACTTACAACCACCAAAATCGGTATCAGAATAGTTAACTAACTCAAATTATTGTTTTCTAGGATAGAAGAGTCCAAGATTAGGTGTATGTTTGATGTATTTGATAATCCTTTTAACAACATTTAAATGAGATTCCATAGGGTTTTCTTGAAAACAAGCACACATACAAACACTAATCAAAATATCATGCCATCTAGCAGTTAACTAGAGTAAGCATCAAATCATTCCTCTGTAAGTTGTTCGGTCAACAGATTTTCTATCTTCATCAAGATCCGACTTACAAGTAGTACTCATTGGAGTGTCATTACTTTTATTACTATCCAAGACAAAACATTTTACAATATATCATGTATAATTTTGTTGATTTAAAATAATACAATCATTATTTTGAAATATTTGAAATCCAAGAAAGAATTTTAGTCACCCATTATACTCATTTTAAATTCGTTTTTCATCATTTTAGAAAATTCAAAACACAAAGAATTTTTTGAAGATCCAAAGATAATATCATCTACATAAATTTTAACTACAAAAACATCATGGGAAATTTGTTTTATAAAAAGGGTAGGATCAGCTCTTCCTTTTGTAAAACCTTTGGAAATGAAAAAAAGTACTTAATCTATCATACCAAACTCTTGGAGCTTCTTTTAAACCATAAAATGCTTTGGACAATTTAAAAACATGATTTGGAAAGTGAGGATTTTTAAGACCAGGGGGTTGCTCAAAAAATATATCCCTAGCTATATACCCATTGAGAAATTCACTCTTGACATCCATTTGATAAATTTTTAAATTCAGATGGGTAGAATAATCAAGCATGATTATGATGGTTTCATGTCTAGCGACTGGTGAAAAGGTTTCCTCATAGTCAATTCCTTCTTCTTAACTATAGCCTTGTGCAACCAATAAAGCCTTGTTTCTAACTATGTTACCAGCACTACTGGAAATACAGGCTTTCCCAACGGTTCTGAACCATTGGGAAAGGCTGCAGAACCATTGGTATATGTTATACCAATGGTTCTATAAACCGTAGGGAAGTAAGCCATTGGGAAAGATTTTCCCAATGGTTTACAGTGAACTGTTGGGATAGGATGGGAAGAAATTAACCTATCCCAACAGTTGTGCCAAACCATTGGGATTGTTTTTCTCAATGGTTTGGGTTGAACCGTTGGGAAAACCAAGCATAGGGCTTCATTCTCAACAGTTTAAACCATTGGGAAAGGTGTTTTACCAATGGTTCTATGAACCGTTGATATAAAAAATACTCATATATTCTATGCCAATGGTTTCAAACCATTGGCATAGCCTATGCTGTGCAAATTGCACACTAGCCTGCAATTTTCACAACAGCTCTCATTTTGTGCAATTTGCATAGCAGCATTCCCTCTCATTTTCAATCATTTCCAATTATTGTACCTGAAAAAAATAACAAATACATATACAATTATTGTACCTGCAATAACCAACTAACACATACATATAGAGAACAAATTCATACACATTTAACATATAATGCATCCGGGAACTATACACGTCCCTAATTAAATCAAATTTCATAATGTAATTATAAACCTACATAATTCATTTAGAATTCAATTTAAAATTTAGATGATAATTATATGTGGAATTTCGAATTTAATTCATAATTTGATCGGTTTTTCGTATACCATATATTTTTACTAGAAATGATGTCCATTTTAAACAAAATACATACACCTGGAGTGATACCGACCACACCATGCCTAGGATTGAGGCGAGGGTAACTTGTACACGTCACAAATGTCACATGGATCGTTGTCCTAAATTATCAACATATTCCGAAAGCGTTTGGTCAGTTTTCCGTATGTCAGTTGTTGGTTTCACTTAAAATGAAGTGGTTTTTAAATAAAAGAGAGACACTTTGAATGGTTCCGGCCACACCGTGCCTCATATTGAGGCGGGGTTGACTTGTACACATCACAAATGACCCATGGATTGTTGTGCTAAAATATCAACACAATCAGAATCAGTTTGGTCAGTTTTCCGTATGTACTTAAAATGTTGTCCATTTGAAACATAAGAGAGATATTTTGGGTGTTCACAACCACACCATGACTTGGATTGAGGTGCGGTTGACTCATACACGTAACATATGACCCATGGATCGTTGTCCTAAAATTTCAATAGATTCCAAATGCATTTGGTCAGTTTTATGTATGTCAGTTGTTCTTTTTAATTATAATCTTGTCCATTTTAAACAAAAGTGACACAGTTAGAGTGGTACCAGCCACACCGTGTCTCAGATTTAGATGGGGTTGAATCTTAAATGTCTCACATGACCCATGGATCATTTTACTAAATTATCAACACAATCCTAATGCGTTTGGTCAGTTTTCCGTATGCCAGTTGATGTTTTCCACTTAAAATGATGTCCTTTTGAAACAAAAGACAGACACTTTGAGTGGTTCTGGACAAACCGCATCTTAGATTGAGGCGGGGTTGATTCGTGCACATCACATATGACCCTTGGATCATTGTTTTGAAGTATCAACACAATCAGAATCCGTTTGGTCTGTTTTCCGTATGTACTTAAAATGTTGTCCATTTTAAATAAAGGAGAGCCACATAGAGTGATCCAGGACACAATGTACCTCGGATTGAGGCGGGGTTGACTCATACACGTCAAATATGACCCATGGATTGTTTTACTAAAGCATAAGAACATTTCAAATGCGTTTGGTCAGTTTTTCGTATGTCAGTTGTTGTTTTTAGTTAAAATGATGTCCATTTTAAATAAAAGAGAGACACTATGAATGGTGTCAGACACACTATGCCTCGGATTGAGGTGGTGTTGACTCGTATACATCACATATGACCCATGGATCATTTTTCTAAAGTACCGACACAATCATAATCTGTTTGGTCGGTTTTCCGTAAGCTAGTTGTTGTTTTCACTTAAAATGAAGTCTATTTTAAACAAAAGAGAGACACTTTGAGTGGTGTCAGCCACACCGCACCTCGGATTGAGGCGAGGTTTCTCGTACATGTCACATATGACCCATGGATCATTCTCCAAAAGTTTCAATGGAAACCGAATGCGTTTGGTCAGTTTTCTGTATGTACTTAAAATGTTGTCCATTTTAAAGAAAAGAGAGACACTTAGAGTGGTCCCGGCCACACCGCGTGTAACGCCCCGACCCCAGTTACCCAGAGTCGGTGCATTATTTTAATACATTGGCATGATTACAGGGAATCAATTTCCAATGGACCGATCAGTTTATCAGTCTTGGAAAAATAGATCACATACATGAATGTTATATTTTCACTTTAAGATGTAAAAAAACAACATAAATAATCTTTATGAATGCCATTATTCCCTTGGCTTAACCCTACATATCAATCACATTACAATTCTTGGAATCCTGGGAAAAATAAAACATAGAAAGGGGTGAGCTCAAATTCTCAGTAAGGGTAAGAAATATTGCGGAAACTTTCAAAAATAAGCACAAACATTTAAGCAAATGTATAACTAAAATAAAATCCTTTTAAACATGAACTTCAGCATAATATGGAAAAAATAAAATGAAATAATTCCATTTACTTATTCATATGGATATTCTACTAGTTGAATAATCACATGCAATATCAATAGCTACTTTCATAACGATGGAATGCCTGATTCCGAACTTTAATTTCTGTGTCAAGGCCTCATGCCAAGACCTAAGGGAAAACTGTAACCAGAACCCAACCCGGAGAGCCTCTGTAACCAGACTCCATCCTGGAGTGCCTCTAATAACCGGACACCAACCCGGAGGGTCTGCTGTAACCGGACCCCAACCCAGAGGGCTTACTTTTACTATTCCCCAACCTAGAACATACTAGTCCAACATATTCATCTTAAGAAGAGGATGAAATATAACATAAACATTCGTATTAAAAATAACATACAAAATGTCAAAACTTTAATCATAAACCATTAATGGCATAAAAATAACTCATCCATAGTCAAAAATATCACAAAACCTTAAATACAATATGGATGATTTGTATCATAATAAATCAACTTGAAACAAGTTTAAAATTTATCAAAGGATGTTGACATAGATGAAATAAATACTATTTGAGAGAAATATCTCTTTTTTTAAATCAATTAAAAGTCACATAATTATAGAGAAAACCTTTATTTTGAAAATATCTTCATAAGATTGTGAAGTAAGCTTCAAAGGTGTAATAATGGTGGAGAATAACCGCACCCACCGTATAAGTTAAAAAAAGACATTCTTACCTTAATTTTGTCAAAAAGGTTAAAAATTAACTTGTTTCGAAAACGTTGGAAAGATTCCTTTAAAAATATATTAAGTCAAATAAGGGTATAAATGACTTTAACCCATTGTCTATTAAATAGTAAAAATATTTTGAAAGACATTTTTAAGAAAGATGGATGTGGATGATAAAGAGGTCCCAGAAGATAATTACGTATAAACAACCTCTGATAATGAAGAGATTGTGAAATAAACCCTTACCAATTTGGTAACTTACGAAACATACAACACATGAAAGAGGTATTATACAATAAATATGTAAATACACATAAATTAAAGTTTATTACACAATGAATACAATTATTGGCAGTACATACACCACACAAAAAAGTAATAGTGGCAATATGGCATGAATCTCACGGGAATAAGGAGTGAGATTAAAACCCCTTACCTTGCACTTTCCTTTAGTCGAGGGTATGTTTAACCTCCTGTAAGAAGATCTTAGTATGTTATTAAATTATACCAGAACCATATTAATAATTATGATATCATACATGATTCATTTATCACTTTATATTACCCATTTAGTAATAATTTCCATGTTAAGTTAACTTTTCAGGTAATAATCACTTTCTTTATCATACATGTTTTAACTTGTCACTCTTGGTTGTATCACTTAGATCATGATTTAAATACTTACAGAATATAAAACATGATAAATATATCATATATATTTAGAATATAAATATGTATAATTGAAATATATATGAAATGGAAAACACCGTTTACGGAGACGGTAGTCCGTACGTATGCATAAACGCTGTTTCTGTTTTCATATAGTATTGAACAGAAGAAAGTGAATAAGATATATATAAGTAAATAAATCATTATATATATATATATATCTCCAGTAGCATTATTATGTCATATATTACATACTTATTAGTAATATATATTTTTATAATCGTCGATGAATGGTGAACTTGGAAATGAATCTCATCGCGTCGTGGAGACGGTAATCCGTACGTACGCACGAGCGAAAATATCATTCATTTGATATTAAAATAATATATAATTGGACGGTATATCAAATATAAATAATCATTATAATGTTATATTTATTATTTACATGAATTACAAATCATTGTTATACCCATCCAAATAATAATATATTGAATAACAATTACACCACGACGTGGAGACGGTAAGCCGTACGTACGCACGTATGGTGACATGTCAAGGATGGATAGAATACTGAATATGGTTGTAACATATTTATAATAATATTATATTATATAGAAGATATTGTATTAATTATTTTAGAATGGTAATAACAAAGAAATAAGAAGTGGAAGAAGAAAGGAACTTGAAAAAGGGTGGTGAAATCATTACCTCTTCTTCGGGTTCTTCCTTTTTATTTGATCAAAAGGGATCTTAGGTTGGATTTCTGACTAAAGAAAGGCCTCTAGGATGAATTTATGGAAGTTGAGATAGTATTTGGGCAGAGTTTGGCTGAGCCAAAAGGGTTTTATGGTGTTAATTAATGAGAAGGAGGAGTGCCCTTTTATAAGTGGGGTGAGGGGCACCTTTGGAAAAGCTAGAAATATTGTTTTATAATAAATTAATATTCGGTTTCTAATGGCTCCAAAGTGGATTATTTAAATTTTATGGTGGTTATGGGTCGAAAACAACTCAACCAATAGAATTTAGATCTGTTTGGGTTACTATATTAACCTTATCATTAAGTATTAACTCTTAGTTAATTAGTTTCACTTTTACAATGTCTCTTTGTATTTTTATATTATATGGTTAATAAACATGATATATACATCCAAGAGACCACAAAGTGGTCCATTAATGATACACCTATCATTATATAAGTCTCTTGGCTGAACCTTAGATTTTTAGGAATTTAATATCAATTAATAATATAATATTTGTTTTAAAAACTCTTTTATGTTAATTTTGACACTATTAAATAATTGATTTTTTAAAAAATCATAACAAAATTATTACTTCGAAAAAAGTTAATTAAATCATTAATAACATGTCATATTAACCTATAAAATTATTTTAATTCATAAAAAGTCTCAAATTATATTTATTTGGGTATCTACAATATCAATCATTTTAATTTTTCACTATTATGGTAATTACTGCATCACAATTGTGTCATAACTGAATTACATTATTTAATGTCTAAAAATTATAAATAAAATACCATTATGTATGAAATAGTTTTATATTTATAATGAATATTTATAGTCGAAAATAAAACATATATAACCTTATGTAAAGATTGTTTTTCTAAAAGATATATGTTTGTGTTATTTTTGTATTCATTTTAACTTAATTAAAATAAAGGGTCCCTGTCACTTACAAGTGGCACCATGGGGTCCCAAAATCTACCCAAAGATGCACATGGTCGGACATGTATCAACCAATAAGGTTAGGACACGTTTTAGGGTAATTTTTTATTATTATAATATTATTTTTTTAACCCTTATTTACCGGATTTACCCTTTAACCGTGGTAAATAAAATATTTACCGAAGTAATTATTCAAAATGTCTAAAAAAATTACCTATTTACAAAATTTGAACATCCTGATTAGAAATATGGAATCCATTTTTCCAAATTCAAAACATAGAAGTGGCAGAAATTAATTGAAAATTAATTCCCGCTTTCAAAACAAAAAGCGTGTTTTTAAGATATAATAACTATCAAAAGATTGATACTTGTTTATGTTCGGTTTAATTGTAAAATTATTTCCAATGAACAACATTGTATTAAATGGTAAAAATATATTCTAAATATAATTTAAAACGACTCAAATTCATAATTTATCACTATTAATTATTTTGATTAAAAAAGTTTTTTTTAATTAAAATTTCGTAATTTTCACTCTTCGTCAAAATATTAATGTTATCCGAAAAGTACCAAAATTTCACCGTAGGCTAAATTCGATACTCCGAATCCAAAAATGAATTCCATTTTGAGAGATAAAATCTTTAAAATTTTAAAAAGTAGTTATTACTATTCATAACGGCTAGTTTGATCGGTTGTGGTGTGTGTTAGAACTCGATGTTGCATACAACCCAGGCTATTGCATTATTCAAAGATAAGCGTACCGTAGAAGATTGGGGTATTACATTATCCCCTACATCAAATAATTTCATCCTCAAAATTTCTAGAATACTACCGCATGAAAAGACTCAGGTGGTTCTTCATCATAAGTTCCTCGGGTTCCCATGTTGCCTCTTCCATTTTATGGTGTCTCCAAAACACTTTTACCAGACGTGTCATCCGGTTTCTCAGTACATGTTCTTTCATATCAAGAATCTTGACGGGCTCTTCGCAATAAGATAGATCGGGTTCCATTTCCAATTCCTCATAGGTGAGTACATGTGTTGGGTCAGGCATGTATTTCCACAATAGAGATACGTGGAACACATCGTGAACTTTGGAGAGACTTGGCGGTATTGCCAATCCGTAAGCTACAACCCCAATTCATTCTAGAATTTAGAGGTCATCAATCACAAAACATAAGGTATTAGGATAACACATTTCTGAAGTTTCAAAATATCTTAGTTGAAATCCCACATCGAAAAATGAATTAATGAGGCCTCTATTTAAAATAAAGAGTGGAAAGTATGAAGATTACCGAAAATAACACATACTAGGGTTCCATGTAGGAAAATATGGATATGGAAGAGAAATATAACCATAAATTATCTGATGGATAGTGGTAGAGAACATCGCTATGAAAAGGCTAACAATCCCAAAGCCATAAAATAGTGATGATCTAAGGTACCATCTAGGACAACATTTTTGTTCTCAGTTCCTTTTCTTAATGTTGAGGAATTTATTTATGAGATTGTCAAAGATCATAAGGAGATATACTTACTTTATAATTAGAGTTTTATTCATTAATAAATTTCTACCACAATCTCATCTTTCACCCAAAAACATAATACAACTCAAAAATACTCTATTTATCCTAATCATATAGGGTTCCAAATATAATGAATTTATATTTCACATATCAGACCCTTTATATAAAGAAACTAGATTATACCATCTAGGAACTTCATGTAGCACAATGGTAGGCGATAAATCCCAATTTCACTATGGTTGTGGGTTCTATTCCTGCAGCTTTGTCTGACACGGCGGGTCGTCACACGGTCTGCGTGTTGTCCTTTTATAAAAATCCAAAAAACTAACCTTTCAAACTTAATCCATTCCAACCATTAGACTTATCCAAAATAATATTATCCAAACTCACAGTCCAAAATTTACAAGGAAGTTAAACATAATGAGGATCCTTTTTTCTAGGTAATAACATGTGAACGCCTTCCTCATATATTCTTTTAAAACACCGCAACATCCTGAATTACCAAAATCAACCATCTCTTATTCCAAAATCACTACCTCAGTATTAGGACCATATTAAGGTTTATCTTTCCTTCAACCACATAATTTCCAAAAAACATTAACTCACTGTAGAGTCACTTTTCTTAGTAACATAAAATCTCAAATCCTAAATTAAATAGTAATACAGTACAATCCTTATTTATTTCCAGAACATCATTGATACAACACTGAAATGAAATAATTCTAAAATAACAACATAAGAATACTAGTCATTCCTCTTCATCTGTGGTAGTATCATAACTTGATTATTATCCAATAGCATCATTTGTGGCATAGTTTGATGACTGGGACATTGGTTAGTGTAGTGTCCAAACTCCTTGCAAATGAATCATTGTATATTTGAAACTTTTTTCTTACCCTTGTTGTAACATACTTTGTGCCCCTTTTCCTCTACACTTATAACAAACTCTCATTCCTTTCAGGCAAGTTCCAGGGTGTTTCTTCCCATAGTTATCACATATGGGAAAATTATTCTTTTCCCTCTTCCCTTTATCCATCTTTCTCTCTTCCATTCTTTTCTTCTCTTGCTTCCCTTCAAATCCATAGGACTCTGAGAATTCTTTACTCATCTTATCAACACATGATATTATTTCTTCTTATGATGATAATACGTTGGAAACTATTTCCCTACTAAATTATGGCTTAGGACCACAAAATATATGATCCTTCTTACTCTTTGGATCATACGTATTATGGGAGTTCACATTCCTTCTACTGGGAACCATTTCTATACAATAACATAAACTAGTTCAGTTTATGAATTGTAATGAATAATTACCAAACTTGTAAAATACCTAACAAAAAATGAACAGTTTATGGATATAATCCATAATCATAAAAATGTTTTATTTGACTATGTATATACTCATAATCCCTTTATAATGGTTTGTAAATAAAATGAGAATTATCCTAAGAATATCCCCCGGGAGTGTCGTAACCAAGAGTGCAGCAAGGCCCGTTGTCATGCACCAGTTCCCAATCGAGTCTAGCTCAAAGCGGTGTTTTTGGGTTTTAACCCTAGGTACATCTGTGCTAGAGCCTCCTCTACCAGCTCGTATCCAGACAGGGATGTATTTCTCGGAAAACTCAAAAAATCTCTACAATACCAAAATTCTAGGAAGTTCTTCTATACTAATCCTCAAAGTCTATCTTAGGGATATGTGCTCTAATCAGAGTTTATCTAAATCTAGTTTCCAAGGTTATTGATAAACTTCCTCTGATACCAACTCTAACGCCCCAACCCCAGTTACCCAGAGTTGGTGCATTATTTTAATACATTGGCATGATTACAAGGAATCAAGTCCCGATGACCGATCAGTTTAGCAGTCTTGGAAAACTAGATCACATGCATGAATGTTACATTTTCACTTTAAGATATACAAAACAACATAAATAATCTTTATGAATTCCATTTTTCCCTTGGCTTAACCCTGCATATCAATAACATTACACTTCTTGGAATCCTAGGAAAAATAAAACATAGAAAGGGGTGAGCTCAAATGCTCAGTAAGGGTAAGCAATATAGCGGAAACTTTCAAAAATAAGCATAAACATTTAAGGCAATGTATAACTAAAACAAAATCCTTTTAAACATGAACTTCAGCATAATATGGAAAGGATAAAATGAAATAATGCCATTTACTTATTCACATGGATACTCTACCAGTCAAATAATCACATGAAATATGAATAACCACTTTTATAATGATGGAATGCATGATGACAAACTTTAATTTCTGTGTCAAGGCCTCGTGCCAAGACCTAAGGGATAACTGTAACCAGAACCCAACCCGAAGAGCCTCTATAACCAGACTCCATCCCGGAGTGCCTCTAATAACCGGACACCAACCCGGAGGGCTTACCTTTACCGGTCCCCAACCCGTAACATACTATTCCAACGCATTCATCTTAAGAAGAGGATGAAATATAACATAAACATTCGTATTAAAACTAACAAACAAAATGTCAAAACTTTAATCATAAACAATTATTGGCATAAAAATAACTCATCCATAGTCAAAAATATCACAAAACCTTAAATACAATATGGATGATTTGTATCATAATAAATCAAATTGAAACAAGTTTAAAATTTATCAAAGGATTTTGACATAGATGAAATCAATACTATTTGAGAGAAATATCTCTTTTTTTGAAATCATTTAAAAGTTGCATAATTATAGAGAAAACCTTTATTTTGAAAATATCTTTATAATTTTATGAAGGAAGCTTCAAAGGTGGAATAACGGCGGGGAATAACCGCACCCGCCTTATAAGTAAAAAAGAAGACATTCTTACCTTAATTTTGTCAAAAAGGTTAAAAAGTAACTTGTTTCGAAAACGTTGGAAAGATTCCTTTAAAAACATATTAAGTCAAATAAAGGTATAAATGACTTTAACCCATTGTCTATTAAATAGTAAAAATGTTTTGAAAGAAATTTGTAAGAAACATGGATGTGGATGATAAAGAGGTCCCAGAAGATAATTATGTATAAACAACCTCGGATAATGAAGAGATTGTGAAATAAACCCTTACCAATTTGGTAACTTACGAAACATACACCCCATGAAAGAGGTATCATACAATGAATATGTAAATACACAGAAATTAAGGTTTATTACACAAAGAATACAATTATAGGCAGCACATACACCACACAAAAGGTAATAGTGGCAATATGGCATGAATCTCACGGGAATGAGGAGTGAAATTAAAACCCCTTACCTTGCAATTTCCTTTAGTTGAGGGTACGTTTAACGTCCTGTACGAAGATCTTAGTATGTTATTAAATTATACCAGAACCATATTAATATTTATTATATCATACATGATTGATTTATGATTCTATATTACCCATTTAGTAATAATTTCCATGTTATGTTAACATTTCGGGTAATAATCACTTTCTTTATCGTACGTGTTTTAACTTGTCACTCTTGGTTGTATCACTTAGATAATGATTTAAATACTTCCAGAACATAAAACATAATAAATATATAATATATATTTAGAATATAAATATGTATAATAGAAATATATATGAAATGGAAAACACCGTTTATGGAGACGGTAGTCTGTACGTACGCATAAACGTTGTTTCTGTTTTCATATAGTATTGAACGGAAGTAAGTGAATAAGATATATGTAAGTACATAATCCTTATATATATATATATATATATCTCCAGTATCATTATTATGTCATATATTACATACTTATTAGTAATATTTATTTTTATAATCGTCGATGAATGGTGAACTTGGAAATGAATCTCATCGCGTCGTGGAGACGGTAATCCGTACGTACGCACGAGCAAAAATATCATTCTTTTGATATTAAAATAATATATAATTGAATGGTATATCATATATAAAGAATAATTATAATTTTATATTTATTATTTACATGAATTAAAAATCATTATTATACCCATCCAAATAATAATATATTCAATAACAATTACACCACGACGTGGAGACTGTAAGCCGTACGTACGCACGTATGGTGACATGTCATTAAAAGGATGGATAGAATATTGAATATAGTTGTACCATATTTATAATAATATTACAGTATATAAGATATACTAGATTCATTATTTTATAATGGTAATAACAAAGAAATAAGAAGTGAAAGGAGAAAGAAACTTTAAAAAAGGTGGTGAAATCATTACCTCTTCTTCAGGTTCTTCCTTTTGATTTGATCAAAAGGGCTTTTAGGTTGGATTTATGACTAAAGGAAGGCCTCTAGGATGAAGTGAGGGAAGTTGAGAGAGTATTTGGGCAGAGTTTGGCCGAGCCAAAAGGCTTTGAAGTGTGAATTAATGAGAAGTGGGAGTGCCCTTTTATAAGAGGGGTGAGGGGCACCTTTGGAAAATCTTGAAATATTATTTTATAATAAATTCATATTCGGTTTCTAATGGCTCCAAAGTGGATTATTTAAATTTTAAGGTGTGTATGGGTCGAAAAACACTCAACCAATAGAATTTAGACAGGTTTGGGTTACTATATTAACCTTATCATTAAGTATTAACTCTTAGTTAATTAGTTTCACTTTTACAATGTCTCTTTATATTTTTATATTATATGGTTAATAAACTTACTATATACATCCAAGAGACCCCCAAGTTGTCCATTAATGATACACCTATCATGATATAAGTATCTTGGCCGAACCCTATATTTTTAAGAATTTAATATCAATTAATAATATAATATTTGTTTAAAAAACTCTTTTATGTCAATTTTGACACAATTCAATAATTGATTTTTTTAAAAATCATAACAGAATTATTACTTAGAAAACAGTTAATAACATCATCTCTAACATGTCATATTATCCTAGAAAATTAGTGAAATTCATAAAAAGTCTCAAATTATATTTATTTGGGTATCTACAATATCAATCATTTTAATTTGTCACTATTATGGTAATTACTGCATCACCATTCTGTCATTACTAAATTAAATTATTTAATGTCTAAAAATTATAAATAAAATAAAATTATGTAGAAAATCTTTTTATCTTTCTAATTAATATTTGTAGTCTAAAATCGAACATATATATCCCTATGTAAAAATTGTTTTTCTAAACGATATATGCTTGTGTCATTTTTGTATTCATTTTAACTTAATTAAAATAAAGTGTCCCTATCACTTGCAAGTGGCACCATGGGGTCCCAAAATCGACCCAAAGATGCCCATGGTCAGACATGTATCAATCAATAAGGTTAGGACACATTTTAAAATAATTTTTTATTATTATAATATTATTTTTTTAACCCTTATTTACCGGATTTACCCTTTAACCATGGTAAATAAAATATTTACCGAAGTAATTATTCAAAATGTCTAAAAATAAAAGTTACCTATTTACACAATTTGAACATCCTGATTCCAAATATGGAATCCATTTTTCCAAATTCAAAATACAGAAGTTTCAGAAATTAATTTGAAATTAATTCCCGCTGTCAAAACAAAAATCGTGTTTTTAAGATATAATAACTATCAAAAGATTGATACTTGTTTATGTTCGGTTTAATTGTGAAATTATGTCCAATGACCAAAATTGTATTAAATGGTAAAAATATATTCTAAATATACTTTAAAAAAACTAAAATTCATAATTTATCACTATTAATAATTTTGATTAAAAAAGTTGTTTTTAATTAAAATTTAGAAATTTTCACTATTCATCAAAATATTAAAGTTATCCGAAAAGTACCAAAATTTCACCTTAGGATAAATTCGATACTACGAATCCAAAAATGAAGTCCATTTTGAGAGATAAAATCTCTAAAATTTTAAAATTTAGGTATTACTATTCATAACGGCTAGTTTGATCGGTTGTGGTGTGTGTTAGAACTCGATGTTGCGTACAACACACGCTATTGCATTATTCAAAGAGAAGCGTACCGTA
Source organism: Viscum album (assembly GCA_963277665.1). Classification (NCBI taxonomy): domain Eukaryota; kingdom Viridiplantae; phylum Streptophyta; class Magnoliopsida; order Santalales; family Viscaceae; genus Viscum; species Viscum album. The sequence goes on from OY728152.1 coordinate 37,663,415, forward strand.
GAAGCTTGGGGTGTTACACCAGAACTTGGATTGAGGCGCGGTTGACTCTTACACGTAACATATGACCCATGGATCGTTGTCCTAAAATTTCAACAGATTCCGAATGCGTTTGGTCTGTTTTTCGTATGCTAGTTGTTCTTTTCACTTATAATATTGTCCATTTTAAACAAAAGAGACACAGTTAGAGTGGTACCAGCCACACCGCGTCTTGGATTTAGATGCGTTTGACTCGTTCACATCTCAAATGTCCCATGGATAATTTTCCTAATGTATCAACACAATTCGAATGCGTTTTGTCGGTTTTTCGTATGCCAGTTGATGTTTTCACTCAAAATGTTGTCCATTTGAATCAAAAGAGAGACACTTAGAGTGGTGTCAGCCACACCGAGCCTCGGATTGAGGCGGGGTTGACTCATAAACTTCACATATTACCCATGGATCGTTTTCCTAAAGGATCATCATATTTCGAATACATTTGGTCAGTTTTTCGAATGTCACTTGTTTTTTTCACTTAAAATGAAGTACATTTTAAACAAAAGAGAGACTCTTTGAGTGGTGTCCGCCACACCGCACCTTGGACTAAGGAGGGGTTGACTCGTACATGTCTCATATGACCCATGTATCCTTGTTCTAAAGTATCGACACAATCAGAATATGTTTGGTCGGTTTTCCATATGCTAGTTGTTGTTTTCACTTAAAATGAAGTCCATTTAAAAAAAAAGAGAGACACTTTGAGTGGTGTCGGCCACACCACGCCTCCGATTAAGGAAAGGTTGACTTTTACACATCACATATGACCCATGGATATTTCTCCTAAAGTTTCAATGGAAACCGAATGCATTTGGTCAATTTTTTGTATGTACTTAAAATGTTGTCCATTTTAAACAAAAGAGAGACACTTAGAGTGGTTTCGGCCACACCGCGACTTGGATTGAGGCGCGGTTGACTCGTACACATAACATATGAACCATGGATCGTTGTCCTAAAATTTTAATAGATTACAAATGCGTTTGGTTGGTTTTTCGTATGCCAGTTGTTCTTTTCACTTATAATCTTGTCCATTTTAAACAAAAGAGACACAGTTAGAGTGGTGCCGGCCACACCACATCTCAGATTTAGATGAGGATGACTCATACACGTCTCAAATGACCCATGGATCATCTTCCTAAAGTATCAACATAATCGGAATGCGTTTCTTCAGTTTTCCGTATGCCAGTTGATGTTTTTCACTTAAAATGATGTCCTTTTAAAACAAAAGACAGACACTTTGAGTGGTACCGGCCACACCACATCTTAAATTGAGGCGGGGTTGATTCTTACACATCACAAATGACCCATGTATCATTTTTCTAAAGTATCAACACAATCATATTCTGTTTGGTCATTTTTACGTATGTACTAAAAATGTTGTCCATTTTAAACAAAAGAGAGCCACTTAGAGTGATCCCGGCCACACCATTCCTTGGATTGAGGTGGGGTAGACTCTTACACATCACATATGACCCATGGATTGTTGTCCTAATGCATCAACACATTTCGAATGTGTTTGGTCAATTTTTCATTTTTCAATTGTTGTTTTCAGTTAAAATGATGTCCATTTTAAACAAAAGAGAGACACTATCAATGGTGTCAGCCACACCGCACCTTAGATTGAGGCGGGGTTGACATGTACACGTCACATATGACCCATGGATTGTTGTGCTAAAATATTGACATAATCAGAATCCGTTTGGTCAGTTTTTCGTATGCTAGTTGTTTTTTTCACTTAAAATGAAGTCCATTTTAAACAAAATAGAGACACTTTGAGTGGTGTCGGCCACACCACACCTCAGATTGAGTCGTGTTTGACTCGTAATTGTCACATATCACCCATGGATCGTTCTCTATAAGTTTCAATGGAAATCGAATGTGTTTGGTCGGTTTTCCATATGTACTTAAAATGTTGTCCATTTTAAACAAAAGAGAGACACTTAGAGTGGTCCCGACCACACCGTGACTTGGATTGAGGCGCGGTTGACTTGTACACATAGCATATGACCCATGTATTGTTTTCCTAAAATTTCAACATATTCCGAATGTGTTTGGTCAGTTTTTCATATGCTAGTTTTTCTTTTCACTTATAATCTTGTCCATTTTAAACAAAAGAGACACAGTTAGAGTGATACCGGCCACACCGCGTCTCGGATTTAGATGAGGTTGACTCGTACACGTCTCAAATGACCCATGGATCATTGTACTAAAGTATCAACACAATCTGAATGTGTTTGGTCGGTTTTGCATATGCCAGTTGATGTTTTCACTTAAAATGTTGTCTTTTTTAAACAAAATAGATACACTTAGAGTGGTGTCGGCCACACCACACCTTATATTGAGGCAGGGTTGACTTGTACATGTCATATATGAGCCATGGATCATTTTCCTAAAGCATCAACACATTTTGAATGCGTTTGTTCAGTTTTTCGTATGTCACTTCTTATTTTCACTTAAAATGAAGTCCATTTTTAAAAAAAGAGAAACTTTGAGTGCTGTCAGCCACACCGCGCCTCGGATTGAGTCGGGGTTGACTCTTACATGTCACATATGACCCATGGATCATTGTGCTAAAGTATCAACACAATCAGAATCTGTTTGGTCAGTTTTCCTTATGTACTAAAAATGTTGTCCATTTTAAATAAAAGAGATCCACTTAGAGTGATCCTGGCCACACCATACCTCGGATTGAGTCAGGGTTGACTCGTACACATCAGATATGAACCATGGATCATTTTCCTAAAGCATCAACACATTTTTAATTCATTTGGTTGGTTTTTTGTATGTTAGTTTTTGTTTTCACTTAAAATGATGTCCATTTTAAACAAAAGAGAGACACTATGAATGGTGTCGGCCACACCGTGCCTCGGATTAAGGCAGGGTTGATTTGTACACGTCACATATGACCCATGGATCGTTGTACTAAAGTATTAACACAATTAGGATCTGTTTGGTTAGTTTTCTATATGTACTAAAAATGTTGTCCATTTTAAACAAAAGAGAGCCACTTAGAGTGATCCTGGTCACACTGTGCCTCGGATTGAGGCAGTGTTGACTCGTACACATCACATATGACCCATGGATCATTGTACTAAAGCATCAACACATTTCAAATGTGTTTAGTCAGTTTTTCGTATGTCATTTTTTGTTTTCACTTAAAATGATGTCCATTTTAAACAAAAGAGAGACACTATGAATCGTGTCGACCACATCGCACCTCGGATTGAGGCGGGGTTGAATCGTACACATCATATATGACCCATGGATCATTTTTCTAAAGTATCGACATAATCAGAATCCTTTTGGTCGGTTTTCTGTATTCCAGTTGATGTTTTCACATAAAATGTTGTCCATTTTAAACAAAAGAGAGACACTTAGAGTGGTGTCAGCCACACCACAAAAGAGATACACTTAGAGAAAAACAGTTTTTCTTGAGGAACACATCCTTCAATATTCTGTATTTGCCTCTAAAATGACATTGATAACTAAATTTATATGAAACCTTTAGCAAACGATTAAATAATTGAGGAAATAAAAGAAAATTTAAGTCGTAAAGAAAACTTATAAACAATTGTCATACGTGCTTCTTCTCATGATCCGGCATCGTAGTACGTCCTAGTGTGTGGAGATATTTTTTTGCATCAATGTTTTTTTTATTTTTTATAGATGATTCCAAAATAAAATTCAATAATGCAAAGGATAATTTTAATGCAAAACATGAAAGTTATTATTTAAATACCTCAAATGTAATTCATACCTTAAACTAGGTACTCGTCCAATGAGTAATCATCTGACGATACTGCTCTATAGTACAATCATCCACAACTAGTAACACCTCTAACTGTGCACACACCCACATCCCAAAGAAGTTTCAACTCATTTATTAAAGGTTGCATGTATACATCAATATCAATACTGGGATCAGAAGGACCAGATATGAGTATACTCATGAAAGTGATAGTTTTTTTCATACACAACCATGGGGGAAGATTATAAATTTGTATAAAAATTGGCCATGTGTTGTTAGAATTAAGCATCTACCCAAATGGATTAAAACCATCGCATGAAAGACCCAGCCTCACATTATGCACGTCAGCTGCAAAATAAAGATGTCGAGCATCAAATCTCTGCCATGAAAATCCATCTGCATGATGAACCAACTCATCATTAGTCTTCTTTCTCTCGATATCATGCCATATCATTTTTATTGATATTTCATCAGACCTAAAAATATTTTGGAGTCTGGGGATCAATGGAAAGTGCCATATTACTTTCTGTGGAACGTGGGATGGTGTTCCATCAGATTTTGACTTCCATCGAGATAAGCCACATTTTATACAATCATTTCGTTTAGCAGTTTCCTCCCATATAAACTGGAATCTTTTGGGAAAGCATGAATTTGGATTCTTGAAAATCCAAGTTCCTAAACTAACACTCCATGCCATATAGTGGTTTGAGGGAATATCTACATCATCTGGAAGTAAATCCTTCAAGAGGGTAAGAATGTAATCGATTTATATATTAGAAATCCCATACATAGTTTTCCCATGAAATAATCGGATTAAAAATTACAACTTTTTCTTTTTATTACATTATCAATATACTGGAGTCGTGGAAGCATCATTCAATTTTTTCACCCTATCAATATCATCATTTCCACTAGATGCATCAGTTGTCCTCATATCGAAGTCTTCTTGAGTCAAAATCCTTCCTTTCTCATGATGATTAATAAATGGAAACTGTTCATCTAACAAATTCTCAATTCCAGTCCATTCATTTCGATCATCACCAATTTGAGATTTCATTTTCTGCCCATTGTGATACCACACAAAGTAGTTTGCTTGAAAACCATTTTTGGTTATGTGGTAGCTGACTTCTTCATGGCTCAACCAAGGTCTACCAACACAATAGGAACATGGGCAGTGTATACGACCAATATCTGAAGCATTGTGAAATGAAAAATCTATAAATCTCTCCAAATTGTTTTGAAAATCGCTTGAGATCTGATTAGTTTCAGACATCCAACTTCTGTTAATTCTAAAAAAAGAATTTATATAAGTCATTTTTTCATAAACAATTCAATAGGATTTGACTTTAATAGAAAATACATTTAAGTAAATGATAAAGGAAGAAGTTTCTAGTTGATGTAGTGAACTATTAGTATAATTTAAAGAACAAGTACTCCTAAATTAAATTAAAATTTATTTATATTCGTTTTCATTAGGTCTATAAGAGTCACATGCCTCAGATCTCATTATGTGTTATAGGTATCCCAAATCATTCAATCATGTTCAATAACTCATTATTGGCACCTCTATGGCCATACCTTTAATTACCCAATTACATCCCCAAGTCAAGCGCACCCCATGGGTGAATAAATTTTAGGCTTCTACACTAATAGGTTGTTCATGGATTGTAAAAATATTTAATTTCATTAAGTATAGACAAAAACCTTTATTTTTAAATTTCAGATCAATAATAAAGTATGTCAATGATAACAACATCACTGAATTAAACTTGTGACCTTTCTAACATTTTTATGGATGTCTACACATGACATCATGGGTAGTGAAAATAACCCCACCCTCATAAAAGTGAGTATTGACCAAGAAGGACACATAATATACAACGTATAATGTGAACCATATTTAATTGACCCTAAAGCGATATTAGTACATCCATCATGGGGGAAAGGGAATATATGATCCTACTTAACTGATGAATTCAAAATCTCATATTCCCTATGTTGGACACTATCTAAGGTAAGAAATCATGTGAGGATGGGTTTACATCATTCAATTTCTTACATGATATTGAGAATGAAGGCTTGAATTAATGACTTGAGTTCACTGATTAAATGAGGGTAGAGGTTGCATACACTATTCATGGTGGGAGAGTCTCAGCTGATTTAGACACAAAAATAAATTCCCATCATAGGTATCAATAAGAAACATCACTATCAAAAGAAACTCCAAATAAAAAAGGACTAAAAACATCAAACATTTCAAGAATTCCCTACTATTCAAGGTTTATCCACATTTTTATCAGTAATTATATGTCTTAATCATGAACCACCTCTACAACTCCCAGTTTTCACCAATAAAAAAAAGGTAAATATCTCAAAATATCTTCAAAACAACTCATTAATAGGCTCAAAATGTAAATATAATATTGAACCAACCATGGAATCTCTTTCACAACACATTCTCACACACCAGTTATCTAATGTGTTACTAAATACCAAACATAGTCACATAGTCTACTATAACAAATTACATTACACAAGCCTTATTAAAAAATCATTTTAATAAAACACTTCCCCAAGGAATTTTAAAGAAAACATTCATAAAAACTTTTCTAAAAATTAATAAACACATATAAATAAATTTCCAAGTAACTATTAATTACAATATGAAAAAAAAGCATAAAAAAAATACTTAGAAAATATATAATCCAACTGTAATGAATTTGAGATGCTTCTTCTTTGATGGAGGGTTAAGGATTTAATTAATTAAATGGATTGGAATGAATAAATTATATATTAAATCAAAACACAAAAAAATGATATATACATCAAAATAAAAAATTAAAACTAAAATATGAGATGAATAACAATAAAAACAAGGTATAACTTAAATATTTTATGTGTATGAAGAATATAATACCTAATTTGAGACGATTTGGATGGAGTATTACAGGTTTGGATGGGGGAAGTCACGAGAGGAGCTCAGCCCTGGACAGATTAGGGTTCTGTCATGAATGGGGGAGAGCAGCGGCCGATTCTGTATTTTGGGAAAATATTTCCCAATGGTTTTTAAAAACCATTGGGAAAGGGTTCCTTTGACACCCCTTTCCCAACAGTTTCCTAAAACCATTGGGAAATGGATTCTTTACAAACGGTTTTCTTAAACCATTGGTAAAGAAGCATTGGGAAAACTTGGGTTACTAGTAGTTCAGCTTCATCTTACTTATTTCTAAACACCCACTTGGTGCCTATGGTAAATGTATTTTTGGGTATATCAACAAGTTTCCAAAAATTTTCCCTTTTAAACTGATTAATATATTCTTTTATAGCCATCACCCAAAATTCATCATTGATAGCATCATTAAAGTTTTCATATTCAAGTTGTGACAAGAAACTTGATGTTCAACCTGATTTCTAAAAGAAGCTCTTGTTAGAGTTCCTTTATCTAAATCTCCTACAACAACATCTAAAGGATGTTTCTTAAGGGTTCTAATAGCTCTAGAAAAAGAGGGACTAGTGATTTCAGGTTCATCAATAAGTTTAGGTACATTATAACTTGAATTTAGAGAATTTATAAACTGAATGTTTTCACAGAATCCTTTACAGTATGGATAGAGGATTTTTCATTGATATCCAAATTTGACATATCATCCTCCGTGTTCTCTAGGGTGGTCTTAGGCTCATGCAGATCTATCTCATCAAACATGACATGGACACATTCTTCCATACATTTTGTTCTTTTGTTAAAAACTCTATAGGCTTTACTAGAGATTGGTTATCCTAGAAAATTTATTTCATCACACTTGGATGAAAACATGTCAACATTGCCCTTAGTATTAAGGATATAGACATTGAAACCAAAAACATTGAAGTATATTACTTTGGGTTTTCTATTGTTCCATAATTCATATGGATTTCTTTTAAGAATAGGTATAATCAACACTCTATTAATAATATAGCATGTTTTATTTACTACTTATACCCAAAAATAAATAGGCAATTTATATTCACTAAGCATGGTTCATGAAATTTCGTGCAAGGTCCTATTTCTTCTTTCTACAACTCCATTTGGTTGAGGTGTTCTAGGGGAAGAGAAATTATGACTATATCCATTTTGTGAACAAAAGGATTCAAAATATTCATTCTAAAACTCATGTCCATGATCACTTCATAAGGATTTAATTATTATTCCACTAAAATTTTCTACAGTTTTAGCATATTTGTTGAAATGGGAGAAAGGTTCACTTTTGTGAGCCAAAAAGAAAGCCCATGTATATCTAGAAAAGTCATCTACAACAATATAATCAAATTTCTTTACATTTAAACTATATACACTAGATGGTTCAAACAAATCCATGTGAAACAGTTCGAGAAGTTGAGAAGTTGACCCTTCTTTATTTTGTTTGAAGGAAATTTCGTGTTTCTTTCCCTTTTAACAAGGATTACACACATTATCATTTGGAAACTCAGGTTTGGGTATATCTTTGACTAAGATTATTTTAGTTATCTTTCTAAGGGATTGAATATTATAGTGTCCAAGTATCCTATTCCAGAGCCTAGACACTTTGTTAAAAACACTTAAACATGAAGCATTTTGAGAAACTAAAGAATCTATTTTAAAAGAGTATAAATTTTCTTTTCTCAAAAAAGAAAATAGTAATTCATTTTTATAATTAAAAACATTGCAAGAATCATTCTCAAATTTAACATGATATCCACCATCACATTGTTGTGAAATACTATGAAGATTATATTTCTATCCATCAAAAAAATATACTTAGGATATTAAAACTAAGTTAGAGTTACTTATTAGTCCAAGGGAAATGATTTTTTCTATAGAATTGTCACCAAAAGTGACATGTCCACCATTAATTTTTATTATGTTCTTAAAGCATGAATAGTCTCATGTCATTTGTCTTAAACACCCACTATACAAGTACCATATGCTTTTATAGGAGCTCTTTAAACAATTTTCCAACAAAATAGTCAAACAAAAATAGACTTTGGTACCCATATTTTTTTGGGTCCAGTAATATTCGTGACTAGTTCTTTAGGAACCCACATCTACCTCATAGGTTTCCTATTAGAATTGTGCAAACTTCTTGAAAATTTAACTCTGTTTGGTCCAAAAAAGCTTGAAAAAGTAAAGAGTGTAACATCATTTGAACTAGCAGAATGTTTTCTAGAACTAGGAGTAAATCTATATATCCTAGATTTATTATCAAAATTGGTTTTTCCAAAATTTATTTCACCAGGTTGATAGCCAATACTAGTTGTATATTTTGGAGGAATCTATTTACCTAATATTTGAACCAAATTATCATTACCATTTGTAAACTGTTCGAGGTCCTTTTTCAATTCCACATTATATAGATTTAGTTCATTGTTTACTTTTAGTAATTGAACATTTTTCGCTATTTCTATATTAATTTTATATTTAACAGTTGAGTTAAGATCATGATGTTTCTTTAAAGACTTGTATTTTTTATTTAGTTCATTACATGTCTCTTCAATCATATTTCACTTTAGAAAAATTTATTCTTTAAAAAAAATTTCATAATAACTTTCATCTACAGAATAACATGAATTTTGTACAAGAGATGTTAGGGTCACCTCAGATGTGTTTTTCATGAAACACATATTGGTTTTGTTAGTCTGTTCATCATGTGAAGACTCTCAGTCACTTGAATTGTCAATATAATCTCTCCAAGTTGCATTCATTGACTATTTATACTTTCTATCTTTGTCCTCATATATTTTTATACTTGAGCATCAAACAGTCATCCTTTACATGTCCCTGTCTCTTACATTCATAGCACACTATCTCATCAATCTAGTCACGTCCTTTCCAATCATTCTTCCAGCTTCCATTTTGATAATATCTTCCGTTGAAGTTAGGATTTCTAAAAAATTTCATATTCTTGTTAAATTCATTAAGCCTTCTAGAAAATTGAGAAATCTCATCATCACTGTTAGGTGATGATTTTTTACTTTTGTAACTTTCTATAGATACATTCAATTTTCACTTTTTATTGTGGTTTGAGGTGGTGTTCTTAAATGCAATAGATTTTCTTTTGGGTTGATCCTCCTCTTCCTTATTTACTTTCAACTCCTCCTCATTCATCTTTATTTTCACATTGATTTCTCTTACAGGTAACTTTATGATGTCACATGATTCTCTAATAGATACATTGGTTCATCTCCATCTAGCATGTAAGCATCCGATAATCCTCATGATTTGTTCTTCTGAAGTAAGTTCTCTTCCAAGAGATATCATTTTGTTGAAATTTTTTTTGAACATGAGTTACATGTCAGAAATAGGCTCATCAAGTTTCATTTTAATTTTATCATAATTAATCCTATAAGTATTAAGTCTCATTTTATTCGCACTAGAAGTTCCATCATGTGAAATAGATAAAGTATCCCAATTTCATGGGTAATTTTACATTCAAAAATTCTATTAGAATCCTCATCACCTAAAGAGAAATATAAATAATTCATGGATTTTCAATTGATATCATAGGCATTCTTGGTTGGTTCATCCCATGTAATTCTATCAGTAGTAGGAAACTTATACTCTTCTATAATTGAAGTCTAAATTTTAAAACTCATACTTTCTAAATGCATTTTCATTTTAATCTTCTAAAAGGCATAATTGGTTCCATTAAAGAATGGTGGCCTATTTTTGGAATCCCCTTCAAATATATTATACATAATAACAAAATACTTTTAAAGATCAAGAAATTTAGAATTAACAGAAATTTACAGATCTTTATAGTACCACTAAAATCACAGTTGAATAGTTTAAACAACAGAGTCTTGATAAACTCCTCGGATACCAAATGTTGGTCAGAGTCGATTACTCTAGGAGGTTGATTTTAGTATCTATAAAAAATTTTGTTAAAAAGTTGTATTAAAAAGGTTCCCCAATAAAATTGAATACAACCAAGTTAATCAAGGTAATATGGTTTTGAATGTTTGACTATTCAAAAAACTTCTAAGAAGATTGATTTATTCTCATTAATCTCAATATGAGTTATTGATATTACTTTTGAATCTATTATAATAAGGAAAAAATTACAACTTCTATCTAAGATTAACGATCAATGTAAATCTAGTTATTTCTGAATTATAGAGTAAAACAGAGAAAAACTAAATTACATAACAAAGAGGATAAAACAAGTGGTTCAATCTCAAGACGAGACCTAATCTAATCCACTTGGTGATCACCTAACACCAAGTAGTTTATATTAATAAACATAATCCACATCCTATATCGGGGTAAACAATAGTGCATAGGACTTTCCAGGTCACATGACCTCTTCCACAGTTCTTCGTGGGTAAAAACTATCATATCACACAAGGACTTCTTCCACACTTATCTATTGGAGTAAAAAAGTTTAACAATATATGAAAGGAATAATATCTTGTATCCTTTAGTTTAATACAGGAGATAGTGTGTGTATTTAGTAGAAGACACACACATTGCTCGAAAGCTAAAAATAATAAACACCAGAGAAAAGACGATGTGATAAGGTTAGAAGTGTTCTGAGTGTTATTCTATGAAGCTTTGCACTTATAGGATAAATCATATGAAAGTATCAATTCCTTTTGCAAGAAACATTGTATCGAAAGTTTGGTGCTCTGGTTTCCAGTTAGATCTAGCAAGTGTTCTTCATGGAGTTGGTATTGTGAAGATGTTTTGGCTCTTATATTTGTTATTCCAACTTTTTTACTCGATAATGCATTGTGATTTTTCATTTTTATCTTACTGCAGGTATCGGTCAACTTTTCAAGAATTCTCTCACTTTTACTACACACTACTACTCATAACTTTTTTAGGGGTGCTCTTTTCTTTTTATTCTTGGAGTGAATGTGTTGGATCCGATAGGATGCATGTATCCTGCCCCCTCATACCTCGTACTGTCAAGTGAAATATCTAGAAAGAAATATTAATTATTTTTGTGCATTTAAAAGACTCAAATATGACCATAAGAAATTAAATTGAAAATGACAAAACTGATTAAAGAACGGTGTCATAGTCTGTCTACCAACGGTTTCATGTGGAAATGGTGTCACCAAGAAATGATGGCTTTTTATTTGACTTTGAGTGGTGAGACAGTCATGATGGCATAATTTTATTGAGATCAAGAACTGGTAGCCCAGATGCGGTGTTAGGATCCGGGTGTTTGGTCCTTTTCCAAAATTCGAACAGTTTCTTAGTAAGGAACCAGTGTCACAAAATTTATGAGATTGGAAACTCGTTACGGTGTCTGGGTCACTGTGTTTGGTCATGGTGTATGTGTTACGGTGTCTGGTCACAGTGTCTGGGTCACTGTGTCTGGGTCACAGTGTCTGTTCTTGGTTTCTGATCACGGTGTTCGGTCATGGTATCTGGGTCACGGTGTTGAGTTCATGGTTTATGGGTCCTTTTCTAGAAAACCAGAACCGGTGGTAGACTCACTATTTCCCAAACACAGCTAAACACTTGTATACATTCATAAGCAGTAATATTCACCAAATTAATTAGACTTCATCATTGATAAAATAAATCAATATAGACCAAAGTTAAATATAGTTTACAACAATCAGTCAGGATTTATAGGAATCAACATATTAAGAAAATTTATTTGAATCATAAAGAAACAAAGTATATCTACACTTGATATGAGATAGATTAAATAGGAGTAAATTTTTTTTATCATTATGACATGATTAAATTGTGAGGAGTCCAACAATAAATAAGGTGGTTCTAATGTGAATAACGTGATTATGTCCCTTATCTTAAAAAAATGTATGAGAAAGTTATAGGAAATGTAAATAGAGAACTTAGGAACAATTTTTTTGAGGTAGGGTTCATTGGGAATTTTGATATGAACTGCCCAATGAATAAATATATAGAATATAAATACAATTAAAATGAAAAACCTCTTTGAAAAATTTTAGAAATATCGTAGGTTGATATTAAATACAATTGAAAAATGAAAGATGCCTCAATAGAAAAAGTTTGTTGTGTATGAAATTTATATATGATTCATCAAATAATACATCATTAGATGATAAAAATATGAATATTATCAGAACATTATTACCAATTTTTTAAATAATGGAAGATACATCAAACTATGAAGACGCAATAGTTAATGAAACCTATAGGAAATATTATTAAATATAAAAACATGTGGAATTAATTGGGAAAACTAAAAACTAAATCAATAATCTACAATATATTAGAGTTAGTTTGATTTAATGAATAATCAAATTACTAAATTCCATAAAAACAAATACGGGGGTACTAAGTATATTGGAAATAAAATAATTATTGTTTATCAACAGTGAATTATTGTTAAAGATCATGGTGGGAATATTTTTTTTTAGATTAAGTACTTTTTATCACTCAAAACATATGTACTAGGTCTAAATACAATAATTAAAATAGTATATTTTCTAAAAAATGCCACTGATTTAATGTTCTAATCATCATAAGCTACTGAAATATAACTTCTAATAACTTAAGTAAAATTTACACCAACTAAGCATTAAAGTTCATGAAATTTTACTATTTTTAATTATGTTAGGGACAACTATAATAAACCATGTGTTGGAATATTTTGTGAAAAGACATAAAATATAATAATAATATTTTGATGAATATTTTCACACTAAAATGGAATCAGATGTTAAAAATTTTATAAACCTAAAAAACACTCATCACAAAAAAATAATATTTCAATAGATGGTTTAGGATAAAAAAATTCCTAGATCCAATATATATTTTCCAAAGGAATATAATTGTGTACAGTACATGTCTCTCCCTGGGAGTAGGTGGGAATAAAAGAGGAGAAATAGTGGAATAAATGACTGCTACAATTAAAACAAATATGAATGGATAAATGAAAATTTACTAGATGTTAATAATAACACATGTAAAATCAATGTGACACCCATATAGAATTCATGTTGAAGGTGTAACAATGTTTTTAAATTTTCTATATAATTTATAAAAATGATTTCTGAAAAAAAAAATATTATATTAGAAAATAAATGGACAATGTGAAGAAGATAATTAATGGAATATATTTTATGGTTAGTATTCTATAGGAGATAAAAAATGTAATATACCGGAGAAACTTGATAATTGGTTGTTAGATACAAATGAAAGAGATACAAAAATACATTAAATAATTATAAAAATTATACAAGAGTATTATCTTTCCAAAATGATAGTATATTAAAATATAATGTATTTTTTGGGTAATATGGAATGGTCAAAATTGATGTCAAAATAATTCTTTTTTCAATATGGTATTAATCATATATTAATATTTTCAATAAAAAATTTAAGTTTATTATGGAAGATACCTTAGGAAAATATTCATTCATCATAGGAATTTTGAAAAATGGAAATTTTTTTACTAAGGGTTCATGAAAATGATTTAATCTATACTAGATTGCTGATCATTATAAATCATTTTACATATCTATTTATGATGAAAATATCTTGTGGAACCGATGTCTTGGGAAAATCTTTATAAAATAATCAGTTTAACATATAAGTGTTTATAATAGGTTTAACAAAACTAAGATGAAAATAAGATCATGTTTAAAAAATATTTATAGAAATAATATATTATTTGTGGAATACATAAAAATGATGAAAATAATTCATCTAGACCTCTCTATATCATATAGACTAATCTATATCGGTTGATGATATATCATTCAAACGGGATTAGATTTATAGTTTATTTCATCGATTTAATATTTCATGTGGTTAACCAATATTATATTCATGAAAAAAAATTAAATGTTTCACTGTAGTTAAAATATTTTAGAAGGTATTTTGAGAAGGTGTTAGGTGTATATATACTGATAATAAGGTTATATAATGGAAAAAGGTACATAAGTAACTCATTTGAGTAATATCTGAGGAAATATGGAAGGAAACACCAATAAAGTTCTCCCTAAAAACCTAAAAATGTTTCTATATCATGGAAAAACTATTTTAGACAGAAATGAGAATAATTATGATAATAAAAAATAATCTTTACTTCTTTGTTAGGAGAGAAATCTTAAATTTCACTATGCATGTTCAAAATATATTTTTAATTCATCTAGATTAAAAATGTATCTTAATGAGACATGTCTTAAGAAAAAATATATAGTAGAATACATTTTTCTTTTTTAATCACAATTCATAATAATAATAAATAAAACAGATTTTGGAATAATGGATGAAAAATTGGAAAAATAATTATTCAAAGTATTTTACAAGATAGAATTAAGGAAATTTTTTTGGAATAATCAACTATATAATTTGCTATATTTATAGTATATGAATTTTATTGAAGAAAATACAATATAATAAAATGATGAAGATTCTAAGGTATAATATATAATGTATAAAATTATTAATTTCAAATTAGATAATGATAATAAATATTATTATGATCCTAATACACTATAATTATATTCTTAATCAATCAGGTAATGAGGAATGTTTTACTGGAATAAAATATCTAAATATCTATTCTTTTGAAAAATACAATGAATACGATAACATTTTGAGAAATCTCGAATCCCTAGTTCAGAAAATATAAAAACAAAAAATTTAGAATCTAATGAATATTTTGACACTGGTAGATTCATTAACAAATTCATATGTAGTTTAACATAATTAATAGATAAATTAGATTAATTAAGTTTTAGATAAAATTAAAAAATAAAAAAATCTCATATTCTCCCATGACCATAATGAAATAATGATATAGAAAAAAATTCTTGAAAAACAAGATCCTTAATCATAGATTAATTTCATCGAAAAAATAGTGTCATGTTTTAAAAGTTTAATCATAGTTGGAAGGTGTTCATTTGGAATAAATATTTCCTCATGTTCTATAAAATTAAACTATATGAATGTTCTTGGGAGTAATATCTCATTAAAATGATTATGATTATTATATGGAATCTTTGTAATATTTCTTGAATCAATAAAACATTAAAGAAGTTTTTATTTAGGAACCCAGTAGGTTCATACCTAATTCTGATATAATCGTGCTCTGTTAACTAAAGAATTTTTGTATGGTTTGAGATAGGACAGTAATTCTTATTAATCAATATATTATAGTTTCTAAAAGTTTATTCTCTAATATAAAGGAAAGATAATATAAAATTTTATGTGATGCTGATTATCAATGGTACCCTGATTGTAATTATTTATATTGATTGTATTATTTTTCTATGAGATGATATGAATTATTCTATTTAACTTTACCATATAATTTATTCAAACATTTTGTTGTCAAAACATGGATTTTTGATCCTCTTTCTTGGGTTATACGTTCAACATAAAGGAAGAAACAATTTTTTATCAAAATAAAATTACATTGATGTTTTTTTACAAATTATTTTTCTTATCATATTCAAATGAGGTTAATACACATATGTTTTATTGTATTAAAATATTTTAATATGAAGATAGGAAAAGTGTGACTTATAAGGAATTTTGGTTGTTGATAGAAATCTTGATCTATCATACTACTTGATGACCAGTAATTTCTAATGTTGTAGAACTGTATGAAAGGTATTGTAGTGATATAAAGGCATCAAAAATATTGGAATCTAAAGATATAGAAATTAATTTAAATAAAATTTGAAATTATTTTCTAAGTTATGGAATAATTATTGATAAGATGTTTCCTAGGTTTACTGGTAATGATTTTGTTGAATATCATAAGGAATGAAAATAAACAAAATTAGGATCATTTTTATTTGGAGAATGTTCTATGATTTTACAAATTAAGAAATAATGTATTTTAGTATGAATAATTTTATATTATATGATTTAATTACAACCCATGCTCATATGAAGGTGATACATATTAAAGTTCATCATGATGATTTTTGGGTGAATGATGATAAACCATTATTGAATCTTTATGATAATCAATTTCATGTTATTCTTTCCAAAACTCATGTGCATAATTGTAGATCTAATCCCATCGACATTAAAAAACATTTCCTGGTAGATAATGTTTTTAGTAGAGATTTCATTATTGAATATTTTCCAAAAAAAATATATATAACTGTTGGTGTTTTCAAAAAATATGTTTGAAAGGAAAATTTAATAAATTCCAGTTTTTACATCATGTTTAGGATTAATTTTTTGTGTAAGTAAAACCATGATCATTAGATTCTATTTTCAAATTTTTATAATAAGTAAAACTATATTAGATGAAGTATAAACATTTTTCACTATCAATAATTAATATAATGTTGCTTTTATCATAATATTTTCGAGAAAACTATGAGGATATGTTCATCAAATAATTTCAGAAAAAGTTCTTATCTCTGAGAGACGGTATTCCTTAAAAATGATTTCATTATTTGGAGGTGTGTTATCATGAAACTATATATGAAAATTGATACTTTTTTATACATGTTCAAGAAAAAATTTTTGGTAATGTTTATAACATATATAAAGGGGAACATTGAAGATCCTAAGAAATATTTTTCAATGACTATATTATTTTTTCACAAAAATATTTTTTATTAATTTTCTTGTATTATATTTTTGATAGAGACATAGAGGGTGTTTAATAATTTTTTATTAAAAACTCCATTGATTATATATTTATTTTCTTATTTACAACATCATGATTCTACTCTTTATTCTAGATGAATTTTTTAATGATTTAACTCTTTATAATATATATCAAGGTTGATGTTTTAGTTTCCATAAAAATATAATGTTGGAGTGATATATTGTTCATGTTTTGATATTTTTAAGTAGAAAATTATGATAAAAATCATTATATAATGGCCAATGGAAGGATTCTACTAGATAAAGGTGCATGTTTTTTTTTATATATCCATTTTCTACAAACATTATGATAAATGTATTATGATTCATATTATACTATAATGTATGATATGAAGTCAAAAATATTTCTATTGTATGATGGTTATAAAATCATGTCTATTAGAAACAACATAATTAGATAAAGAATATGTATCCCTAAAAGAAATAAGATTCTATAAATGTTATTGGATAGATGGGTAATATTATATTAGAAATACATATATTATTTTCAATATATAGATTGATTTATTTAATTATTATAGATTTATTTTTACAAAAAATACATTTTAAATGTCTATTAAATAATAATTTCCATCTATTTAAGATGGAGTATATCATATTGAAATGTCCATGGTGTTATACCAAACAGAGTGATTTGTTTCAACCGAATGGAATGTTGGGAATGATTCTATTGGATCAATTGATAAATGGATACTATATTTGTAAATATTATTTCATAGGAAATGAAATTATAGGAATATGATATAGATTTCTTTTTAAATTGAGCTATATTTAATGTTTATGTAGGCAGAAGATGACTAAAATCTAAATATGAAATCTCATCAGACATATCACGTCAAATATTTATATATATGTCAAGTCCTAAAAACATAAAAGGCATTCGATGATCATTATATGGAAAATTTTTGAGTATACCATAAAAATTTTAATTGATAAAGAAGATCAAGAAAATTAGGGTCAAAAAAATAGTACAAGAAAAATGAATTATTTTGATTTAATCAAAAAGATATTCTCTTGATAGAGTTTTGAGAAAAATTACATAAGCATTAAATATATCCACTCCCTGATGATTAAAATTTATTCATTTATCTGTAATTATCCTATTAGTTATGTGATTATATTTGAAAAAAATCATAAATGATTGTTTTTTGTGAAACATCAATAATTATACATAAGAGATGAGGGAAGTATAATGAGGACAATTTGGGGAATTAATTTCAATGTTCAAATTCAAGGAACATATTATTTCTCCTGGTATGTTACTGGTAGTGGGGTTATATAACTAGGCGAATCCCTTGTATAAAATTTTACCAAATATATTTTATAAAATGATTATGTATTGGAGGAATGGATCCAAATAGAGCCACCTGATAGAGAGTAGATGAGATGAATATTTAATAGTGTTTGATTCTAACTATTGAATCGTGTATGTTGGTTATATTAGGACACTAAATATGGGGTTTAATTGAGTTTCTAAAATCATTTATTTATAAAACATTTATTTTAATGATCTTCAATTTGAAATAAAAAATAGCCTAGTCAACCCAACTAGATGTTTATAAAAGATTTTATTGTTTGTAAGATTTCATAATGAGTAATTAGTGATCAGTTAAAAAAATTTGAATTATAATTATAACTTTTCAAATTAATCCACTAAATAATATGATAATATAAAAACACTCAAAGACTAACTCTCAAGGATAATGGATGTTTTATGATTTAAATAAAATCAAATAGAAAAAAAATAAATAGGAATGAACAAAGCAGAATTTATCCTAGTGGTTTTGTCCCAAGGTGAGACTTAATCCTCCCCACTTGGTGATCAGCTACCACCACGAAATGTATATAAATAAAGCTTGATAAACACCCTAGATTGGGGTAAAAAACATAATACCCAACTATCTTATTCAACTAGACATATTCTATAGTTTTCATGGGAGTTTGAAAACAAACTGTCCAAGAAAGGACCTCTTCCACTTTTATTTGTGGGTACAATCATGTGTATAAGATGGATTTTAAAGATATTCTTGTATCTTCTAGTTTTTAAGAGGATTAAATGTGTGTTCCTATAACAGATAGAAACACAATACTCATAATATAAAATTAGTATGCAATAAGAGAAAAAATAGAGTACAGTTATATGGTTCTATGTGATTGTAAATGAATCTTGCGACTTCTTGAAGTTATGTTGAAATGTAACTCGAATTGAATTTCAGAAACAGACAACAACAAAATTTTCCCCGTGAGCTATAACATTTTCTTACTCGTTTATTCTCCACACTTTGTTTTTTTCTACAAATTGTTCTTCTGTTTCTTTTCATAGTATTTCATCCACATCAAGCAGTTCCTGAGTTTTTTTCATGTTCATGAGTAGTTTGCATCTTTTTTCAAGACTATATATATTCTTTTTTATTAGTTATTAGCTTTATACATTGCATCTGATTTGAATAATGATCTCGATCATATCTAGGTACCTCGTACCTCATACTATAGTCTCACATCAATATTAATATTTCCAAAAAAACAAAAAATTAATTAAATTAATTAGTAATACTAGGATACAAAAATATAACTGTTAGAAGTAAATTTATGTTTAAATGAAAAAGTAATGATTGATGGTGTATCTAAATAGTGTCTATTGAACCGTGTCTTTGGAATGAAGTCATAAAAATAAAGGAATGGTGATTCAAGTAGTGGTGACTCAGGAATCGTAAGTCACTCTGATGGTTGTTTTAGTTGGTGGCGACTCAGTTATCGGTAGATCACAAATTGCGAAAATTTTAGAATTAGTAAGTATCAAGGTCAATAGCATGATGTGATATTGTCATGTCCTCTATGAAAATTATGATTTGAGATGTCGGTATGTTGAATAACGTTATCTCATCCATTTTCAGAATTCATCATCTGTACTGATGGTGAGAAAGATGATAGGGAGACATCCTAATGGTAAGTCCATATCAATGGTAGCTCTTACATAGCCAATTTTATATTAGTATAGATATGTCCAATAGTGAGTCCACAATAAAAGTGAATCAACCTTAATAGTGACAGTGAGTCAACCTTCATAGTGAATCAACTTTAACATTGTCTCATCCTTAGTCATATTTTCCCAAAATGTCTTATGACATAAAATACTAACAGAATATATTAAGTTTATATTTGAACATAATGAAACATAAGTAAACATCATTTTATTTCATAAAGAATGATTTAACATAATGAACCATGATAGGGTATCATTAAAACTAGAAGAGGCAAAAAAATATCCCCCTTTTTGATGATCACAAATCATGGAATTAATAATCCATTCATAATGGTCAAATTAAAAAAGGAAAATGTTCTACATAACCTATCATAAAAATCAGGAGAGATTAAATTATAAGATAAACCAAATATTATAAAATTAAATACCATACTTAATATCATTCTCAATTTAAATTCCATTCTTATCTCCCCTTATGGGATTATCAAAAATGGAATAAATATATTAGATGATAAATAGGAAATAATAATAGATAAAGAATAGATAATATAGGAAAAAAGACAATATATTTCATGATACAAATATAGTACATTGAAGGATTAGAAATTCAAAATATATCCCTATCAAAGAAATATCCAAAATGAATTTATCTTCACAGAATGATCCATGACAGATTTTACCTTATCAGTAGAAGCATATAGTGGAATAGGAGGTGCAAAGGGGCTGATGTATAGAGGTGATGAATGGGAACTCCATATGGCTTAGTAGAGGTATGACTTTGAGTAGAAGAAGGAGGTGTTATAAGTTCTTAATAAATAACAGGCCTTATATGACTATGATCTTTAGGTGAAGACATAGTAAACGTTATATGGGTTTAAGGAAGAGAAGAAAAAGGGTTTCAAGTGATAGTATCTCCAAAATGAGGATATACAGACTGGTAGATTGAGCTGGAAGGAATATTCTTAGTCACATGCTGAATGTGGAATTAATCTAGAGCTACAATTCCAGTAATATGAATATACATGTGGGGCTTCAATAGGTTGCTAAAATCCCTGATGATCTACCCACCTTTCTCAATCACATTGGTAAAATAATCTTAATTTCCCATAAACATCCGAAGGGTGGGTGTGAGATCTTTGAGCTGTTTTACATGTTCCTTGAAGGTATGTGTGACCATAGGTAGCCTCAAATTATCGTCGATGTATTTTAAATGACTTTAAAATTGATGTTTGTTATGAATCCTTTTAAGATATAAATCTAATTTCTTGGTGATATCTTATTGAGTAGAAGTGGACCCTTTCATGTAAAACAATACCATGTCATGAAAAATATTATTGTTTGATCTAATATTTCTTATGCTCTCATAATATGAACTACCCATCATAGTCTACTATTCCCCTATGATCATCAATCTGATTATCATAACATTCAAAGAGTCAATATGAGTAGAATCATAGGTTGAGGCACCTTTTAATTCCTCTATAATAATTGATCATAAAATATCTTGGTCATGTTTCGGATATTGAAGCATATCATCCATAGAAAATGTACCACCATGAATTTTTACAACACTATACAACGACTCTCTACATTTATAATACATCCTGTTAACGATGGTAATGAGACCTTTCAGTTCATCACATAATCTATTATTCTCTAACCATACATACTGATTCATAGAAACCATTTGAGGATGAATCTGTGAGACAAAATTCTCCCATATAATGGAAGTATCATTTTCATTGATACTTGACACTAATTCTGGATGAGGATGAAGGACATCTCTAACAGGTGATAAAAACATTCCTTAAAAACACTGAATTCATTATAACTCATATAGTCAATAAGAAAAGGTGTAACCAAAGGAGAAGGATCGGGATAATGATCTACTACTAGATCAGTTATAACTAGAACACTTCTAGCATGATCCACATATTCAATCAAAGTTCTCTTCAGATCAGATTACTCATCAACTAAATCATGATAGTTTAGGAACAATGTGATTTATCCAGTATATTTCTCCCATTCAACTATAGTTGTCACATCAAAAGGGTATGAGTATAAACTTTAACACTTTGAGACATTTTATTGCCCCTCTATATGTGCTTTCTTCCATACATACACTTTTTCTATAACTAGAACATCTTGAACTTCTTCCTCAACTAAAAAAGACGTAGAAGACATTTGAGGTTAAAAAATAATTTCCTCTTCTTGTTTTAGTAGGGTTTTTGCATTCAATAGGTAGTCCATTATCTCATAAAAGTTAATCAGGTTTATAACTAACTTCACCATCATCTATACCCTTTTATTATTTTTCTTCTTATTCTTTTTCAATACTTTCTTCCTCTACACCATACTCTTCTTCCTTATATTCTTCATCTTCCTAATTTTTATTTTCTTAATATTATTCATTATCATATTTCTCTTGGGTTCTACTTACAATACCACATACAATATCTTTAGATTCATCAGTTTCCTCATTATCATCTCATATGATAGATTCTCTAGCAGAATGTTCTTTTGGAGGCCAAGAGATCCATAAGTAATTCCTTCAGGGGTTCCTATTATTTTTGGATCACTACTTCCATCGATATTATATTTTTTCTATTATCTTCATTAGCTTCTTCTTCTTCAACCAAATACTCCACATCTTCCTCTAGTCCTAGAACAGGGTTTTCTATATCCTTCTATATTTTGGGATGTTGAACAAAATTTAATTCTTCATAGGTTTTATCATTATCATATACTCACTATCCATTCCAGGGAGGCCAACTTATACTAATAATTTTTCATATAGCTTTCGTAATGTAGAATCCAACACACTCTGTGATTTTTTTCTTCACATCCCTTCCCCACCCGTTCATCCTTCAACATGGAAGAAATAATATTAAAATAGAATATGTATTTTTACTTTAAATGAGGCATGATCATATCAAAAATATCAACTATAAGATATCTATAGATGATGATCATGTGTCCCTGTTTAAAAATATTCAACGAATAAACATATTGATTCTTCAAACAAGAAAAATAAACATTTTTATGACACAATTTGTGCTGAATAAACATCAATAGAAATCAAAATTCGCTATCTAGTTAAGTTTCTATAGGTCTTTTAGTGATTCCATCACTGGATAGCTTAGTTATGGAAATTTCATAACTAAATATATCACCTTCATGGGGTGAATTTCCTTTATGGTCTTTATAGATACGTTCATGAGGTACCATTAAGCACTCAACCAGTTTCTTTGAAGAAAAAGAAATTAGTTTTCTATTTATTCCAGACTTGATCAAAAATTTATCTCTTTCATCCTAAATAAACTCTTTATAGAGATAACACTCATGAAATAACATCGGATTGATAGGACACTTGTTGTTGGAGAACCAATCCATCCAACCTTTTTCTTGTAACACTGTTAGTATAAGGGATGTACATGATAAGATACAATCTTCATGAAATTCATTTTCTCGAAAGACCCATCTTCTAGAAAGATTATGGTTTCTATGTTTGGGATTAGGATCACTCAATTAGAAATTTTTCTTCTTCAAAGGAAGGTATTATTCCAGATATTTCACAGTCAAGAAGTTTACTTGAGCCATTGGAAAGGGTTTAGTTTGAAGGAAGAAGGAAGTGTGGTTTAGGAGAGAAAGGTTCAGTTTTTTGAACATAGTAAGTAATAAATGATTTGGATTGACTCAACTTTTATAATTTAGGTATTTCAAAAATCATAAATTGATAATTCAGAATGAAATAAAGTAAACTAAATAACACAATTATTTTATTTTTGACCTAGAAAAATAACAAAGTAAAGATCGGTAAGACACAATGGGGGGTGCTAATGGTGAGTCATCATCAGTGAGTCCCAACGGTGAGTCATCAATGTTGAGTCCCAATGGTGATTCTTCAATGGTGAGTCCTAACAGTGAGTCATCAAAGGTGAGTTACAATGGTGAGTCATCAATAGTTAGTCACAATAGTGATTCGTCTATAGTTAGTCCCAATGGTGAGTGATTAATATTCAGTCCCAAAAGTGATTCATATATAGTTATTCATAGTGGTGAGTCATCAATAATTAGTCCAATGGTGAGTCATCAATAGTTAGACCAACGGTGATTTATCCACAATTAAGCCAATATTGATTCATCAACAGTTACACAAAATTGACCATCCTTGACTCATATATCATGTAACTCACTCTCTTAGAATTTAATGGAATAGTAAAAATATAATCATGTTGATGTTTATTTCTAGTGAATTTAAGAGTTATATCACCTTTTTATAATGATCTCTCAAAACATTGAGGTCTTACATAAATTTGATTTCATCTTGAATGAGAAACTGGGTTTCTAGAAATGTTGATAGAACTTGTGTTGTCACAAATATATAGGGAAATTCCTAAATTGATATCCATAATCTACTAATGTGTGTTTCCTCTACACAAATTTATCACAACCATGACTAGAAACTATATTTTCAGCTTCAATATTAGATAATTTAAAAAACAATTGTTTCTTAGTAAAACATGAAACAAGAGACTTTCCCAAAAAAAAGTAATTTTATCCAGAGGTTTTTTTATATCTAACTTGAAGCCACAAAAATTAGAATCAAAATATCTATATATGTCAATGGATTGTACACTATGATAGAACGGTCCTAAATTAGTTGTATATTTGAGGTATTTGAAAATTATTTGGATAGAAAGAATGTGTAACACTTTTGGAAAATGATCACACATGAATACAATAAACATAAAATTAGTTCATCTAGAATTAAAGTAGAGAATACTTCCAATCAAACACCTTTAATTTGTTTTTCCACTGATTTTCCATTTTAATCAAGATCGATTTTTATGGACATACATATAGGAGTATAACTACATTTAGTTCTATCAAAACTAAATCATTTCAAAAAATCATTAGTACATTTACATTGATTTAAAATAATTAAATTTTTTTTAAAAAAAATTTGAAATCTAATAATGAATTTGGTTTCACCCATTAATCTCATTTCATACTCATTTTGAATAAATATTAGAATGTCAATGCATAATTAATTTTTTGATGATCCAAAAATAATATCATCAATAAATATTTGAATAACTAAAACATCTTTAGAGATTCATTTTATGAAAAGTGTACGATCAGGTATACATTTATAAAACCATTAGAAATAATAAAATGATGATCCTATCATACCAAGCTCTTAAATCATGTTTTAAACCATAAAAATCATTTGTTTACTTGAAAAAATGATTTAGAAAATGAGGGTTGAAAAACTAGGGTTTATTCAAACAAAAAAATCCTCAACTATATAACCATTTAAGAATGACCTTTTGATATCCATTTGATAATTTTTGGAAGGTTGATGTACTACATGAGATTATAGTATTCTAATAGATTCAATTATAGCCACATGTTAAAAGGTGTCATCATATTCTATTCCTTCTCCTTGACTATAAACTTATATAACTAGTCTTATATAATTTCTTTCTATACTACCATATTTATCAAACTTGTTTCCTAACACCCACTAAGTGCCTATGGTCATGGTCTGTATTTTGATCTATCAACATGTTTCAATACATTGTTTCCTTCCAACTGATTTAATTCTTATTACATAACCATCAGATTTAATTTAACATTGATTTTTTCATTGATGTTATTTGGTTCAAGATGTTCCAAAAATACTTAATGTTCATCCTGTTTTCTTATATAAGCTCTAGAAAATGTTACTCTGTCTATTTCTACGACTAAAACCTCTATATGAATTTTTTTAAGTGTTATAACTGATTTAGAAGAAGAAGGGATGGTCAGTTTATGTTCCTCTAGAGGATCAGGTTCCTTTTTCTCAAAGTCTAGAAATTTTCAGGTACTGTATTTTTCTACTGCTGGGTTATGAACATAATAAGAATTTTCAATATTTAAAACTAGATTTGATTGATTTTACTCAATATTTTCTTAGGAGCTTTTGGATTCATATGTATTGGTTTCATCAAATTTGACATGCACAGACTCTTCCACACATTTTTTCCTTTAAATAATAGCTCCAAAGTCTTTACTAGATATTGAATAACCTAGGAAAATTCCTTCATCACTATTAGAAGAAAAATTTTCAAGTTTAGGTTTTCTATTATACTATAGCTCATAAGGGGTTTTTTGTATAGGATAGGTCTAATTAAGACCCTATTGATTATATGTTAATCTATATTCATACATTCTATACAAAAGTAAATATTTATATCATATTCATTACGCATATCTTAGGATATCTCTTGTAAGGTTCTATTTCTCCTATCTAAAACATATTTCTATTGAGGTGTCCTAGTTGCAGATATGTTATGAATATAGAAAACTTGTGAAAAAATATATTCAAATTCATTATTTTCAAACTCACTTCCATGGTCACTTCTTAAGGATTCATTCTATATCCAATTAATTTTTTTCAGGTCTATCATACTTTGTGAAATAAGAACACGCCTCGCATTTTTGAGCTAAAAAGAAGGTCCACATATACCTAGAAAAGTCATCTATTGTAAAATAGAAATAATTATTCATATTTAAAAATGAAACTCTAGATGGTCCAATCAAATCCATGTGTACCAACTTTAGAAGTTGAGTAGTTGAATATTCTTTCTTTCATTTGAACATTATTTTATGATGTTTTATTATTTGATAAGGTTTAATGAATGTATCATTTGGAAACTCTGATTTAGTTAATTACTTGACTAATTCTTTTCTAGTAATTTTTAAAGATATTTAATGCTACAATGTCCTAGTCCCCTATAACATAGACAAGATTCTTTATGAAACTCACTTAAACAAGACACATTCTATGAGTCTACAGAATACAAATTTACAGCATAGACATTTTCATTTATAAAATTACTAAAGAATAAATAATTATTAATATTGAAAACATTACAAGAATAATTTTCAAATTTCTCATGAAATACATCATCACATAACTATTAAATTCTTTGAAGGTTTTACTTTAGACCATCAACTATAGGAAATTTTGAAATTAAAATTTATTTAGTGTTACCGATTTCACTGAGGCCAATAATTTTTCTTTTTGAATTATCACCAATGGAGACTTGTAAAAGATAAATATTTATAAGTTTATTAAAACTAGAGTAGTCTTATTTAATTTTTATTAACCACCCATTTTCCAAAAACCATAGGTTCTTATAGGGACATTTCAAACAACTTTCCTCGTATGTGTCTCTCATAAAACCCGTGTTGGATTTTTCAGTCATTCCATTATTTGATGATTAATATTCACTAGATATTTCCTCAAAATCATTCATGGAATCCTTCATAGACTTCTTATACATTCAATATTTGTCCTCATATTTCTTATTTTACTTCATTGATGTACATTCTTCTATCCCATTCCCTTTTCTTTTACATTCATAGTAGACTATCTCATTCATATTCTAAATACTTTTCTAATCCATTCTTGAGTAACTTATATTTTCATATTTAGGTTTCTATCTATGATTTATAAATAATATATATTATTAAAATAGAATTTCATAAATCTAATTTCTAGATGAGGCACATAAAATTAGTTGATGAATCATCATTTCTTGAAATTTCTAAAGGAACATAAATTTTTTATTTTTGTTTTGATGCAATGGTTTTGAAAGACACTGATTTCTTTCTAGGTTTATCATATTCTTCTATCTTAACCTTCATCTCATCCTCATACATCATCAGAATTCCTGTTAATTATTTTACATTTTAGTGCTTCAATGTCACAATTTTCCTTAATTTTTACTGAGGTCCATCTCCTCCTTTCTAGAATAAATCTCACGAATCACATGATCTGTTCTTTTGTAGTGATTTTATTTCCCAGTGAGATCATTTTATTTACAATCTTATTGAACCTGATATTTGTTCCATAGATAGGATCATTAATCTTAATTTTTAAATTATCATATTTAATAGTGTATGTCTTAAAATTAATTTCCATATCATTAGTGGTTCATTCATGTGAAAAAACTAGAGTATCCAAAATTTCATTTTTTTTTTACGTGAACAAATCCTTTTGAATTCTTCATCACCTAGAGAACAATATTAGAAATTAATATCATTATAATTATTATTTTAGGCTACCAAAGGTGGGTCATCCCAAGTGTTTCTAAAAGTTGCATGAATTTTATATTCATCTCTAATTGAATGCTAGATATCAAAACCCATGCTTTCTAGATGGATTTTCATTTTTATTTTCCATTGATAATAATTAGATCCATTGACATATGGAGGTTTCTTGGTAGCAGCACATTCCTATCAATTGACCTATTAAATGAATGAAAACTATTTTAAAGGGATACAAATTTTGAATGGATAAAAAATTTGATAATTTTAAAACACAATATAAATCACAAATGAAAATATATGAACAAATTAAAACATAAATATCAAAAAATTAAGAAACATTTATATCAAATATTTTTTGGAGTAGGACACTCAATATGTGGTTATTTGGGTTCCTATAAATATTTTTTTCAAAAAAAAATATTTTAATATTCACCATTTTTAAATACAAAACAACCCAATTAACCATAGGAGGAGTTTATAAAATATTTTATTGTTTCAAGGATTTCTAAAAGAGTGATTAGTTATTAGTTTAAAATATATGAATTATTATTCAATCGTTTTATGTTTATCTACTAAAGAAAATTCTAATATAAAAACTATCTACGATTAACTATCAATGAAATGTGATGTTTTATGATATAATTAAACACAAATAAAGAAAACTAAACTTCAAATAACATAGCATAATTAAAAAAAGGTTCACTCTCAATATGAGACATAAACCACTCCACGCAAAAAGATTACATAAATTAACATTGATCCACACCTTAGATCAGGGTAAACAACAACACACACAATTGTAAAGGTCAAATAGACCTCTTCCACAGTTTTTGTGGCAGTACAAAAACAAATAGGTCACAGATGGACCTCTTTCACTATAATTCATGGGTAAATTGATCTGTAGATGATGGTTTGTGATGATATTTGTGTATCATCTACTTTTTCACATGAGTCAGTTTCTGATAATAGAAGAAAAAGAAGTACACTTCTCATAATGTAAAATCAGTTCAAAAGCTGTGAAAAATATGATAACAGAGTTATAAGGATCTGTGTGATTGGAAATGTATCTTTTTAATTTTGGAGGTTATGTTGAAATGTAGCACATGTAGACTTATAGAAACAGACATTAAAATAATTTGTTGTGATGGATTTTTTATTCTACTTCCAGTGAGGTATAATATTTTCTCGATGAGTTCTTCTCATCTCTTTGTTTTTTACAGAAAAGTGTTCTTTAGTTTGTAATATTAGTACCTCATCCACAGCTAGCAGTTCTTGAGTTTTTCTAAGGTGCATCAGAAGATCTCTAGTATTTTCTAGACGATACATCTTCATTTTGATCAATTATTAGGTTTATACACATCTACTGAAAAGAAGATTGACCTCATACATTATTTGGTTCCTCGTACCTCATATAGTATTCTGACATTGATATTAATGTTTTCGAAAAAAATATAGACAAATTCATTAAATTAATAAATCGTACAATTTTTGAAAAATATTTTCAATAGATGTACATTAAAATTTAATTGAAAATGTATGGATTCACGGTGTCTCTTAATGGTGTCTCTGCAATAGTTTCTATGGAATAGTTTCATAACAATCTAGAATATTGAGTCATATAGTGGTGACTCGTGAACTATATGTCGCTCTGATTGTAGGTTGACTTGATGGTGACTCAGCTATCAATATCTTATAATTTTAAAAAATTCAGGATCCCACTAAGTTTTTTAGTTGGTATCTTGATGCTACAATGACACGTCCTTTACAAGAATTCCGAGTTGAGTTGTTGGTAGGTTGAATAATAGTTTCTATCAGTTTTTAGAATTTATAATTTTTACTGAAGATGAGATAGCTAATAGGGTGAAATCTAAAAAGTATTTCCATATCAATGGTATCTCATACATAGCCCATTTTATCCGAAAATGGGATTTACAATAGCATTTCACCTTAAAAGGGACTCATCCTTAAAAGTGATTGCGAGTCCACCTAACGGTGACTCAACCTTAATGTTGCCTCATCCTTAGTCATATTTTCACAATCTTCCTTATGATTTAAAATACTATCAAAATAGATTAATCTTATATCTAAACACAATTAAACAAAATTAAACATAATATAACATCATTAATCATGATTTGACATCACAAAGCATGATTTGGGATAATTAAAACTAGAGGAGGCTAACAATTTTGTTAATAAATATGAAACACACAATAAGTAGGTGTAGATGAAATACTTTTATTACATAGAGCTAGTAGATAGTGGAACAAAATAGTGCCATACTTGATAGAGTTCATTTGAATGAGGTGTGTTGGATTGAGGTGTAGGAGATAGTTTTTCTAAGTAAATATGATATGTTGTTTCGTGTATAGTTTTGTTATTTGTTGTATAATGAATCTTATAATTTTAAACTTATATTTTTTTGGAAAAATTATTTATCTTTTCACACATTTGTTTCCCTTTCCTTGATAATACCATTAGGTTAGGTGGTTGAGGGAAAACTCATTACCCAATATTTCTCTACTCTAGTTATATGAAAACCTGTGTTGTTTTATTTATTTTGTGGGATTGGAATTTTGATGGAAATATTTCATTTAATTAGGGATTTAATATTATTAAATATAATTCATAAGACTTATTATTTTTTATTTATTATCAATATTACAAGAATGTTTTTTCTTCTATAGGTGAGTTATGTTCTGTTGTGGATGGACAAAGAGAGGTGTTATATGGTTAGAAAAATTATAATATGGGTGAAAAGTATGTGAAACCCCACCTATTCTTTGTATCAAATATTTAAGCGTAACACTAGGTAATGGATACTCCTACAGTTCTCAATGTTTACATAGATGGATTTATTAATGAGGTCGGGAAAATACCCACTAATTAAGATTTTAATTTTGTCATAGGTTTGAAAAAATTCATAAAATATTTTGAAGATTTCTTACATTATAGGTCCCATGATTTTGTGGGATTCATATATGCATGTTAATGATTTATTTTGTGGTAGATCATAGAATTCAATATATTTCAATTGTGTACCTTAGAGGAATTCTACAAGATAGAGGACAAGAGAATAACATAATATTTTATCTTCTTAATGGTAAACTTGGAGATTATTTAGAAATATTTTCCACATATTGGGATATGTGAGATATTTAAACAATTGAAGGGATTCAGTTGGTTTTAGAAGGAACATTTCTAGTAAGGATATCTTAATATGAGGGTATAGGATGGTGATACCCAAATATTACATAATTATCATGTATTTATAAATTAAGTTTCTATTAATGTCATACACTATCACAGACATGACATGTTTTTGCTATTGGACACTTGAATTATATTTTTTAGGTGTTCCTAGAATAGTTTTTAGTTTTTTATCATCAATTCCATCGTCATATACTCGATTTCAAAGAGGGATCAAGATTATCAATATAGGTTTATCCTATTGTTCCAACAAATTTATCATATCTATTAGAAGATATCCTTGTGAAATTATTTGATGGGATAGGTTCACATCCAAGAAATGTTTCTTTATTAAGGTATTTTATTTGTGGATCAATTTTTGAACATCAACTTTTTTTCATAGGATACATCCATAAATGTGGAAGAGCTGCATATCTTACCTAATCCATTGCGATATTATTAGATGCTTGATTTCATATCATATAATATTTAAAATATATTAATTGAAATAATAATGAAGAGATAGGAATTCAATTAAACTGATTCATTTATGAAATTATTTAGTCTTCTTAATGATATATTTATCAATGTCCCAACGCTTTAGTATCAAATATTGGGATTGATGTTTGATTTCTTTTGTTACTATTTATGTAACTACCCATGTATTTATATATAATAATTTTTTCATTTATATTAATATTTATGAATAATATAGTATGTTTGTGTTAAATAGGACATTTTTTCTGATAGCATCGTCAACACGCAACAACAGGTTTCCTTGAAATCTTATGTTGCACACAACATTGAGTTATACCGAAAAATAATGTAATATTATTATTATTTTAAAAAGATGTTAACTCATAGTTGTATTATTGTTAGGAATGAACAAAACTAAATAAATTATGACTAAAAATGTTTGATAAATTTTTTTTAGATTTATCAAATAAATTTTAGAGGCTTAAAATAAGAATGGATCTGATTTTAAGCATGAAGAACTCTAATTTTTTTAAAAGGTTGTTTTACCGCCTTTTGATGGATAACCATTTTCAAATATAGTTTTTTTTCACTTTTATATGTTCTATTTAACCAAATAAAATACTTTTTTAGAAGTAGGACATCAAAATTTACTTTTTATGATATTTGGGTTTTTTTATAAAGTTCATTTTTTTAATGAGTAGTGAAAAGTAATGCATTTTAGTTCGAAACATCTTTTTCATCTAATTTATTTACACAGTTAGATTGTTCTTTTTATTGGTTTTAAATTATAATTGCATTATATTTTTATTGTTTAATCTAATTGTGTTCATTTAATGTAATTTCACATTTTAATCGGTCATAAACACATGTCAATCTTTTGATAGTTATTATTTCTTAAAAACCCACTTTTTGACAATGGGAATTAATTTTAAATTAATTACTGAAACTAATGTGTTTAAAATTTTGAAAAAATGATTCCATATTTGGAATCATGAGGTCTAAATTTTTTAAATAGGTAAATTTTAGTTTTAGAAATTATGAATAGTAACTTTTGTAAATATTTTATTTACCGTGGTTAAAGGGTAAATCTAGTAAATAAGGGTAAAAAATAATATTATAATCATATTAAACTACCCTGAATCATGTCCTAACCCTATTTAATGAGATATTTTTGACCTTGGGAATCCTTGGGTTGATTTTAAGACCCAATGGAGTAACTTGTGTGTGAAAATGACATTTAATTACTTTTAATTTAAAGTTAGGAAAATATACCTAAAACATGTATCTTTTACTAAAACAATTTTTATATGGGGTTATATAAGTGATCTGTAATGCCCCAATATTAGTTACCAAGATTCAGTGCATTATTACATAACATTGGAATGATCACAAGGGATCAATTCCTGAAAGACCAATCAGTTTAGTAGCATTATAAGTACTAGATACAAACATATGTTTTAAATTATAACATGAGATAAAAAAACTACTTTTTGTCCTCTTTGGACACACTTATATCCCTTATCCTATCCCGGCAGTTCAACCATAAAATACTTCTTCACATCTTATGAAAAATAAAAAATTGAAAGGGGTGAGATCATTTTCTTAGTAAGGATAACAATATAGTGGAAACATTCATAAATAAGCATAAAAATTTAAGGCAGTGTATAAGACTAAAACATAAGACTTTTAAACATAAACATCATCATACTATGAAAATATAAATCAAATAATTCCATTTACTTATTCACATGGATATTCTACTTGTCTAATAATCACATGAAATATTAATAGCCAATTTTATAGTGATGGAATGCATAATACCAGACACTATAACCACATAGTCAAGGCCTCAAGCCAAGACTACAAGGAAGATTTTTTCAAGGCCTTTTTCCAAGACACTAGTTTTTCTTATGATACCTACTGATGCATTGAGGAGCTATATCAAGCTCTACCCGTCACTTACTAAGTCCAATTCATTCCTCATATGAAAAGGATGAAATATAACATAAACATTTATATTAAAACTAGCATACGAAATGTTAATACTTTAACCATAAACCATTATTGGTATAAAAATAAAACATCCACTATCAAGAATATCACAAAACCATCAATATAATATGGAAGATTGTATCATAATAAATCAACATCAAATAAGTGTAAAATCCATCAAACGATGTTGACATAGATGAAATCTAAACTATTTGAGAGAAATGCCTCTTTTTTTAAATCATTTAAAAGTCACATAATTATAAAAGAAAACATTTATTTTTAAAATACTCTTATGTTCTTGTAAGGGAATATTATAAGGTGTTACAACGGTAGAAAATAGATGCACCCTCCGTATAATTTAAAAAAACATCTGTTCCATAATTTTGTCGAAAAGGTCGTAAAGGACCTTGTTTGGGAATGACAGAGAGATTACATTATAAAAATTTTATAAAAATTCAAACAAGGGTATAAATTACTTTAACCCTTAGTCTAGGAAATATTAAAAAAGTTTTGAAATACATTTTAAGAAACACAGATGTGGATGATAAAGAGGTCCCAGTAGATACACACGTATAAACAACCTCGGATAATGAAGAGATTGTAGAATTAACCCTTACCTTGTACTTTACCTTGGTCGAGTGTATGTTAACCTCCTATATAATAGTTAAATAATTGTTATTAAATTATATAATAACCACATACATAAATATGATATCAAATATGATCTTCTAATATTTCTTTGTTAATAATATATTAGTAGTATCATTGTTTTGGGTGTTAAAAGATTCATTTCCCTTTATATGTTTTGTTACGTAAGTCATGTTTTTTATAGATATGATATATTTTATTCACATCCATAATTATATTAAGTTCCTAAACATTATATTTTAATCATAAAATGAAATTTATTCTTGAATGGTTATGATGGTGAATGAATCTCATCACGTTCGGGGAGAAGGTAATCTGTACTTACGCATGAGCGAAAATACCATTATATTGATAGTGAAATAGTATGTAATTGGATGGTATTTCATATATAAATAATCCTTAACATGTTATGTTTATTAATTAAATTAGTTATACTCATTATTATACCAATCCAAATAATTAAGTGTTTGAATAATAAACTACACCACGACGTGGAGACGGTAAGTCGTACGTACGCACGTATGGTGACATTGTTATTCATAGGATGGATAGAATAATGAATATGGTTGTACCATATTGATAATAAAATCACATTTTTAATAAGGTACTAGATTTATTATTTTTGTATGGTAATAACAAAGAAAGATGAATTGGAATAAGAAAAGAACATGAAAGAGGTGGTGAAATAATTACCTCTTCTTTGGGTGCTTCCTTTTGATTTGATCAAAAGGGATCCTTATGATGGCTTTATGATCACAGTAAGGCCTCTAGGAATATGTGAGGGTAGTTGGGAGGATATTTGGGTAGGGTTTCACCAAGCCAGATGGCTTTGGGGTGTTATTTTTAGAGAATGGGAAGTACCCTTTTATAAGAGAGGTGAGAGTCACTTTAGGAAATGCTTGAAATATTATTTTATTATACAATCATATTTGGTTTATAATAACTCCAAAATTATTTATTTCAAGTATAAGGTGGGTATGGGTCGAAAATATCTCAACCAATAGGTTTTATTCAGGTTTTTTTCACCATATTAAGTTTATCTTTTAGATTTAACTCTTAGTTAAATAGTTTATCTTTTACCATATATCCTTGTATCAATATATTAAATGGTCAATAAACTTACTATAAAATTTCAAGAGAACCCCATGTGATTAATTAATGACATATATATTATTATTTAAGTCCTTTGGATGAACCTAATATTTTTAGGACATTATATCATTTAATAATATAGTATTTTTTAAAAAACTCATTTATATCAATTTTGACACTATTTAGTATTTGATTTTTGTTAAAGTCCTAATAACATGATTACTTCTAAAAAAATTAATTTAATCAACCTTATAAGGTCATATTATCCTATTAAATTTTTTTAATTCATCAAAAGTCTCAATTTATAATTATTTTCATCTTAACACTATTAATTATTTTAATCTTTCATTAAAAATGTAATTATTGCATCATCATTGTGTCATAAATAAATTTAATTATTTAATGTATAAAAATTATAAAAAAAAATCCATTATGTAGGAAATATTTTTATATTTCTAATAAATATTTATATATGAATTTATCTTATTTATTACCCTATATTAAAAATGGTTTAGTTATTAAACATTGAATTTAACACTTTTCAGTCTTTTTTAAATATAATAATAATAAATGTCCTAATCTAATACAAGTGGCCCAAAAGGATCATATTTCATTTATAAGGTTGATTATGGTCG
Source organism: Viscum album (assembly GCA_963277665.1). Lineage (NCBI taxonomy): Eukaryota > Viridiplantae > Streptophyta > Magnoliopsida > Santalales > Viscaceae > Viscum > Viscum album. The sequence continues at coordinate 37,699,912 of OY728152.1, forward strand.
AAAAAACACTTATCCAATAGAATTAGGACATGTGTTAGGGTAATTATAATATCATTTTTACCATTAATTACCATATATACTTTTAACAGTGGTAAATAAAAGTCAAAAGTTTCTATTCACTAAAAATTATTTTCATCTTATTGAACCACATTTTACTTACTGATTTCAACCATGTCTCTCGGATTTTTGAAATTCAATTCACAGAAGCGGTAGAATTATGTTTTATGCAAATTTGAAAATGCACCTAGAAGGTGGGTAAAAGATGGTAAAAAGTTCAATAAACTTTTATATATCTAATATTATTATAAAATGACTCCAATGAATTACATTGAACATATATATATATTATGTATAGAATTTAATATAATATAAATTTAAATAAAATGACTAATTATTTAAATAAAAATTCATTTTTAAACAATAACGCTTTGTTTTTCACTATTAATCAAAAACTGAATGTTTTCAAAAAAATACAAAAAAATCACCCTAAGCTGATTTTGATATTTTGAATCCAAAAATGAAGTGTATTTTGAAAAATAAAATTTATAAAATTTTAAAAAGTGGGTATTTCTATTAATAATCACTAGTTTGATTGGTTGTGTTGTGTTAAAACTCCATGTTGCATACAACGCAAGCTACTGCATTATTCAAAGGGAAATGTAACATGGAAACTTGGGGTGTTACATTATCCCCTCCATCAAATAATTTTTTCCTCGAAATTTATAAAATATTACATCATAACTATATTTGGGTGGTTCTTAATCATATGTTCCTCAAGATCCCATATTGCATCTTCCATCTTATTATTTCTCCATAGAACTTTCACCAGACGAGTCATCCAGTTTCCCAACACTTGTTCCCTGGGATTAAGAATTATGATAGGATCTTAGCAATAGGAATGGTTGGGTTCTAGTTCTATTTCTTCATAGGTGATTATATGAATTGGTTCAGGCATGTATTTTCTCAATAGTGATACATGGAGTACATCATGAACTTTGGAGAGACTTAGAGGCAATGCCAAATGATATTCTACAACTCCAATTCGTTCTAGAATTTCAAAAGTTCTGAGGTACCTAGGACTTAATTTTCCCTTCTTATTGAATCATATAACACCCTTCAATGGAGGTACCCTCAATAAAACATGATCTCCTACTTGAAATACTAAATCATTCCTTCAGTTATCGTCATAGATCTTTTTTCTACTTTGAGCTCCTTTGATGTTAGTTTGGATAACCTTCACATTTTCCATTGTTCCCTCAACAAGTTTGGGGCCTACGAGTTTTCTTTCACCATCATCATCCCAAAAAGATGGTGTGAGACATCTCTTTCCATATAATTCTTCATATGGTGCCACCTGAATACTTGAATGGAAGCTACTATTATAGGAAAATTCTACCATAGGTAAATATTGATCCCCCCATACCATGAAAATCATGTGATCAAGATCTCAACATGCCTTCTAAGGTTTTAGTAGTCCGTTATGATTGTCCATCAGTTTGATGGTGGTAGGAAGTGCTCAAAAAAAGTTCAGTATCAAAGGCCTTCTGAAGACGTTTCAATAATCTTGATGTAAAATGGGGATCACGATCAGAAACAATCGATAGGGGTACTCCATTAAGTCTTATAACATTATTAATATATAGTCTTGTTAAACGTTCAAGTGGTAAATCTTATCTTATATAAAGAAAATGTGCCGACCTGTTAAGATGATCAATAATGACCCATATTGCATCGTTCCTTTTCGGATTATTCGGAATCCTCGTGACAAGGTTCATCGTAATATCATCCCATTTCCACTCAAGCATGGGAAGAGGCTGCATGACTCCTCTAGGATATTGTCTTCCAGCCTTAACATGTTGACAAACCATACATATTGACACATAATAAGAAATATTTCTCTTCATGTTGTCCCACCAAAAATGTTCCTTCAAATCTCCATACGTCATTGTGCTACTAGGGTGTATAGAGAAATTAGATCTTTGAGTATTATCAAATAGTTCCCTTTTTAGATCAAGTATATCAGGAACACAAAGTCCCTTCCCAATTTTCAAAATCCCGTCTTCATATACAAATTTGATCAATCTCCCATCATTCACAGCTTTAATTTTCTTTTGAAAATTCTCATCATTAGTCTGAGAACCATTTATCCTTTCTAGTAAATATGGTTTAGCATCCATTTGAAAAGGTATTGAAATTTCACCTTCCATTATTATTCCCATATTTATATTTACTAGATCCATGAAAATATGATCCCTTTCAACCCTCATCTTGTTTAAAACTCTCTGATCATTTCTGCTCAAAGCATCTGCCAACTTATTTTCCTTCCTTGGGGGGTAGTGTATCATGAAATCATAATCCTTGAGTAGTTCAAGACATTTTATTTTCATCATGTTATGTTCTTTCTGTGAGAAAATATACTTTAATCTCTTGTGATCGATATATATCAAACATTTTTCACCATTGAGATATTGTCTCCAAATATTCAAAGAAAATATTATAGCTGATAATTCAAGATCATGAGTCGGATAGTTTTTTCATTAATTTTTAGCTTTCATAATTCATATTCAATAACTCTATCATTTTGAATAAGGAAACAACCAATTCCTTTCATTGAAGCATCCCTATAAATAAGAAACCAATCAAACCCTGGTGGTAGAGTCCAGATCAGAGCATTGACTAATATTCTCTTTTGTTATTCAAAACATTCTTCACAGTCTTTTTTCCAAGAAAATTTAACCCCTTTAAGGGTGAGCTTGGTTAATGGGTTAGCCAATCGGGAAATATTCTAGACGAAATGCCGATAATAACCTACTAAAAAATAAAACTGTGTACCTCAGTAATACTCATCAGTGCTGGCCATTGTTGTTTTTCTCTTGTCTTAGAAGGATCAACCGATATTCCTTCCTTAAAGACAATATGGCCAAGAAAAGAAATTTATTAAATCAAGAATTCAAACATGCTAAACATCCAAAATAATTCATTTCTTTTGAGGGTTTTAAGAATAGTGTGCAAGTTGTTTTCATGATCTTCATATATTTTTTAGTATATCGAGATATCATTAATAAATACTACTACAAAGTCATCCTGACATTCCTTGAAAAACTTATTCATTAGATCCATGAAAATAGAGGGTGCATTAGTCAATCCAAAAGCAATTACTGTAAACTCGTAAAGCCCATACTTGGTTCAAAATGCTATTTTCGGAATGTATTCCTTCATCACACACAACTGATGATATCCAAATCAAAGGTCAATCTTTGGAAAATATTGATCTCCATGAAGTTGGTCGAATAAGTCATCAATGTGAGGTAGGGGATACTTGTTTTTTACTGTAATAGCATTGATCTCCCTGTAGTCAATTCACAACTTCATAGATCTATATTTCTTCATAACAAAAAGAACAGGGGCTCCCCATGGAGAAACACTAGGGTGAATAAATCCTTTATTACTCAATTCCTCTAGTTGTTTCATTAGTTCCACTAATTCCAAAGTGGCCATTCTATAAGGGGTCTTTGATATGGGCCTTGGACCAAAAATTAAATCAAGGGGAAAATCAATTTCTCATTCTAGAGGATGTCCAGGTAAATCCTCTGAAAACATATCAACATATTCTTTCCCAATATGTATGTCCCTATTTGAACATACCATTCCTCAGCTATAGTTATTTTATTCTTTTATTTCCCAATAATTTAATTTAGTAGAGCTGCTGGGGGTGGATCTAGATAAGAATCAAGTGGTGACATTTCTGCTCTAAAGATAAGGTACTCTTTATCATCATCAGAAATTATAACCACCTTCTTCTTACAATAAATTTTAGCATCATGGTCCAAAATCCAATCCATTACTAGGATTATATCAAATTCAATCTTGGGTATAACAATGAGATTAGTAGACAAAGAAAATTTATATGACCTAATGGGAACTGATTCACAAAACATTGTTGCAATGATACTTCCCTTATGAGTTTTGACTAACAAATCCCTTGTTAAATAAAATTTGAAATATCCAATTTTCTTTGAAAACTAGGAAGCTATGAAATAATGTGATGATCCAGAATCAAATAAATCATTGTAAAAACTTGTGGAAACCATTAAATCACCTACCTACATGTCTTTAGGATCTTCAACCTCAGTAGTAGTGATTTTATAATCTTGGCCTTGATCCCTTGGCCTTTTTTGAGGTAATTTTCCTTGGCACTTAGAACATTAATTTTCATAATGATCCTTTTCTCTATAATTGTTCCATTCAAAATTGAGAGCCTCTTTCTTTCCCTTGCAATCTCGTGCTTGGTGGCCTTTTCCACCACACTTGTAATAGACTCTCATTCCCTCTAGGCATGTACTGAGGTTTTTCTTCCCACATTTCCCACAGGATGGATATTAAAATTTTCACTTCTTCGCCTTATTTCCATTTCCAATGTGTTTATCATATCTCTTCTTCTCTTTCATTGCGTTAAAGTCATAAGAGTTAGAGAATTCCTTTTTTTCTTGATAGCACATGAGATAATATCTTTGTATGATGGGATAGATTATGAGACTAATACTTTAGGGAGAAATGGTTTTAACCCATCAAATAATCGATCAATATTACTCCTTGGGTTACATATATAATCTGGTTCATGCCTTGTAAACCATGTAATGCTAGACTCATACTTTGCGACATTATCATCCTCCTTTTTCCTCAGACTCCGAAATTGTCTTTTCATGTCCACTAGATGGTCACATAGAAATTATTTTTCTAGTAAAATATCCTTAAACTCCCTCCATTACAAATTTGATACTTCTTCATCCTCTATTTTGTTTTGAATTAATGACCACCATTGATCTGTATCTCCCATGAGGCAATAAACTCCCATGAAAACTTTTTCCCTTTCGCTAGTCCCCAAAGCATGAAATCTTTTCTCTAGGGAACTTATCCATTTCTCTACTACAAATGGATTTGTAGTTCCATTGAATGTTTGTGGTTGTTTCCTCATGAAGTATTCTAACATTTTTCCTCCACATTGTGTATTGGGATTCTCCATACGGGTTAGGTTATTATTAATAACCTATGTGAGTTGTCCCAGTATGGTGATAAGATGATCAACACCAGTTGCATCACCGGCTCCACTATAATTATCTTGAGTATGAGGGAAATCCATACATGGATTACGTGCATTGATATAGTTTCCATTCCTTCCACTAGGTTCCATTTCGAAACTATATCATAAAATAGATTAGTTTATGAATCACAATATATAATTCCAAACTTGTAAAACACTTAAAATAATTTGAACAATTTGTGGATATAATTTATAATCATAAAAATGTTTTCTTTGAGGATGTATATACTCATAAATCCTTCATAATGGTTTGCAAAGAAAATGTGAATTATCCAAAACATATCCCCCTGGAGTTTCATAAACAAGAGTACAGCAAGGCTTGTTGTCGTGTACCAGGATACCTCGGGTCAAGCCCAAAACTCCTTGTCGGAGTTTCCACTCCTATGTACAATTTTTCCAGAGTTTCCTCAACCAACTCATATCCATATAGGGATTTATTTCTTGGAAAACTCACAAAATCTTTACATTACCAAAATTCAAGGAAGTTCTTCTATACTAATCCCCAGTGTCTATCTTAGGGCAATGTTCTCTAATCAGAGTTTTTCTAAATCTAGCTTCAAAGGTTTGTACTAAACTTCTTCTGATACCATCTATAATTCCCAGACCCTATTTACCCAGATTTGGTGCATTATTAAATAACATTGGAATGATCACAAGGGATCATGTCACAAAATACCGATCAGTTTAAAATCCTTTGAAGTACTAGATAAAAACATAAGTTTTACATTACATAATGAGATAAAAACAACAACAACATTTTTTACCCATTAAACACATGTATATCCCTTAGCCTATCCCTTCAGGTCAACCATAAAATACTTTTTCACGTCATGGGGAAAATAAATCATAAAAAGGGGTGAGCATATATGCTCAGTATGGATAAAAATATAGCGAAAACCTTCATAAATAAGAATAAATATTTAAGGTAATGTATAAGACTAATACATAATCATTTTAATCTTAATCTTCATCATAATATGAAAAATATAAATCAAATAATTACATTTACATAATCACATAGATATTCTACTAGTCGAATAATCACATGCAGTATCAATAACCAATTTCATAATGATGGAATGCATAATGCCAGGCTTCATAACCACATAGTCAAGGCCTCATTCCAAGAAATCAAAAAGTATTTTTTCAAGGCCTTGTTCCAAGACACTATTCTTTCTCATGATACCTATTTATGTATCGAAGATCTATTATAGTCTCCACCCGTCACTTACTAAGTCCAATTCATTCCTCATATAAAAAGGATGAAACATAACATAAGAATTCGTATTAAAACAAGCATAAGAAAGGTTAATACTTTAACCATAAACCATGATTGGTATAAAAATAACACATCCATAGTCAAACATATCACAAAACCTTCAATACGATATGGAAGATTGTATCATAATAAATTAACTTCAAATAATTATAAAATATATCAATGGATGTTGACATAGATGAAATCAAAACTATTTGAGAGAAATGTCTCTTTATATTTTGAAATCATTTAAAATTAACATATTTAGAAAAGAAAACATTTATTTTTAAAATACCCTTATAATATTTTAATGGAAGTTTATAAGGTGTTACAATGGTGGAAAATAGCCGCACCCACCAAATAAGTTAAAAAAACATTTTTTCCTTAATTTTTTCGAAAAGGTCGTAAAGGAACTTGTTTGGAAAATAAAGGAATGATTACTTTATATAAATTTTATAAAAATAAAAACAAGGGTATAAATCACTTTAACCCATAGTCTAGGAAATAGTAAAAATGTTTTGAAATACATTTTTAATAAACATGGATGTGGATGATAAAGAGGTCCCTATAGATACTCACGTATAAACAACCACGGATAATGAAGAGATTGTAGAATTAAACCTTACCTTATTAATTTCCTTGGTCAAGGGTAATTTAACCTATAGTATAAAAGTTAGATAATTTTTTTAAAATTATACAAGAACCACATACATAAATATGATATCATATATGATCTTATAATATTTTATGGTTAATAATATTTTAGTAGTATCATCGTTTCGGGTGTTAACTGATTCATTTTCCTTTATATATTTTGTTATGTAAGTCATGTTTATTATAGATAATATGTATTTGATTCATATATATAATTATATTAAGTTCTTAAACAATATTTTTAAATCATAAAATGAAATTTATTCTAGAATGGTGATGGTGGGGGATGAATCGCATCGCGTTCATGGAGACGGTAATCTGTATGTACGCACGAGTGACAATACCATTCTATTGATGGTGAAGTAATATGTAATTGGATGGTATATCATATATAAATAATCCTTAACATGTTATATTTTTTATTTACATCAGTTATACTAATTATTATACCAATTAAAATAATGATGATTTTGAATAATAAACATCACCACGATATGGAGACGGTAAGGCGTACGTACGCACGTATGGTGACTTTATCATTAATAGGATTGATATAATAATGAATATGGTTGTAATATATTTATAATAACATCATATTATGAATAAAGTAGTTGATTTATTATTTTGGAATGGGAATAACAAACAAATAGGTAGTGGAAGATGAAAAGAACATGAAAGAGGTGGTGAAATAATTACCTCTTCTTCGGGTTCTTCCTTTTGATTTGATAAAAATGGCTCCATAGGATGGCTTTATGATCAAAGTAAGGCCTCTAGGATTTTTTGATGGTATTTTTGAGGTTATTTAATCATGGTTTCGCCATTCCCAATGGCTTTGGTGTGTCATATTTAGAGAAGGGGAAGTACCCTTTTATAAGAGAGGTGAGAGTCACTTTAGGAAAAGCTTGAAATATTATTTTATTATATAATCATATTCGGTTTATAATGACTAAAAATGATTTCTTTCGAGGATAAGGTGGTTATTGGTCTAAATACTATCTACCAATAGGTTTTAGATAGTTTTGGGTCACCATATTAACCTTATCTTTAAGATTTAACTCTTAGTTGAATAGTTTAACTTGTACCATGTATCCATGTATCTATATATTATATTGTTAATAAACATACGATAAAATTCCAAGATACCCCTAGTGGTTTATTAAAGACATATATATTATTATATAAGTCATTTGGAAGAACCTTATATTTTTAGGACAATTATATCATTTCTTAATATAGTATTTTTTTTAAACACTCGTTTATGTCAATTTTGACACTATTTAGTATTTTATTTTTGTTAAAGTCCTAAATACTTGATTACTTCTTAAATAAGTCATTAAATCAACCTTAACATGTCATATTAAATTATAAAATTCGTTTATTTCATCAAAAGTCTCAATTAAAATTTATTTGGATATTTATAATATCAATTATTTTTATCATTCATTAATAAGGTAATTACTGCATCATCATTGTGTCATAAATAATTTAATTATTTAAGGTCTAAAAATTATAAATAAAATACCATTATGTAGGAAATATATTTATATTTATAATTAATATTTATAGATCAATTTATCTTATGTATAACCCAATACATCAAATGGTTTAGTTATTAAACATTGAATTTAACACTTTTGACTTTTCTTTAAATAAAATAATAATAAAAGTCTTAATCTAATCTAAGTGGAACAAAAGGATCATATTTTTTTCCTAAGGTTGTATTTGTTCGAAATACACTTATCCTATAGAATTAGTACATGTTTTAGGGTAATTATAATATCATTATTTACCTTTAATTCCCCTATTTACTTTTAACTGTGGTAAATAAAAGTCAAAAGTTATTATTCACCAAAAATTATTTTCATCTAATTGAACAAAATTTTACATAATGATTTCAATCGTGTCTCTCGGATTTTTGAAATTCAATTCAAAAAAATGGTAAAATTCCGTTTAATGCAAATATGCAAATGCGCCTAGAATGTGGGTAAAAGACGGTAAAAAGTTCAACAAAATTTTATATATCTAATATTATTATAAAATGAATCCAATGAATTGATTTGAACATATATAGGTATTATGTATCTATTTTTACTAAATATAAATTTAAATAAAATAAATAAAATTTAAAATAAAAAAGTCGGGTTTAAACAATATCGTAGTGTTTTCCACTATTCATTAAAAATTGAATGCTTTCAGAAAAATATCAAAAATTCACCCTAAGTTAATTTTGATATTCCAAATCCAAAAATGAATTCCATTTTGAAAAATAAAATTTATATAATTTCCAAAATTGGTTATTACAATTCCAAAAGGCTAGTTTGATTGGTCGTGGTGTGTTAAAAATCCATGTTGCGTACAATGCAATGTATTGCATTATTCAAAGGAAAACGTAATGTGGAATCATAGGGTGTTAGATCATCTCTTGAACGATAAATATTCATTATAAAGATAAAAATATTTCATACATCATTTTATTTTATTTATAATTTTTATACATCAAATAAATAAATATATTTATGACACAATGATGATGTAGTGATTACCTTATTAATGGATGATTTAAATAAATGAGATTATAAAAATTAAAATAAATTTATATTGAAACTTTTTATACCATAAAAAAATTTATTGATGTTTATGGCTTTCCATATTTGATGTAATGAAGTTTTTTTCGAAAGAATCAATTTGTTATGGATTTTTAAAATTTCATGATATTCATATTATAAAAATTGACATAAATGAGTTTTTTTAAAATATTATTTTATTAAAAGATATAATAGTCCTAAAAATATAATATTCTTCCGAATGACTTATCTATGGTTTATAGATTAATTAATGAACCACTTGAGGTTCTATTTTAATTTTATAGTAACTATATTAACCATGTAGTATGTATATACAAGAAGACATGGTAAGAGTCAAATAAGTTAACTATGGGTTAAAGCTATATGATATGGTTAAATTTGAAACAAAAACCTGCCTAAAATATATTGGTTGAGAGGATTTAGAAATATCCTAATCTTATATTTGAATTAAATAATTTTTTGACCTTTTTAAAATCTAAATTCTGTTTATAATAAAATTATCTTTCAAAATTTCCTAAAGTACCCCTCCTCCCTCTTATAAAAGTCCACCACCTCTAACCCTTAATCACACCTCTAAATCCCCCTTTTATCATCCAAACTCTACCAAAATAATCCCCCAACATCCCTATATTCTCTAATAAGATTCACCTTGGGAATAAGGCAATTAAAGAATGTCTTTTATCTTAAATCAAAAATAGTTACCCGACTTGAGTTATTGTCTTCCCTCAATCTTCTTTCATTTATTTTCCTTCTCCAACCCCTTAAACAATATTTATTCTATTATTTTATAATAAATCTGTATATTTAATATAATATGATTTTTTATGAGAATTATTTTAACTACACTTACACACGCCTCCATCTAATAGATACAAGCATATTATTTTTGTGTACGGTGAACTACTGCCTCATGAAATGATGATTATTCGATTTTCCCCTAGAACCTCTCATGGTGGAAATTATGATGTCACTGTATTTATATATTATATATATTATATTTATATTGTCTCTATTATACTGTAATTTTTAATTACAAATATACATTTATTCTTTTCATGTTGTGAAAAATATGATAATTTCATTTGAGGAAGTGTGGTCTACCGCCCCATCAATGTGAAATGACTCGTTCATGCTATGAATTGAAAGCATAAAGGATGTAATTAATGAGATTATATAACATATATAACATATATATTATATTTTAATTATAATATACCTATGTATAATTTAATTTTCATTCTTTTAAATATGAAAAGGAAATGAAAGTAAAGTTTATATGTACGTACAGCTTACCGTCTCCATGAACGGTACATTTCATTTCTTTTATACAAAGGTAATGGAATATTAAAAATACATTTATACTGGATATATATTATATTCAAATAATTAAAACAATTTGTGTGATAATGTACTTCTGACCACATGGACAATTTTTTATTATAACTAGTTCATTTTAGACTCAAGTACTGAAAATCGACAAAATGACCAATTTGAACTTGAATAATTATATGGTTATTATAGCAAGGTAATAAGTGATATAATAGGAATAATAAAGTTGAAAAGGTTATTAAGAAATTATAAATTAACTTATGTTTATTATTCAGGAATAACAAGAAAAATGTGTGACGAGTCAAACTCAAGGTAAGGGAACCGTTCACCCTCCTCTTTTTGTCAAATACTTATTTTATGTTTTGTCTTTTAATTTCCATTATCTTATGTTGGGATATGTTATTTTATATCCTTATTTCTGTACATTTTATTCCCAAGTGATGAGAGAGCCTTTTCTCACTCATCATCTCATTTTTTGAATTTTTAACTGACATCATTTGGCAGTCGAATTTTTGTAAGGGAATTTCTGAACTCAATTTACACTCGTTGGGTTTTACGCATACTTCATTGATTATATTATGCCAATATTATTTGTCTAATAAATGTTTATTTATTTATGTTGAAATTTAAAGTTACCTTCGTGTGGATATACTTTTTCCACACATAATCACTCCATTGATAAATTCTTAAGTCATTTATACAATGTTTGCAAAGGAAATCTTAGCTCAATATCCATTATTTGAAATAAATATCCATGTCATTGGTTTTGTTTTCCCAAGAATATTTTTGAATGACCTCTGATTTTTTTACACATAATATCTACTTATATTGGGTTTATTTATATTTTTCACACATAAATATTTCATTCATTTATCCTAAATCTAATGATACTCTCTTTGTAAGGGACAATGTCTCAATCTCCTTTGATTAACGCATATATCGATATTCTGCACCTTTAATATCTTAAAAGGTTTATATATAACCCTTTTAACATTTTATATCATGAATTTCTGTATTCAAATGATATTAAAAGTTTTATTTGATATTATTCGTTAAATATTTTTATTCAAGAGTCATGAAATTCATTAACTGAAACAACATTTTAAATTTTTAAAAGATTTATTATACTAAATATTTCTTTTTTAATGTCTATGTTTTCAAAATGGTTTTATGGATTTATTTATATGGACATATATTATTTAAAATTATAAATCATGAATTTATTTTAAAATATTCAAAGTGGTATATGAATATTTGATTCAAACTTATCTTTATTAAATGTTTTAAATGGTTTTGGGAATGGATTTTATATTTCAATATCTTGAATTGGTTCATTGTGGTTAATTAGTGATATGTAGACAATTTATATCTTTTATGTGTTATGATTATGTAATGGTACTTGGAAAATTTACGGAAGGTTATGTGATAAAACACATATGGGTTCTTTTTTGATAAAACTATAGTGGGTGAGTCCGAGATAGATCTCCAATGCATCGGGTAACATGGAAGAGGTAAATATTAATGATTCACCTAAGAGATTTATGGAATATATTATGATGGTTATTCCAAATTTAACTCCCTATGTAGTTGTGAAAGAGAAAGTGTAACTATGTTATAGATTCCACAAGTTACCTTTGTGATTTATGATTCCTACATGTTATTCATAAATCATATGATTTCATGAGGTATGATAAAGAGCTTATGTTTTATGATTGAGAAGAATGATTTCATTGATTTGTATATATTGATTGACTAATGTTTTCATTCCTTATTTAATAACCCCTAATGATCTTTTTATGATCATCCCATGTTTTTGAAATGTTTTTTCATAGGGTATATGGAAGGGTAAGAGAATGGAAGAATCCAAGAAGTTTTATATCCAGAAAATAATTATGGTTTTATTTAAGGATTTTTATTGTTGTGAAAATTTTTGTTAGAGTATAAGTGTTTACTTTGTAATATTTTTGGAGTAATATAATAGTTATGTCCAAATTCTCTAAAACTCTACACTTGAAATGATCCTTAGTGTGAATTCTTGATTTAACTCAAGATTAAGTAAATTTTTATAGCTTCGGCCTTATAGTTGTTATCCAAGGTTGTTATAGATAACTTTATAGGTTAGGGTGTTATCTGGGTGTAGGTAAAGGATCCCATATAAATAAGAGGGTTATTATTATATGGAAACTTTTGGAGGGTTATGTTAAAATAAGTTGTTTGGATAAAAACATGAACAGTGGATATATATGGAGGTTGATGGATTAGAGTAATAAAAATGTTTTTATGTTATATTTAACCTATAGAGGATTCTTTTTTATAATTATAATATTTTGTTTCATGTTTAAGTGTTAATTCATTTTAGAAAATTTATGATCATTTTTCAACATGGAAGGAAAGATTTCTTGTACAACTTTATTATCCCTCCCTGATGATTTGATCATCACTATTACGGAAAAATCATGTTCGAATGATTTTGAAAGATTCTTGAGTATTCAAATCACCTGCGAGAAATTTTTTGAGATATCCAAAACCTACTAATTACTAAAACAATTTTATGGGTCATGGTATGTTTATTCATATGATTTCAAGATCTCAACATTTCCAATTCTATCAAAAAGTTAAATTATAGAAGTGAATAGAATGTTTACTTTTTGAATATATGAAAACATACTGAAAGAGAAAGTGAACATCCTAAAGATAAACATATCTATATTAAAGGTATGATTTTTTTTCTTATCCACAAATAATGGAGCATCTTTGGATTGATATTTATAAATGATGAGGATATTTGATCTGCAAGAATGATGTATTATGAAATAAGGTGGAAATGTTTAGTTATGGGATTATCCAGAACACTGAATGAGTAATAAGTCTAAAATATAAGGGTTTCAGGAGTTATGGTAGGTTGTAGGATGATGAAATGTTTAAAAGTGTTAATTCCATTTTGATGATGGGATTACTTTTGGAATACATTTTCTAATATATGTAACCCTGATGTTTGATATGTTAAAATGTTATTCAAGAATGAATTACCATTTCTTATGTGGACATAATGGATAACCTTTAGGGTTTATATGATCTTTTTTTAGTTGATTAATGGATATTATAGTTTGGGATGAAAAATGAAAGGTATTAGATAACCTTTGGGGATAAAGAGGGTTATGGTAATTTTTGAGAAAATTATCTTATTTTTGAGAATTTTATAAGAATAATATGGTTTTAGAAAAAAGAAAACTCATAGGATGGGTGATAACTCGTCACAACCAGCAAGGCTGTAGGAATCGAACCCACAACCAAAGGGTGACAAGGTTTCATCACCTACCACTATCCTATAGGAAGTCCCTTGTTAGCATGACTTATTATTTTTAGTTAAAGGATTTTATGAATCAAGAATAAGTCTATTTTAGATATTATGTTTTATCAAATGGATATCCTTAGTATAGGAAAATGATTTTGTGATTATGTGATAAATTTTATTTTGGAGGATGTTCTCTCTTTTGGAAACACTATATTCCTTCGTAAAATAGAATACTATGGTTATAAATTGTGGAGTAATTGTTGAAATATTATTTTGGAAGAATATATGTCTTGTTGTGGACATATGGATATTCGGGATATTTATGGAAATGATTAACCTATCATAAAGAATATATGATTAGGTTAATTAGTTTTCAGTAAGAGACATTATGAGTACTCGGTGTTATTTGAAGATAAATGTAATGATTTATCGTGGAAGACTATGTGATCAAATCCTTTTGAATTTTGGGTTTTAATATTAGTTTTATTATTTTGAATAATTCTAAGGACAATTGTTTGTTGAATGGTATTTGTTGAAATTTGGGTATTGTTTTTTCAATTTTTGATATTAAGAGTACAATTTATTTTTATAAAGGATTTTCCTTATTGTGGATTATTTGATCTTGTACTAACCATTTTGTTTTTGGTTAATGGATAAAGACAAGGGAAATATATAGTCCATATTTTGTGGATTATGTGATTCTCTTGAAGTTGATTCAAGTGTGACCAAGTCATCTGTAATACTCATTGTTTGGAGAAAAGATGAGTTTTTGGTAGAAGTTTATTAAATTATGAAACTCTACTTGAAAAGTAAGTATATATCTTTATGTTCTTAGTCAATCTCATAAATAAATTCCTCAACATTATGAAAAGGAACTTAAAACAAAAACATGGAATATTTAATCTTCCAACAGGGTAATCAAATACTGTTTAACATATCACATGTTTATGGTTTTCTAGTAGTTAACTTTCTCTTGGTCATATTTTTTATCACTCTCTATCAGAACATGATGGTTTTTTTCTCTTCCATATCCATGTTTTTCTACGTGGAACCCTAGTATGGGTCATCTCTGTTAACCTTTTTACTTCTATTTCATTCTTTTAAAGTGATAGTTTTATTGACTCTTTTTCCGATGTGGGACTTTTAATAAAGTTTCCAAGCCTAGTTTTAAAATTGCGAGGACAAAATTTCCAAAAGGGGGTAATGATGTAATGACCCATGTTTTTATATAATTATAATTTTTTCATTTCTGTAAATATTTTTGAATAAGATATTTATTTTTTATTAAAAATGACACTTTTTTTATATCACACTCAACACACAACAATGGGTTTCCTTGAAATCTTACATTGTGCACAACTTTGAGTTATACTGAAAAATAATAATATATTATTATTATTTTAAATAGAATTTAATGCATAGTTGTGGTTTTTCTAGGAATGGACATAACTAACTGCATTATGATTAAAGAAATTTGTGAAATGTTTTCACATTTATCCAAAAAAATTAGAGGCTTAAAATAAGAATGAAACTAACTTTAACCATGATAAACTCAAATTTTTTTAAAAGGTTGTTTTACCTCCATTTGATGGTGAATCATTTTTAAATATTTATTTTCTCTGTTTCATATATTCTATATGACAAAATAAAATCTTTTTTTTAATCAGGACATCAAAAATTACTTTGGATTAAATTTTTATATTTTTCTGATAAAGTTCATTTTTTAATGAATAGTGAAAAATACTGCATTTTAATTTGAAACTGCCTTTTTATCTATTTTATTTACAAAGTTATATTGTCATTTTTATTGGTTTTAATGTGTAACAGGATTATATTTTTGTCATTTAATCCAATTATTTTCATTTTATGTAATTTCACATTTTAATAGTACCTAAACAAATGTCAATATTTTGATAGTTATTACTTCTTAAAAACCCGTTTTTGGTTTTGACCACATTAATTAATTTTAAATTAATTATGGAATATTTCTTGTTTTGAATTTGGAAAAATGGATTCCATATTCGGAATCATGAGGTCCAAATTTTTTAAATAGTTGTCTTTTTTTAGACATTATGAATAGTAACTTTAGTAAATATTTTATTTACCACAGTTAAAAGGTAAATCTGGTAAATAAGGGTAAAAAATAATATTATAATAATATTAAACTACAATAAAACATGTAATAAACCTATTGAATGAGATATTTATGACCATGGGTATCCTTGGATCTATTTTAGGACCCCATGGAGCAACTTTTGTGTGAAAATGGAATTTAATTACTTTTAATTTAAAGTTAAGGAGAATATACCCTAAACATGTATTTTTTACTAAAAAAATTTATATGGGGTTATATATGTTATATATTTGACTATAAATAGTAATTATAAATCTAAAAGTACTTACTATATAATGGTATTTTATTTATAATTTTTAGACATCAAATAAATAAAAATATTTATGACACAATGATGGTGTAGTGATTACATTATTAATGAATGATTTAAATAAATGATATTATAAAAATTAAAATAAATTTATTTCGAAACATTTCATAGAATAACATAATTTTATGGATGATTATGACTTGTTATATTAGAGTAAATGAGGTTTTTTCGAAATAATAATGTTTTTATGGATTTTGAAAAATTAATGATATGAATAGAATAAAAATTTACATAAAGGAGATTTTAAAAAATACTATTTTATTAAAATATATAATCGTATTAAAAATATATTATTAGGAAAAATGACTTAGATAAGGTTTTAAATGTCATTAATGAACCACTTTATGTTCTATTCAAATTTTATAGTAACTATATTAACTATATATAATGATTATACAAGAAGACAAGGTGGGAGTCAAATAAGTTAACAAAGGGTTAAAGATAAATGATAAGGTTAAATTTGAAACCCAAAACTTGTATAAAAACTATTGGTTGAGATTATTTAGTACAATCCTCATCTTATATTCTAATTAAATGATTTTTTGACCTTTTTAAAATCTAAATTTAGTTTATAATAAAATAATCTTTCAAACATTTCTAAAGTACCCCTCCTCCCTCTTATAAAAGGCCACCAACTCTATCCCTTATTCACACCTCTCAAGCCCCCTTTTAATGTCAAACCTCTGCCAAAATAATCCCCCAATATCCCTATATTCTTCCTAGAAGCCTCCCATTGGGCAGAAGGAAATTCTGGAAATCCTTTTAGCTTAAATCAAAAGAAGTTACCTTATTTGAGGTAATGTCCTTTCTCAAGCTTCTTTCATTTATTTTCCTTCTCCAACCCCCTCAACACTCTTTATTCAATTATTTTATAACAACACCAGTATATTAAATATTCTAGGATTTTTTTTATTAGTGTTATTTTAACTACACTAACACACACCTCCATCTAATGGATACGAACATATTGTTTCTATGTACAACGAACTACTGCCTCACAAAACGATGATTGTTCGATTTTCCCCAACCTACTCCCAAGGTGGCCATTATGATGAAACTATATATATAATATATATATTATATTTATATTGACTCTATGATACAATAATTTTTATTTACATATACACCTTTATTATTTTCATGATTTGTAAACATGATAATTTCATTTAAGGAAGTGCGGACTACCACCCCCTAAATGTGATATGGCTCATTCATGATATACATATAACATATAAATGATGGAATTAATGAAATTATGTAATATATATAACATATATATTATACTTTAATTATAATATACTTATTTATCATTTAATTTACAATCCTTTAAATATGAAAATTTAATTAAAGTAGCGTTCATGCATATGTACGGCTTACCGTCTCCATGAAGGGTGCATTTCATTTATTATATCGAAATATCATGTACTATTCTAAATACATATGTAATGGATATAAATAAATATATACTAGGTATATATTATATTTTAATCAAGAATAAATTTCTAGAGATATTGGACTTTTGACCCCATGGACAATTTGTAATTATAAAATATTATTTTTTGACTCAAGTATTGAACATTGAAAAAACAACTGATATGAACATAAATAATTATATGAATATTCTAGTATGGTAATAAGTGATATAAATGTAAAAAGAAACTTCAAAAGGGTTCTGAATCAAGTATAAATTAACTTATGTTTATTATTCAGGAAGAACAAGGAACATACATGATGAGTCAGACTCAAGGTAAGGGAACCTTTCACCATCCTCTTTTAGTCCAAAACATCTATTATGTTCTGTCTTTTAATTTCCATTATCTAATGTTGGTATATGTTTTTCAATATCCTTATTTATTGATGTTTTATTTTCATGTAATGATATACCATTTTCTCTCTCATCAACACAATTTTTTAATTTTTAAGTGACGTCGTTAGGCTATTGAATTTTCGTAAGGGAAATTCAGAACTGAATTTCCACTAATTTGGTTTTATTCATACTTCATTGATTATATTGTGTCAATATTATGTGTGGAATAATTTTTTATTTATTTATGTTTCAATTTCAACTTTCCATAGTTTGTATATACTTTTTCAACTCATAATCACTCCTTTGATGAATTCTTACATCATTTATACAAATTTTGTAAGGGAAATCTTAGATCAATCTCCATTAATTGAGTTTAATATCCATTTCCTAGGTTTTGTTTTTCCATGAATATATGTGAATTACCACTAATGGTTTTACACTTAATATCTAAATATATTGGGTTTATTTAAATTGGTCACATATAATTATTTCATTTATTTATCCTTAATCTAATGATAAGATCTTTGTAAGGGACTACGTCTCAATATCCTTTCATTGAGGCATATATAGATATTGTGAACCTTTAATATGTTATAAGTTGAATATATATCCTTTTTAACATTTTATATCATGAATTTCTATATTATAACGATATTTAATGTTTCTTTTGATGTTATTCTTTAATTACTTTTATTCAAGTGTTATGAGATTCTTTAACTGAAACATTATTTTAAATGTTTTAAAGATTTATTCTTATAAATATTTACCATTAATGTATATGTTTTCAAAATGTTTTTAAGGATTTATTTATATGGAAATATATGCTTTAAAATTATAACTCTCAAATTTCTTTTAAAAGTTTCAAAGTCGTATGGGACACATTGATTCAAAAATCTCTATATTAAATGTTTTAAAAGTTTTTGGAAATAGATTGTAAATTTCAATATCTTGAATTGATTAGTTTTAGTTGATGAGTTAAATGTTTATAATTTCAATCTTTTATGTGTTATGATTATGTAATGGTACTTTGAAATTTTATGGGTGGTTATGTGATAAACCAAATATAGGTGGTTACATGATTAACCCAGGGCGGGTGAGACCGAGATAGCTCTCTATAGCCTTGGGTAACATGATGAAGTTAAAATTTAATGTTTATCTTAATAGATTTAGGTAATATACTACGATGGGTATTCCAAACATGACTCCCTATGTATCTATTAAATCTGAAATGGATATATGTTTTGGATTACACAAGTTACCTTTTTGATTTATGATTTCTATGTGTCATTCATAAATATTTTGATATCATAAGGTTTATTAAAGAGATTATGTTTTATGATTGAGAAGTATGATTTCATTGATTTGTATGTATTGATGGAATAATTTTTTATTTCCTTATTTTATAACCCTTACTGAGATTTTTATGCTCATCCCATGTTTTTGAAATGTTTTTCATTGTGTATAAGGAAGGGTAAGGGAAAGGAATAATTCAAGAATATTTATATCTGGAAAATAATTATTGTTTATTTAAGGAGTTTTATTAATGTGAAAAAATTGGTTAGATTAAAAGTGTCTAATTTTTAATATTTGATATGTAATATAATAGTTATTACGTAATTCTCTAAAACTATAAACCTGAAAATATCCTTAATGAGAATTCTTGATTTAACTGAATATTATGTTAATTTTTAAGGCATGGGCCTTATAATTTGTCTCCTGTGTGTTGATGTGTGGTGATGAAATTTATGTTTATTGATATCTTATGGATTCATGAATTTACATCCTCAAGATAATAATTATTCCTCCCTAGACATAGTTATTTTAATTAGTGTTTCCCTTAATGTTATGTAAATATTTCCACATTGGACCATGTTTTTTTGTATTCAAAGACAACAAAAGACAGAGTTATGTCTTCACTCAAAATGAACAAAATCAATGTAAGAATAGGTGGATTTAAATTGATAATTATTATTATTATTATATCTATTATTCCCATGAATGGAATAATTATGTGTTTGAAATATAGAGAGAGAATCTCAATGAGATATCATTTTATAGTTTGAATATTTCTATATGAAGATTGATGATTTATGTTCTCTTCATCATATCAATGTGGTTGATAATGGAATGGGATGAATATATGTGATAACTAAGGAATCATCCATGATGTGGAGAGTGGATGAGTCACCTATGGTATACATAGATGTGGTGGTGATGTTGTAAAATTTCATAAATAGTGATACTCAAAAGCTATCAACATGTAATTCACAATATCTTATGATGTTTTCAGAAATCATATATTTTAGACAATCCTTATTTCTCAATTTTATATTTTTTTTCAAAAAATCAATCATAAAAAATAACATATTTGATCCCTAGATTAATAATTTAATTATAAGGTGTAATTGTCTTCATGGGATGAATTTTTCATTATATGATATTGTAGCACAATGTTTGGTCTTCCAATAGGTAAAATAGTTTAGTGTATGATTGTCTATATTTTTCATCCATTGCATGACCAAAATATTAAGTGATAGGATATCTCAATGGATTTCATCACTCGGTTACCCATTTTCTATGGAATAAATGAATCAATTTGTTCGATCATTGTCTAATTGAAAATTTCGTTCCATTTTGTGGTGAATTGGGTGTCGATTGTCATAGGAATTTTGATGAGGAAGTAAATTGAATAAGGAATGAGGCTCTATGGGGTGCCATGTACCATCATTACTTATATAGATCCTCAATTAACCTCATGAGTCTAGAGGGGACAATATCATGATTCTTCACCCAGGATATTCCATAAAACTATGTTCCATCCCTAAACTGGTTGGTAAATGGACTCGATCTTCTAGATACTAAAGGATATATTATGATATTTCATCATGGATGTTTGATGAAAATTATGGTGTAACCTAGCCTCAGATGTGTAATCCTAAATTAATATATATCCTTAGTCCATCATCATGTCTCCTTTTGTGGAATTATAAAAATCATCATTCCAGACATTATTGTGACATGATAATGTCCAAAATTCAGTAGTCCATTGTATTTATATGGTGAAGAGTTTGAATGATAGGATCTAGATGCATAAGGATTATTTTTAGGTGGTTCTTACCTTCTAGAAGGCCTATGTTGATCATAAGAAGAATACCATTCAGTATTAAGATGGTGAAAAAAGGTTCTTGATGGATTTACCTCACTAGGGTATGTATTGATATAGTTATGGATGAAAACATTCTCCATAATTTATTTAGGATTTTAACATGTTGGATTACATTGAAAAGGAATTTTATTAGTTTTACCATCTACCATAGATAAAAAATCTCAAATTGGAATCAACATGTCTATTTTTTATCATGTTTGTTAATGAGGAATCCTATAATATTTAATTGGAATAATGAGATGAAAATGATGATGTGGCATTCATAGATTGTATGGTTGAAATATAGGACCACTAGTATATAGTACTGTGTGGTGAAGAAATTCTATTGTTTCATGTGAAATGGAAGAATAATCATATGAAATAGAACAATTATGAGAATTAGACACATATTATGGAATAGAAATAGGGTTTTTAAAATATTATTGTGTTGTTTCATTTTTTCAAAATTATTTAATTCTTTAATTATTTTGGATTTATATTATAAATAATATCCAATCAATGGTTGGGTTAATTAATTGGATGTGGTTTAGTCGTAGAAATTATAGATAGGTATATTGGGATATAGATATTTTTACTAGCTTATATGCCATCCTTCTTATGATGGTTTGGATTATCAAGGATGGGAACTGTTTGATATGTATCTTAATTAATAGAACAGACCATCATTCCTTTTATATTTGTGGTTTCAATTTATTAAGGAATGATGTGAATTTTTAATTATGTTGAAAAGGTTTTGAATCTACACATTCATGTCTGTTTAATATCACATCCTAGATGATTCAATTTAATCATTTAAATCATTAGGGGTTATAGTGAATGGAATCAAGGAGGCCTGCTTCCCTCTTATCATCCATGTTCTCAGCGATTCCATATGAATCGATGGCTGATATCCCCCCACCCTCCTCGATGGATGGGTTGGGGGATTCTCATCTCATGCCTTCCACAAAAGGACTTTCAAACCCCTTACTCCCATTCATGAATCCAAATTATATTTTGACATTTCCAAAAATCCCAATTATCCTAATTGTCTTGGATCTGTTTGATGGTTCACCCCAACTTATAATTTTGAAATCATAGTCCGAAATGATTCAAATATCTAGGAAATTATCATGGTGGCTCATTTCCGACATTATTTCCATTGGTCGATTCTTTTAATCATAATATATTCAGATCATGTGTTTTAAAGGAACGATCAGTTGTGGGAATTCTTGAAGAAAATGTTTATTATGTACATTTTTGTATCAATGGAAAATTTGTTTACCACATAGTACAAATCTCATCAAAATTGGAACATGTTCTTTTTCCATCTACTCTAGTGGACCATTGATTTTCACATGAAGCGAGATGCTTCGATTTTAGTGATTTGGTATGCTTCCCATAACTACTTATACACCTAAAAAATCCATCTATTTTTTATATACTAGAAAATATGGTAGGTCATTACCTATTCTCTGAAATTAGAATGGATGTTAAGAGTCATCCTATTTTTCCTCATATTTTTTAGGAGGATTATGTTTTGATTCAACGAATTGAGTTAGTGTGGATATGTGTTGTAGAAGTATTATGATGGAAATAAATAATTTTATTGGGTTCATGGACACAATAATACATGCCTTGTGGTCGGATGGGACATTTTGATTTAGTATGTTGTAGTGGGAATTGGAACAAGCAAGTTCATTATTTTAAGGTTAGGGATTATAAAACCTATGATGGCCTTGATTTGAATCATTTAGGTACATATTTTATGGGGAATCCAAAATTATTATCGAAAGAATAATAATAATTTCACCCAGAACCTATTGTAGTGCCTATATATTCCCAATTGAGGTGTGATTTGGGTGACACTTATCCAATGCAGGGTCTATCTAGGCCATGGGGAGAATAGGGTTTCATGAAGGTGGGTCCTTATTCCTAGTTAGTGGGAATCAGAAAACTCCTTTATATGCTAATGTGATGAGATATTTTAGTGTTCCTATTGAGGGTTTCATGAAAAAACTAGGAAATGGAGGTCCAGATAGCTTTAGTAGCCGAGAAACTGATATACGGAGTGCATTAGCAGAGGAAGGGGTAACATTTAATGTAGTGAGTAGAAATATTTTGGTGAGGACCTCAACACAATTCAACCATATAATCATTATGAAGTAAATTGTATTGAGGATAAAATATTAGAGAAAAGTGGTACAACAAAGGCCATTGGGGAAGAGATAGATGATGAACACAAAATAAATAGGGAAACTATAAATGTTAACTGTGAGAGATTCTTCTCAAGGGATATTGTTAAGGGAAGACTCAACAAGAGAATTCACTACCAAAGAAGGATGAAAGGATGAATAGGAAGAAGGCTAAAAAAGATCTTAGGAGAAGTATTTATTTCAATGTGAAAACCCCCAAAGGTAAGAAGGATTAATAAAATCCTAGAAATCCATTGGAAACAATTTCATCTAGGAATAGAAAACATAAGGTATGGGAAGGAGAGCTAACAAACAATAGAAATACCTGGGATATAATCCTACACTTTAGGAAAGTTGTGGTGGAGGAGGGTATGCTAATTTAGGCTCCCTCATAGGATATTGATAGGAGAGTAGAGTTATTACCTATAGTGGACACCAATGATGATTTTTGATGGTGGTTCAATAAGAAAGAACATATTTTGATCTAAGGATTCAATGAAGGTAAATTAAATATGGAGGAGTTTATCCAAATGTTGGACAAAATGGATTATTTTATCAATGATCTTATCAAAGATGATATGGAATAAATTGTTAGTACTCTCTTATTTAAATTACTTATGATTATTTTTATAATATATTAAATATTTACTTTAATGTATTTTAGATATCTAATGAGGTTTTATGTTTTTTGATTTTTTTTAGGGGTTTTTTGCTTAGGATGTGATCTGTTTATGTACATTATATTTTCTATGAGGGTTCTAACATCCCCTATAACCTTTATCTCTTTGAAATAAATATTATATAATTTTAGGAAATATAAAATCATCCATAATGATATATTTGTCTTGTAAAACATTTTTCTACACTATGGTTTGGTGTAAACCCTTATTTCCCATGGAAATATTTGGGGTGTTGTGTCAAGGTCTCGTTACAAATATATTGGGAATAAATAAAAAAACCATTTCAAACTCAACACTATCCTCAACTTTCAATCATATTATTAGAATCATGGTTTCATCCTTGTTAGGTCATTCAACACCTAATTGATTTTTTTATCCTTTCTTTTAGATCTAGATTCTATGAATCCTATTGAGATTTTACATCAATACTAATAAATTGTATAATCTCATTATTAATCCATATAAATTATTTTTGATGCAAATATATGGTTCAATAGATTACATAGAATGTAATTGATGGTATATTATGTTTTTTAAGTGGTTTGGTGTTCATTTTGGGGATTTCAACCATGTGATCATCCTCTTCATGTTTAGTAAATGCGTTGTGATTTAGAATCCCTAATTGAGGTAGGTGATTTAGACCCTCACCTTGTTTAATGTGACTATGGTATTTCCATGATATTGCATCAAATTATTTGGATTATGATGAATAAACTAAAAAAGATAATGAACTTTTTTTAATTAAGTGAAAAGTATGACGGATATTATCATTTTGGTTTCCTAAAGTCTATTTTATTGATTACGATTGATTGTATTTTCATCAAAATTATGATGTTATAATAAGTGTTCATTTTCTATTTCATTGTGAATAAATACATAATTTGTTCATTAATTTCAATATTCATAAATTTTCAATCACTTATATATTCTTAATAACCATTTGTGTGTAAATTTTGAAATTTAGTGAAATAACCCACAAAAGAGATGATGAAATTTATCAAATTCTCAAAATGAATGGAAATTATATAAATGGTTTGGTGTGAAATTAACTACCATATGAGTATGCTATTTTCTACATATTGTTCATGTTCATTACATGGTTTTCATAGTGATATTAAAGTTATGTTAGAGACTATTAAAATTTTTAATATGATATGGTGGTGTGGTTGTTGTTACTTTTGAAATGGAATTGTTGAGAAATTTGTTATATTGCATGGTTGATGGAAGATGTTGTGAGGTCATCTAATTACAATGTTGTGATATTGTTGTTATTGTTTAGTTGATTTGTAATACATTTTTTAATGTTATAATGATTATGTAATGGAGTTTAACTATGTATGTGAGTGTCGTAAATCAATATGATACAATTTATTAAAAAATAATAATGTTGGAGAATATTTTTGAAATAATTGGTTAATGGTTTAAATAAAATAATTGGTTTCATTTGGAGTGGTTTTTCATTAAATATGTAATATTTAAGATATATAAATGGATCCCTTTTGGTATCCTGTATATATAGTAGTGGTTAACTGAATTTATAAATAATAGAAATATGGTTTTTTAAGGAAATATTTTATAGTGACTCACATTTCATGGTGGAAATAGGTGGTGGTGGATGCCTTTTTGTGATGTGGTGGTATTGTGTGATATGATAGTGTTGTGTGATTTAAACCCATCATCTGGGTATTGGGTGAGACTATCATCCTTGTATTTTCAAAAAAAAACCATTTTTATCCCTCCCATGTTTGATACCCTATTCATTTTTATGGGTTTTTAGATTTGAATTTTTTCCCAACACCTAGGATTTTTATCATGGATAGAGAACTAAATATTCATTCACATTCTCATAATAGTAATGTCAATAATGGATCAGTTTGAGATTAATTCAGGTGATAAAGACTCAGTTAGTGGACATTTATAGTTATGTAGACTCAATTAGTGGTGATTCCAAAGTTTGGTAGCACAGTTTGTGGAAATACCAATTGAAAAAGGTTCAGTTGATGATGATTCATACATTTCATGAGATGACTATTAGTGATGGATACATTGGTGGATGTTCCTAGTGTTGATTCCCTAGTTTTTGATTATTTGAATAATTTAATTATTTTTGGTTGGTTGTATTGTTTTATGTGAATCATGGGGGGGGGGGGGTTATTCATGTAAATATGATGGAACATGGTTAATGTCCCTTTGGTCCATGATACACAACTACCATGGATATAAGAGGTGTATTTATATGTGTATATGGTTTCATGGATCCTTAAAATATATAAAATTTTGTTATTTTAATATAATAGATTCATTACATGGTGAGTGTTCCTTGGTGAGGTTATGGTTGATTAGGTGAACTCTTGACACATGTTGTGTATTTTCATTCAATGATGAATAGGTATTCCTTTTTTACATTTGAATTTGATTCCTTTTGTATGTTCTTACTGATTATATATGTTATTTTATCACTATATGTGTGTGTGTGTGTGCGTGTTTTTCTAGGAGGGACTTAGAGACATCGAAATGAAATACCATCTTAGGGGTTAGAGCTTTTTTAGATTCAATTCCGTAATATTTCACACGATGCTATTTTACATATGATATTTTTATTTATATCACATGACAAAAAATTTGAAATAATGGTTATTTTATATTAATAAATTTATATTGATTAGTAGAAATTAATTTATATTATCAATTTTGTTGAGGATACTTCCACCAATTGCGTTTTTTATACCATCAACGACAGCTTCCAACCTTTTTCCGATTAGATATGGGTTTTGGGAATCACTCCCACTCTTCATTACCGTCCTATGAGGGTTACAAGTAGAGGGGGTCATGAAAAAAAATATTTTTATTCATTTAATGTTTTTCTGATTATAATCAATTTTATATTGAATATATATGTGTAACTATATTTTCATCAATTACTATGAAATAGTTCTCCATCCCACAAATACATTCATTATAAATCATTTTGAAGTATTGAAATCCAACACTTTTATTGTAAAAAAATATCTATAGTCCATTAGAAACATAATGTGTAACTTCTAAATTCATCCATTTATTATAATATATAATGAAGGATGTTATATGGATATAAAAACTTTTAATAAATGAAAAATAATAAAATACATAACATTATAATTTAATAAATATTAGAATGAATCATTATGATTGAATGTATCAAGTAAAAATTCATATAATTCATATTATTTTTATATTATAATCCATTATTAAATTCCAATATTTGTGTAAATTATCTTCATATTTCTAATCTAATATATATAATCACATCCAATACAATAGGACTGTCTAAGAAGAATAAGAAACTCCTTTTCCAGAATAATTATAATAATAAAAATTTAATTCCCACTACCATTTTATGGAAAGGGATAAGAGGTTTCATCAAAAGGATTACTATAATAAATTTTGAGTTAAGAAAAAGAACACAAATTTAAGAGGGGTAAACTATAATTCCAATTTATGATCTGGTTTGTGATTGAATTTTTTTTCTAAAGAGGGTTTCTTTATACCTTTAAAACCATTAAATATATTAAATTAAATCATTCCAATAAAATAAATAATGTAAAATTGATACAAAAATTTACGTAAATATAATATCTAATGACCATGATCGCAGTAACTAGGTGTCGGTGTTTTCATTATTACATTTGAATTAAATTCATGTAATCACATCACAAATGACTCAATAGTTTAGTTATTAGGGAAAACAACATATACACTTGATGGTAATGTTGCAATAGAAATGGTAAAATAAATAAAGTGTAATTTATGATAATTCTATATTTCCATTTAGAATATCCCTATATATTTATTACAAAAACAATCTTGGTATCATGGGGTAAATATGTGAGAACTTGAATCTTACTTTCAGGTATGGATATTTTTTGAGTTGTTTTTAGGGAAAAGAAAGAAAAGATGATTTTTCTAAGTACACGTCGTGTACTTCTGAGTACAATTTTTGTACCTAGACTGCTGCATACAACCATATTTTGACCTTGAAATGGATGAGTACATGGTTGTGTGGTGACCTGGCAGACCCGCATATATCGGGGTCGGTTGAGGCTAATACATGGTGTGTAGTTTTAATAAACAATACCTATATTTTTTTTATTTGATAAATCAGATTAGGGTCACGTCTCATATACGGAAATTTCTTATTCTGGTCGTGGTTCATACAGGAGCTCTCCGGAGGGACGAACGATCTATGAACCACTGATTCTCCGTCCGAGCTCCAATTTAGACATCTTTAGATGCATTGGAATCCCACCAGTGATTTCTCGAATACTCTTGATCCATTCATCCTGATTTATCCTCTCGATTGAGTTATCAAGGGTTGGGTGTTTTTCATCTTTTTTGTAGATCTACACTGTTTTAGGTAGATTTAAGAGCCTATGTTCAAGTATATCGATCATGCAACATATAGGTAGGTGGTTTGTGCCTTTCTTTTCCTTACTTTGGATTGTATATGCTAAAAGTTCCACATTCCTGCATTTTGGGTATGGTGTGATTTGGAATTTAACCATGTTATTACCTCTTATGGTTTGATTGATTGATAAAAGTTTGTTTCTTATGCATAAGGTTAGATACCTTGTTTATGGGACACCCCATGGGTGTGTTTCCCATGATTTTCGGTTAATTATTATTTGGTAAAGGTTGTTTATAATTAATACCATGTTTCCATGCCGTGTGGATTAGTATGGAGTTTGATTAATTATAAAAATTTCATGTGATATGCATTATGAATGTTTACACATATAGTAGTTTTAGATTACGTGGGATGATTTAATATAATATATGCACTATTTTATTCAATTGACAGTGAGAGCCTTGGGACAGGAAGACTGAGGGGGTTTCTAGATTATTTTCTTAGATATGATATTTGCACTATTTCTTTTGCAGAGGACCGTGAGAGCCTTGGACCAGGAAGACATAGTGGGATTTTATATTAATTACACAGGACCGTGAGAGCCTTCATGTAGAACTTTGACCAAAGGGGTTATACCATGAGATCTTTCCTAGAGGGTTGTTATTTTTTGAATTGATGTTATGTGGGACCAAGGGGGTTAGACTAGGTAATTTTTCCAAGAGGGTTGTTTGTGAATTATTGAAAGATTGTTATGTGTCTCCCAAGAAAAATCACATGCTTGGATTTATTTTACTTGATTGTTTATATAGTTTT
The DNA here is from genome assembly GCA_963277665.1 of Viscum album. Lineage (NCBI taxonomy): Eukaryota > Viridiplantae > Streptophyta > Magnoliopsida > Santalales > Viscaceae > Viscum > Viscum album. The sequence continues at coordinate 37,729,599 of OY728152.1, forward strand.
ATGATACGTATTTTGGATTAATTTAAATGGGGGATAAAGATATTAAGTTAGTTCCAAGAGTTAAATGATTCAAAGGGTTAATAAAAAATGTGAATTGAAAGTAATTAAAAACTGTTGGATTGTTTACTTTTGAGTAATTACTATTTTATTTCTTCATTTTTTATATTGCCTACAATATATATTCACTGAAAGTTAGGCATAGATATTATGGTGGTTGCCTTATGGGATTCATCTAACATCCTGTTTGGGTCATGCTTTTGGACCCAAATATATTATATGATTTCACATATAGATATGGGAATGGACCCTTCTTAATCAGGTACTTGATTACTTTTATAGATGGCAAGCATGGGACCAATCTGATTCTTTCGATGCTGCTAGAGTTATTTGTTTCATTTGTACATTGGTTTTGTATTTCTTTTCATAATTTGTGAGATTTTGTGCCATTTTATGAGATATAAATGCCATGAATCATATATTTATATATATATATATATTGTGGCTTCTGTTGGATTTAATTTCAGTCTTCCATTATTTACTTTCGTGGTATTACTGCTTCCTCTTTTGTTTTATATTTAGATTCCTTTGTGTATACTCTTCCAATGAGGGTATAGCTTTCCCAATTTCTTACCTTAGACCTCACTATTAGTCATCATCCTATGGTGTTTGGAGAAATGTTCTTGATATTATGTGAACAACTGGGTTCAAGGAACTTTTGGGTGGTACCAAGATCTTGGACAATACAAAGTGGAATCAGTGAAGTTTTTTTTCTGGTTTGTCTTAATATTTTGTCACATTAGAAAAAGATAAGAAGGAAATTGAGTTTTCTAAACAATTGTGATCAAGGGTAGCTACCTTGTGTGTGTGGAAAACCCAAATTATCTCTAATTGAATGCTAATTTTTGGATTTTGTATTGTTATAGTTTATTAGGTTTCACCATTGGGTGACACACATTTTTAGTGATGTTAGTATTCATATCATTCTGGTTTTATTTTTTTACAACCCAATGATATGAATGTATTCCATCGCATTCATCATATATCCACTTCATAGAAATCACATATCATACATTGTTTCCATGCCATTTAGAGATAATTATTGATTGCATGTTGTTGTGATAGTTGTTATGCTAGTTATGCATACTATTCTGATAGATTTTGCGATAAAATGCCTACTATTTTGGTAGGGATTTAATATATGTAAAGTTTCATTTGGATTGATGTCATGATTTGGCCCATGTTGTGTTATGGTCCCTCTTGGATCAGAATTTTGTGGATCATGTTTGAACATTAATTTAATTCTATTAAGATATGTCATGAATAAGATGTCAAACGTTGATTAGTGGGGTGTATGGGATCCCATGGATCGAAACATTTCATGCCTCAGCCAAATTTCAGGATTTTGGGGGTTTTGGAGATGATTCAAAGGATTACTATCTAGAAGACCCTAAAAACAAGGCATCTGATGTTATGAACAAATACCATATGTTCTTATGTTTAGTAAGAAATGTCTTTTCATATGAACACATTGTGTACTATATATACATGTCACATAGTCGTTGACTGTGTGACTGATTGTGTGATTAGAGACACGGGGTTGGTAAACTCTTGGTAGAGGACACCATGTACTATGAGTACACGCCATGTTGTAATCAGCCATGTATCTGACCGTGTGACTAACGACATGGGTGGATGGAAATTTTTGTATGCACCATTTCTAGAGAGAGCACGCCCTTTAGTTTTATAATAGAAGAACTTTTTAGTTATTGATGTGTAGAAGTTCTTGGGTAGGAGGGAATATTCAAGTACAAACCATGTCTCAAGAGGAACACGTCGTGTGTATAGGGTGTTACATGACCTAGTTGGCAGGGATACATGCCCATGTTAAGGATTAAGGGAACATGATGTGTAACCCTCCTTTTTAAAACATATATGTTTTTCGTCACCTATTTCGTTCTTTCACATATATGTTTTAGTTCCGTTAATATTATACTCAGGTGCATGCTTGACATTAAAGAGTCATTCCACCAAGACGTCATCTAGTTGTACACCAAGTACAGGGTGATGATCAGACACCGGAAATGGTATATGAGTGACTACCAGCAGATCCTCCTATCATGCGCATCTTGGCACCAACTGTTATAACGGATGCAGGTGTTGATGCCCAGTTCCATGAAGGCTTTTTGAGGAATGAGGTAGAGATTTTTGGGAGCAACACATCCTACCATGACTATAGTAGAGTTTACATGGGTATTATAGTAGTATCATCTTCCCACCTTTTCATGGGATGGAGGACCATAGGCTACAGATTCAATGTTAGAGGCCATGTTTCATATCTTCGGTCATCTAGCGATGTATCTTGAGAGGATTGAAAAGATCGTGACATACATGTGGCCTTATTCCTCTTATAGATGGTGGTATTTTTTCTCATAGGTGGGAAATCATCGGGATATGTCTTGGGAAATGTTTTACAGTACCTTATATGATTAATTCTACTCCAAGATGTTTAAGGCCTACTCAGCCCGAGAATTCATGCATTTGGAGTAGGGCTCTCTTTCAATGATGTATTATTCTTCTTGCTTTACAGATCTATAGTGCTTCATACCTATTCTGGAGGTTGAAAATTTATCACTAGCTATGTGATTTGAGGATGGTGTCTTGTATAACATCTGATCGTAGTTGAGTGTTTTCAAGTTGACTTCTGTGACTGATATAGTAAATCGGGCAATAATTACTGAGCACAATCTGAGGGAGTTTAGAGCTATGATCCATTAAGTATCAGCATCTGGGATCGGTAATCCTTCGACCGACAGTAGGAATCTCCATAAGGAGGCCTTTTGTAGTCATTCCAATAGCATAGATGAATCTTCATGTTTCTAGGTGAGGTGTTACTAGTGCGGGAAGAGTGGACACACAAGACAGGAGTTCCCAAAAGACCCTGTCGAGTGCTGATTATATGGAAAGATGGGTCATCATCAGTGTTTTTCTAGGTTGTTCTCACCAGAAGCTGGTGATAGGGGATCTTTTATGAATCCACATATAGGATTGGGGGCACCAGTTCCTCGTTAGATAGGGAACTGGAGTTTTTTAGGTCATTCAAGATGAGGAGGTGATCGTGGCCATGGTAGCCAGACGACAGGTTTTCTGTGACAGCAGTGTGGGTCAGCTCAGTGTATCCTAGCTGGGTCGCAGGGTTGCAGTACACATTTGTGATGGAACAGACCCAAGAGGAGCAGGATCCCATACCCTCTTCAGTTATTGGTAATATTATTGTTTCCTTAGTTTTGGATTTTGATCTTTTTTATATGGGGTATTCCCATATTTTTATATATCTTGTTGTTTTGGAGAGCATCCTCCTCTGTATCATTACTTATGATGATGTTATGATGCTAGAAACATTGTTGTAGATTAGGACGACTAGTGTACTTCAATGTAAAGAGTCCCCTCTTGAGTTTTGAGGGTGTCACTTCCTATGAGACCTCTATGTATTAGAGATTATATGGTTTCAATTTCATTCTTGGAATGGGATGGTTTGTCTCCTTTTAGGGCTTTTTTGACTGCTATAATCGTAGGATGAGTTTCACATCACCAAAGGGAAGATCATTTCTACTTAAGGAAAAATGGGATGTTCAGGAAAGCAGAGCTATTCCCAAGAATCATGGTTTGGGAGCAATTACAGCCCAGATTTCTAGTTTATATCTCGATGACCAGGGGACATCAGTGATGGACTTTCCTCCAATGTTGGATCCTTTCAGAGATTTCTTTACTATCGACTTTTTAGGTTTACCTCCAGAGAAAGAGTTGGATTTCTCTATTGATCTTGTTCTAAGAGCGACATTGGTGTCCATTATTCTTTATAGGATGGCTACACCAGAGTTACATGATCTCAAGAAGCAGTTAGAGGAGTTGCATGAAAATGGATTTATCCAGCCCAGTATTTCTCCTTGGGGTTCACCTACCCTTTTTTCGGAGATGGTGTACTGTACCCACAGACATTGTGTGGATTATAGGAAGTTGAACTAGTTGAAATTTAAGAACTTATATCCCTTATCGATGATTTATGATATCTTTGATCAGCTTCGAGGATCCCGGGTGTTCTCGAAGATAGACTTGAGATCCAGTTATCATCAGTTTCATTTTAGAAATTCATATATACCTCTTACAAACTTTCCGAGTAGTTGTGGACTATACAAGTATTTGGTTATGATGTTCGGTCTCATGAACATGTTGGCAGTTTTTTTAGCACTAATGAACCGAGTGTTCTATCCTCCCTTGGATGCTTTTGTGGTAGTATTTTTGGACGATATCATGGTATACACACACACTTGACACGACTGTTCCATCCATCTTGAGATCTTATTGAGTACACTAAGAGAGCATCAGTTATATTAAATGATCTCAAAGTGCCAATTTTGGATGGACAAGAATCATTTCATAGGTCTTGTTATCTCAGAGACAAGAGTATCAATAGACCTAGAGAATGTGAGGGCGGTAGTTTCCTGGGTGCAGTTGAAGAAATTATTTGAGGTACGGAGTTTTCTAGGGCTAGCTGGTTCTTATAGACACTTTATTCAAGAATTTTCATGCTTAGCAGCACCTCTGACAGGACTGACTAAGAATGGTGTTAAGTACATGTGGACAGATTGCTACGATTCAGCCTCTCAAGATCTGAAAGGGAGATTGACTTTAGCACCAATACTGATTTTTTCTGAGTGGAGAGGGAGTTATATCATTTAATTCAATGCATCATTTATTCAACTAGGAAAATTTCTTATGCAGGGGGAAGGAGTCATTGCATACGAGTCACGACAGTTGAGGCCACATGAAAGGAATTACTCAACGCACGATCTCTAGTTGGTTGTAGTTGTTCCTGCCTTGCATTGTTGGAGACATTATCATTTGAGATACCATTTTTTGGTATAAATTGACCAAAAAAAACCTCATGTATATTCTTTCTTAATGATATATAAATTTGAGACAGCAAAGGTGGGATGAGTACCTTCAGTCCTTTGTCTTTGAGCTTGACTACATGCCTAAAAAAGGTAACATATTGGCTTATGCGTTGAGCAAGAGATCTCAAATACATGAATTTCAGGACGCCAATAGTGAGTGGCATCTTATGGATCTATTCTATGTGATACATTTGTAGGTGCACAAAAAATAGGGGTAGACATTTCTTTGTTCTAAACATGTTACCTCTACTCAACTGGATCGAGTTCGATTGAGGTAGATATCGGATTTTGAAGGCCTAGTCATATGGGATAGTGTGTTGGGTGAGGACCCTACTCCTGGATGGACCATAGGTGAGGATGAGTTTTTGTGTTTTAATGGGCGTTTTTTTGGAGTCCGCAGACATACACGAAGATCTGTTGTGAGATTTTCATGCCTCGGTATGGGCATTTCATCCTCGGGTCACTAAGATGTATCGAGATCTACATCATTGGTATTCGTGATTAGGCATAAAGAGGAATGTAGCTAGTTTTATTATGAGATGTTCAACCTGTTAGTAGGTGAAGGTAGATTATAAGTGACTGGAAGGTCTATTATAGCAATTACCCATTCTTGCGTGGAAGTGGATTGATATTGAAATGTATTTTGTGTCATTTTTATTGAGGTAGCCTCAAGGGATTGATGTGGTTTGTGTTTTTATCAACAAGATCATGAAGAATTCACATTTCCTACCGATCAAAGTAACCTTCAGTGTTAATGATCTAGTAAAGTTTTACATTCAATACATAGTACATCTTCATGGTGTTTTTCACTATATCATTTTAGATAGGGATTCCTAGTATACATCTCATGTATGGAAGGGACTACAGAGGGATTTGGGTATATCGGTACTTCTAATTACAACTTACCATCCCTAGATAGATGGCCAGTCTAATTGCACGATTTAGGATTTTATGGGCATGCTTTGAACATGAGTCCTACATTTGGGGGGATCTTTGGAGAGACACATAACCCTGGTGGATTTTTCCTATAATAATATTTTTCAGGTGAGGATTCAGATGGCACCTTTTGAGGCTTTCTACAGTAGGTCATGTCGATCACCCCCTATTTTGTCTGGAGGTAGGAGAGGTAGCTATGTTGGGACCTCTCCATGTCTAGTAGACCACTAAGCTGGTGGTATTGATTCAGAATAGTATGGAAACTGCATAGTCCCAGTAGAAATATTATGTTGATCGACGAAGATGACCTTTGGAGTTCGAGGTCGGAGATCAGGTTTTCCTATGGTTCATTCCAAGGTTGGGACATCGGATTATTAGAAGATAGGGGATGATTTCACTGAGATATGTTGGGCCATTTGAGGTTTTGGAGAGAGTCAATCTGGTTGCCTATCGGTTGCATTTACCTCAGAGGTATCGGGCTATGCACAATGAATTTCATGTTTCTCATATACGACGTTACTTTTCATACCCTTCTAATGTTTTTTCACCAGAGGAGGTTGGGTTGGAGGTGGATGCGTCATTTGAGGAGCACCCTATTCATATTGTGAATCATATCATGAAGGTTCTTCATGGTCGGTATGTTCCTATGGTATGGGTGCTATGGAAGCATAGGCAAGTGCAGGATGAGGCTTGGGAGAGGGAGGCTAATGTGCAATGACATTGGCCAAAGTTTGCAGATTCTTCGTCACCTCCCTTGGAAGGGAAATCCTAGGACAAATTGCTTTAAGGTTGAAAGTTTGTAAGATCCCGGATCTTATTTTTAGGTATGGATATTTTTTTCGAGTTATTTTGAGGAAAAAGGAAGAAAATATAATTTTTCTAAGTTCATGTCATACAATTATGAGTACACGACATGTACCTGTAATTCCATGTACAACCGAATTTTGACCATGTAACGGCTGAGAACATAGATGTGTGGTTACTTGGAAGACCTACATTTGTCAGGGGGCCAGTTGAGCCTAATACACGGTGTGTAGTTTTAATAAACATGTTGTGCACTTTTCTTTTAATTATATAAATAGGAGTGGGGTTGTGTCTCATATCTGAAAACTTCTTCTTCTGGTTTTAGTTTATACAAGAGTACTTCAGAGCGACAAACGAACTCTGAACCCCTGATTCTTAATATGATATCTGATTGAGACATGTTTGGATGTGTTTGAATCCCACTGGTGAGTTCTAGATTCATCTTGATCCTTTCTTCCTGATTTCTCCTATCGATTGATTTATTAAGGGTTGATTATTTTTCACTTTTTATAGACCTAGGATGTTTTAGTCCAATTGAATGGATGACGTTCAAGTATATTGATCGTACAAAATTGAGGTAGGTGGTTTGTGTTGTTCGTTGTTTTTATTTGGATTATATATGCTAAAAGTGTTGCATGACGACATTTTTTGTATTTTGTGATTTGGAATTCAACCATGTTATTACTTGCTATGGTTTGGTTGATTGATAAATGGTTGTTTCTTATGCGTAAGGTTAGATACCATGTTAATGGGACACCCCATGGGTGAGTTCCCCTTAATTGACTATTTTTTGATGTTTTGTCTAGGCGTACAATGATACATACCATGTTTCCATTCCTTATTGATTAGGATGGATTTTTATTGATTATATGAAATGCCTTTGATATGCATTGTGAATGTTTACCCATATAGTAGTTTCAGATTACATGGGATTCTTTGATATAATATGTACAGTATTTGTTTCTAATGGACTTTGAGAGACATGGACTAGGAAGGATGAGGTGGATTCTAGATTATTAACTTTGATATGATATGTGTGCTATTTATTTTCCAAATTACTGTGAAAGACTTGGACCAGGAAGACTAAGGGGGCTTCCAGATTAATTACACAGGACCGTGAGAGCCTTGGTGTAGAAAGGTGACCAAAGGGGTTAGACTGTGAGAGCTTTCCCAGAGGGTAACTATTTATTGAATTTATGTTTTGTGTGACCAAGGGGGTTAGACTATGAGATATTTCACAGAGGTTCATTTGTAAATAGTTTAATGATTGTGATGCGTCTCCCAATACAAATCAAAAGCTTGGATTCAGTCTTACCTGATTGTTTAGATGGTCTTATGTGACATATTTTTTGGATAATTTACATAGGGGATAAATAGCATAGTCTAGATCCTAGAGTTACAAGATTCAATGGGTGAATAATAAATTTTAAATGATTTTAATTGAAAAATGTAGCATTTTATACTTTTGAGTAATTCCTTGTTTATTGCTTCATTTTTTCATATTACCTACTATATATATTCACTGATAGTTAGGTATATATTTTTTGGTAGTTTCCTACTGAGATTCATCTTATGCACTATTTGGGTCATGATTTTGGATCCAAAGAGATTATATGATTTCAGGTATAGATAAGGGAAAGAGTCCTTCTTCATCAGTTACTTTATTACTATTGGGGATGGATAACATCGGACCAAGTTGAGGCTTGGGATTCTGTAGGAGTTTTTTGTTTCATTTTTACTTTATTTTATGTATTAATTTCAATAATTGTGAGATGTTTATTTATTTTCATAGATACATATTCCATGAATAATGTGTATATTTATTCTGGATTATATTGAATTTACTTTCAGTCTTCCGCTTTTTAATTTTGTGGTATTATAGATTCCAATTTTCTTTTATATTTACATTTTGTTGTTTATAATTTTCTAATGAGGGAATAGTTTCCCCAGTGTCTTACCTTAGCCCTTGCTGCTAGTCAGTAGCCTCTAAAATTTTGGGAAATGTGCTTGAGGTTATGTTACCAACTGGGTTTGGGGCACTTTTGGGTGGCACTTGGATCTGGGACATCACACTATAAAACAAAACAAAGAGTATTTGTTAGTGCTAAATAAGGGTATGTTTATATTTAATGTAATGTTGAATAAATATTCAGGATTAATATGGAAATGTGGATAACTAAAATAGATCACTTTTAAACAATATCTTTAAAAAAAGATGATGTGAATAAAAAATTATTATATAAATCCATATAAATAATCTCTTGAGGTTTAAACATATCTATGGATATTCTAAATAATCAAATAATCACATGGGTATTAGTAAATGATCTTTTAATTTGGGGATTCATAATTATGGAAATATGAAATATACTATTAATACCTTTTAAAAGAAATTACCAATTTTTGGGTAGAAACCCATCTAATTTTTCCAACTTATTCTTTCACATGAGAGCTTTTGATGGATGGAGAGGCAATTGATAACTATTCCTCAAGTATCACTAACTATGAAAAATTAGTTAATCATATGAAATGGGTGATATACAATGATCAAAAAAAATAAATTGACTAACTATTATACAAAATGTTAATACTTACTCCAATCAACTAAACATAATCATAAACCATCGAGATTATTATTGCGATGTTAATAAAATTATACATCCTCATGCAAACATACAATAAAACATCTGAATAAATAATGATGATGATATCAATAATAAACATCCCATGTGGATCATAAGTACAAAAAAGGATAATTTTTTTAATGAATAAAAATTCAATAAAAGTATAATTATATACATATTTTAATTCAAATAGCCATTTTAAATATTAAATACTTTAAAAAAAGTTCACAATATATTTTGAAGATAATTTTCGTTGAAAATAACATTTTATTACTTATTATTTAAAATAGTTATTGGTTATGATGGGGGGAAATTTTGATCATTCCATGCATGTTAAACATAGGTTCGGTTCACAATTTTGATTAATAAAAAACATGACATTTTTGGAAAAATACAAAATTATTACATTCAATTGTTTGTTAAAAAGTCAAATATTTATACACATTTATTCAATAAATCATTTGTATTTTTATAAAAAATTCCTAAACATTATTATTAAAAAAATTATACAAAAAATATATTCTACCAAAGAGAGAAATAAATTAATAATTTTATAAAATATTTCAAAATAATTATATGTACTATGGATATTGAAATTGGTATAATGACATGGGGAGTTCTTTCAATTGAAATATGATAATAAAATTGATTAACTTCAATAGATATAAATTTATTCCCCCTAGGGATACTAAAACATAGAGAAACCCAAAAATTAGTGATATTGAGAAATGCACAATTACAATTTTGGTAATTTTGAAATGATAACCCCTCTGATAGAAATAAATTCAATTGAAAAATTGAATACCATAATGAGAAAATTATCCATAATATATCAAATAAAAATGGGCATTATATACACCACACAATTGAATAAGATGGGAATATAGAATATGTCCCATGAAAGATAATCTGACCTGAGAAATGCGTACATCAACTTTGGCTGGATTCATTTATACAAATTATTAAATAAAATAAATATTGGTTTATTTTAAATATATTACATAAAATAAATCTTTTATATCATACCATGTATTAACATATAATAATATTTTATGACCCATTTAGTAAAAAATATATATTTATATTGTTTTGGGTGTTTATTATCTTGTTATATCATGTATATTTTTTAATGAATGATTCAATTCATGAACATAGGATTTACTTATTTAATAAAATGATTTATATTAGTGTAATAAAAAATATGTTCATTCATAATATATATCCATAGAAACATTTAGTAATATTGGACATAGGAATTGAATGACATCACTTCGTGGAGACGATAGGAAATATGTATGCCTGAGAAATGATAACATTCCATTAATTAGTAAAGGGGTAAGTTTAATACAATATTTAAATAATAAATAATTTAATCCATGTCATATATATAGCATATATTGATTAAAATTCCCCTAATTTGTATTATATGAAATCATAAGTGAAAAACGAATCGAATCATTTTATAAGGGAAAAGTCTTCTATACACAGGAGTGATGTTAAATTATTTTAAAAAGAATGGAATGTAAGAAGTTTTATTTTATTTTATAATTAAAAGGGTATAATTATATCATAATTAATATATATATATATATATTAATACCATCATTATATCCAACATGGATATTTTTTATGGTAAATGAGATACATTAGTTCAAAAATCAGTGGTCCACTATACAGATGATTGATGGTTTCTTTAACAATTTGAGGGAAGTGGAGATTGATAAATATTATTCCATATATATTGTAATATATCATTTTATATTAGATACCACTGTTATTATATTGTATTTATAAATACATAATTTATGATTGAAAAGGATAAAATAAAAATAACGAACTTAGTGAAGATAATCTCCATCTCTTAGAGACCCCCCCTACTAGATATCATTTTAAGGACCCTAGGGTTGGTATTATGGGAAAACCAGAAGATATAGAATGTGTATATGTATTTTGGGGATATATATTTTTATGTTTTTACAGAGAAAACTATCTTGAGATGTGTAAATATGTATGGGGAGTCTGTTCCCTTTTATAATTGATGAGTGGAAATATTGTAAATAACCAATGCTATTTATTAAAGGGATTTCACAAAAAAAACATGTCAATCATTAATTGATTATTATAGGTGTTTTGGGATTATATGTTTGATCTACAGATTTGACATACCAAAATTCACATTTTTAGACAACCTTTCACTTAATAACTATGTTTCCATTTATATTATTTATTTTTCACTACAGTAACAAGTATTTTTTCTGAGGAAATATATCATTTATGAATAAAATGAAATGATAATAATTAGATAACTTATCCCCACTAATTCTAAATATGTAATATAATTTATTAAATAAAAACAATTTCTGTGTTGAAAAATAAATTTAACATAAATCATACAATGTGAAAAAGTACCGCATTACCAATTATTATGGTAACAATGTTTTTACTTTTTAGGTGTCACTATAGTAATCATATAAAATAATGGACCATGAATGGGAAATATTTTATATTTTTAATCATTTAATAATATCATAGTATAAGATATTATTTAATGAGAATTAAATTAGTTTCTAAAAAATTCATATATTATTAAATAAATTTATTGGAAATTTTGACTATATTAATCAAATTTGATTTTGATAAAAATCAAGATAATTATTTAATTAAAATAAAAATATTTCACCACTATATAAATTGATATATTTATCTAATTAATTAATGTAACACAATAATTAATTCAATTCCATATACTTATAAAAAAATTATCATCATTAATTTGTATTCATTAAACTCAACAATTAAATATTAACATTTCATAAAAAATTAAATATATAATATGATTAAAATAAATTAAATATAATTTATCTTAATTAATTTAATTTCATTATTTTCTAAATTACCATCCAGATTCATTCCCATCATTCTATTTTCCAAATATGAACACCTAATTAAAATTAAAATTCAAGTTAATAGTATTTTTCTTCTTCTATACCAAAATTATTATATTAGTCACGTTTCTATAAATTGTACTAAAAACATATAAAATATATCATAAGGTGATATGGTTATAAAAATTTCACATAAACAGGAATTGGATATTTTTTATGCCATTTTAACCTTTATCATTTTATTATAACCCATTTGTAAAACCATTTTTACCTTATCTCTGAGAAATAATTTTTAATATTATCACTATTCATTATGGTAGAAATTTAATTTGAACATGTTAGATAATATAAATTATTTTGATTCCATATTTATAATCCCTTTCTCTAAATACATTTTTTGGATGTCTATGAATTCAATTTACAATTAAACTTGTAGGCGCAATAAAAAAATATGGTTTTTCTAATGGAAAATATTCAAAATATGTTAAAAAAATTCTGGTATAATTAATTATGAAAATAATTCAAATTATGAAAATTAGTTATATTTTCATATAATGGGTCTAATTATACTTTAAAATTAATTTTAAATATTATATATCTTTTTATATAATTTTAATGAAAATTCATTATTCAATAAAAATGAATATTTCTTCCTTCTTCATGAAAATAATTAATATTATAAGGAAATTATAAAAAATTCCCAAAAATATATTTTTTACATGTAGATATCAAAAATAAATCTTATTTATTCAAATAAATTTCTACAAGGGGAAATAATTATTTTTAAATGATGAGTACAATGTGTCTCTCATCCTCCTTTTAGATAAAATTTTAGTTTTTATGAAAATATTTCTATCACTTTCATATGGTCCATAATTTCTTTATAATATAAAATATCCATTTAATATATATATAAATAAATATATTTTATTTTCTTCAGGTGTTACATTATATTCTATGTTTGTTGTTGTAACTTCCCAACCCGAGATCCACCCGATTGTGCCCCGAGTCAGTCAGTCACATGTCTTCTAGCACACCTCCCCAAATAAAAGAGGCTACTAACTTGAAGTGATGGTCTGGTAAGTTAGTCATATGGATACTATATACTCTATTATCAGAGTAAAACTTTGTAGTAAGTACATAAGAAAATGTATAATCATATATAACTAGAATAATTCCAATGTCATAAGATAACCAAAACAATAAATATAACACTCAACTAAAAGGGAAAACATGATATGAAATTAAATGTGTCACATTCTTAGAAATGAAATTATAAATAAAGACACTAATGACTCATATGCCGGTCCATAACCATATTTTGTTATCTCAGGTAAGCTCCAACGCCAATCAGAAATCTAACATTGGGCCCTTTCCCTTAACCTATCCTGCAACATTAATGTCTATTCGAGTACTGATCAGGCATCCTAATTAGTGTGTGAGTACAACTTAGTAATCTACCACCAATGGTGTCTAAAACAATTACATTCAAAAGATAGTGTAATCGGATCTATAATGAAAGGAATACATTGAATAAATAAATAGTTATCATGTTAGAATTTGTTCTTTATTTAATCATATCAACTCCAGGGTTCATGAGGATACCATTACCTCTATACTAGCTTCAAAGTGTACTAAATCCTGAAGTGTTCCCTATGTAATATCATATCATAATACCTGCATGGATTTGTGCTGGAGCTTGATGTATTCAAAAGTGATATTAAATATCAGTACCTAATTCAACTAATGTCAGAGTTAGAAGTGTTTTAATATGAGGCCATGTCTCAGAGTTCCTTTTTTACTATTATTTAACTTCAAACAAAAATGAAAAAGTTAAAAATAACAAATTCAAAATTAATATCGCCATATTAACATTCATATATCTCAGTAGAATTTCCATTTTCCCATTCATTTAGCCATAAGTACAATGACCATGATACATTTTATACTTTTAATTTGAAAGACCATGTTCTCATTCCTTTACTCAAAAGTACAATAACCATTTTACCATTTAAACATATGAATTTAAAATGACCATGTTCTCACTATTTCACATATAATTAATTCATAACTAATTATTCACCTCAATTCTGTTACTATTTAAAAAATTAGTTAAAAACATTAATAACCTTAATTAACTCCCCAATTAATTAGGTACACAAATAAATTAATAAATTCATTAATTAATTAATTATTAACATATTTCATATCCTGCAAGGGGCGCAACTCACTCTAGGGTTCCCCATCGCTGTCACTTCAGTTGCGGTGCATATCGTGCAGTGTATCTTCTCCTCGGAGGTGATTCTCATTGAGATTGGGTGTGTGGAAACTTCATTGCATCTTGGACTCAGTTGGCATCAAGCATCGAAGTTCCTCTGCGGCGGCTCGTCGGCCGCTGCTCTCTTGGTGGTGACTTCAGCTTCTGGTGGTCGGTTTTGATTTGTGTTCGTACAGTTCTCATGTGACTTAGGGTTGATAGAACTTGATTTGTGCCGATGGATCTCTATTTGGGTGGACCGCTGTGGAATCTACATGCAATCTGGAGGGTGGCGATGGGCTGTGCGATTCTGGGTTGGTTCAGATTCACTTTTCATGCTTGCTGGTTTGGTTAAATTCAACTTTGGATTTTATATTTTGGTTGTGTGGTGAAGTTTTGGGTTGGTTTTGCTTCTTATGGGGTTAGTTTTTCTGGATGATACTGGTTTACGGATTTTGGATACTGGGATTGAGGTTGGACAAGGTGTAACTTCTAGGTTGTCTACGGATCAGGGTGCTAACAGCGTCAGGATCTGGTCATCTTTATTATGGTTTCTTTAACGTCCTTTGTGGATGGATTCTTCTTGGAGGTCTATTTCATTTGCTTGAAGGTTGGGCGAATTCCTATGGAGTTTCCAAAAGGGAGGATTTGGGTCGGTATCACTGGTCGTGCCGGGGGACAATCAAGGTAACCCTTTTTGAGGTTTGGCCAGTATTTCTAATGTTCTTATGCCCTGGTTCGCGGTTTCTTGGACATGTTCAATGGTTTATGATGTTATTGTGTGATGGTGAAAGTGGTTATAATGGAATCATGTAGTGGGGTACTGAGAACCCATAAACTGGATTTTGAAAATGAAAAAAAATTGTTAGCATCAGCATATCCTATAACACCCAATTATTTTATTGTATATTATCTCATTAAAGTAATTCAATAGCTTGTGCTACACGCAACACTGAGTTCGAACGCACCACATATTTCCAAACTAGCCATTCAAAAAGCAGTTATGAATATTATTAACTGTATTTTTAATCTTATATACTCTATATAATTTTAAAACCCATATTATGTGTTTCTTAGACATAATATAAGAACAAATTCAATTTTTCAGATAAAGGAAGTATTTTTCATAAATGAAATTTTACCGCCTACTAATTGTAATTTTTTTAAATTCAATATCTGAGACTTTTATATTAAATTTTAAAAAATAAACTTCTTATTTAGATGTGGGGCATAAAAATTCATTTTGGACAAATTTTTGGTACTTTTCTGATAACTTTAATATTTTGATGAATATTGAAAAATACTATATTTTAATTGAAAACAACTTTTTTAATCGAAATAATTTATAGTGTTAAATTATGAATTTGATTGGTTTTAATGAATATTTAGATTATATTTTTATCATTTAATACAATGTAGGTCATTATAAGTAATTTCACATTTAAATTTGACCTAAACACATGCCAAACTTCTGATAGTTTTTACTTTTTTAAAAACTCACTTTTTGGTTTTGTCAAGGAGAATTAATTTTAAGTTAATAACTACAACTTTTATATTTTGAATTTGGTAAAATGGAATTTATATTTTAATTTGGAATATCAAAATTATATTATGGTAAATTTTTGGTTTTTTTCTGAAAATTTTAAATTTTTAATAAATAGTGAAAAACACTACATTATTATTTAATACCGACTTTTTATTTAAATAATTATTTATTTTATTTAAAATTATTTTGAGTTAAAATAGATATATAATACCTATAAAAGTTCAATTTAATTCATTGGAGTAATTTTATAATAAAATCGGATGTATAAATTTTATTGAACTTTTAGAGTTTTTTTCCCACCTTCTAAGAGCATTTGCAAATTTGCATAAAACATAATTTTACCGCTTCTATAAGTTGAATTTAAAAAATCCGAGAAAAATGGTTGACATAAGTATGTAAACTGTGGTTCAATAATATGAAAATAATTTTTGGTGAATAGTAACTTTTGAATTTTGTTTACCACGGTTAAAAGTTAATAGAGTAATTAAGGGTAAAAATGATATTATAATTAACCTAACACATGTCCTAATTCAATTTCATAAGTGTAATTAAACAAGAAACAACCATATAAATAAAATATGATCCAATTTATTCCACTTGGATTAGATTACGACATTTATTATTATTTAATTTAAAGAAGAGTTAAAAGTGTTAAATTCAAAGTTTAATAAATAAACCATTTTTATATAGGGTAACACACAATATAAATTCATCTATAAATATTCATTAGAAAACGATTTCCTACATAATGGTATTTCATTTATAATTTTTATACATTAAATAATTTAATTTATGTATGACACAATGATGATGGAGTAATTACCTTATTAATGAAATATTAAAATAATTGATATAATAAATATCCAAATAAATATAAAATGAGACTTTTGATTAATTAAACTAATTTTCTAGGTTAATATGACATGTTAGGGTTGATTAGATAAAATTTTTCGAAGTGATAAGGTTGTTTGGAATTTTACAAAAACAAAATACCAAATATAGTCAAAATTGATATAAATTAGTTTTGAAATCAAAAAGTATATTATAGGTTGATTTAATATTCCAAAAAATACAATCTACTGCGAAATGGATTAAATAATATTATATATGTCATTAATGAACCACTAGAGGTTATCTTGGATGTTTAGAGTAATTTTATTAACCATATAGTGTAATAATACTAGAAGACACTGTAAAAGTTAAATTATTTAACTAAGTGTTACATCTAAAAGATTAGGTTAAAATGGTAACCTAAACTTGTCTAAAACCAATTGGTTTTGAGGATTTCGACCCATAACCACCTAAGGCTCCATATAAATTCATTTTGAGCCTTTATAAATAGATAATGATTTTATTATAAAATAATATTTCAAGTTTTTCCTAAAATGACATTCACCTCTCTTATAAAAGGGTACTTCCTCTTCTCTTAATTTAACACCACCAAAGCTATTTGGATTGGCCAAACCCTGCCCTAATATCCTCTAAACAATACTACCTTCAACATAGTTGCTTTACATTGATCATAAAGCCAACCTATGGAGACCTTTTGATCAACTGAAAAAGAAACACCCGAAGAAGAGGTAATAATTTCACCTCCCTCTTTCAAGTTCTTTTCTTCTTCCAATTCCAAATTATTTGTTGTTTACATACCAAAATAATAAATCCAGTACCTCCTACATACTATGATGTTTTTATAAATATGTTACAACCATATTCATTATTCTAGCCATCCTCTAAATGATAAAGTCACTTTACGTGCGTACGTACGGCTTACCGTCTCCACGTCGTGGTGAAGTTTGTTATTAAAACACTTCATTATCTGCATGTAACACCCCAAGATTTTATGAGAAATATTATTTTTAATTTCTTTGTTGTCTTGTGTTGTACGCGACACTAAGATTATCATGCACTATACGTAACACTTTATTATCTTGTAGTATATGCAACACTATTCTTTGATTGTGTTTCACGCTAGAGCAACCTTACTCGATAGCTTGCATTATACACAATACCGAGTTTCACTAAACAATGATATATTATATAAAATAGCCGTTATGAAAAATAATACCCACTTTTTGAAATTTTATAAATTTTATCTTTCAAAATGGACTTCATTTTTGGATTCAGAATATCGAAATTATCCTAGGGTGAATTTTTGGTATTTTTCTGAAAACATTCAATTTTTTATGAATAGTGAAAACACTGAGTTATTGTTTAAAACCGACTTTTTATATAAACAATTATTTAATTTATATAAATTTATTTTATGTCAAAATACATACATAATACCTATATCAGTTCAATGTAATTCATTGGAGTCATTTTATAATAATTTTAGATATATAAAAATTTTATTTTCACAAATCCAAGAGACATGGTTAATATCAAGGAGTAAATGTGGTTCAATAAGATAAAAATAATTTTTGGTGAATTGTAACTTTTTACTTTTATTTACCACAGTTAAAAGTAAATAGGGTAATTAAGGGTAAAAATCATATTATTATTACCCTAACACATGTCCTAATTCTATTGGATAAGTATAATTAGACCAAAAACAACCATAGGAATAAAATATGTACCTCTTTGGTCAACTTGGATTAGATTAGGACACCTATTATTATTTTATTTAAATAAGAGATAAAAGAGTTAAAATCAAAGTTTAATAACTAAAACATTTTTAATATAGGGTTATACATAAGATAAATTCAACTATAAATATTCATTAAAAAGCTAAAACGATTTCCTACATAATTTTTGTTTATTTATATTTTTTAGACATTAAATAATTTAATTTATTTATGACATAATGATGATGTAGTAATTACCTTATTAATGAAATATTTACATAATTGTTATTATAAATACCCAAATAAATGTAATTTGAGACTTTTTATGAATTAAACTAATTTTATAGGTTAATATAACATATTAGTGTTGGTTGGATGAATTGTTTTTGAAGTAATAATGTTGTTATTAATTTATAAAAAAAATACCAAATAGTGTCAAAATTGACATAAAAGAGTTTTTAAAACAAATATTATATTATTAATTGATATAATGGTCCTAAAAATCTAAGGTTCGGCCAAAGAACATATATAATAATATGTATGATAGTAATGAACCAATTCAGGCTCGATTGGCAGTTTATAGTACGTTTGATAAACCTATAGTGTAAGAATACAAGAAGACATGGTAAAAAGTTAAATTATTTAACTTAGAGTTATATCTAAATGATAAGGTTAAAATGGTAACCTAAACTTTCCTAAACCCTATAGGTTTAAAGGATTTCAACCCATACTCACCTTGGCCTCGAAATAAGTCACTTTGGATCCATTATAAACCGAATATGAATTTATTATAAAATATTATTTAAATTTTTTCCTAAGGTACCCCTCACCCATCTTATAAAAGTGAACTCCCCCTTATCTCTAATTCACACTTCCAAAGCCATTTTTCTTGGCCAAACCCTACCCAAATACCCTCTCAACTGTCCTCCCTTCAACCTAGAGGCCTTCCATTAGTCAGAAAGCCAACCTAAAGAGACCTTTTGATCAAATCAAAAGGAAGAACCTCAAGAAAAGGTAAATATCTCAAAACTTATTTCAAGTTCCTTTCTTCTTCCACATCCTCATTCTTTTTTGTTTCCATTCTAAAATAATAACTCTAGTATCTTCTATATACTGTGATATTATTATAAAAATTTTACAACCATATTAGTGATTTTATCCATCCTATGAATGAAAAAGTCACCACACATGTGTACGTATGGCTTACCGTCTCCACGTCGTGGTGTAGTTTGTTATTCAAACATTTCATCATTTGGATGGGTATAATAATGAGTATAAATGATATAAATAATAAATATAACATTATTATGATTATTTATATATGATATACCATCCAATTATATAATATTTTAATTTTAAAAGAATGATATCATCGCTCGTGTGTATGTACGGACTACCGTCTCCACGAACGCAAGGAGATTCATTTTCCATGATTAACCATTCAAGTATGATTAAAAATTATATATAATAAATAATCATGAAAGATATTACATAATAATTATATTGGATTTATGTACATTTATGTTTCATTTACTTAATTCCATTCAATTTAATAAGGAAATGAAAACAGCATTCATGCGTATGTACGGCCTACCATCTCCATGAACGATGTATTTCATTCCGTTTATCGCTCTATCATATATATTTATATGATGAATATATATTATATATAAATCATGTTTTACATTCTGGAACTAATTAAATCAGCATATAAGTAATAATATGAAGAACAACAAGTTGAAACACGTATGATAAATACCCAAAATGCTACTTTAACATGGAATAAATTGGACATAAGGTAAGGGATAATTTTTCAATCACATTTTTATCTAAGATTGCTTATACTTAAGTTTTTACTAGGGTTATCTTTTTCATCCATGTCGATAAAAAATGTTTTCCATAAAGTGTTTAATATTCTTTCATGTATGTTTAAAGTCATTTTTACCCCTCTTTTACTTTTAATTTGTGTTATGGAAGGAACATTTATTTTGTATACCATACGTGGTACTTTTTTATTATTCCGTTAAAAGTATGAGGAGAGTGTTTTTTTTTAACTTATACGGCATGAATGGATTTTTACAGTTTCATAACACCTTATTTTCATGAAGCTTACTCTACAATATTTCATTATTATTTTCAAAAAATCATTTTCTTTTAAAATTTCAAGGAATTTTGTGAAAAGAAAATTATTTTTCAGAAGAAAAGATTTTTTCCTCAAGAATTCATTTCAATTGTTTTGTCAAAACTATTTTCCATCTAAGATGACATTATTTAGTATGATTATTTTTCAAGTATAATGTCTCTATTATTTACATGGATTGATTCTTCTTATAATGAAATGATATCCATTTGTTTTATATGGATTACGTTATGATGGATGATGTTTATGAAACCCATATTATTCTTTGGGTTATTACGAATGATTATTTTGTGGCACACGAAAGAATGATTTCATTATGAGATGGGTGGGACCTATATCTCCCTCCAATACATTGGGTAAAGATTTATATCTCATGAGATAGACATGGCTGGAATGGAAAGTGAATCTGGTTCAATAATACGGGGCTGGAAAGGCAAGTAATCCTGGTTCAGTAATGGACTTTGTCCATTATTATGGTCTTGGTAGCAATGTCTTGGATACTATGGAAATCATAACATGTGCTTAACGGTTGACACAATTCCATGTCTTATTCACATGATATTTTATCATGATTAATGTTCCTTTATGATAAATTCTTTATGTACCAAAAAGAATTATGTAATTACTCCTGATTTTTATGTTTTATGTTCATGTTTTTATGTTAAAATGTTTATGGATTGATTTATATTCTCCATGTTTACCCTTAATGAGCATTTGATCTCACCCCTTTTTATGTTTTATTTTCCCCAGGCTATAAAGAAACGTTTTAGGTATGAAAAAAAGGGGGAAGATCTTTATGGGAGATGTTGAAGATCTTTCAACATGATTGGAAGTCTATGTTCCAAGTATCCAAAGACAATAAACTATTAAAGTCCTTGGTTGTCTATTTTTGTTATGTATTAACTATTCTGCAAAAGTAATCTAATGTCCATGTACGTCAAGATTGGGTCTCTACAGTTGGTATCAGAGGAAAGGTTTAGTTAGCCTTTGGAAAATAGGATGTGAAAACTTTAGAGAGATCCCTAGATATATTTCTAAGGTATGTCTAGGGATGTCCCTAAGGTTTAGTATAACTGTAGGTTACAGTCTTAGAATTTTGTTAACAATCATGAATAACCTAGGGTGAACCTAATGTGTCATGGATTAAAAAATGTGTGATAAGTTAGACATACCATAAGTGACTTTTATTGATTATGTGGTTCCTCATTATTTTAACTGTTTCTTACACTATGGTTTCTGGTTTTAGTCAATGGAGGGAACAAGAAGGAATTCAGTTAACGTTGATTCTGATGGAAAAATTGGTTACTGTGATCAAAAAAATTGTGTAATGCCTAGAGAGAAAGATATTGTGATTATGCCGAATCATTCATCATGATATATGATTATCAAGGTGAACTTTGGTGGTATTCCTAAGTCATCAAATAAGAGGAAGATAAACTTTTATGCATGTTCTCATGGAGAGGAACATAGAGGATGGAAGATGAAGCTTTCTACATATCAAGAACAAGGGAAGAAGAACCTTGAGGAATACATCAATTGGAGGGGAATATGTTATCTGTGTGGAGAAAAGGGTCATAGAGTGATAGACTATTAGGGAGTTCATTGTCTTATCTATGGAGAACATGGGAATTACCCAACACAATTCCTTGACCTAAGTGGTTACTTATAAATAGAGGAAGGACCTATTCCTTTCCAATCATCGAAGAGGATGGATTGAAGGGATTATGTATTGAAATTAAAGAATAATGTTGTTGAGGTACTTTTATGGTATATTAAAATATCTGTTTATTGGTCCATTGTAGTTTTCCATAAGAATATGTTATTGGAAACCATGAAAAGTGATTGAAATATTTTAGAAAGAAGATGAAATGTGCATAATGAAGGGATATGGAGAAAATAATATGTTTGATAGTATTAATGAGCTCATGACTGATATAAGGACAATGTGATATCATGGTTTGGGTATATAGAATTTTTGGAATTTTTGGTATGTGGAAATAGTTAACTTTTGACAGCATTAATGTTTTCACAAAAGTTCAATGGGTATTCATTTTTCAAGAGAATACATGATTAAGGTATTCACATGTTTGGAATGTGACCAACAACAAGATATATCTTAGGATATATGGGGGACAAATGAAGGAATTCACATGCTTGGTAGATGACATTTCTAGTAATCAGACAGAAGTATGTTCGATAAGACTAAAGGTTGGAATAGATTAATTTAAAAAAAATATTGTATTATTAAAGGCTATAACTTTTTTATTTTATTTCTGAAATGTTATAATAGTATAATTTTATAAAAAGGAAAACAAGTAGGACATGCGACAACCTGTCATGTCGGACAAGGATATCAGAATCGAACCCACAACTGAAGTGTGATAAGCCTTTATCACCTACCACTAGCCTACATGAAGTCACTAGTTAGTATGATATATGATTTATACGTCTATATTAGGAACCATATATGATTAATATCACCATATATGGACTTATGTATATTTAATAACTTTTTCTAAACTTTTTTTTGAGATAGATGGAATGACCTATCATTCTATCGCATGATCTGCTAACACTTCATTAATGACAAATTCAACTTCATTTATTTAAGATTTTAAGTGGAAATTGTTCATGGAATGACCAATGGTGAGATTGTTCCAAAATCAATTAAGTATTTCTTCTAATTCCAATTTTTTTTAAAATTTTGGGAAATGATCCAGAAAACCAAAAATGTTGTCCTAGATGGTACCTTAGATCATCACAAATTCATGGCTTTTTGATTATTGGATTTTTCATATCCATGTTCTCTACCATTCTCCATCAGAACTTGATGGTTAGATTTCTCTTCCATATCCATAATTTCACCTATGTTCTTCTATGTGGAAACCTAATGATGAGTTAATTTAGGTAACCGTTACATTTCTTTTTTAAAATTAATTTTTAGTATTCCTTTTTACGATGTGGGTTTCAATGAATGAAACTTTCAAGTAGTAAACCATTTATAACCCTGACAAATTTTGAGGGAGAAATTCATTTTAAGGGGGGTAGAATGTGACACCCTGAGATTTTATGAAAAATATTATTTTTAATTTCTTGGATGTCTTGTGTTGTACACTACACCAAGATTTTCTTGAGCTATACACAACACCGTATTAGCTTGTAGTATATTCAACTCTATTCTTGGCTTACGTTACACGCTAGAGCAACCTTCCTCGATAGCTTGCGTTATACACAATACCGAGTTTCACTAAACAATGATATATTATATAAACTAGCTGTTATGAACAATAATACCCACATTTTGAAAATTTATAAATTTTACCTTTCAAAATGGACTTCATTTTTTGATTCAAAATATTGAAATTAACCTAGAGTGAATTTTTGGTATATTTATGAAAACGTTCAATTTTTTATGAATATTGAAAACACTTAGTTATTGGTTAAAACCGAATTTTTATTTAAATAATTATTTATTTTATTTAAATTTATTTTAGGTCAATATAGATACAGAATACCTATATAGGTTCAATTAAATTCATTGGAGTCATTTTATAATAATTTTAGATATATAAAAATTTTATTGAACTTTTTACAGTCTTTTACCCACCTCCTAGGAGAATTTTCAAATTTACATAAAACATAATTTTACCGCTTCTATGAGTTGAATTTTGAAAATATGAGAGACTCGGTTAATATCAAAGAGTAAAATATGGTTTAATAAGATAAAAATAATTATTGGTGAATAGTAACTTTTTACTTTTATTTACTATGGTTAAAAGTAAATAAGGTAATTAAGGGTAAAAATGATATTTTATTTACCCTAACACATGTACTAATTCTACTGGATAAGAATAATTCATCCAGAAACAACCTTATAAATAAAATATGAACCTCTTTGGTCCACTTGGATTAGATTAGGACACTTATAATTATTTTATTTAAAGAATAGATAAAAGAGTTAAAATCCTAGTTTAATAACTAAAAAATTTTAATATAGGGTTATACATAAGATAAATTTGACTATAAATGTTCATTAAAAAGATAAAAAAATTTACTAAATAATGGTAGTTTATTTATATTTTTTATACATTAAATAATATAATTTATTTATGACACAATGGTGATACAGTAATTACCTTATTAATGAAATATTAACATAATTGATATTATAAATACCCAAATAAATGTAATTTGAGACTTTTTATGAATTACACTAATTTTAAAGGTTAATATAACATAGTAGTGTTGGTTAGATGAATTTTTTTCGAAGTAATAATGCTGTTATGAATTTAAAAAAAACAAAATACCAAATAGTGTCAAATTTGACATAAAATATTTTTTATAACAAATATTATATTATTAATTGATATAATGGGCCTAAAAACTATGGTTTGGAAAAAAGACTTATATAATAATATTTATGACAGTAATAAACCAATTGGGGTTCTGTTGGCAGTTTATAGTAAGTTTATTGACCATATAGTGTAAGAATACAAGAAGACATGGTAAATGATAAATTATTTAACTTAGAGTTAAATATAAATGATAAGGTTAAAATAGTAACCTAAACTTGTCTAAAACATATTGTTTGAGATGATTTTGACCCATACCCACCTTATCCTAGAAATAAGTCACTTTTTATCCATTATAAACTAAATATAAATTTATTATAAAATAATATTTTATATTTTTCCTAAGGTGCCCCTCACCCATATTATAAAAGGGAACTCCCCCTTCTCTATAATTCGCACTTCCAAATCCATTTGGCTCTACCAACCCCTGAACAAATACCGTCTCAATTTAATACCCTCTCAATTATCCTCCCTTCATCCTAGAGGCCTTCATTTAGTTAGAAATCCAACCTAAGGATTCCTTTCGATCAAATCAAAAGGAAGAACCTGAAGAAGAGGTAAATATCTCACCACCTATTTCAAGTTCCTTTATTCTTCCACTTCCTCCTTCTTTGTTGTTTCCATTCTAAAATTATAACTCCAGTATCTTATATATACTTTCATGTTATTATAAAAATTTTACAACCATATTAGTTATTTTATCCATCCTATGAATGAAAAATTCACCACACGTGTGTACGTACAACTTACCATCTTCACGTCGTGGTGTAGTTTGTTATTCAAACATTTCATCATTTGGATGGGTATAATAATGGGTATAAATGATATAAATAATAAATATAACATTATTATGATTCGGTATATATGATATACCATCCAATTATATAGGATTTTAATATCAAAAAAATGATATCATCGCTCGTGCGTACGTACGAACTACCGTCTCCATGAACGCGATGAGATTCTTTTTCCATGATTAACCATTAAAGTATGATTGTAAAGTTTATATAATAAATAATAATGAAATATATTACATAATAATTATACTGTATTTATGTAAATATATTTTTCATTTACTTAATTCCATTCAATTTAATAAGGAAACGAAAACAGCGTTCATGCGTACGTACGACATACCGTCTCCATGAATGGTGTATTTCATTCCATTTATCGATCTATAATATATATTTATATGCTGAATATATGTTATATTTAAATCATTTTTTACATTCTGAAATTAATTAAATCATTATATGTGTAATAATATCAGGAACAACAAGTCGAAACACGTTCGACAAATATCCAAAACGCTGCTTTAACATGGAATTAAAAAAAGAATGGGTAACATAATGTCATAAGTGAATAATATATGATATCATAAATATTATTATGGTTATGTTAAATGTTAATAAAATTTTTAAACCCACTATACAGAAGTCTCGGACAGATACCGAACAAATTAAATATAAGGTAGGGGATAATTTTTCAATCTCATTTTTTCCCGAGATTGCTTATACGTAAGTTATTACTGGGGTTATATTTTTCATCCATGTCCATAAAAAATATTTTTCATAAAGTGTTTAATATTTTTCCATGTATTTTTAAGTTCATGTTTACCCCTATATGACTTTTACTTTGTGTTATGGAAGGAATCTCTCTTTTTTTTACATAGGTGGTACTTTTTGATTTGTCCGTTAAATGTATGAGGAGAATATTTTTTTAACTTATATGGCATGAATGGATTTTTACAGTTTAATAACACCTTGTTTTCATGAAGCTTACTCTAAAATATTTCATGATTATTTTCAACAAAATCTTTTTATTTTAAAATTTCATGGCATTTTGTGAAAAGAAAATGATTTTGAAGAAGAAATGATATTTTCCCCGAGAATTCATTTCAATTGTTTTGTCAAAACTATTTTCCATATAAGATAACATTATTTAGTATGATTATGTTTCAAGTATAATGTATCTATTATTTACATGTTTTGAGTCTTCATATGATAAAATTATATCCATTTGTTTTATATGGATTACGTTATGATGGATTATGTTTATGAAACCCATATTATTCTTTGGGTTATGATGAATGATTATTTTGTGGCACACAAAAGAATGATTTCATTATGAGATGGGTGGGACCTATATCTCCCTCTAATGCATTGGGTAATAATTTATATCTCATGAGATAGACATGGATGGAATGGAAAGTGAATCTGGTTTAGTAATACAAGGCTGGAACGGCAAGTAAACCCGGTTTAGTAATGGACTTTTTCCACTATGAAGGTCTTGGCAGTAATGCCTTGGCTACTATGGAAATCATAACATGTGATTAATGGTTTCCACAATTCCATGTTTTATTACCATGCTATTTTATCATGATTAATATTCCTTTATGATCAATTCTCTATGTACCACAAAGAATTATGTCATTACTCTTGATTTTGATGTTTTATGTTCATGTTTTTACATTCAAATGTTTATGGATTGTTTTATGTTCCCCATGTTTACCCTTACTGATCATTTGAGCTCCCCCCTTTTTATGTTTTCTTTTCCCCGGGATATAAAGAAAGGTTTTAGGTAAGAAAACTAAAGGTGAAGATCTTTATAGGAGATTTTGAAGACATTTTGACATGATTAGAAGTCTATGTTCCATGTTTCCAAAGACACTAACCTATTACAGTTCTTGGGTGTCTGTTTTTGTTATGTATTAACTATTCTGCAAAAGTAATGTAATGTCCATTTATGTCAAGCTTGGGTCTCTACATTTCATGGGTATAATAATGAGTTAAACTGATGTATATAATAAATATAACACATTAATTATTCGGTATATATGATATACTTTCCAATTATATACGATTTCACCATCAATATAATGATATTTTTGCTCGTGCGTACCTACGGATTACCGTCTCCACAAGGCGATGAGATTCATTCTCACGTTCACCATTAAACGATGATTATAAAAATATATATTATTAATAATTATTTAATATATAACATAATAATTCTACTAGATATATATATACTTATATATATCTTATTCACTTACTTCCATTCAAAATGATAAGAAAATAGAAACATCGTTTATGCGTACGTACAGCCTACCGTCTCCAAAAATGTTGCCTTCCATTTCATATATCTATCTATTATAAATTGTTATATTATAAATTTTTATATTATAAATATATATGATATATAAATAAACGCTTATATTCTGGAATTATTTAAATCATGATCTAAATGATACGATCAAGAATAACAAGTTAAAACACGTACGATAAAGAAAGTGATTATTACCAAAAATGTTAATTTAACATGGAAATAATTATTAAATGGGTAGTATAAAGTCATAAATGAATCATGTAAGATATAATAAATATGAAAATGAGTCTAGTATAATTTAATAACAAACTATGTTCATTATAAAGGAGTCTAAATGTACCCTCGACCAAAGGAATGTGTAAGGTAAGGGTTATGTTCCCAATCTCTTTATTATCTGAGGTTGTTTTTACTTATATATATACTAGGACATATTTATTATCCTTGTCCATGTTTCATAAAATAGTTTTCAAAGAGATTCTTTTTGATAAAGTTTTTTACTAAAACACCATTTTAAATGTTTTAATGATTTTTTCTTCTAAACCTTTCTCATTAATGTACATGTTTTTAAAATGGTTTTAAGGATTTATTTATATGAACATGAATGTTTTAAAATGTTAATTCCTTTAAAAAGTTTCAAAGTGGTATGGGACACTTTGATTTAGAACTATCCTTTAAATGAATTCCTTTATAAATTATGTGACTTTTAACTGATTTCATGAAAAAGGGACATTTCTCCCAATGATTTTTACTAATAATTTTCAACTATGTCAACATCCTTTACTGGATATTATTATTGATCAAGGTTGATTTATTATGATACAAATCTTCCATATTTTATTGAAGGTTTTGTGATATGTTTGACTTTGAATGTGTTATTTTTATACCAATCATGGTTTATGGATGAAGTATTGACATTTCATATTCTAGTTTTAATATGAATGTTTATGTTCTTTTTGAACCTTTTCATATGAGGAACGCATTGGACTTAATAAGTGGTGGGTGGAGCCCGTTATAGCTCCCCAACGCATCGGTATGTCTCATGAGACAAACAAATGTCTTGGCACAAAACCCTGAAAAAATATTATTTGTAGTCTTGGAACAAGGCCTTGACTATGTGTTTATGATGTGTGGAAATATGAATTCCTACATTATGAAATTGGCCATTGATATTACATGTGATTTTTTGACTAGTAGAATATCAATATGATTAAGAAAATAGAATTATTTGATTTATCTTTTTCATATTATGTTGATGTTTAAGTTTAAAATGATTTTGTTTTCATTTTATATATTTCCTTAAATATTTATGCATATTTATGAAAATTTTCACAATATTGTTATCCTTATTGAGCATCTAAGCTCAACCGTTTCTATGTTTTATTTTTCGCAGGATGTGAAGAAGTATATTATGATTGACCTATAGGGATAGTCTAAGAGATTTGAATGTGGTCAATGGAGGCAATGTTGTTTTTTTTTCATTTTATAATGTAATGTAACATTCATGTATAAAATCTATTTTTCAAGACTGCTAAACTTATTAGTCCTTTGGGACTTTATTCCTTTTAATCATTCCAATGTATTAAAATAATGCAATGACTATGGGTAACTGGGTTGGGTTGTATCATAGGAAGTTTAGAAACAACCATGGAAATAGAATTAGATAACCTATGATTAAAGAACATTACCCTAAGATATAATTTGAGGATTAGTACAGAAGAACTTCCTATAATTTTGGTAATGTAGATATTTTCTGTATTTTCCAAACAATACATCCCTATATGGATACGAGAAGGTACAGGCGGCTCTGGCACAAATGTACCTAGGAGTGAAAACTCTGATAAGGATTTTTGAGCTTAACCCAGGGTATCCTTGTACATGACAATGGGACTTGTTGCACTCATGGTTACAACACTCCTGGAAGAAATTCTTAGGATAATTCACATTTTCATTACAAGCCCTTAAAAAGGATTTATGAGTAAATAAATCCTCAAAGAAAACATTTTATAATTATAGATTATATTCATAATCTTTTCAATTTACATTAGGTATTTTACAAGTTTGGGATTATGCATTGTGATTCATAAACTATCCTAGTGTATGTCATTGTTGATAAATTGTGCCTAGTAGAAAGAATGAGAATTACAACAATATGCATGATCAAATGATTAAGAAGGATTATATCATTCATCGTATTATGCCAACATTTAAAAGGGAAATAGTCCCCAACATATTCTCATCATATGAAAAAATAGTTTCATGAGTTAATAAGATAAGTAAATAATTCTATGAGTTTTATGGCTTTAAAGGGAAGCAAGAAAAGAAATGGATAGAATAGAGAAAGATGGATAAAGGGAAGAGGGGAAAGAAGGATTTTACCATATTTGATAACTGGGGAAAGAATCACCTTGGTAAATGCTTGAAGGGAATGGGAGTTTGTTATAAGTGTGGAGAAAATAGAAACCTAGTACATGATTTGAAGGGTTATAAAAAGGTTTCAAATTTACAAGTTATAAGAATTATAGAGTATATAAGGATTGTACTGCAGTACTATTTCATTAAGGACTTGAGATTGTGTGGAACCAAGAAAAGTGACTCAATAGCAGGTTAATTTTTTGGAAAATATATGGTTTAGAGAAATATAAACCATAATATAGTTGTGAGACATAGGTAGTGATTTTTAAATAATATTTGATTGATTTGGATAAATTATATTAGATATTCTTGAGTACCTTGAAACTGATAAATGATTTGTATATTCCATCATTATTGGAGTTTACAAAATTTTTGGATAGAATGAGTATATCTAGTATTCTATAATGAATAAGGGATCATGAATGTAATTAATAATGTTTTATGGTAATTTGGGGTGTTACAATGTCTTAAAATAATACATGATGAAGGTATTCACGTGTTATTACATGGAAAAAAGGATATGCGTTGTGTTTACCTTTCATATAAATTTTAGACTGTGAGTTTGGATAAAATTGTTTTGGATAAGTCTAAAGGTTGGAATTGATTGAGTTTGACATTGGATACTATTGTTAAGGTTAAATCATTTCTTGATATTATTTTTGAATTTTCAGAAAAAGGACATCCCATAGGTCGGGCGACAACCCATCTCGTCTGGCAAAGCCACGAGAGTTGAACTCGCAACTGAAGAGTGAAAATGGTGCATCACCTACCACTGGCATACATGATGTCCTCATTTGTATAATGTAGTTCTTTTAAATGGTCTGACAGATAAATTATAAATTCATTTTTTATGTAACACTATACGATTAGGATAAATAGAATATTTTTTAATTCTATTATCCTTTGGAGTGAAATATTAGTTTGTAGTTGAAATTATTTGAAGGATGAAAATCTACTTGTCATGTTTTTATATATATATATATATCCTCTTATTCTATGAATAAATTAATTCTTAATCTTTAGATAAGGGATCTTAAAACAAAAAATATATTAACATATTACAATATGTTTTGTTGAACCGGTGATATTTTACATCATCTTAGATTGATGGCTTTAAGGCCCTCAATTTTACACTTTTTGTGATTGATGCCCTCAATCACTCCTTGTAAATATTTTCATTTTTACTCCAGTTAAGTGTCTCTAATTTCCACTAATGTTCTTCTAATCAAGATCATAATTTGTTGGTCACTTATTCATTTCCCATTCACTCTAATTAAGACTAAATTTTATTGACCAATGTCCGATTTGGGTTTTCCACAAAGGTATTTTTCTATTTTTAACCATTTATTTTCGAAGAACAATTTCAAATTGCGTGGATGCAATTTATTGAAGGAGGGGATAATGTACCACCCCAATATTTTATAGTACGTTATCCCCTTAAATTAATTCAATAGCTTGCGCTACATGCAACACCGAGTTCAAATGCACCACAACTTACCAAACATGTTGTTCAAAAAGCATTTATAAATAGTATTAACTACATTTTGAATCTTATATAATGTATATAATTTTAACAACCATATTATGTGTTTCTTAGACATAATATAAGAACAAATTCAATTTTCCAGATAAAGGAAGTATTTTTCATAAATGCAATTTTACCGCCTATTATGGTAAATTTTTTTAAATGAAAAATTTGAAACTTTTATATTAAATTTGACAAAATAAACTTCTTATTTAGAAGAGGGACATAAAAATTTATTTTGGACAAATATTTGGTACTTTTCTGATAACTTTCATATTTTGATGAACAGTGAAAAATACTATGTTTTTATTGAAAACAAATTTTTAATCGAAATAATTTATAGTGTTAAACTATGCATTTGAATGGTTTCAAAAAATAATTATATTATATTTTTATCATTTAATACAATTCAGGTTATTATAAGTAATTTCACATTTAAATTTGGCATAAACACATGTCAATCTTTTGATAGTTTTTACTTTTTTTAAAACCGCTTTTTGGTATTGACAACGAGAATTAATTTGATATTAATAAATGCAACTTATATGTTTTGAATTTGGTAAAATAGACTAAATTTTTTAATTTCAGAATATCAAAAATATCTTAGCATTATTTTTTGTATTTTTCTGAAAACATTCAATTTTTGATGAATAGTGAAAAATACAGCGTTATTATTTAAAACCGACTTTTTATTTAAATAATTATTTATTTTTTAAAAATTTATTTTAAATAAAAATATATATATATATATATATAATACCTATATATTCTCAATTTAATTCATTTAATCCATTTTATAATAAAATTATATGTATAAAATTTTATTGAACTTTTTAACATTTTTTACCCACCGTCTAGGAGCATTTGCAAATTTGCATAATACATAATTTTACCACTTCTATGAGTTGAATTTCAAAAATCTGAGAGACACGTATGACATCAGTAAGTAAAATTTTGTTCAATAAGATGAAAATAATTTTTATGAATAGTAACTTTTGACTTTTATTTACCACAGTTAAAAGTGAATAGGGTAATTAAGGGTAAAATGATATTATAATTTACCTAACACATGTCCTAATTCTATTCGATAAGTGTAATTCGACCCAAAACAACCTTAGGAATAAAATATGATTCTCTTTTGTCCACTTGAATTAGATTTGGATATTTATTAATTTTTTATTTAAAGAAAAGTTAAAAGTGTTAAATTCAAATTTTAATAACTAAACCATTTTTTATAGAGGGTTACACACAATATAAATTAGACGATAAATATTAATTAGAAAGATAAAAATATTTCATACAAAATCATTTTTTATTTATAATTTTTAGACATTATATAATTTAATTTATTTGTGATGAAATGATGATGTGGTAATTACTTTATTAAGGAAATATTAAAATAATTGATATTATAAATATCCAAATAAATGTAAATTGAGAATTCTGATGAATTTCTCTAATTTTCTATGTTAATTTTACATTTAATGATTGATTAGATAAATTTTTTTCAAAGTGATAACGTTTTTATGACTCTCACAAAAACAAAATACCAAAGTGTCAAAATTGACATAAATTAGTTTTTAAAACAAATACTATATTATTTGTTGATATAATTTTCCTAAAAAACTAAGGTTCTTCCAAAGGGATTAAATAGTATTATATATTTCATTAATGAACCACTTTAGGTTCTATTGGAAGTTTAGAGTATGTTTATTAACCATATAGTGTAAGAATACAAGAAGACACGGTAAAAGTTAAACAATTTAACTAAGAGTTAAATCTAAAAGATAAGGTTAAAATGGTAAAGTAAACTTGTCTAAAACCTATTGGTTGAGAGGATTTCTACCCATAACCACCTAGGACTCAAAATAAAATCATTCAGATCCATTGGAAACTGAAAATGATTTTATTATAAAATATTATTTCAAGCTTTTCCTGAAGTGACCCTCACCTCTCTTATAAAAGGGTACTTCCTCTTCTATTAATTTCACACCTCCAAAGCCATTTGGCTTGGCCATAACATGCCCAAATATCCTCTAAAATATACTCCCTTAATCTTAGAGTCCTTAAATTTATCAAAAACCCAACCTAAGGAGCCCTTTTGATCAAGTCAAAAGGAAACACTTGAAGAGTAGGTAATAATTTCCCCACCCTCTTTCAAGTTCTTTTCTTCTTCCACTTCCTATTTCTTTGTTGTTACTATACCAAAATAATAACTATAGTACCTAATAAATACTGTGATGTTATTATAAATATGGTACAACCATATTCGTTATTCTATCCATCTTCTAAATGACAAAGTCACCATATGTGTGTACGTACGGCTTACCGTCTCCACGTCGTGGTGTAGTTTGTTATTAAAACACTTCATTATTTAGATGGGTATAATAATGAGTATAACTGATGTAAATAATAAATATAAAATGTTAATAATTCTGTATATATTATATACCATCCAATTACATATTATTTCACCATCAATATAATGATATTGTCGCTCGTGCGTGCGTACGGATTACCATCTCCACAACATGATGAGATTCATTCCCATGTTCACCATTCAAAAATGATTATAAAAAAAATATTATTAATATTTATGTAATATTTGAGATAATAATTATACTATATATATAAATTACATATATCTTATTCACTTACTTTTTTTCAATACAATATGAAAATAGAAACATCATTTATGCATACGTACGGCCTACCGTATCCATAAACGGTTCCTTCCATTTCATATATCTATCATTTATAAATATTTATCCTCTAAATATATATGATATATAAATCAAGGTTTATATTATTGAAGTATTTAAATCATGATCTAAATGATACGATCAAGAATAACAAGTTAAAACATGTACAATAAATAAAGTGATTATTACCCAAAATGTAAATTTAACATGGAAATGATAATTAAATGGGTAGTATAAAGTTATAAATGTATCATGTATGATATAATAAATATGAATATGGTTCTTTTATAATTTAATAACATACTATGGTCATTATACAGGAGTCTAATCGTACCCTTGACCAAAGGAAAGTGCAATATAAGGGTTAATTTCACAATCTATTTATTATCCGAGGTTGTTTTTACGTAAATATCTACTGGGAAATATTTATTATAATTGTCCATGTTTCATAAAAGATTTTTCAAAGGGATTATTTTTAAGAGTCTTTTTTACGAAAACATCATTTTAAATATTTTAAAGATTTATTCTTCTTAACCTTTCTCATTAATGTCCATGTTTTCAAAATGGTTTTAAGGATTTATTTATGTGGACATGAATGTGTTAAAATGATAATTCCTTTCAAAAGATTCAAAGTGGTATGGGACACTTTGATTCAAAACTATATTTTAAATGACTTCCTTTATAAATTATGTGACTTTTATGTGATTTCATGAAAAATGGTTATTTCTCTCAATGATTTTTACTGATCATTTTCAGATATGTCAACATCTTTTAAGGGATATTATTCTTGATCGATGTTGATTTATTTTGATAAAAATCTTCCTTATTGTATTGAAAGATTTTTGATATGTTTGACTATGGATGTGTTATTTTTATACCATTCATGGTTTATGGATAAATTATTTACATTTCGTATGCTAGTTTTAATATAAATGTTTATGTTATGTTTAAACCTTTTCATATGAGAAATTCATTGGACATAGTAAGTGACGGGTGGAGCCCGCTATAGCTCCTCCATGCATCGGTAGGTCTCGTAAGACAAACTAGTGTCTTGGAACAAGGCCTTTACAAAACCTTATTTTTAGACTTGGAATAAGAGCTTGACTATGTGGTTATGAAGTTTGGCATTATCCATTCCTATATTATGAAATTGGATATCGATATTATAAGTTATTATTCAATTAGTAGAATATCCATATGAATAATAAAATGGAATTATTTGATTTATGTTTGCCATATTATTCTGATGTTTATGTTTAAAAGTATTTTGTTTTAGTTCTATACAATTCCTTATATATTTATGCTTATTTATGAATGTTTTTGCTATATTGTTATCCTTACTGAGAATCTGAGCTCACACCTTCCTATATATTATTTTTCCCAGGATGCGAAGAAGTATATTATGACTGGCCTGCAGGGATAGTCTAAGGGATATGAATTTGGTCAATGGAGACAATGTTGTTTTTGTTTTTCGTTTTATAATGTAATGTAACGTTCATATATGTAATCTATTTTCCAAGAATGCTAAACTGATCTATCCTTCGAGACTTTATTCCTTGTAATCATTACAATGTATTAAAATAATACACCTACTCTGGGTAACTGGGGTCGGGGCGTTACATATCCCATAATTAAATTTTAATGAATTAATTTTCTCATCCTAAATCTCATCTATTTTGAATTAAATCCATAAAAAATTGTCAAGATCATAATATTAATGGACATAATTAATTCATGATTAATTATCTCAATATAGAAAATTTAATATCCAATTACTAATCCCCTGATAAATTATCTATATTACAACCCCTAACATTTATAATCAATTACCCAAATTAATTCTCTAATCAGACATCCCATTGGTCTCATGATTAATTCCATAATTAATCAAATATTTCAATGATGATTTAATAAATCAATTGGTTGACCAAATTAACCCAGTGGAGGAATTATATTGCAAAATAATTCTAAAATTTATACAATTTTCTATAAACACATCAAATTAACGACTATGAGAATTATATTTTTATACCACCTACCTCAATTCATTGATGGATGTTCATTTAACGGAAATCTGAAAAAACCATGCAACACCACAACATAGATTTGAGTTTTGGATATAAATCCCTAAATCAATATCGAGGATGTCAAGATTTTATCAATTTGGATCTAGATCTAAAATCCATGATCTAGATATTTGTCATTAGGTTTAGATCTAAGAAAAAATAGGATAAATTCTACCAGATGACTGAGGAAAGAGGTAATAATGATCAGGATAAGCATCTGGATGAAATCCATTTATATGGAGTATAAAAAATCTTCAATTAGGGATTTGAATCTTGGATAATAGAGGTCATATGACATTGGAAACCCTCCGAAAATCTCTAAAATTATCCAAAAACATATAGTCCCCAGATATGGTCAAATAGAATGATTTTTGAGGGTTTAAGGGGTTTCAAAACAAAATTTCAGGTCAAAAGAAACCATACACATGGTTTTTTATACAGGTTCACCCGATTAGGTAAATAGTGCACCAACGGTGCGGACATCACAATCCAGGGTCACACGATTACCTTGGTTTTGGAGCAATGTTCTCTATAACTGTTCACCAACTGTGAACTACCCATTTTTCATAAATGATTCCTAAAACTCAAACAAAATACACCCCAAGTCATAAATCCAATCAATATATCTTAAAAACAACAAAATGAACTTTAAATTTCACCCGAGATAACTCCAAAATAAGTTAGGATATTACAGTCTCCCCCACCTTATAATAGCTCATCATTGAGTTGTACATCCAAGATTTTATATGATTCTAAAAATAGTGATCAGGCTATTGAGCCCTCATATCTTCATCACATTTACATGATTCATCTTGCACATGTCTATGTTGACATTACACATGAACTTTTAGCATAGTCATTCCCCACAACACTTTCTCACTTTGATCCATCACATTTATCAGATACTCCTTAAAGGATGCATCTATCTCCACATCAACCTCATATACATAGATAACATGATAAGGGTTGTAGTGATTCCACAATAGTTGTGACATATGGAAGACAACATGCATATAAATGTATTTCTATGGAAGATCCAATCGGTACACAAAAAGGTCAATTCTCTCCACTAACTCAAATAGTCCTAAAACCCTCGAAAACAACATTCCCTACCTCTGTATCATGGGGTGATCTACTTAGTCAGCACCTGAAGGAAGACATGATCACCCTCTATAAACCCTATGGGTTATCTTCGTCTATCAATATACGACTTATTCCTACTATGAGTTGTATACATATGTTTTAGAAATAACTACACCTTCTCTAATGTATCTTGCACAAGACATGGTCCCAACAACTCTGAATCACCTACTTCAAACCTGTATAGTAGAGATCTACAATTCCTACCAAATATGATGACACCTATATTGTTTTCCTATAACTATATTTATAGGTAAACTCCAATAAAACTAATTGATTCTTCCAAGACCCTTTTGAATTTAAGCTCACAAGCCTATAGCATAACCTCAATTGCATGTACTGTATGCTCTGACTACCCATATTCATGTGTGTGGAAATCTACACTAAATAAAACCTATGTACCAAGCGCTTTCTGCAATCCCTTCTATAAGAGTGAAG
Source organism: Viscum album (assembly GCA_963277665.1). NCBI lineage: Eukaryota > Viridiplantae > Streptophyta > Magnoliopsida > Santalales > Viscaceae > Viscum > Viscum album. Next base: position 37,768,053 of record OY728152.1, read on the forward strand.
TAAATCATGAATCACAATCTGAAACTATAGTATATAGCACCCTATGCAGACAGACTATCTCTCGAACATATGGGTCTCACAATTTATCTACGTTAAAGGTTTCCCTTATTATCATGAAATTTTCTACCTTTTTCAATCGATCCTCAATGATGGAAAAAGCATCACACTTCCTAAGATTCTTTGGAAGACCCACCACAAAAACAACTATCACATCATCCCACATCCATTCTGTAATAGAAAAAGTTGTAGTAAACTTCTAGGTTTTTTATGCTCTACCTTCACCTAATGATAGTTGAAGCATAATTTCACGACCCCTAGTATCTCCATTTTCAAGCATGGCCACCAAAAATACATTCATACGTAACGGTACATTTTAGGGACACTTGTATGCATCACCCACTTCGAGGTTGGAAATTCTAGCATGAGATCATCTTATATGCTCATTGGTAGAAAAAATCAATTATATAGACATATGATCTCATCCTAATCGATCAACCAATCTGAAGAAGTCTCCCCACCATCAAATCGTTACATCAATGCTAAGCACTACAGATCCTCACATTGTTTATCCTTGATTCATCTGAATATTGTTGACTCCACTACAACTAAAACCAGGGTAATCTACTCCTGACTTTCCTAAACCATGACATGAATTCCATATAGAAAAGTCCACATCATCAACTCAACACTCACCTCTTGAACTATCTGAGTGTGAGTTTTCCTTATCAAGGAATCAGCCACACTATTTCTTTCCTTGGGCATATATGCCAATTCAAAATCAAATGACTATATTTACTCTATACATCTATGTTGCCAAAGATTCAAATCATGTTGTGAAAAGATATACATCAGAATCTTGTGATCTATATAAACTGTTAACTTTTCTCAAAAAAATGTAGTTTTTTATAAAACATAAGGGCATAAACAACTACTACCAATTCGATGTCCTGTATAGGGTAGTTCCTTTCATGTGGTATCAACTGATGTGACCCATAAACCATGACTCAATCTCCATGCATCGATATAGCCATATGTTTGAATTCAGAAGCATCACAATAATCTATGTACTCCTCACCTGACTCATTTATGATCAAAACTGGTTCCATCATCAAGTGATTTTTCAACTTCTAAAATGCATTCTCAAATGATTCCATCCACTGAAAATTAAATTCCTTCTTGCTGAAGCTCACAAGTGGCACTTCCAAATAGGAAAAGATTTGGATTAATCTCCTATAATACTCATCTAATATAAAAAATACTCAGATATCAAAAAACATTTGAGGTGATCCCATGAAACAACTGCCTAAACCTTCCCTGGGTCTAACGAAACACCTTCCTATGAGATTATGTTCCCCAACAAGTGTACCTAATCAATCCAAAACTGACACTTAGATATCTTGGCATATAGATTATTCTCTCTCAATGTACTCAGAATGATCTCAAGATGTTGGGCATGATCATTATAAGTCTTGGAGTACACTAATATGTCTTCCAAAAACACCACAAAAAACTTATCCATGTATGGATGAAAGATTCTATTCATCAAATCCATAAACATTGTGGGTGAATTTTTCAACACAAATGACATTCTGACAATCTCATAAATTTCATACCGACTCTTGAAAGTAGACCTTGGTATTTCATATGTTCTAACTCTCAATTGGTGATACAATTATCTTAAATTGATATTTGGGAACACAGAATATCCCTTTCATTGTTCAAATTTATCATTTATATGTGGATGATGATATCGATCCATTATAGTCATTTTTTTCAACTTCCGGTAATCGTCACATGAACTTAATATCTTGCCGTATTTATTTACGAAAAAAATTGATGACCCCAAGGGGACATACTTGGAATGATAGATCCCTTATCCTCTAACTCTCCAATAGAGTCTTTAGTTCTTGAAGATCAGTTGGTGTCATTATGTACATTGTAATAGATACTGGCTCAACCATCTGTATGATCTCAATAATGAATTACACATCTCTCTCAGGTGGAATCCCTGAGAAGTCTTTAGGATTGACATCAGGAAACAATTCTACTATAGGTGGAAGGAAATCTTTCCAAACACACCCATCATCCATCAACAGACTATCAAATTAGGCTATGAGCTATCCCATTTTTGTTGTAATTTTCCCTTATCGTCCCATCTGGATATTCCATTCTCCATGATGAATGTATAGGTCACCCTTAGTAGATGTAAACGCAACTCTACTATAGTAATAATCGATATGGGCTCGGTATATGACTTTCCAGTCCATTACCATAATCATGTTAAATCCTTTCATATCAGGAACAATGATATCCCATATAAAACGATATTCCCTAATCTCTAGTGAATATATGTTGCATAAATATAGGTCTCTAGACTATGTTCCCAATGGTTTATCGATATTCATCACTCTTTTAATGAACACCACCTCCAAGATCAAAACATTATCATACCATTAGTTTGTCATGTTCGTGCCTAAATGCACCACCAGTACATTGATGGTCCCTGTAGTAAAAAAGTTTCCAGCTAGACCCTCCTCTCAACTAGAGTCTCCAAATGGTAATGCATTGTCTCTATGGACTCAACCCAGAATTCTGCTCTATCAGGGCCACCCACTCTAGTAAAATTCAAAGGGTGTTGTAAATGAAAATCCCTTGTTAACTCATATGTTCTTTTCAAAACACACCCTAGGACTATTTGTATGAATTTCAGGAAAATATAAATGTTATCCTAGAACTATACCCCTTTATCTTCAGTTGGAACCATTGGTTCCTCAAGTTCCAAAGCTGGAAGACCATTCCAAGCCATTCCCCTCCTTTATCCCTTCACTAAGTGTCATGGACCCATACTCTATAAAAATACAAACACGCATATTAGGTATCATAACACAACATTATTGTATTTATGTTATATGAAAAAAATAGGTCACAACTTTTCTTTTCCCTACATCTCTCAATATGGTTAAAACCGAGATTATATCACTACCCTTAACCATCCTACTCATATGTTTTGGTTAAAAAGGTTAAACATGCTATCATAATCATGTTTCTCATTTAAAAACCCAAAATTATCAATTTTTTTATCATTTTACAATATTTCTCAATTCATGTTAGGAACCTTATTCATTTTAATTTCATAAACAAGGAAAACTGTTCATGTTCAATAACTTACCCATAACCCATTTTCTTGTTCATGTCTAAAATGATATATTTCACAATAAACCGGAGTGCATATAATGATTCATGAATTCTCAACTCTCATTCTATTCTGGGATATGAATCTATACTCAAAAATTATCAAAAACAATAATCCCATCACGCCATAAGTATAACACCCAAGGTGATATAATTTTAAACGGTAATAGAAAACAATAACAACAATAATCCCACCATGAGTACTCATATTTTCCCTCGTACATGGGTTTGAAACTCCAATGCACAATCTTGTTACCTAGACCTTACTATTGTTAGTCTCTTATATACCTTCCACCATATTTTATGTAAAAAATAAGAATAAATAAAAACTCTGATGATACCACTTTATAACATCTCATCCTGAGAACCACCCAACGGTGCACGAAGCTGGTCAGTCACATGAACTCAAGCACGCCTCCTCACACGCCAGTGGCTGCTGACTTCGAGTGAGGGTCTACTAAGTCAATCATTGGGAGAATATAACCTATTTAATCGTATTAAAACACTAGTTGAAGTATATAATCAAATGGGGAAGCATATATACCTATAATAATACCAATTTCATAATATAACCAAAATATGAAATAAAATATACAACTAATAGAGAAAACATGCTATGAAATTATAAGTTTCAAGTTACCAGAGACAAAAATTAAAATAAAGACACTAATGACTCCCATGTGGGTCCTGAACCACGTCTGGTTCCCTCAGCTAAGTTCCAACCCCTAACACCAATCTAACACATGGCCCTTTCCCTTAACCTATCCAATAATATTAAAGTCTATTTGGGAACCAAATAGGAAGCTAGAGTAGACTGTTAGTACAACTCATTAGTCCAACACTAATGTCGTCTAAAACAATTCCATTCAAAATATAGTGTATCAAATTATATAAAGAGAATAATACAATGCATAAATAAATAGTTATCCTGTTATCATTTTTTATTTGTTTAATCATATTAACTATAGGGTTCTTGGGGATACTCACCACTCTATACAAGATTCGGCTTATGCTAGATCCCAAAGTGTTCCATTGGTAATATATTATCTTAATAGATACATTGACTCATATCAGATCTTGGTGTATTCAAACATGATATGAAATATCAATACCTAATTAGACTCATACTGGAGTTTGATGTGTTATCATGTGAGTCCATATCTAGAAGTTCCTTTATTATCATTAATCCCTTTAAAATATAAATGTAAATGTTACCAATAAAAAATTCCAAATTATGATGACCATGTTACCATTTGTTCATTTCAATTGAATGGCCATGGTCTCATTACTTTGTCCATAAGTATAATAACCATGTTACCAATTATACTTCTCATTTGAATAATCATATCATCATTCCATTTGTAAAAAGTACGATGGACATGTTACTATTTATAATTATAAATTTAAAATGACCATGTTACCATTATTTCATATATAATTAATTCATTATTAATTATTCACCACAATTCTATTACTAATTCAACAATTAGTTATATACATCAACATCCTTAACTAACTCTGCAATTAATTAGGTATGCCAATACATTAATTCATTAATCAATTAATTAAGTAACAACACAATTAATATCCCATAATTAATTTTTACAGAATTAATTATCTCATTATAAATCACATCTATTCATAGTTAATTACACAATTAATTATCAATATAATAATATCAAGGCCCATAATTAATTCATGATTAATTATCTCAATCCAGCCAATTCAATATCTCATAACTAATCCCCTGATTAATTATGTAGATTACAACCCCTAACTCTCATAATTAATTTCCCAAATTATTTATATAATAGGAAAACCCCTTAGTCTCATGATTAATTCCTCAATTAATCATCTATTTTAACAATGCTTCGATAAATCAATTGGTCAACCTAATTAACCCAATTTATGAATTCAATTTCAAAATAACGCTATCAATTATTATATTTTTCATACACACATCAAATTCAAAACTATGGGAATTATATTTTTAGACCACTTACCTCAATTCATTGACGGATGTTCATTCAATTGAAATCCACTAAATAGGGGCAACATAATGATGTAAATTTGATTTCCAGATCTAAATCCCTAAATTAAGATCATGGATATAAGGATCTTATAAATATAGATCAATATATATAATCCTAGATATAAACCCCACTTATTAGGTTTATATATAAGGAAACATAGGATAAATTACATTGAATGATAGAGTAAATATAGAAAAGTTATTGGTGTAATCAATGGGAAGAAATCCAATTATCGGGAGAAAAAAAAATCTTGGATTCATGCATTGAATATTGAATAACGGAGGTCGTATGGAGTTGTAACCCCTCCAGAAGTATCTAAAATCATACAAAAAAGATATAGTCCCAAGACATAGTCAAATATGATGTTTTTAAGGGTTTGGGGGATTTTAAAACTAATGTTTAGGTGAAAATAAACTATGGCCATAGTTTTCTGGGAAATGGTGCATAGTTAGGTAAACCATGTTCCAACCATGTGGACCTCCCTATCTATTGTTGCATGATTACATGGTTTTGGGTCCATGGTTTTCTCTAACCGTGCACCAACTATGCACAAACCTTTTTCTGTTAATATTTCTTAAAACTCCACCCAAACACACCCATATTCATAACTCAAATCAAAGTTAATTAAAAACTACAAAAAGTAACTAAAATTTCACCTAATGTAACTTGGGAAAAGGTTGTGATATTACAAGTGTTATATTTTATATAAACTATTAAACATGATGTTCTTATTTTAAAATCTTTGGGAGTTACATTCTACACCCTTACATAATTTGTTTCACAATTTAATCATTATATAAGTATGAAATGTCTTTAAATTTTGAAAATACCATAGTTAGATAACCATATTATAAAAAAGTCTCATAAAAACTACTATTGATAAGATTGAATGGAAGGTAAAAAGGTCATTCAGAATAACACAAACTTGGTTTCCAAATACCATTAAATTATTGGAGTTGATGTTAAGTACATGGAGGAGAAGTCTAAGTAATAATAGAGAGTGATGGAGGTAATTATTCAACTAAAATTTTATGAACAATATAAATTTAAAAATAAAAAAATCTATAAATATGTGATGGAAATGAATGTAGTAGGATTACATTTTCATTTCAAGATCCTTTACGTATTTTTGAGGTATTATTCTACTATATAGTCTAAGGATACAATGAAATATATATACATAATATCATTATTTTTCATCAAAAAAATATCATCTTTTCAATAACTATGATCATTTTCCACTACATTTATTACTCAATAAAATTAATATAAAAGATTAATTTTATAGGCCTGAAGAACTAAAATTAATATTCAATGGATTTTACGATCTTTAAAAAACTGATAATTACTTTAGTTTGTCTCTAAAAATTAACCAAAATAAAAAAATTAAAATGACTGATCAAATATAATACATTAATCTATAATCCTAAACAGTATCACCCAATTATCAAATTATACAATTTGATAAATTAATACTCTTCAAAATAGTTCCATACCTGATTCAATATCTAAAAATTTGAAAATGATGGTTTGTTAATATCCAAAATAATCATGACATTATATTCTACAAACATCATAAATTATCGATTAATAACCCATAAAAATATGTAAACACCTTTATAACTATAAAATAATTAATAAAATATCCAAGATTCTTAAAATAAATTCACAGTTTGATGAATATTTTTCATAAATACTCATATATAGTAAACTCCAACCATACTAACATAAATCTCTATGAAATTTAAATGTTACTAATATGTTACCATAAACTTCTCTGTATCATTATTACCTCAAAATAATCACCTTATAAACCATTACCATACCTTCAACATGTGATTTACAAAAATGTTCCACATTCCATTGTGTAAAGACAAGAACTCCAACATTTAGATTTAGTGAAAAAAACATTATGTGTATTTTTTATAAAATATAACAGAAAAAATATATAGTGTATCATACATATGAGGACATTTTCTTTTCTTGGTTCTAGTGAATTTGAGAAAACTAAACAATTTATCAAATTTGTATAAAAACAATATAAAATAATGAAATTTCCCAGCATGAGCTAATTCCTTAAATGAAGACATATATTTTATAAGTTCAATTATATATAAGAAAACATTTTTAAAAAAGGAAGGCATGAGAATAACTTTACCTGGTAAGGAGTTCCAAACTAATAAAAAAATTAATTTTTTTTAAACTCTTTAAAAAATTTCCATCGAATATAAATTATTTTATTTATTTGGTATATAAAATAATTTTTAAAAATAGTTCAAAAATAATTATCATCATAAAAATACAAAACAAATGTACTCATTGAAAAAAATTGATTCCCCGTCAAATCTTTATTTGGAAAAAATTATTATTTTAATGGGTTAAATTTATTCTCGAATGATATTATAAAACCCTTGAAGACACATAATAGTATTAATGGTTGGAAAACATTCTATAAAGGTCATGGGTTTACTAAATATTCCTAATTATCTCATTTGATATGGAAGCACCCAATTTTTAATTAAGAAAACATTTTTATGACGATCCATAATTCTCATAAATAAACTATAATTTTTTTTCCAAAATACGTACTTGAATTATATTCAAGAATAAAATTAATATTATATATATATATATATATATATTATTTGATAAATATATTTTTCGAAAAAATATGTTGGAAAAACTATATTTGATAAATATTAAGTCATGACTTAATTTAATATTTAACAATGATTTTTTAAAAATAAAATGCATTGTATGTTAATTATATTCACAATGTAGGGCCATTCTATATGCGTATGTGAAATACATTATTTCAACTCCAATAAAATGGTAATTTCTATAACATTCATTAATATACCTTTTTGTAATGAAATACTAATATATATTTATAAAATAATACTTATACATAGAATCATAACCAGAAGATAATATATTTTTGTAGCAATAATAGTATTATTATTTTTTACATATAATATTTAAAAAACTTTAACTAAGATATTAACTAATAATTTGAAAACCTATTTCAATTGTGTTGAATAATAAATTGAAAACATAAAATATTATAATAATTTTTGAATATTATAATTTATTTTCCCAAAAAAAATATATAAATTGTTAAAAATATAAATCATAGATTCATTAATCTATATTAATTTATTTTTTAATGGATGTTAAAAAATAGATATAGTATTTTAATTAAAATAAAAATTAAAATCCCTTATAAGGTTTTATTTTAAATAAAATATACTACACAAATGAAAAAATTATTTTTCATTTTAAATTCATAAAAAAGTTGGATTATTAAAATAAATATAAAATCCCTTAAATGAATTTGTAGGAAAAGGAAATATTCTTCTTTTTCCTACACATTGAAACATCAATCTTCTTACAAGTCTAGTCATTCTAATCGATGTATGAACTTCCCTAAATAAGAGTGCCATTTACATATTTTTATATTATCAATGGATATATTTACAAAATACATATCTTTTTTCATAGACAACTATTAGAGAAAATGACCAAATCAAAGGGAATTCCCGATTGTTATTTCAAAATACTTATTGTAGTTTAATAGATTTGCGAGGGAAATTATACTAGGTTAAACTACATATTAATTTTAGTATATTCTTTTAAAATAGGTAATTCATGAATAAGATAACATAGGGGAAAACATGTGAATAAATGTGATTCATAAAACATCAAACCAATAAGGGATTTTAAAATTCCATTTGAATATAAAATCCTAGATTATACTCGAAGGATGAAAAACCAGATTGAGAATAGTTACTTCCTATAATTATTGTTGACAAATTAGTATGAATTAAATATGAGCATCGAAAATCAAACATCAGGAGGAAGAAAAAATAAAAAATGAAGGCTCTTCCAATTTAAACCAAGGTTGAAATTTCAAGGAATAATTTAATAGTAAATTTGTAAAATCCCAATATATTTTAAATGAACTAAAAAAATGATGAACATGGGATGCCCTTGATGAACATGGTATTAAATTTAATAAACATATGTATATAGAATTTATTAATTGAAAATGATCCTCAAAATTATATTTAAACTAGATTAGGAAACCTAAAAAATAAACAAACACCTACCTTAATTAGATAGTGGTTTAATTGAATACATTATTGAAACACCCAACTAGTTGAACATGGATCGAAATCCCTCACCTGTAGTCGATCTCCTTCTACTTGGTGTAAAAAGTCATCCAAGGTTGAAATTCCCTTCCAGAAGAAGCTTATACCTACTTATGAACCACATTTGATCAGGGTTCCTCTTTATTAAAACTCTCAAAATTATTTGATGTAAAGACCCGGAAATTTCAAGGAATTTTTTTTAAAAACTTTGGAATTTTACAAGTCTGCGGTTTCTGACGACACTTGATTCCGAGGCCCGGTGTGCCCGGAATCAATTTCAAAAGTTTTGTTCAAGTACGCTCAGTAAACGTATGTGTGGGTTTTTCTAACTTTTGAACCGGTTCTCAGAATTGAAATCTGAGGGCACTGATGAACTCGTAGTGCTGGTATTCTCTTAAGGGGAACTTTACCGCAGTTACATTTACTCGGGAGGAGAAGTTAATTTTTGGAGATTCGTTAAGAATTAAATAAAATTGTTGTGTTACAATTTTATTTAAGTGGAAGTTATTTCCTCCAAAAGGAAGTTGGCGGTGGGTCCCACACCCTACCTAACATCCCATGGGAGGATATAACAAAGGGTGGTGGGGCCCACACGAGCCCCTAACTTATCACCTCCCCTCAACTCCCTTGAACCCCCCCATTTAACTCCCCTTATTTCTTTTATTTTGACAACTCCCCCTCATTTAATTGGGTGGAGCCTCTCCACATTCCACCCTCTTCATTAATGTGCCAACCTTATCAAATTAATTAAGTGAGCACCCTTAGTTAATTTATTCTTTTGAATTAATTTGAAATGGCATGGAATATCTATTAAAATTTGGGGGAAGCCTTAAGATAATTTTGGCATGGAATGTTTTGTGGTGGAACCCTGGGAGGATTAAAAGCGAGCTTCAACCTTCCACGAAGAACGACGTCTTCTTCGACGAAGAACGCCGATTCCACCAAAGAACTATGATGTGTTTTCTTTCCTCTTTCTCCATGACAAGAGAGGAGACACCACTTTCCCTTCAGACGCATTCTGACGTCAACGGAATCAACATCGTTCTTCCGCGATGCAAGACTACCGCGACATTCGTCTTCCACTCCTCGACAACATGCGATGTCAATTTTTAGGTAGGGGTTTAAATCCTTTCCGTACTTGTTTTACGTCATTGAAATTATAGTTTCACAACCAAATGGCATCACCGTAACAAGGAGGAAATTCGTCTGCACCAACACGGCCGAATCGTCCCCATTTAATCTTTTTGTGGTTGACGATGGGAGCGGGAAATGGAGACCGGCAACGAGCCGGCCGCGAGGAATGGGGCCGGTGGCGTAGAGGCCACTAGGTCACCGGGATGGCGCAACATCACCTCGCTATGCGGAGAAGAGACACAGCCACATCGAGCCACGACGGAGGCGTGTGGCGCTGTCGTGCCGCATAGAGGGCAGCATGAGGTCGCGGCCAAGGAGGGTCGCGATGGAGGTTCCCGGCACCGTTGCGCTGCGCCGGAGAGAACCCGCAGCCTACGGTTGTGATGGGTAGGGGAGGGCGGCCGACTGAGCTAGCTGCTGGTGCGCGCCAGGGCGGAACCCAGCCGGGTTCCATGGAGAGGAACCGGCAACCGTTGGTTCCATCACAGGGAAACGAGGGGGCGTAACCCCCCGTGATTGAATAGGGTGGGCCCCGTAGGGGTGCCGCCGCCGCCTGGTCACACTGACCAAGTGAACTTCACCAACCCAAGCCACGCGGCTGAGCCACCATGCCACGCGGGTCGGGCCACCGCGCCACGCGGGCCGGGCCACCACGCCACGCGGGCCGGGCCACAGCGCCACACGGGCCGGGTTAGCTCCATGGGCTAGGCCGGGTCACCCCGCTAGGCCGGGCTACAACTGCTGGGCCGGGCCGTGCCCTATTGGTCTGGACCCTGTTCGAGCCGACCTAGGGCAGGTTGGGCCGGGTCGGACCGGACCCAAACCCCCTCTTCGGATCCTTTTTAGTAATTCACCTATAACTTGAGCTACGGACCTCCGATCGACGCACCATTAGTTGAGTCGGATTCCTTGGATCGAGGCGGTCATTTTTGAATATTACACTCATGGTTTTGGCGAAGTTTGTGTATGTCCGGGTTGGTTCGAACTCGAAACCAACTGGGCCCTCGGAGCGGAAACACTTATAACTTCAGGACCGGACATCCGATTGGCGTGCCCTCAACTACATTGGTTTAATTTTGACGAGATGATCCTTTTGGAATACATCACATGGGATTCGGATGAGACTGGAGTATGGCCGGGTTGGATTGTACCCAAAATCCAGCCGGGCCCCTAGAACGGAAAAGTTAATAACTCTCAGACCGGGAGTCCGATTGACGCGCCGTCTGTCGCGTTGGGTTCCTTTTGACGAGGCGGAACTTCGGGATACATCAATTCCGGAATTCTTAACTGTTGATGTATCGACCCATTGGTTCGAGGAGCGGACCCACCCGGAATCGAGCGTGTTGTGTGCGGGAACCCTAGAGATGGCTGCGACTGCGACGACTACCATACTGGGATCTTCTGTGGGATAGACGACAATGACTACTGTACTTGGATCCTCTGTGGGTTCGGCAGTTATGACTACTATACTTGGATCCTCTGTGGGTTTGGCAGCGTTTACTACTGTACTTGAATCCTCCATGGGTTTGGCAGCGAGGATTACTATACATGGATCCTCCGTGGGTTCGGCAGCAACGACTACTTTACTAAGATCCTATGTGGGTTCGGTAGAGGAGATGATTCAAAGGATGCATCTAATCATCTCCACCCCTCTTCGTGAGTTGTATACCTGTGTGAGCTAACTCTTGACTTTCAATCATTATCATCGATGTGATTGACTTCATTCCTGTGTGGACTGGGTTGTGCTTGGGCTCAGGAGTTGGGGTCGTACTGGATTGAAGACTTATGTATATGTATGGGCATATACCTAAGTAGGGTTGGTTGATGCACCATGTTTTGTATATTACTTCTTGTTTATCATTAGTGGATATTGAGAGACCTTGCGAGTATCAGGGTCCCTACTGAGTATCGTTATACTCACCCCTATACGGGCTATTCCCGCACTACGTTGTTTTGGTTGCAGACGACGGATAGCACAGATCGTGGTTGAGGCATGTGGAGCTGGACAGTACCTGGAGGTGGACCACTTGGTGAGACGTACACGAAGCAGACAGATGGAACTAAGGTGCTGAGGAGAATATCTGTACCCACACTTCAGGTGGGATTCTCGGAGGACAACTCGGTGGTAGCTGTTTTACTTTACTACTGTTGTACTGGACTTTTCAGTTGTACTATACTTACAGTTGGGCTTGTATTTTTGGCCCCATTCTTTTTAGCACTTACTTTTGTATATAGTTTTTACTTTGTGCTTACTTATGTTGTGTACTCTGTTGTGTTTTTTTACTATATAAAGTCAATGCCTTCCTTTTTACGAGGATTTAGGCCTTTGGTGCTAGTCGCCAGCCCCTGGCCTATTGAAGGCGGGCTTGGGGTAGTCATGGCATGGGCCCCGAGGAAGGGTCGTGAAAAATTGGTATCATAGGAATCGGTTCTACCGTAAAACTCAGGACTCTGATTATTCTTTTCTGTGAAGAAATAGTGTTAAGAGTTTTGAGTGTGGTTATCAGTCCAGGGAGTCCAGTGTTGGTGCGATGGCCGACTTATCAATAAACCAGGACCCTAACCTCTGATTTCCGACTTAGTACACGAAAACACTGATTGTATGTGTTTTTCAAAAGTTTTCTTCGTGATTACTTTGAGTCAGCTCACCAGGTATACTGTTTAAACCGTGGCGCACCTGTTACTTTTTAGGATGGCCCCACGATGGCAGCTAGCTAGGGTTCTGAGTTACATGTGAGATGGTAGCCCTCCAAGCGACGAGGCCTCGGTGAAGGGCCCCATCACAGTAGAGGCATCAGTAGTACCACTACCCGCTGGGCCATCGATACTACCAGCCCCAGCAGTAGAGATTTCACGCTGCATGAGTATGTTGCACGAGTTTCAGCGATTGAGGCCACCCAGGTTCCACAGAGAGACAAACCCTCAGGCATCTGAGGATTGGATGGAGGCTATCGTCAGAGTCATCAGATTGTTAGGGACACTATCCGACCTTATGGTGATCCTTGTCGCGAGTCTCCTACACACAACAGCAGTTAAATGGTGGAGCATGATGCTCTAGGTGCATGACGAGGCATCTTCACTTTGGAAAGACTTCAAGAGTCTCTTCCACTAGGATTTTGTTCCAGCCACCCTCTGTGCGGTGCAGATCTAGGAGTTACTTCATCTGCGGCAGGGCATTATGACAGTAGCTCAGTACTCAGCAAGGTTCACTGACCTCTCACGCTAGTCCGCGGATATGGTGTAGGACCGGTTCATCAGGGCCCGGACATTCGATCAGGGACTGAGGCAAGAGATCAGGGATTTGACGATTCCCCTCAGCATCCCGACGTAGGTGGGGGTGCTGGAGAGAGCCCTTCTAGTAGAGAGATTTCTCGCTGAGAAGTCGCCAGTGGTGAGACCCACTGCAGGACGACACATAGCGGAGTCTTCTGCAGCTGGCAGTAGATATTTGACGCAGAGGTCCAAGAAGACTAGGCCATCAGGTGGGCAACCTCAGGATACTAGTTCGGGTGTGCGGGGAACACAAAACAGAGTCATTCATACGAGGAGCAGGCAGTGCTATGCATGTGGTGGGTAGGGTCACATTACTCGAGACTGCCCGACCTGTCCAGCAGAAGAGCAGCAGGCAGTAGAGGAACCTTCCAGGAAAAGGCAGAGGTTCAACCATGGAGGTCTACTGGGAGCAGGCGGATGTGGCAGAAGAGTAGATCGAGCAGCAAGTGGACAGGAGTGGGACTAGATTCGTTGTTGTCATTGTTTGTGGATGCTTTGTGTCTTTGTACTTTGAGTTTTAGTAATAAAAGACAATTTTCCTTGTGATGTTTGCTTCCATGTCATGTTTGTATATTGATACTGAGAGGTTCCGGTTAAAACCACTGACTTGTCCCTCACTTATGAGATTCCTACTAAAGGATACCCAGTGACCACACACTACTACCGACAGTGTGACTCAACCCTTGGAGGTTAAAGTAACAATTGGATCTCTTGGTAGTATCATCTAGGCCTTATGACATCGTCCATGGCATGAAATAGTATCATTCATGTTAGGATTGACTGTATTAGGAGAAGAACATGGTTCATCTAGGGGATGAGACTAGATTTCTCTTTTCAGAAAAGGAGAAATCTTAGCAGCTCTTATAGGACATAAGCAAAAAAGGGTGTAGTTGAGTTCTTTACAAATGGATAGTCACACCCATAGTTCATTGAACGAACGGTTTATGGTTTACTCTAATCTCGAAGTCTCAGGTGTGTCTTCTCATATAAGGACCTAAACCTGATACAGCGGCGATGGCTAGAGTTCCTCCAGGACTATGACTTTGAGATAGTCTATACTCCTAAGAAGGGGAACGTTGTAGCTGATGCTCTCAGTAGGAGATCAGGCATTCAGCTACTAGGAGAGGCGACGGAGCAGCTAGCTGCATTGCAGGTATCCTTTGTTGATAGAGATGGATCAGCCTTTCTACAGTCACTCACAGTCAACCCTCCACTCCTTCAGTGAGTCATAGAGGCACTGTGTGGGGATGTTGACTGTGAGACACGATGTTCTCAGATATCCATAAGGCAGGCTCCTGATGGATTTTTTGAAGGAGGGGAGCACATCATCCTCTTCAGGGTACGTACTATGGTACCAGTTGCACTGCAGGAGGAAGTGTTGAGGGAGTTTCACACATCCTCTCTAGTGGTACATCTAGGAGTAGCGAGGATATACCAGGACCTCAGACGACAGCACTGGTGGCCATGTATGAAGAATTATGTAGCATAGTTTGTTTCACGATGCCTCACTTTTCAGCAAGTGAAGGCAGAGCACCTGGTGCCAGCGGGCTTGGTTCAGCCCTTAGAGGTCCCAAAGTGGAAGTGGGACGGTATATCCATGGATTTCATGATGGGGCTTCCACGTACATCCAGAGGACATGACTCTATTTGGGGGATCATAGAACAACTCACCAAGTCGTCCCACTTCCTACCAATTAGAGAGAAGGGCTCAGTAGAGAGCTTGGGATGCCACTATGTTTAGGAGATCGTACGACTTCATAGTGTGCCATCGACTATCATTTTTGATCGGGATGCTCGATTCACTTCCCGGCTTTGGAAGGGGTTACAGGAGGCTTTTGGGATGCAGTTACGTCTGAGCACTGCCTTCTATCCTCAAATGGGTGGCCAGATTGAGAGGACCATTCAAACTCTTGAGGACATGCTCCGTGCATGTGTCATTGAATTTGTTTGCAACTGGGAGGATCACCTACCCTTGGTGGAGTTTGCGTACAACAACAGTTATCACTCCACCATCAGGATGGCACCTTACGAGGCACTGTATGGAATACCTTACAGATCACCTCTGTGGTAGACTAACCCTGGGGAGTCAGCACTTATAGTATGAGAGATGGTTCAGGCTACGACGGAGAAGGTACAGATCATCCAGGAGCGGATGAAGACTGCACAGAGTAGACAGAAGTCCTATGCTGATAGGATATGGAGACCACTGGAGTTCAAGGGTGGAAACCACGTATTCCTATGGGTCTCACCTCGATGAGGTCTACGGAGTTTTGGTCAGGGCGGCAAGTTATCTCTGCGCTTTATCGGACCTTTCTAGGTCCTCATCAGAGTAGGCGAGGTGGCTTACCGCCTGGCCCTTTCACCTCAGTTGCACCTGGTGCATGACGTCTTCCACGTATCTCAACTAAGGATATACGTGAATGACACGACCCACATCATCGATCACGGGGAGCTGAACATCGATGAAGGGGCGACATTCATGGAGGTCCCGGTGGAGATCGAGGATTGACAGGAGCGGGTCCTACATGGACGGTCAATTCCTTTGGTGCGCATTCGCTGGCAGCATGGGAACCACCAAGAGAGCACTTGGGAGCGGGAGGCACAGATGCATGTACAGCCCCCCCCCCCCCCCCCATTTGGTTCCCTAGTGTGTGTTGTAGCATTACGGGGATGTAAATCCCTGAGGTGGGAGTAATTTAAAGACCTAGAAATTTCAAGGAATTTTTTTTAAATACCTTGGCATTTTACAAATCTGCGGTTTCTGACAGCACTTGATTCTGAGGCTCGGTGTGCTCGGAATCAATTTCTGAAGTTTTTTTAGGTACATTCAGTAAACGTACGTGCGGGTTTTTCTAACGTTTTAACCGGTGCTCAGAATTGAAATCTGAGGGCACCGATGAACTCGCAGCACCAGTGTTCGCATGTGGGGAACTTTACTGCAGTTGCGTTTACTCAGGAGAAGAAGTTATTTTTTGGAGATTCATTAAGAATTAAATAAAATTATTGTGTGACAATTTTATTTAAGTGGAAGTTATTTCCTCCAAGAGGAAGTTGGAGGTGGGACCCACACCCCACCTAACTTCCCATGGGAGGATATAAATAAGGGTGGTGGGTCCCACATGAGCCCCTAACTTATCACCTCCCCTCAAATCCCTTGAAACCCCCATTTAAATCCCTTTATTTCTTTTATTTTGACAACTCCCACTCATTTAATTGGGTGGAGCCTCTCCACATTCCACCCTCTTCATTAATGTTCCAACCTTATCAAATTAATTAAGTGAGCACCCTTAATTAATTTATTCTTTGGAATTAATTTGAAATGGCATGGAATATCTATTATAATTTTGGGGAAGACTTAAGATAATTTTTTCTTGGAAAGTTTTGTGGTGGAACCCTCGGAGGATTAAAAGTGAGCTTCAACCTTCCACTAAGAACGAAGTCTTCTTCGACGAAGAATTCCGATTCCACTGAAGAACAACGAGGTTTTTTCTTTCCTCTTCCTCGACGACAAGGGAGGAGACACCACTTTCCCTTTGGACGCATTCTGAAATCAATGGAATCAACATCGTTCTTCTACGATGCTCGACTACCGTGACATTCGTCTTCCGTGGCTCGACAACGAGCAACGTCAATTTCTAGGTAGGGGTTTAATTCCTTTTCATACCCATTTTACGTCATTGAAATTATAGTTTGACAACCAAATGGTATAACCATAACATGGGGAAAATTTGTCTGCACCAACACGGATGAATCTTCCCCATTTAATCTTTTTGTGGTTGACGATGGGAGCAGACAATGGCGACCAGCAACGAGCCAGCTGCGAAGAAGGGGGCCGACGGCGCAAAGGCCACCGGGTCGCTGAGATGGCGCGGCATCACCTCGCTATGCGGATAAGATTCATGGCCACGTCGAGCCACGATGGAGGGGCACGGCCCTTTTGCACTGTGCAGAGGGTAGCACGAGGTAGTGGCCAAGTGGGGTCGCGATGGAGGGGCGCGGCGCAATTGCACCGCGCTGGAGAGAACCCGCGGCCTACGGCCGCGGTGGGAAGAGGAGGGAGACCGGCTGAGCCGGCCGCCGGTGCGCGCCATGGCGGAACCCATCTAGGTTCCACGGAGAGGAACCGACAATCGCCAGTTCCATCATAGGGAGACGGGGGGTGTAACCCCTGTGATTGAATAGGTTGGGCCCCGCAGGGCGCCGTCGTCGCCTGGTCACGCTGACCAGGCAGGCTTCACCAACCCCAGCCATGCGGCTGGCCCACTGCGCTACACGGGTCGGTCCACCGCGCCATGCGGGCCGGCCCACCACGCCACGTGGGACGGGCCACCGCGCCATGTGGGCCGTGCCACCATGCCACGCGGGCCGGGCCGCCGCGTGGACCGAGCCGGTGCCCTGGGCTGGGTCGGCGCCCTGGGTTGGGTCGTAGTGCTTGGCAGGGCCGCAACCTCTGGGCCGGGCCATGCCCTACTGGGCCGGACCCAGAACCGTGTCGGGTTGACCCGATTCGTGGCGCCTAGGGCGGGTTGGACCAGATCGGATCGGACCCAAACCCCCTCTTCGGACCGTTTTTAGTAATTCGTCCTTAACATGAGCTACAGACCTCCGATCGATTCACCGTTAGTTGGGTTGGATTCCTTGGATCGAGACGGTTGTTTTGGTATATTAAAATCAAGTTTTTGGCGAAGTTTGTGTGTGGCGGGGTTGGTTCGAACTCGAAACCAATCGGGCCCTCGGAGCGGAAACGCTTATAACTTAAGGACAGGACGTCCGATTGACGTGTTGTCAACTATGCTAGTTTAATTTTTACGTGGAAATACTTTTGGAATACTCCACATGGGATTTAGATGAGACTAGAGTATGGTCGGTTTGAATTGTACCCAAAATCCAATCGGGCCCCTGGAATAGAAAAGTTAATAACTCTCAGACCGGGCGTCCGATTGACGTGTTATCTGTGGCGTTGAGTTCCTTTTGATGAGATAGAACTTTGGGATACATCAAATCTGGACTTTGTGAAATTTGATGTATCAACCCCTTGGTTTGAGGAGCGAACCCTCCCGGAATCGAGCGTGCTGTGTGCAGGAACCCTAGAGCTGGTTGCGACTGCGATGACTACCGTACTGTATCCTCCGTGGGTTTGACGACGATGACTACTATACTTAGATCCTCTGTGGGTTCGGCAGCGATGACTACTGTACTTGGATCCTCCGTGGGTTCGGCAGCGATGACTACTATACTTGAATCCTCTGTGAGTTCGGCAGCGATGATTACTGTACTTGGATCCTCTGTGGGTTCGGCAGCGACGACTATTGTACTAGGATCCTACGTAGGTTTGGCAGAGGAGATGATTCAGAGGCTACATCTAATCATATCCACCCATCTTTGTGAGTTGTATACTTGTGTGAGTTGAGTCTTGACTTTCAATCATTATCATCGATATGATTGACTTCTTTCCTGTGTGGAATGGGTTGTGCTTGGGCTCGAGAGTTGGAGTCGTACTGGATTAAAGACATAGGTATATGTATGGGAATATACCTATGTAGGGTTTGATGATGCACCATGTTTTGTATCTTACTTCTTGTTTACCCTTGGTGGATATTGAGAGACCTTGCAGGTCTCGAGGTCCCTACTGAGTATCGTTATACTCACCCCTGCATGAGCTATGCCCGCACTATGTTGTGTTGGTTGTAGACGGCGGACATCACTGATCGTGGTTGAGGCATGTGGAGCTGGACGGTACCCGGAGATGGACCACTTGGTGAGACGTACATGGAGCAGACAGACGGACCTGAGGTGTTGAGGAGACTATATGTACCCACCCGTCAGTTGGGATTCCCGGAGGATGACTCGGTGGTTGTTGTTTTACTTTACTGCTGTTGTACTAGAATTTTCAGTTGTACTGTACTTACTGTTGGGATTGTATTTCTGGCCCCTTTTTCTCAGCACTTACTTTTGTATATAGTTTTTACTTTGTGCTTACTTCTATTGTGTACTATTTTGTGTTTGTTTACTATATAAAGGCAATGCCTTCCTTTTTACCGGGATTTACGCCTTTGGTGCTAGTCGTCAGCCCCTGGCCTATGGAAGGCAGGCTTTGGGTAGTCACGGCACGGGCCTAGAGGATGGGTCGTGACATTTGAAGCCTTTGGTTAAAACTCACCTTCTAAGCCACCTAAGTAAGACCATCAATTTTTATTCACAATTTCAGGTTGAACAACTATTGATTTCCCCCATTTCAAAATTTATTTATTTTCTTTTTTTAACATTATTATGATATTATTTTTTAAAATAAAAAAATACTTCTTCTATTTATAATATGATATGATATTAAAAAATTATAAATTAATTTAAATTAATTTAATAATTTCACCTAATTAAATTTTAAATACTAATTATTCAAGAAATACATATAAAATTAATTTTTAGGTATTTATATTTATATATTTATAAACCATTTTTGTTGAATGTGTTTAATTTTACGTTCAATAATTTATATATTAAAATAAAATATGATTCAATAATTTAAATATATATATATATTTTTATTTATTTATTTATAAAAATATGATAAACAAAAATGAATAAAGTAAAATTTTTTGTTTTGAAAATGATTTATTATCATATAATATTTTTTTTTTTGTTTTTAATATAAAATGAAATTTCATATAATTATTTGTTATTATTTAATAATTCATTTACTTTCAAATAAATTTTTTATTTTATTATAAAAAACATATCTTTTGTATAAAATATAGTCAAAACATATCCTTATATTAAAAAATTATTTTAAGCTAAATAGTACTCCATTTATATAAAATTATTCATTTATATATTATTTTTTATATTAATTTAAATTCACATGTTATTTAATTAAAATATTTTGTTAAAAAATAATGCAACAAAATATTAGAAACTATAAATTTTTCAAAAAATAATAATTGAGTAAAAAAATTAATAAATCATTACTTATAATAAATATACTAAAATTTAAAAAATAATATGATGTGTTATTTTTTCAAAATATTTTTTATGTACTATTGTAATTTTAAATAATTAAATTAACCTATAATCAAATTTTATTTTATTTAAATAAAATCACATAGTTTTTAAAGTAAAATATTTCACACCATAATTTTCTTAAATAGTAAAATAATAAATTTATAACAAACTTATTAATATTCTAAAGATTTCAAGATGTTAAATTCTTCCACACTCAGTTAATGAATTTTTCCCTCACAATTCACTAATATGACATATAATTATTCTAAACTTCCATATTTAGAATTATGAAATGATAAACCATATAATAGAACTTATTTTACTAGTGGTTGAAAAGAAAATTATACTGTGTAAATTTTTCCTCAAACAATAACACCTAACCTCCATTGTTTTGAAGATTGTTTCACTTATAACAAATGTGAGGAAGAAAAATTGCACATCCAGATTTAGGGAAAAAATAAGATGTGTATTTTTTTAAAAAAGTGAAATTAAAAATATAATGTTTATCATACATCGGAGGACCTTTTATTGATATTGGATCCAGAGAATTAGAAAAAACTAAAAAAATATCAGAGTTGAAGAAAAATCAAATAAAAGAACTATTTTTCATCATGAGAAATATGTCATAAAATAAATATTTCTATTTTAGAAGATCTAAAAAAACTATGAATCTTTTTTTAATCATGTGATGTGAAAAAAAAAAATTTAGATTATTTGGTTTTAAAACCAATAAAACATTCATTTATAAAATAATTTTATTTTAAAAAAATGCAAAAAAATTGAATCAAATTTAAATGTGATATTTAAATTAATTTTCAAAAATCATTCAATAATTCTTATCATTTCAAAAATATATTTCCAAAATATTAATTAAAAAAATTCCATTTCACATGAATGATTCATTTGAAAACACTAATTGGTTATATAGAATATATTTATACATGATACATCTTATAAAACAATACTGTAGAGACCCAAAGCTTTACGTACATGGACATTAAATTACTTTTTCGGAATAATTAATACATAACAAAAACCAACACTCAAGGATCATAATAGTTTAGTGTCTTTGGAAACTCAGAACAAAATCTTCTAATCGTTGTGAAAGATCTTCAACATCTCCCATAAAGATCGTCCCCTTTGGTTTTCTTACCTAAAACTTTTCTTTATATCATGGGGAAAAGAAAACATATAAAGGGTGAGCTAAAATGCTCAGTAATGGTAAGCATGGAGAAAATAAAACAAACCATATACATTTGAACTTCAAAACATGAACATTATATTTAAACATCAAAATCTTGAGCAATGACATAAAACATGACAGTACGTAAGGCATAGATCCTAATGGATCATCAATAATGATAAAATAGCATGGGAATAAAGAATTTAATTGTGGCAACCATTAAGAACATGTTATGATTTCCATAGTAGCCAAAGCATTGCTGCCAAGACCATCTTAGTGGACAAAGTCACTTTCTGAATTGAGTTCACTCCTCGTTTCAGTCCTATAACCCTGAATCGGATTAACTTATCATTCCAGCCATGTCTATCTCATGAGATATAAATCTTTACCCAATGCATTTGAGGGAGATATAGGTCTTACCCATCTCATAATGAAATCATTCTTTCATGTGCCACAAAATCATAAATCAAACATCATAGCATAACCCATGTAATAGAATGGGATTCTTAAACATCATGCCATCAAAACATAAATAATTGAATTAATTTTTCACTATTAAAATACATTATGTTTAAGATATCAATTTTATAAAAAATGAATAAAATGAAATGAAGAATTTTTTTAATGAAAAATGATTTTTCCAAAAATTGAACATATCAATAAAGTTGTAAAATAATATTCCATGTGTAATTAGTATTATTTTATATAATTAAATCTTATTTATGTTACTCAATGATTAACTATAAAAAATAATGGTACATTTAAAATAATTTTTTAATGATAAGAAATTATAGTTTTAAAAAATTTATATTTTTTACTATTCACATAAAGTCAATATTTTCATAAAAAATTCAAAAATTATACTAAACCTATAAGGACTTATAATTTCAAGAATTATATTTATTTACTAAAGAAAAATTTATAAAAAATGGTGGAAATTATTTAAAATTTTATAGTATGAAATGAAATTTTATTGAACAAAACATAATTTAGAAGCAGAAGATGACTTTTCAAAAAATTGAGTAATTATTTATTATTTTGTGATCAATTAATATGAGTAATATAAAACCTTTATAAATATTGATTCATAATTTCACTATACAAATACATGAACATCAACATATGGTCTAGGTTATTAAATAATAATTAAAATAATAATATTTAAAGAGTACATCATGGTTACTTTAAGAATAGTATTGATAGTTGTATTCACTATTGAACATTGTTTTACATTTAAAATAGAACGAAAAATAAAATATCATGGTATTAAATTATCCACTCCATAATTAAATTTAATCCTCATAATTTTAATTCTTTTTTAAACTAAATATATCATAACATATTAACAATATCATCTATACATTTTATTAAGATCAATAATATCTAGTTTATTACTAGGAATCTTATTATGCAAGTACATCTATAAGAATCATACATTCAAATGAGATTAAAAAAATGTACCTTGGTGGATGAGTGTCACATTGTATGAAAATATCATACATTTATCTTAAATTATTTTATATTTGGGAAATTCATTTTCTAATACGATTGAAAATATTATAAAATTTACATAGATGGATTCATTTTGTTATATATTCCCAATTTAATCCTTTGATATGAAGAATCATTATCATGATGAATTTTTTTAGATTTAATAACTAATGTGAAATTTTAATCGAGTATAAAATCATGAAAACAATGAAAATATATTCCTCTAATTTAGAACCAAAATGGTTATCATAAACTAATATAATAAATATTATTAATAAACCATCAAAAAATAACAACCTAAATCTTAATAGTAAGAAAATATCATATAAAAACACCTATAATTTTCTTGAAAAAATATTAAAATAAATTTCATAATGGTTTTACCTCTTATTCTTCAAAATTATTCTCACTTATTATAAAAAATACCTTTATCATTAAAAAAATTTATCCCTGAGTTTCATTTCACAATTTTTAGTTATTCCATAAATTAATTAAAACAAAATGTTTTAATCAGCACTAAGGATAACCATTTCATGTCCCATAATAAAAATAATATAAATATATAAAATCATCTAAATATATTTTCATAAAATTTCATTTCCTGTTTTTAGATACCATTTTACTTATCATCCAAATTTCATATATTCTAAATTTTAAAAACAAATGAATATTAATAAAATAATATTATTATGTTTTCCATTAATAATCCTAGAAACATGTAGTAAATAAATACCACCACATCATAATTATATATTAATTAATTTTACCATAATTACCGTAAATTAACATTCATAAAGGATACATTCATCTGTGAGGGGTATTCATTGATTTCCATTATAAAAACGACATAATTTTTTTATTATTTTCTATGAAATAAAACATGAAGTATGTAAAACTTTCCTTATATACAACCCCATGTCCACATAAATAGTGATATGTTAAACCATTATAAAGTAGCTAAAAACTGGTGGGTATGAATTGAAATAAAGACATTATTTAAAATAATTATATTAGTTTTAAATAATTTTAATTTTCTGAATAATGTGTAATAAATAAGTGAAAAATGTTTAATAGTGTAGTTTTAATATTCAAAAATGGGTTTTCATAAAAAATAATTTTTATTAAATTTTATAACATGAACAGTAATATTAATTTTAATAATTTTGGGAAATATTAATTGATTAAATTAATATAATTTATAAAATCCCCATGTTAACACTATCTATGGTGAATTTGAAGTATCTTTCTAAAAATATTTACTTTTATGTGAATATTGAAAATATGGAATTTTATAAAATTTGTCATATATTTTAATGGTAATGTCCAATAACATTATTAACTTAATATTAATGTAATCAAAACATATTGACCCATGTATTTGGAAATCATAATCTATGATCAAGGAGAAATTTATTGATAAAATAGAAACAACATACAAAAGGATTCAGGACTACAATGGTACAACATACCCAACATAATAAAAATCTATATAAAAGGCCCCTTCCAAAAGAAAAAAATCAACCATCTCCATATAAGAATAAATAAAAAAAGGATTCTATTACCATCTGTAGAAAATACTCATTCCCACCACTATCCTTATAAAATCAAAGTATAAATCCAATCCTCATATGTCAGTTGTTCCAAAAAAATGAATTAAAATATAAAAAACACATCATTGAAAATTTACCATCAATTAATTAGTTACCAAAAAAGTTATAGACATAAAGGAACTAAATTTATGAAAATGTAATTTAAAAAATCATCTAACTTTTATAAAAACATTTTTCATTAATAAAACATAATAAAAATAATGCAACATGTATTGTCATGACCTGCCCCCAGGGCCCATGTTGTGACATACCCCAAGCCCACCTTCTGAAGGCCAAGGGTTGGGGACTATCACTAAATACATCAACATGCAAGTGGGAGGCATTTTATTGAGTACCTGTACGAACACAAACACAACCACGTCCCAAAGTTAAAAAAGTAAACAAGCATGCCACTATAAATAACCACTGATTACAAGTACAACTGAAAGTCAAATGGTTCAGAATAAAAACCCAACAAAAGACTAACTACAAAATAGGAAAGTACAAAAGGAAATCTGGATAGACATCTACTGAAAACCCCACCTGATGGGTTGGTACAGAGTAGCTGCTGGAAGCCGTAGAAGTATGTCATGTCTTCCTGATCTCACTAGGAACCACCGAGTCCGGGGCCACCAAGCCCTCCATCAAGGTGGCGATGATCTGCACCAGACACAACACGTGTGGGTGAAGCCTGTGTGGTGGTGAGTAATAAAATACTCAGTAAGGACCCCAAAACAACAAAGGAAATACCACAAAGCAATCCACAACCAAACCAAAAATCATGATCACCAAGCATGATCATGAAGTAAGATAGATCACAGCAGGTATTTTCTTGAGTAGGAAAGTAGAACCATTAGTCACATCATCAAACATCTCGACTGCTGGAGAAATCCTCCTCAATGAGTACAATGGGTCTGTCAGGTCACACAGAAGTTGCTTCCCACTAACCTAAGGACTATTTTGGAACTCATCCCTAATGAGTATCATGGGTATGTTGGGTCACACATAAGTCGCTCCCCACCATGGGCATTCTGGGTCACATAGAATCCAATTACCACCTATGGAAATACTGAGGTACTCCTCCTGATGAGTATTGTGGGTTTGTCAGGTCACACAGAAGTCGCTCTCCCCTATGGGCCTACTGAATCACACAGAAGTCGCTTCCCAGGGGGCCATAGTACCCGATCCACATAGGGTCGCTCGTCAGTAGTCTTTAGGTCTCAGGCAACCATAGGGTTTCCGCATGTTGCATGCTTGATCTCGGGAGAACCACTCCCCAAGCCATTCATCAAAATTCAACTTCAATTAAATCCTCCATAGAGTATGTCAAAATATCCGCCTCATTACGAGGGTTCCAATGTTGCAAATGGCTCGTCAATCGGACGCTAGGTTTACAAGATACTGACGTTTTCCCCCAAAAGGGGAGGGTTGGGTCTGGGTCCGGTCTGTTGGGCCATGGGTCCAGCCTGGCCCAATGGGGTGATTCTGACCTGACGGGGCGGGTCCGCCCACTGAGGTGGTTCTGGCCCACTGGAGAGGCCAGCAGGTCTGGCCTGCTGGTCTACCCGGTCTGCTAGAGGTAGACAGGCCTTCAGTATGGCTGAGACGCGGCTGGAAGTCACGTCCAGCTCTCTGCTCACCTCGTGGTTTCCGCAGGGTCATTTCCTTTATTGCGGTCAAACAACCACAGCCTTTTGCGACATGGTCGGCCAATCCAATCGGTCCAGATTCCCACACGCGGTTGAAGACCACGTGCCTCTAAGACCCACGGCTACGGATCCCTCCACTGACACAGCCGAGGGGGCGCTCCACTGACGTGGCCGAGGGGCCGCGTCTCTCTCGCCATTTGGAAGCTTTTTTCAGCACACCATCATGTCGTGCCATTGTAGTCCACCACTGAGTCTTATCCGGTGGTCCGTTCTTCAGGCTGCTTGCTACTAGGGCCTTTGAGAGATCCCATATTCCCTATAAAGGCTTAAGATCCTCCTAGCGACCATTTCGAGGATACGGCCATGAAGAACACACAAGCGGAGGGGCTTGGGCCTTGTTCGTGTCGGCCTGCGCCCTCCACATTAGAGGTTTAAAACAGGGGAGGTTTGGGGGTGATGTTATATCAACAATAATTCAATCCCAAATAGAAAACCAAAGAAACATCACCCTTCCTCAATAACAGATGATTCTTGGATCAACCTATTCATGGGTTGAACCATGTTTGTCATTTAGAATTAAGAACAGGGAAAATGTAAAACAAAAAAACCCCTAACTTAATCGACATTCGTCATTGGAGCGCTCCGACCTCAAGGATTCATGCTTTGTTGGAATTTGTTTCTTCCCGATCTCGTTCTTCCTAGAGCGTTGACGTTACTAGTGATCCTGCCAGCATTCATCATTTGTCGTTATAGAGGAATTTCACTGTAGGTTCATTAGAGAATCCCCATGGTTTAATTCTCAACTCTCCAATGTGCTAACTTAATAAAAGGAAAAACATCACAGTGTTTCTGTTATGCTATGACATCACATCATTACACTCCATTTACAAGCCATTAAGGAGCTTCCATTAATGCATCTCATCTCCGCACCACATCGTTGTTGTCCGCATCTCAATGGTGTGAAAGAAAATAAAATAAATTTTTAAATTATTTTGTTATTTTTTGAAAATTATGAAAATTAACTTTTTCGTCTAACTCATTCTGGTTGAAGTTAAGTCATTTCAAGATGAATCTCAGCATTCTGAGTTCAATGGTACCCTCATATTTTTTATCCAAGAACTGGTTAAATTTTTTGAAAAATCCTCTCACACGTTTACTTAAGTCGACTTAAAAAAGATCAAAATTCCATTCTGGGCTCACCAGGCCTCAGAATCACGTGTCTTCAAAGCATGTGGTCTTGAAATAATTACATATAATTTAAAAAATATATATACAAAAATTAGGAGACATTACATTATCTCCACCTTAGGGATTTATATCCCCTAAATCTAAAACAAAAGCTAATCAAATAAATGGGGGTACTGAGCACGAATCTGAGCATCATGTCCCATGTTCTCTCCTAAGGATTCTCATGCTACCACCGAACACGCAATAGAGGAATTGATCATCCACAAAGGACCCGCTCCTGTAAATCCTCTATCTCTGCTGGGAACTCTACAAACACCGCCCCATCATCAATGTCCAGCTCACCCCATTCGATGACGTGTGATGGATCATGCACGTACCTCCTCAACTGTGACACATGAAAAACGTCATCCACCCAGTGCATTTGTGGGGGGAAATCTAGGTGGTACACCACCTCAAAAACTCTACCAAGGATCTGAAAAGTTCATATGAACCTTAGAGATGACTTTCCTCCCTGGGCAAATCTCTGCAATCCTTGTCGGGGTGAAACCCAAATGAACACATGGTCTCCCTCCTTAAACTCCAAGGGTCTCTGACTCCTGTCAGCATATGATTTCTGTTTGCTATGTGTAGTCCTCATTTACTCTCAGATGGTCTTCACCTTCTTAGTGGTAGCCCTTACCAACTCTGGACCCATGAGTGTTGACTCCCATGGGTCTTTCCATCACAGAGGTGATCTGTATGGCCGCCCGTACAAGGCCTCAAACGTTTCCATGCCAATGGTGGAGTGATATCTGTTGTTGTATAAAAACTCCACCAGTGGTAGGTGTTCCTCCCAACCGTGACCAAAATCAAGGATGCAAGTATGAATCATGTCCTCCAAGGTTTGTATGGTCTGTTCCATCTAACCATCTATCTGGGGATGAAATGTTGTGCTCAAGCACAGCCGAGTCTCGAATGCCTCCTGCAACCCCTTACACAACTAGGATGTAAAGCATGCATCACGGTCTGATACGATCATCAAAGGAAACCTATGTATCCACACTATATCCTGGACATAGAGGTTTCCCAATCCCTCTACCAATCCCTGACCCCATATGGGTAGGAAGTGAGATGACTTGGTGAGTCGGTCAACGATCACCCAGATAGAATCATGGCCTCTCGACATATGTGGCAACCCTATACTGAAGTCCATGGAGATACCATCCCACTTCCATTTTGGTACCTCAAGTGGTTGTGTCAATCCTTCGGAACTAGATGCTTGGCCTTCACTTGCTGACAAGTCAGGCATCGTGAAATGAACTCTTCCACTACTTTCTTCATCCCTGGCCACCAGTACTGACGTCAGAGTTCTTGGTAAATATTTTCCACAAAAAGATTTACCACCAAAGGGTATGTATGGAACTCCATAAACACCTCCTCCCATAACGTCACTGGTACTATGATGCATCCTCTGAAAAGGATGACGTGCTCCCTGCCTATCAAAAATCTATCAGGAGATTGTCTTGAGGATAACTGAGCATGTCGGGCCTCGCAGTCAACATCCACAAGTTATGCCTACCTAACTCACTAAAAGAGTGGGGGAGTGATAGTCATTGACTGAAGGTAAGTTTCTCCATCATCATCCAAAAACGATATCTTTATCACGGCTAGTTGCTTCGTCACCTCACTCAGCAGCTGTAAGCCAGACTTCCTGTTGAGCACGTCTGCCACCACGTTACCCTAAATAGGAGTATAGACTATCTCAAATTCATAGTCCTGGAGGAACTCCAGCCATCACCACCTTCTCAAGTTTAGTTCCTTCTGTGATAAGATATACCTGAGACTCTTATGTTCAGAGTAGATGGTAAACCATTCACCCATCAAGTATTGTCGCCATATATTCAAGGCAAAGACCACCACTGCTAACTCCAAGTCATGGGTCACATAGTTTTTCTCATGTTTCCTCAACTACCATGATCCATAGTTGATCACCTCTCACTCCTGCATCAGGACACAACCCAGTCCGATCCCTGATGCATCATAGAAAAATATAACCCAATTCCCTCTTCTGGTAGCCTCGAGATAGGGGCTCTTTTCAGTATTTGTCTCATCTCCTAGATACTCTGTTGGCACTTCTCTATCCACACGAAGGGTTTTACCTTCCATGTCAAGGCTAATAAAGGTGATTCTACTCAGGAAAAGTCAGACACAAACCTCTGGTAATATCCATCCAACCCAAAGAAACTTTGCACCTCAGACACGCTCCTGGGTTGCTCCTAAGAAAGAACTGCCTCTATCTTCGCTGGATCTACTAGAACTCCAGCCTCTGAGATGACGTGTCCTAGAAAGTGGAAATCCAGAATATAGAATTGGAACTTCGAGAGCTTATCGTAATGCTGGTGATCTTAGAGTGTATCCATGACTATCCAAAAGTGTGTAGCATGATCCTCCTCTGATACCGAGTACACCAAGATTTCATCAATGGATAACACCACAAAATGATCAAGGTAAGGATGTAAGATCATGTTCATGAGTCCCATGAACAATGATGGGCCATTTTTCATGCCGAAGGGAATCAACAAGAACCCGTAGTGGTCATACCAACATCTAAAGGTTGTCTTTGATATGTCCTCATCCTGTACCCGAAGCTGATGATAGCCTGATCTGAGGTCAATATTCGAGAACCACCTCGCTCCCTTTAGCTGTTCGAAGAGGTCATCAGTCCTTGGTAGTGGATACTTGTTCTTCATGGTCACATGTTTCAGGAGCCGGAAGTCCACGCAAAGCCTCAAGCTCCCATATGCCTTCTTGGAAAACAACACTGGGGCTACCCATGGTGAAACGCTGGGTCTCACAAAGCCCTTCTTCTGAAATTCCTCCAGTTGTACCCTCAATTCATGAAGCTCCACAGGAGCCATCTGATATGCCTGTATGGATATTAGTTTTGTACATGAGTACATATCGATGAAGAAGTCTACCTCCCTATGAGGAGGTAGTCTTGGAACATCCTTAGGAAAGACTTCCTCATACTTGTCCACTACTATAGGAAATCTTAGACTCCTCTCATCCACTATACTAAGGGTGATGCTAGCCAACTATTGAGTGATCGGTTGCACCCTTCTCCGAGAAAGTCCATCCTATGCTGAAAAAGTTCCCTTCTTTCCAATGAAGGAAAACCTAGTACCATCCTCGCAGACACACCGCACTTTGTGCCTAAAATAGTCAATCTGATCATGGACTATAGATAACCAGTCCATACCCAAGATGACATTGTAAGGCCTTGACACCACTACTAGGAGATCACAGCCAAAGCTCTTGCCTCCTAGAGTAACCTCAAAATGCTGGCACCAGTGTGTAATCATCAAATCCCCTCCCGTAAGAGTCTCTAATCATAAGGATTGGGCCAATGGATCCACCAGAATCTTTGAACCTCGAACGAGGTCTATGGCAAGGAAAGATTGACTAGAACTTGTGTATATAAGAACTAAAACTAAGGTTGATAAGACAAATATCGTGCCTCTAATCATCTCTGGAGCACCATGATAATAGGCCTCCATCACCGGAAGTTGGACTTGCCCCTATACGCCTACTCCCTAAGACCGTGGTGGATCACCTGGGGGTGGTGGTGGTAGCTCCTTGAACCATCATCCACCACCTGCCACTCGGTCTGCTCCCCTGCCACATCTGTCACCCTGAATACCTCCTCACTCGAACCTATGTCTCTACCTTGGTGGTCTCTCGACCGTCTATTGATCATCTGTGAGGTAGGTCGGGCAGTCACGAGCCATGTGTCCCTACCCGCCACACATGAATCATAGCATGGTTCCCTGTTGACTCCCTCTACTCTGGGAGCCTCATACTGCCAACCTCGAGTCCTAGGGTTGTCCCCTAAAAGACCTGGCCAACTTCTTCCCCCATGTCTACTGCCTACTACTCACCACTGAAGACTTTGCTGCCTGAGGTATTCTGGTGGCTCCAGCTGTTGGTTCTTACTTTGCTAGGAAGATCTCCACAAGAAGGTCTCATTCCAGCACTCCAGCCTGAGTGGGGATGCTAAGAGACACCATGGATTCCCTGATCTCCCATATAATTCTCTAATCAAAGGTCTGGGCCATGAAGAAAGGGCCTCACACCATATCATTGGAGTAGTGAGAGAGGTCTATAAACCTCGCAAAGTACTCATCAACCATCAGGCTGCCCTGCTACAGGTGAAGCAACTCCTATATGTGAACAGATCGCAAGGTCTTGGGGAGAAACTCCTCCCAGAAAAGCCACTTTAAGTCTATCTAGGTAAGGTTTGCGTCATCATGCTTCTATATGGTCAAGATCCACCATCTCCCTATCGAGTCTTATAGAAGGCTCCCATCCAAGATTTTCATCTGGTCAAGCGGTGTCCTCACTAAGAGAAAGACTCATGTTAGTACCTCCAGCCAGTACTTAGTGACCTGAGGATCTATCTCTCCCCTAAACCTTGGAGGTCTCTGTCTCTGGAACTCATGCAAGACACTGATCCTGCGCATGTCCTCTACCGATAATGCTAGTAGTAACTGATGATCAACGGGTAGTGGCAACACTGGTGCACCACCCGGTGGTGCCATCTCTAGCACTAGTCTGTGAACCGACGCCTCATCGCTAGGCATGCTATCCTCACAGTCATGCATCAGAATACGAGCTAGTCATCTGTGTGGAGGAATCCTAATACAAATCAAGATGTACCATGGTGAGCTAACTCTTATTCAATAAAATGATAAGGAGACACTTATACATCCATTATTTTCATGTATAGGGCCAAAAAGTTGGATTGAGGGTCCCGGTGTATGGATATGTCGACCACCACACCAACATTGGACCCCCCATACCTGAAAGTCAAACTCGAAACATTCAACATTGTTTCCCCAAAAACATAACAATAGACTCTCGGGCTTTGAGATAGAACCTACCACCTCTGATACCACTTTGTCAAGACCCGTCCCCTGGGGCCCTTGTTGTGACATACCCCAAGCCCGCCTCCTGAAGGCCTGGGGTTGGAGACAAGCACCGAACGCGTCAACTAGCAAGTGGGAGGAATTTGCATGAGTACCAGTATGCACGCACACACAACCATGTCTCAAAGATGGAAAAGTAAAAAAGAACGCCACTATAAATAACCACTAAGTTCAATTACAACTGAAAGTCAAATGGGCCAGAATACAAACCCAACAAAAGACTAACTGGAAAACAGGAAAGTACAAAAGGAACTCTGGATAGTCATCCACTGAAAAACCCACTTGATGGGTCAGTACATAGTAGCTACTGTAATATTTAGAAGTACGTTCCATTTTCCTGGTCTCACTAGGAACCACTGGGTCCTGGGCCACCGAGCCCTCCATCAAGGCGGCGGTCGTCTGCACCAGACACAACACATGCAGGCGAAACCCGTGCAGGGGTGAGGAACAAAATACTCAGTAGGGACCCCAAAATAAAAAAGGAAATACCACAAAGAAATCCCCAACTAAACCACAAATCATGATCACCATGCATGATCATAAAGAAAGGTATCTCACATCAGGTATATTCTAGAGTAGAAAAGTAGAACCATTAGTCACATCGCCGAACACCTCAACTGTTGGAGAACTCCTCCTCAATGAGTATAGTGGGTCTGTCCGGTCACACAGAAGTC
The DNA here is from genome assembly GCA_963277665.1 of Viscum album. NCBI lineage: Eukaryota > Viridiplantae > Streptophyta > Magnoliopsida > Santalales > Viscaceae > Viscum > Viscum album. Next base: position 37,801,573 of record OY728152.1, read on the forward strand.
TCTTTCCTACTAACCTATGGATTTTTGTGGTACTCATCACTGATGAGTATTGTGGGTATGTTGGGTCAAACAGAAGCCACTCTCCACTGTGGGCATGTCGGGTCACACAGAAGTCGCTTCCCACCTATGGCCATACTGAGGTACTCCTCCTGTCGAGTATCGTGGGTCTATCGAGTCACACAGAATTTTCTCCACACCATGGGTCTGCCAAGTCACATAGAAGATGCTTCCCACTAGGCCATAGTATCCGATCCACACAGGGTCGCTCGTCAGTAGTCTTTAGGTCTCATCCAACCACGAAATTTCCGCACGTAGCACGGTTTATCTCGGTAGAACTGTTCCCCAAGACATTCATTGAAATTCAACATCCATGAAATCCTCCATAGATTATTCCAAAAAATACACCTCATCCCGAGGGTTCCAATACTGAAAACAGTTCATCAATCAGACGTCATGTTTACAAGATCTTGAGGCTTTTCCAAAAAGGGGGCGGTTGGGACCAAGCCCGGTCCGACCCGGTCAAACCGACCTAGCCCAGAACCGGATCAGCCTGGGTCTGGTCCGTTGGGTCACAGGTCTGGCTCGGCCCGATGGGTCGGGTCAGAGCCACTGGGGCGGGTTTGAGCCGTTGGGGCGTGTCCAGGCTGTTGGGGCATGTCCGGGCTGCTAGGACAGGTTCGGGCCATTGGGGCGGGTCCGGCTAGGCCCGACAGGGCGGGTCCGAGCCGCTAGGGTGGGTCCGGACAACAGGATGACCGGTCTCTCAGAGGCAGACCGGCCTTCGGTCTATCATGGATTCAGTTGGAAGCCGCATTTGGCTCCCTGCTCACCCCGCAGTCACCGCGGGCATGTTTCCTCTACCGCGGTCAAACGATTGCAGCATGCTGTGACGTGGTCGGCCAATCCGACCGGCCCGGATTCCCGCATGTGGTCGAAGACCGCATGGCTCTGAGACCAGCGGCCCATACCTGTGGGCCTCTCCACCGACGTGGCCGAGGGGCCGCCTCTCTGCCGACAACTCTTCCCAGCGCGCCGCCTCTAGCCCACTGCACCACTGGCGTGTTCTTCTACGGACCATCGGGTCTGCTCCGGTGGTCCGTTCTTCCCGTCGCTTACACCTATGGCCTCTAGGGGATCCTCTCTTCCCTGAAAAGGCTTCAGATCCTCATTTTCTCCATTTCGAGGTTTCATCCATGAAGAACGCATAAGTGGAGGGGATCGGGCCTTGTTCATGTTGGCATGCGCCCTCCGTGTTAGAGGTTTAAAATAGGTAGAGGTTTGGGGATGATGTTTTGTCCACAATAATTAAATCCTGAATAGAAAACCCAAGAAACATTACCGTCCCGCAAGAAAGGATGATCTTCGGATAACCTGTTCATGGGTTGATCTATGTTAGTCATTTAGAATGAATAACGGAGAAAACGTAAAACAAAAAAACCTATACCTCAATCAACGTTCGTCGTTGGAGCGCTCCTCCCTCGAGGATTCAAGCTCCATTGGCATTCGTTGCTTCCCGCTCCCGTTCTTCGTAGAGCGTTGACGTTGCTAGTGATCCTGTCAGCATTATTCGTTCTTCATTGGAGATGAATTCCATTATAGGTGCATCAGAGAATCCATAGAGTTTAATTCTCAACTCTCCAATGTGTTAGCTTAATAAAAGGAATCACTTCACAACATTTATGTTACGTTGTGATGTCATGTCGTTACACTCCATTTACGAGCCATTAAGGAGCTTCCATTAATGCTCCTCATTGCCACACTGTAGCACCATTGTCCGCTGCTCAACAGTACGAAATAAAATAAAATAACTTTTTAAGTTTTTTTATTATTTTCTGAAAATTACAAAAATTAAATTTTCCATCTGACTCTTGTCAGTAAAAGTTAAGTCATTTTTATGAGAATTTTGGCATTCTGAGTTCAAGGTGCCCTCGGATTTTTGATCTGAGCACTGGTTCAAAAGTTAATAAAACGCGCTCTCATGTTTACTTGAGTGAACTTAAAAAAAATCAGAATTTTGTTCCGAGATCACTGGGTCTCGGATTCATGTGTCATCAAAGCGTGTGGTCTCAAAATAATTCTATATAATTTTTAAAAATATATACAAAAATTCTGAGACATTACATGTATTTACGAGAATAAGAATCCATTTTTAGTTGAATCAACATTGAAAAATTACCATTGTAGTTAAGCGTGGTAAAAATAAAATGTAAACATTCCTTTAGTAGATAAAACATAATATTCTATGACATTTCTTGATGTACAATCAATTAGATTGACTCAAAATTTTTCTTATGGAATGGAATCATTAAGGATGATACTAATCGAATTTGTATAAAAAAATATACCAACATTATATGATGTAAAAAAAATTTTGCATTGAAAGGAAACTATAAATGGGTTAATAAAAGAAATTGTTGGAACTAGAAAGGTTAGGGAATAACCCTTTTTATTAAAAGGTGACTTGAGACAAGAAGAATGATGGGGTCATTCAAGAACACATTCCCTCGTGCCAAGGTGAACCAAAGAAATAAAGAGATCAATAGTCAAAGTGACATGGATAGGAAACATCATAATCACCATACAAGTTAGAATCATAAGGAGGAGGTCCATGAGATCTGGTTACCATGGTTGGCTTCAAATATGAAAAGTCCTTCCTTAGTCTTACTTTCCTAGGAGGAATGGGTTGAAAGCCCCCATCATCCACAAAAAAAAAATTTCATTGGAAAAGACCTGACTGTATGTTGGTACTTTTGGGGAATCATCATCTATATCATCCCACCTTCCTTGGATGCCCTACATGTCCATTAATTTAATAATTTCTTCTTGGGTCCTTGAAATCATCTCACCATCACTCACAGTTCTTTTCCCCACAAACACAGGGTTTAGGACCTCCTATTCCATTTCCAAAATCACCCCTGACATCACGTTACCCACATCTTGGAAAAAATGCTCAGGAGCCACAGTCAATGGTAAACATGTCCTGGGGAATTCGTCTGCTTGATTAACTGTAAGACTTTGTCCATTGTCCTTATCCACTTGACGATCCTATGTAATATACTGAGGGTCTTCTACCTCTGCTTGCCTCCTCATATTCTTCCTACATGAAGTCTCATGATTCCCATTTAATGATAAGAAGGTGCATACAACAATCTTACATCACTTCTCTTAGGCATTCTAAATAACTTGACTGCCAAGAAAAAAGTCAAACATTCTCTAATACTCCACCTTTAAAGAGATGTCGTCATTTAAGGCAGACATGACAATATTATAAATCGGTCAAGAACATAGATCAACTTCCACCAAAATCCTTGCATAGTGTCCAAACATCATAGCCCCAATAGTCTTCTCTATCATAATTGGAATGCCTACCATAGAGGCAATGTCACGACCTGACCCAACAGGGCTCGAGTCGTGACTCCCCAAACCTGCCTCCAATAGGCCAGGGGTTGGCGACTAGCACCGAGTAGGCTATCACAAACAAGGGAGGAATTAGCCTAAGGTACCAGTACACACACACCCACATACATCTCCATGCAACAGTGCAGAGATATATAAAACTGAATAGTAAATGCATGCATATAACTATCCCAGACCAGAGTGCAACAGCAGTACAAAAAGGGAAAAATAGGTCCCACCAAAAGAATACTACAAAGGCGTTCAACCTGCTCAGAAGAAGGGGTACGCTACCAAAAAAACCATCGGAAAGTTCCTCGGCACAGCTTCGGTAAGATTCCACGGTCAGTCCCGCTCGCTCAACTCCGCCTGCTCCTGGTCCTCCTAGGACTTCAACGAAAGGCATGTGGTCTGCACAAGACACAAACATGTGCGGGAAAAGCCCATGCAGGGGTGAGTATAACAATACTCATTAGGCACCCCAAAAACTCAAAATGAAAGAGAGAAACTGAAAGGAAACAGTCCACTCATCCCAGCCAGAGGGAACCCAGACGAAAGAGAAACTCCATCTCGTGACCATCTTCGGCTAAACACAACTAGTCAGCTCAATCCAGGATTATGCTCAAACATACACCTAGAACATCCGCTCAGGTATACACCCAAACATATATCTCGAACATCTACCTAGGTATACACCCATACATACACCATGAACATCTACTCAGATATACGCTCTTATGTATACCAAAAACATCCAGATATACTCAGCTCACGCACCAAGCCACATGAGGTACCGACCTCATCACCAGAAACGGTTCACAACCAGGAGAGCAAACTCCATGATCATTGTCATCCCATATGACACTTGTCTGAGAGATACACTCCATTGGGTCCCATAAAAACATCTCAAATGCTCACCTGAGAGATCACGCTCGTCGGATATCGCCACTGAGGAAACCTCACTGAAACAACATAAACACCAAACTCCTTGGATAGGGGATCTCTACTAGGGTCCACTAGGGGATACCAGAACCCACACCGATATACGAATATCTCACAGATAGGGGATCACTCCCAGGGTCCGCTGGGGGATACCACAACCCGATCTAGCATTCGTAGATCTCACAGATAAGGGATCACTCCTAGGATCCGCTGGGGAATACCACAACCTGATCTGGCACTCGACAGAAACACGTCACTCAGATAGAGGATCGTCACCCAAGTCACTATGGTCATGACAATACTGAATCCCTATCTGGTACATCTCGTGTTGTAGGGGATCGAACTGACGATGCTGCAACCCTACAGAAACCATGCGCTCAGTAGGGGATCGTATAACCAATGATACTGCAACCCTACTATAATCCTCATATTGAGTAGGGGATCGTATGCCCGAAGATTCCATGAACCTACTGAGCATGGCCCACTACGTAGGGGATCATATTCTTGATGATGCCACAAACCCTACGGGGTTAACCTGCTAGATAAGGGATCACCGCCCGTGGATAAGCAGTCATAGCGATACCAAGAACCCGATCTAGGGAAACAATGCTAGAGGATCCCACTCCGGGCCCACCGGAGGGATGCCACAACTCTAACAGATTAAACATCCCATCGAGAGGATCAAAAACCTATACTAAGGTTGCGATGTTGCACGAACCCTCGTAGGAATGAACCAAGGGAGTACCCTTAACCACTGCTGGTCCAAACATCGCTAACCCGAGCGACCTGTCACAACGCCACACCGCGCACCTCCAAGGACAATATTGAGGCCACCATCGTAATCCACATGGAAAAACACGTAGGATAGGCTGTTTACTCACCCAAAATGGACAACCGGGGAAAATGAACTATTCACTATAGCTAGCCCGTGTGAGGCCCACACTACGATCCCGAAACTCAACAAGAGGATCATACCACTGTGATCCCCTCGAAAAAACACATGGGATCGACTACTCGATCGTCCCAAATGGACTCCCGGTGAAAAAGGTATTATTCACTGAAGCCAGCCTGGGTGGGGCCCACACCACACTCCCGAAACTCATCAAGCAAATCGCACCATTGCGATCCCCTTGGTAAAACACCCAGGATCGACTACTCGTTCGTCCAAAATGGACACCCGGCGGAAAAGTTGTGTTTCTCCGAAAACGCCAAAACCCGGCCTCATGGGGCAGACACCCTGTTCTCGGTCAGAACACCCGAAAACCATCAAGAAAATTCAACCGTACCATCAAGGTCTCAACGCCACTGACGACACGTCAATCGGACGCTCCAGGTAGAAGATACAGTGGCCTGAAGTCGAATAATAATAAAATATAATTATTTTATTCGACGTTTCTAGCACCCGGGTCATGATCCTGAACTTTCAAACCCCTGAACCCACTCTAAAGGGTTCTCCTCGTCACTGGGGTCATGTCGCCAGAGACGGCATGCAATTCTGACCTCCCGGGAGCAGGATACGGGGGTTTTAAAACCCCCGTGTACCAGAAGAGGGTCGGACCGACCGGCGGACCGCCACGGCGCAGCGCAGGGCGCGCGCGCATGGCTGACCCCCCACCCGCAGGGTCGCCGCTGATTGGTGGCCGGACCACTGCCTCCGCGGTGGTCCTCTTTCTCCACCGCGGCCCGCCGCCGCCGCGCCGGTGTTGCGACAGCGAAGCTTCTGAGGGCCGCCGGAGGCACCCCGAGGGTCCGAAAGCGCTTCTGAAGCCATTTGTGCGCCCCCTCGGGACCAGATCTACGCATCTATAGGATCAAAAAGAGAAAAAAGAAACCAAATGGGATCCAGGATTTAAAAACTAGAAACTCCTACCTGTTGGCGGATCGCCGAAGCTTCGGATGCAGAACGACGCCCGCGACGCCCTGAAGCTCGATCCGCTAGCGATCAGTGCTGAAAACGGTCGTCCACGGCTCGATTTGATGAAGAAACGAAGGAGGGAGAGGAGTGATTTCGCCTGCGGGAAGAGGGATATGGGGGAACAGGGTGGTGGTTGATATTTATCAATCACTTAATTAACTTAATTAATTAATTTATCACCCCGGTCCAGACCTCCTGGGGTGGGGAAAATTAGGTCTCCCCTAGGGTAAAGGCATCATTCTGAACGCAACGGCGGACTCAAAATTGCGATCTGAGAATCCGTTCAGGATTTATTCGATCTGACGCTCATAAATAAACTTTTCTATTTATTTACGAAAACGCCCCTGGTGGCTTTTCACGCAGCAGGCCCATGCCCGCAAAGTTTACACCCCGCCTAGGGAAAACGGCACGCTTCGAATGCAACTGTGACCTCGGATTCATGTTCTAAGCTACCGTTTAGGAGATAAATCATTCTCGCCTCGCTCATATTATAAAAACACTTAATATTTTTATGAAATTAACTCCGGGCACATCGGGCCTTGGAATCGCACACCGTCTTCACGCCTAGCTCTGTAATTATTCATAGAAATATTCCAAAGTTTGATAGGGCCAAAACTCAAGTCACTACATCCTCCCCATCTTAGGAATTTTCAACCCCAAAAATCTATAATTTCAGGGGAAAGCAACTGAACTCTCGACTGGGTCTCCCACACCTGCGAGTTCGCCAACAAACACCCCTGCCCGAACACATAAGTCAGAGGGACTCATCCACCACACCTCACACTATCCGCTTTGGGTAGCACTGACTCGCCTGCAAGGTTTTGATCGCGTCACAAAAACGCATCTCGGTGGAGGAAGGATCCCTCTCCCTCATGCATTTGAGGCACGCTGAACAACACCCACATAGGGTCTTACCAACGCCCTGAACAAAACTCGAGAAAGGAACGGAAAGGGAAGAGTACTGTTAAATATTGCCTATCAAAACTACTGTAGAAAGTAGAAAGGACATGTGGCTTACCTATATCCATCTACAGAGCCTCTATGTCAATAGCCTCTAGGGCATGCAGCTGTCCCCACCCTCACCCTATGACTCCCTGAGCTCGGTGTGGACCACCTGGGGGTGGTGGTGGTGGCATCTGATACCGCCTACCACCTCCCACTAGTGCACCAGCTCCATTGCCACGTCCGCCCCCTTGCGGACCTCCAAACTCGAGACATTGTCGCTGCCAAGGCGGCCTATCGACCGGCTCCCTTTCATCATCACGGCAGGTCGAACAATCTCTAGTAAGATGTCCCTGACCGTTGCAAGCGTAACACCGCCTCTCCTACGGATGACCAAAACTGGCATGCGAGCCCAGTGAGCCCTGAACCTCAGATCCTCCATCATGGGGTCGCCTCCTGAAACGTCGGCCAAGCCCAGACCCCTGCGTCTGCCACCAGCTACCAACTGTCAACGTCCAAGCTGCCACATGCCCAGCACTGACGGGCTGAATCTTCTCATCCAGAATTCTCTCCACTACCAAGGCTCGATCCAGCACTCCAGCATAGGTGGGAAGACATAAGGAAACCACATCGTCCCGGATGTCTCTGCGTAGGGCCTTCTCGAAGGTCTGAGCCCTAAAGAACGGGTCTCGAACCATATTCAGGGAGTAGCGCAACAGGTCTGTAAACCATGCTGAGTACTCCGACACAGTCATGCCCTCCTGTCGAAGCTGCAGAAGCTCCTAGATCCACACTGACCTCAGCGTCACTGGATAGAACTCTTCTCTAAAGAGCTGCTCAAACTCTGCCCATGTGAGTGTCTCCTCATCATGGGACTGCGTCACCAAACTCCACCATCGTCCGGTAGAACCATGCAGAAGGCTCTCCTCTAGGACCACCATCTGATCTGGAGGTGTCCTCACCAGGCGGAAAACTCTGGTGACTGCTTCGAGCCAGTCATCAGCTGCCTAAGGGTCTAGATCACCCCGAAACCTCAGGGGTCAGTGCCTCTAGAACTCGTGCAGCACACTCATCCTGCGCGCAACCTCATCCTGTGCTACCGGCACAACCAGCTGCTCGACAGGTGGTGGCTCAACTGGTGGACCGCCTGGAGGTGCAGCCTCAGAACCTGTGCCCTGGTCCACAGCCTCTACATGGGGTGGATCGTCACCACAATCCCATTGTGGTACCCTTGCTGGTTGTCGTCGTGGAGGAATCCTGAAATACAACCAAGATGCTCCATAATCAAAGAGTATATCTGGAGAGCTGACTCAAGAAGAACAAGGGAAACCCAAAAACCCAGTCCTATATGATGCATGTACCGTTATGTCCCTGCGACTAGTGTCCAAACATCCTGAGTCGAAAGGCAGGTTATCAGAGTCCTAGTGAATGGATACGTCGGATGCCGTACCAGCTCTGGAGTCCCTGGCCTAAAATCCGAACTCGAAACATCTTGACACTGCCACTATACAGCCCAAACAAAACTCACTGCTAGACCAGCTATGCTCTGAGATCCCAAAGGTGGAACCTCCTTTGATACCACTCTGTCACGACCCGACCCAACGGGGCTCGAGCCGTGACTCCCCAAGCCCACCACCAATAGGCCATGGGTTGGCGACTAGCGCCAAGTAGGCTATCACACACAAGAGATGCATTAGCCTAAGGTACTTGTACACACGCACCCACATACACCTCCATGAAACAGTGCAGAGATATATAAAACTAAATCGTAAATGCATGCATATAACTATCCCAAACCAGACTGCAACAACAGTACAAAAAGGGAAAAATAGGTCCCACCAAAATAAATCTACAAAGGCGTCCAACCTACTCGGAAGAAGGGGTGAACTACCAAAAGCACCACCAGAAAGCTCCTTGGCATAGCTCCGGTAAGACTCCATGGTCTGTCCTGCTCACTCAGCTCCGCCTGCTCCAGATCCTCCTGGGACTCCGTCAAAATGCTTGTGGTCTGCACAAGACACAAACCTGTGTGGGCAAAGCCCGTGCAGGGGTGAGTATAACAATACTCAATAGGCTCCCCAAAAACCCAAAACGAAGGAGAGAAACTGAAAGGCAATAGTTCGCTCATCCCAGCCAGAGGGAACCCAGACAAGAGAGAAACTCCATCTCGTGACCATCCTCGGCCAAACAAAACTAGTCAGCTCAATCCAGGAATATGCCCATAAATACACCCAGAACATCCGCTCAGGTATACGCCCAAACATATATCTCAAACATCTTCCCAGGTATACGCCCATACATACACCATGAACATTTGCTCAGATATACACTCTTACGTATACCAAAAACATCCAGATATACTCAGCTCACGCACCAAGCCCCATGAGGTACCGACCTCATCACTAGAAACAGTTCACAACCAAGAGAGCACACTCCACGATCATTGTCATCCCAGATGACACTTGTTCGAGAGATACACTTCATCGGGTTTCACACAAACATCTCAGACGCTCACCCAAGAGATCACGCTCGTCGGATATCGTCACTGAGGAAACCTTGCTGAAACAACATAAACACCAAACTCCTCAGATAAGGGATCGCCCCTAGGGTCCTCTAGCGGATACTGGAACCCACACCGGTATATGAAGATCTCACAGATATGGGATCACTCCCAGGGTCCGCTGGGGGATACCACAACCCGATCTGGCATTCATAGATTTCACAGATAGGGGATCACTCTCAGGGTCCGCTGGGGTATACCACAACCCGATCTGGCGCTCAACAGAAACACGTCACTTAGATAGAGGATCTTCACCCGTGTCACGACGGTCACGATGATAACGAAACCCTATCTGGTACATCTCATGCTGTAGGGGATCGAACTGACGATGTCGCAACCCTACAGAAACCACGCGCTGAGTAGGAGATCATATAACCAACGATATCGCAACCCTACTATAATCCTCCTGATGAGTAGGGGATTGTATTCCCTATGATGCCACGACCCTACTGAGCACGACCCACTGCGTAGGGGATCATATTCCCGATGATTCCACAAACCCTACGGGGTTAGCCTACTAGATAGGGGATCGCCGCCCGTGGATAAGCGGTCACAATGATACCAAGAACCCGATCTAGGGAAACGATTCTAGAGGATCCCGCTCCGGGCCCACCAGAGTGATGCCAAAACTCTAACAGATTAAACATCCCATCGAGAGGATTACAAACCTATACTAAGGTTGTGATGTCGCGCGAACCCTCGTAGGAATGAACCAAGGGAGTACCCTCAACCACTGCTACTCCAAACGTCGCTAACCCGAGCGACCCACCACAACACCACACAGCGCACCTCCAAGGCCGATACTGAGGCCACCATCACGATCCACGTGGAAAAACACGCAGGATAGGCTATTTACTCGCCCAAAACAGACAACAGGTGAAAAATGCACTATTCACCATAGCTAACCCATGTGGGGCCCACACTATGATCCTGAAACTCATCAAGCGGATCATACCACTACGATTCCCTCGGAAAAACACGCGGAATCGACTACTTGATCGTCCCAAACGGACACCCGGTAAAAAAGGGACTATTCACCAAAGCCATCCTGGGTGGGGCCCACACCACGCTCTCGAAACTCGTCAAGAAGATTGCACCATTGTGATTCCATCAGAAAAACACACGGGATCGACTACTCGTTCGTTCAAAACGGACACACGGTGGAATAGTTGTGTTTCTCTGAAAACGCCAAAACAAGGCCTCGTGGGGCCCACACCCTGTTCTCGGTCAGAACACCCGAAAACCATCAAGAAAAGTCCATCGTACCATCAGGGTCTCAACGCCAGTGACGACACGTCAGTAGGACGCTCCGGGTAGAAGATACAACGGCCCGAAATCGAATAATAATAAAATATCATTATTTTATTCGACGTTTCTAGCACCCGGACCACGATCCCGAACTTTGAAACCCCCGAACCCACACCGAAGGGTTCGCCTCGTCGACAGGGTCGCATCGCCGCAAATGGCACGCGATTCTAACCGCCCGGGAGCAAGAGACGGGGGTTTTAAAACCCCCGTGTACCGCGGCGCCGCGCGCGCGCGGCCGACCCCCCGCCCACGGGGTCGCTGCTAATTGGCGGTCGGACCGCCGCCCCTGTGGCGGTCCGCTTTCTCCATTGCGATCCACCGCAGCGCTGGTGCCGCACCGGCGAAGCTTCCGAGGGTCGTCGGGGGTCCAAACGTGCTTCGGAAGCCATCTGCGCGGCCCCCGGGACCAGATCTACGCATTTGCAGGCTCAAAACGGAGAAAAACCAAACCAAACAGGATCCAGGATTTCAAAACTCAAAACGCCTACCTGTTAGCGGATCGCCGAAGCTTCGGGTGTAGAACGACGCCCGCGACGCCTTGAAGCTTGATCCGCTGACGATCGGCGTTGAAAACGATCGTCCGCGGCTTGATTTGACGATGAAACGGAGGAGGAGGGAGATGAGGGACATCGCGTGCGGGACGAGGGAGATAGGGGAATAGGGTGGTGATTGATATTTATCAATCACTTAATTAACTTAATTAATTAATTTATCTCCCTGGTCCAGACCTCTTGGTGTGGGGAAAATTAGGTCAACCCTAGGGTAAAAGCGTCATTCTGAATGCAACGGCGGACTCAGAATTGCGATTTGAGACTCTGTTCAGGAGTTATTCGAGCCGACGCACATAAATAAACTTTTCCATTTATTTACGAAAACGCCCCTGGTGGCTTTTCTCACAGCAGGCCCGCGCCCGCAAAGTTTACACCCCACCTAGGGTAAACGGTACGCTCCGGATGCAATCATGAACTCAGATTCCCGTTCTGAGCTACCGTTTAGGAGATAACTTGTTCTCGCCTTGCGTATAGTATAAAAAAAAACTTAATATTTTTATGAAATTAATTTCGGGCACACCGGGTTTCGGAATCGCACGCCGTCTTCGCGCCTAACTCTGGAATTATTCATAGAAACATTCCAAAGCCTGACAAGACCAAAACCCGAGTCGCTACAGGCAATGTCAAAAGGGATTTTAGTATTCCATAGGATCCAATGAAGGTCAACAATTTGATTTCAGACCTGAGCCTCGATATTTTTAATGGATAAAAGATTGAAGAGGACATATCATTCTTGAAAGAAAACCATAATTGGGTTTAGAGAAATTGATCTGAATCCCCATGATCTCTGTTTGAGATCCTCTAATGGAAAAGTAATGTGGAAAATTAGTGTCCTATAGGTATGTATATCCAATTAGTAAATCCCCATGTCAAGGCTTATTTCCAAACCAAGTCATTAAGTCTCCAAACTTTTCTTTAAAAAGTAGTAACTAGTGTGACAATAATTGAATGCTGAGAGATCATAAATCTATCAAGTACAACCTCTCTATTAGGGATAACATGGGATGTCACCCTTTTTTGTTGGTCGGAGAGTGATGGAAAGAGGGGGGGGGGGGGATTGCCTTTTAAAAATTAATTAACAATTTAAAAACAATTTATAAATGTAGCGGAAATAAAAGGGGCAAGACACAATTTGATAACGGAGTTCAGCATAAACCAAAGCCTACGTCTCCGCTCCCAACTCAACCGTTGAGAGATTTACTTCAGCTTGCTTTTTAATGGTTGTAGCAAGAAACCCACTAGCCGTTTTAAGGTAGGCTAGATCACCTTCGTACAGCTTGCTTTTTTATGATGGTTGTAGCAAGAAACCCAAAATGAAAGTGAGGAAGAAAAAGGATGGTTTGTTTTAATACAAACCCAATGAATAACTAAACAATTGAAATAAATAAATTACAACAAACTTGACGAAGCCTTGAGCGCCAAGAGTGTGAGAGTAGTTGATGTAGAGGCAGCCCAAGATTCAAGGATGGAGGTGGATCACAAGTAGCCTTGGAGATTTTTCGTTAGAGCTTTAAGGGATCAAAATATCATTCCAATGTTTCGGGGTGTTTTCCCAGCATCCATCCTCGTCTATTTATAGGATAAATATCCCCAAATACATCAATATAGCCGTTGGAGGGCTTCCGGAGCCGTTAGGGATCAAAAGTACAAGTCCAGTCAAAGCCCAACGGCTAGTTTGACTGGGCTTACCGGCTGACCGGTGCTTGGCCACCGGCTGGCCGGTGCACCAGACAGAAGGCAGAGATTTCTGTCTGGGCTCTACCGGTGGGCCGGTGGCACCTGGCAGTGGGCAAAGCCTACTGTCTGGTTCCACCGGCTGGCCGGTGGTCAGGCACCGGCTGACCGGTGGAACCTGGCAGAGAGCATTGCTCCTGCCAGAGACCACTGGCTAGCCGGTGGTAATCCATCGGTTGGCCGATGGACTCAGAGAGTCCTTTTCCAGTCTTCTTAGGCCAACTCTTTGGCAACCTTTTTCCTATCATAAAAAACACTTGAAAACAAGCTAGAACACGATGAGAGTGATTATGATCATTAAAATCCAAGAGAGAGGGGTACAACATTTTTATCAATTTCCTCAGCGATTCCATCACGCAAAGATAAGAAGTTGTTTTGTGAGATTCTCTTTCAACTCCTGCAAGGCCCTTTCTAGAGTTGCCGGATTCTGTGAATTTACCAGATGACAGTCGCTTGTCTAATGGGCGATTTTCACTCAGATACTCCACTGCAGGTCGAGGAAACCCTTCCACCTTTCCCACTGAAGTAGACACCTTCGAATCATCTCCACCATCACGGGCATGTGGGAAGCGGATGTAGCAGCCACAGCAACCGGTCGTCAATCTGTCATCTCAGCACCCAGCAAAGCATCCACCGGATTTAGATCTATTTCAAATCTCAAGGGAATCTCCTTCAATGTGGCTAAAAAACCCTTAAAACCCAAACACTTTGGATTATCGGCACCTAGTGAAGCAATTCCAATGCCATCATCATCCACAGCTTCTGAGGAAATGGGGGGGATCCAATTTCGAGGAACCCTAGATCTGAAAAGCGTTGGAAGAAGCTCGGGACCTGCGCCGTCCAAATTGTTGGAAAAAAATAAAAGAAATTTAATTTTATAGAATAACATATTATTTAATACAATATGTAATAAAATGCAACTCAATATTCATTACTTCCAATACATTATGATAATTATTGGTTTTTTTAAACAGTAGTTCAATATAATTGAGCCAAAAAAGAATACTACACACCAAAATTGTTTTGCAGGTTTACAAAATATTGTGTTTTCTTGAATAATAATAATATAAGTTACCATATAAAATAGTATAAATTAATAAAATAAAATAGAATATTATTTAATTATACCAAACATTAAAATTATTAATGATTTATTGGGTTGGTAAAACTAATAAATGGATTTTTAAATGTATAATGAAAGGAGAAGACTCATTTATTAAAGTTGTAAATCTATTAAATGTATTAGTATATCTTCAATGCTATAAAATATATAATTTTCTATATGATTTCTTATGGTGTTCTTATAGAATGTTCAAATTGCAAACATTTTTCATTTTTAATATTCTAAACCATAAATTATAGTGGTAAAAGGATACATTCTTATAGTTGTAGAATTCTAAACAATTTCTTAGGGAACCTACTAAAGAAGAAGAACATATATCATTTCACTGATTGAGGATTAAACAAAATAATAATTCTACGATCAAAAGATTGATTGTATAAATTATAAGTGAATGAAAATTTTAATACTATTAATGATCAGAATATCATTTGAAAAATTTATCATTATAGATGTACAAATCTATGAATATTGTTATATAAGATTGGTATTTTATGAATTGTTCACAATTATTTGTAAATATTGATTAAAAAACTATATGAGATAGGTATGGATCTATATATTTTTAAATATACAAAATGGAAAATTGTATGAATCTGTACATCAAAAATATTCAAACTATAATTTCATAATAGTGTTTGCAAACTGAACACAAAAAAATTTTGTATTATAAAAACTGTATTATTACAGGAAATTTTTTAAATATTTATTGAATTTTATGAACATTACAAATGTATATTTAAAAATGATTACAAAAAATCAATGAAAACTGTATGGATCTGTACATTTTTAATTTATACAATAGCCAATTTAATGAATTTGTACATGAAACCTAATCAAAATGAATGAATTAGTAAATCAAATACATAGAGACGTATTAAACCATTCAAATAGTATAAATTTCCATATCAAATTCTTACGGAAGTAATAATCTATTTTATTCATTAAAACTGCACAATTGATTGATGAGTGGTACAAATATATATATATATATATATAATAAAAGTAATAAAATCTATCAAAACTATAAAAAATATTATAAATCTGAAAAATTTAGAGATGAAAATAAAATAAAAATATTTAAAGGTAAAATCCTTATAGTTTTATTAAAAAAAAATTATATGTGTACATGTATATTTATTTATGTTAATTTTTTAAAAATGTTAAATGAAATGTAAAAATCTCTATGTAAAAGATGAATAATATAATCTATACAAATTTGAATTCTTTTTATGAATCTGCACATCTCAAAAATGAAATTTTAATTTCCATAAGTAAACTTGAAATAAAAATTTAAAATAATACAAATTTATAATCTATATTCTCAAATGTACACATCAATTATTTAGAAAAACATCAATATGCTACCTAGTGGTAAAAAATTAACTCTATTCACTTTAATTACCCATCATTTTTCCTATATTCTAACAATAAAACCATTAATAATTCGTAGAACATCAATATAAAAACATAGTTAATAGTTTGATAGAGAATTTTTGTAAATAAATAATTTTTTGAGTGTCTAATAGGAATTATATAACGTTCTTTTATTATTAATGTAAAATTAATGGTACATTATCCTAGATGCATTACCTAGAAGGAAAAAGTATGTTTATCTTCTCAAACATCATTTTACTTGAATAAGAGGAAGATTCTGTTTGAAATTTTACATCATATTTTTTTTGAGCTGATCAAATGGAACTTTTCTCCATCACTTATTCTATCAAGGTCTTATATGGGTTTAAAATAATTTAGATAATTCTTCTTCACATATATTGTGTATTAGCTTTTGGGAATGACTTTATAATATGTTTGTATAATATATATTTCAATGTTCAATTAAAGCCTACATAAATTCCATTGTTTTTTATTTTATAGAATAAAAAAAATGGAATGATATTATAAGATTGTATCGAAGTTAATTCACTAGGGGGAAAGACATCAAAATTTTCATCTTCTTGATTTATGTTGCTTGAAAATCCAAACTAGTACACATATTACATAATAATATTGATAGAATATATACAGTGAATATTGAATTTTCTATTGTATTCTAATAATTTATCAATAGAAGTGTCAAAAATTTATTCCATGTTCTTTACATTTAAATATGTTTTTAATTGGTAAAATGTTATCATTTTTATATTAAATGAACAAAATTTTAAGTCATAACTAATTTTATTATGTAGGAATTTCATAATTTTTAAGGTTGTTTACATCAGTTGTGTCAAAACGTACATTGATTGTATTTTTTTCAAAGGGTCGATGTCAGTTGTAGACATTGAAATCATAAATCTCAATATTCATGATTTGTGTTTTAAGTTTGAATATATTCATCTCAACTAGATACATGAATTAATGATTTTCCTAAAATGAATATATATATATATATATTATTAGTCAACATACAATGAATTTGAATGATATAACCATAAATAATAATGATTTACATGAATAGGATATTCCCTCATATCGGTTGTAATGTCCCAACAATTCCATGTAATTTTTTTTAATTATATGAGATTATTTTGAGACCATACGCTTAAACGACACTTGATTCTAAGGCCTCGTAATCCCTGAATAGAATTTTGAACTTCCATTAGTTCATTTAAATAAACGTGCGAGCGTGTTTTTTTCTAACTTTTAAATCGGTACTCGGATCAAAAATCTGAGGGCACCGCTGAATTTAGAATTGTCTTGATTCACCTTGAAAGGACCTAACTTTGACCAGTGAGGGCCGACTGAAAAATTTAGTTTTTAGACTTTTTTGGAAGAAAATAAAAATAACATAAAAAGTTTTTTTTTGTTTCCTTCACCATTGAGCGGTGACACATCCGCACTACAGCGCGACAACAAGTCATACTAAATGGAGCCCTTTTTATGGATCTTAATGCGTAGCGTAACGATCCATTAAATGAAGCGTAACAACACGATGACGCAGCGTAACAGAAACGCTACAACATGTTTTTCTTTTAATGGGTTAATGCATTGGAAAAATGAGGATCAAAACGTGGAAACTCCTCTGACGAATCTACAACGAGAATCCTCTCTAATGACGAATGACGAACGCCAACAGAATCCCCACGAACGGATCGCTCCAACGACGAACCTCCTCTAGGTAGGGGTTTCTTTGACATGAATTTCCTTTCCTGTCCTTCATTCTAAAACGATGAACATGGATCAACCCATGAAAAGGTCGATCCACGAATCACTCGTTCTTGCGGGAGGGTGTCTTTTTCTTAGGATTTTTCTATCAGGATTAATATGGATCGGGGCGCGCAAGCCGGATTGCTACACGGCCCAGGTCGGGATGTTATGTGGCCTGGGTCGGGCCAGTGAAATAACACCAGGCCGCCGAGCAGCCTGGACTGGGAAGAAACCGGCCCGCCGATTACTGGTCGGGGCCGGATGAGACCGGGTCGTATGGACCCCCGGTCGAACCAGGCCGGATCTAGCAAGGCCTAAAGGGACTGGCCCACTGGCCAGGCTGGACCGGGTTGGCCCAGACCTAAACCGGGTTGGTTTGGGTCAGCTGAACCAAACTAGGGCATGTGGGGCCCTCAGGCCGAGTTGGTTGGGTCAGTCTGACTAGGTCGCACCGATCCCGGACGCAACCGACCCTTGTTTACTAAAACACCACTATCTCTCAAACTGGGCGTTCGATTGACGAGCCGTTTGATGCATTGGAATCCTCATGGTGAGGAAGATCTTATAGCATAATCTAAGGAGTCTTTTATGGAAGTTTGAATACAATGAATGAATCGAGGAGAGGTTTCTCCCAGAATTAAGCACACTATGTGCGGAGATCCTACGGCAGACTGAGACTCGAAGACTGCTGAAATGAGACCTTGTGTGGATCAACTACTATGGCCCAATGGGAAGTGGCTCTTTGTGACCCAAAAGGCCCACGGTGGGGAGATTCTCTGTGTAACCTGGAAGACCCACGATACTCATCAGGAAGGAGTACCTCAGTACGATGGCCAAAGTGGGAAGAGACTATGTGTGACTTGGTAGACCCATGGTGGGGAGCAGCTCTGTGTGACCTAGCATACCCACGATACTAATCAGGGACGAGTACCACAACAACCCAAGGCTAGTGGGAAGCGGCTCTCTGTGACCCGACAAACCCATGGTGGGGAGCGACTCTGTGTGACCCAACATACCCACGATACTAATTAGGGATGAGTACCACAACAATCCAAGGATAGTTGGAAGCGGCTCTATGCGACCTGGTAGACCCATGGTGGGGAGAAACTCTGTGTGACCCAACATACCCACAATACTCATTGGGGAGGATTAACTCAGCAGCCCAAGGTTTTCAGTGATATGACTGATGGTATTACTTTCCTAGTGTAGATTATACCTGGTGTGAGCTGTCTTGCTTCATTATCATGATTCATGGTTTTCTTGTGGATTGATTTGTGGTCTTTTATTATTGGTTTGAGGTCCCTACTGAGTATTTTGTTACTCAACCTTGCACGGTATTTGCCTGCACATGTTGTGTCTGGTGCAGATGACCCCCACCTTGACAGAGGACTTGGTGGCCTAGGACCCAGTGGTGCCCAGTGAGATCAGGCAGGCAGAGCGTACTTCTATAACTTCTAGCAGGTACTCTACACTTACCCATCAGGTGGGGTTTTTAGTGGATGAATTTTCAGTGTTCTTATTTACTTTACTGTTTTTTAGTTTGTCTTTTTTTTGGGATTGTATTCTAGACCATTTGACCTACAACTTATACTTTTACTCAGTAGCTATTTAGTGGAATGTGTGTTTTACCTTTCCAGTTTTTTGGATGTGGTTGTGTGTGTGTGTGTACAGGTATTCAGGAAAATGAATCCCATTAGTAGATTGATGCCTTAGATGCTAGTCACCAAACCCTGGCCTTTGGGAGGCAAGCTTGGGGGAGTCACAACACGGGCCCCAGGGGACGGGTCATGACAAAGTGGTATCATAGGTGGTTGGTTCTACCTCAAAGACCGAGAGTCTATTGTTTTGTTTTTGGGAAACATTGTTAAATATTTCAAGTTCAACTTTCAGATTCGGAGAATCCAGTGTTGGTGCGACGACCAATGTATCCATACACTAGGACCTTGAATTCTACTTTTCGGCTCTATACAAAAAAACATTATTTCTATGCATCATATAGGATTTAAGTGTTTACTCATGTTCTTCTTGAATTAAAGTCAACTCACCAGGTATAATCTATTGACTGTGGTACATCTTGATCTATTTCAGGATGCCTCTATATAGACAGCCAATTAGGATTCTGATGTGTGAATGTGAGGAAAACCCACCTAGTGACGAGGCGTCGAATCAGGGACCCGTGCTATAGATGGCCCCGTTGGGTGGTGCACTAGAGTTACCACCACCCATTGAGAAGCGGTTACTACCGGCGTTACCGGTGGAGGAAGCACACAGGCTCAGTGCCTTGCACGAGTTCTAGAGATAGAGACCTCCCATGATCAGGGGAGAGATAGATCCTCAGTCCGCTGAGGACTAGCTGGTGGCGGTGACATTGGTCTTCCACTTGGTGAGGATGCCACTTGACCAGATGATGATCTTAGATGCAAGACTTCTTTAGGGATCGGTAGGGAGATGGTGGAGTTTGACCATTCAGATGCATGATGAGGAGACCATCTCCTAGGCTGACTTTGAGCGGCTTTTTCCAGAGTTCTTCCCTACGACCTTGCACTTAGTGCGCATACATGAGCTACTTCACCTATAATAGGGAAGCATGTTAGTGGTTGAGTACTCTGCAAGGTTTACAGACCTCTCCCACCACTCTAAGGACATGGTGCAAGACCCTTTATTTAGGGCTCTGACCATTGATAAGGGACTCCGATGGGAGATCAGTGGGTCGATAATTTCCCTCAACATCCCCAATTAGGCTTGAATTCTAGAGCAAGCACTACTTGTAGAGATCTTCCTTGAAGAGTAGGCATCAACGACGGGAGCTACCACCGGGTGATAGGTGGTTGAGTCATCCATAGAGAGAAACCAACAGATGATGCAGTGGTCTAAGCGGGATAGATTATCTGGAGAGAAACCCAGGACACATGATCGGTGGTGTGAGGCCATCAAGGCAGTAGGGATTAGCAGAGGAATAGGGCGTGTTACTCGTGCGATGGACAGGGACACATGGATCGTGACTACCTGACCCACCGCACAAACGATCAGAAGACGGTCGAGGGACTGCTAAGTCATAAGTAGAGGTTCTAGTGAGGAGGTCCACATGACAGAAGATGTGGCAGGGGAGTAGGCTGAGTAGCAGGCGGTGGGCGACGGTTCAAGGTACTACCTCCACCACCCCAAGTGGTCCACCATGGCCTTAGGGAGTAGGTGGACAGGGGCGAGATCAACTTAAGGTAGTGGAGTCCTATGACCACGGTGTTCCAGAGATGATTAGAGGTATGATCTGTATCTTATCTACCTTAGATGCAGTTCTTATAAACACATGTGTTAGTCATTATTTCCTTTACATGAACCCTGTCTGAATCTCGAAGATTCTGGTCGAGTCATTGGCTCGACCCTTACAATTAGAGACTCCTACGGGAGGGGATTCGACGATTACACTCTAGTTCCAACAGTGTGAGATCACTCTTAGAGGCAAGAGCTTTGGATGGGATCACCTAGTAGAAGTGTCAAGGCCTTAAGACATCATCTTGGGTATGGACTAGTTATCCACAGTTCATGCTCAGATCGACTATATTAGGTGTAGAGTGCGGTGTGTTCATGAATATGGGACTGGGTTTTCCTTCACCAGTGAGAAGAGAACTCTTGCAACGCATGAAAAACTTTCTCAGAGGAGGGTGCAGCTGATCACTCAATAGTTGGATAGTCTCACCCTCGGTGTAGTGGATGAGAGGAGTCTGAGCTTTCTTGTATTGGTGGATGAGTATGAAGACGTCTTTCCTGAGGATGTTCCTGTACTACCTCCTTATAGTGAGTTAGAATTTTGCATAGACCTATACCCCAGAATGACACTGATATCCACACTGGAATATCGGATGGCCCTCGTAGAGCTTCATGATTTGAGGGTATAGCTGGATGACTTTCAGAAGAAGGGCTTCGCGAGGCCCATCGTTTCACCATGGGTATCCCCTGTGTTGTTTTCCAAGAAGGCAGACAAAATATTGAGGCTATACATGGAATTATGGCACCTAAACCAGGTGATCATGATGAACAAATATCCACTGCCAAGAATTTATGACCTCTTCAACTAGCTGAAGGGAGCGAGGTGGTTCTCAGAGATAGACCTCATATCAGGCTATCACCAGCTTTGGTTACGGGATGAGGATGTACCAAAGACATGATTCAAATTCCGGTATGACCACTACAAGTTCTTAGTGATTCCCTTCTATGAGACCAATGCCCTGAAAGTGTTCATGGGACTCATGAACAAGATCTTCTAGCCTTACCTCGATCATTTTGTGGTGATATTCATTGATGAAATTTTGGTGTACTCAGTGTCAGAGGAGGATCATGTTACACACATACAGATAGTACTAGATACACTTCGTGAGCACTAGATCTATACAATCCTGTCGAATTTCCAGTTCTGGATTCGAGAGGTCCACTTTTTGGGACACATCATCTCGGAGGCTAGAGTTGTGGTGGATCTAGTGAAGATAGAGGTAGTGCTTTCATGGGATCCACCTAGGAGCGTGACTAAGGTGTATAGTTTCTTGGGGTTGGCTGGATACTATCAGAGGTTCATGCCTGAATTTTCAAAAGTAGCATCACCCTTATTATATTTGAAATGGAAGGGATGACCCTTTGTGTGGTTGGAGAAATTTCAGTTGAGTTTCCAAGAGTTGAGGCAGATACTGATGAGTTCCCCCATCTTCAAACTACCAGAGGAGGGAATTGGGTATATAGTTTTTTGCGATGCATCAGGGACCAGACTGGGTTGTTTCCTGATGCAGGAGTGAGCAGTGATCACTTACAGTTCACAACAGTTGAGGATTCATGATTAGAACTACATGACCCATGACCTGGAGTTAGCAGCAGTGGTCTTTGCTCTGAATATGTGGTGACATTTCTTGATGGGTGAATGGTTTACCATCTACAATAACCACAAGAGTCTCAAGTATATATTCTCCCAAAAGGACCTGAGCTTGAGACAGTGGTGATGGTTAGAGTTCCTATAGGACCATGACTTCGAGATAGTCTATACTCCTGGGAAGGGGAATGTGGTGGTAGACACACTTAGTAGGAGATCTGGTTTGTTGCTACTGAGTGAGGAAATAGATCAGCTAGCCATAATGTAGATATCCTTCGCGGATGATGATGGTGTATCTTAACTTCAGTCAATGAATATCACTCCGACACTCTTACAAAATGTTAGGGAGGCACATATTGTGGATGATGACTGTGAGGCCCGACGTGCTCAGTTAACCTCAGGACATGATCCTGATAGATTTTTGATAGGTGGGGAGCACACCATCCTTTTTAGGGGGCACACAGTAGTACCAGTGGTGTTGGGAGAGGATATTTTGAGGGAGTTCCATACCTCCCTCTTGGTGGTACATCCTAGAGTGGCGATGATATACCAGGATATCCAACGTTAGTACTGGTGGCTAGGAATAAAGAAAGTGGTGGCTGAGTTCGTTTCATAATTCCTCACCTGTCAGCAAGTGAAGGCTGATCATCAGGTTCCAGTAGGCTTGACACAACCACTTGAGGTACCAGAGTGTAAGTGGGATGGTATCTTGATGGTCTTCGTGACAGGATTACCATGCATGTCCAAGGGCCATGATTCTATCTGGGTAATCGTTGACCAACTCACCAAGTCGGTTCACTTACTATACATCTGGGAGTAGGGATCGATAGAGGTCTTGGGATGCCTCTACATCCAGGAGATAGTGTGGATTCACGGGGTGCCTTCAACGTTAGTCTTAGACCATGATGCTCGCTTCACATCCTGACTGTGGAAGAGATTATAGGAGGTGTTTGGGACTCATCTGCACTTGATCACAACTTTTCACCCACATAATGATGGTTAGATGGAGTGAACCATACAGACCATAGAGGACATGCTTTATGCTTGTGTCCTAGATTTTGGTCATAGTTGGGAGGACCACCTACTACTGTCAGAATTTGCATACAACAATAGCTATCACTCCACCATTGGAATGGCACCGCTAGAGGCTTTGTACGGGCAACCATGTAGATCACCTCTATGATGGACAAACCCAAGGGAGTCAAAACTCATGCATCCAGAGTTGGTACGAGATACGACTGAGAAGGTGAAGATCATCTAGGAGCGGATGAGGACTATACAGAGGAGGAAAAAATCTTATGATGATAGGAGGTGAAGGCCCTTGGAGTTCTAGGAGGGAGACCATGTGTTCCTTTGGATCTCCCCCAATGGGAATTGCGTATATTTGGTTGGGGTGACAAGTTATCTCTAAGGTTAATCAGACCTTTCTAGATTTTGATTAGAGTTAGAGAGGTGTCATACCACCTATATCTTCCCCAACAGATTCACCGGGTGCACGGTGTTTTCCACACATCACATTTTAGGAGGTATGTGCATGATCTATCACATGTCATCGACTCGGGCGAGCTGAACATTAATGACGGGACAACATTTGCAGAGTTCTCGATGGAGATAGAAGATCGATAGGAGCGGGTCCTTATTGGATGGTCAATTCTTATAGTGTGCATTCGTTGGTAGCATAGGAACCTTTATAAGAACACATAGGAGTGGGAGGCTCATATTTATGCTCAGTACCTCGATTTGTTTCTTTAGTCTTTGTTTTGGATTTTTGGGATGTAAATCCCTAGGCTGGGGAGAATGTAATATCACATAACTTCCATGTATTTTTTTAATTATATGGGATTATTTTGAGACTAGATTTTTAGACAACACCTGATTCCAAGACCCAGTGAGCCAAAAATAGAATTTTGAACTTTTTTTAGTTCATTTAACATGCGAGAAGATTTTTTTTTCTCACGTTTAAAGCACTGATCAGATCAAAAATCTGAGGGCACCATTGAACTCAAAACATCAGGATTCTCCTAGAAAGGAACTAACTTTGACTGGTGAGGGCCGACCAGAAAAGTTAGTTTTTGGACTTTTTAGGAGAAAAATAAAAATAACTTAAAAAGTTATTTTTTTTGTTTCCTTCACCATTGAGTTGTGACACATCCACACTACAACGTGATGATGAGGTGACAATGAGTCACATTAAATGGAGCCCCTTTTATGGCTCTTAATGTGCATCATAATGACCAATTAAATGAAGCATAACAGATATGATGTTTCATAAATGAAACAAAATAATGACGCGATGATACAACGTAACAGAAATGTTGCGACATGTTTTTTTTAATGGGTTAATTTGTTGGAGAAATGGGGATCAAAATGTATAAAATTCTATGACTAATTAGTGATGATAATCCTCTCCAATGATGAACGAATAACACCAATGGAATCCCCATGAACGTATCACTCTAATGAAGAACCTCCTCTAGGTAGGGGTTGCTTTGACTTGAGTTTCTTTTCTTGTCCTTCCATCTAAAATGAAGAACGTGGATCAACCCACGAATAGGTTGATCCACGGATTGCTCATTCTTATGGGAGGGTTCCTTATTCATGGGATTTTTTTTATCAAGATTAATTACATGGTTGATAGAACTTTAATCCAAAACCTCCCCATGTTTAAAATCTAATGCAGAGGGTGCGGGCCGACAAAAATAAGGCCCGAGCCCCTCCTCCTTGTGCATTATTCACGGTCGAACCTTTGAAATAGAAGAAAGAAGGTCTTGAGCCCTTAGAAGGAAAGAAGACACCCTATGGAGGCCAGAGGTGCAGATGACATGAAGAACAAACCATCGAAGTGGACCCGATGTTCTGTAAAAGGCGCCGCCGGTAGTGACCCGCATCTATTGGCAGCGCAACAAGGACAACAGTCGCTACCGACTTGGTCCATGGCTCTCTTCTAGCATGCGGTCCATCGATCGTTGCCCACGGTGCACCGAACTAGATTCCATAAGGCATCCAGGCTGAGGGAGGCCGACCTGCTGGTTGTTGGCCAGATCGGGGCGCGCAAACTGGGCCGCTACACGACCTGGTCTAGAATCAAAGCCAGCCCGCTTCTGTAGGCTAGGCCGGAGAAATAACATTAGGTCGCCGAGAGGCCCAGGCTGGGAACAAACTTGCACGCTGGTTTCGGGCCAGACTGGATGAGACCGGGTCGCTGGGCGACCCGACGGGCTAGACCCTTGGCCGAACCAGGCCTGGTCTTGCAAGGCCCAATGGGCCTAGCCTACTGGCCAGGCTAGACCAGGCCTAGCCTACTGTCCAGGCCAGACCGGACCTGACCAGACCTGAATTGGGTTGGGTCGGGTCATCCAAACCAAACCAGGGCATGTGGGATTCCCGATCCAGGTTGGTCGGGTAAGTCTGATCGGTTCGGACCAGGCCCGGATGCAACCAACCCATGTTTACTAAAACACCAATATCTCTCAAACTGGGCATCTGATTGACAATCCATTTGAGGAATTGGAATCCTCATGGAGAGGCATATATTTTGGAATACTCTATGGAATATTTTATGGAAGTTGGAATATGAAAAATGGATTGAGGATTAGTTTCTCCTGGAATTAAGCACACTATGTGTAGAGATCCTATGACTGACTAAGATTTGAAGACTGCTGACAAGCGACCCTATGTGGATCAGCTACAATGGCCTAATGGGAAGTAGCTCTGTGTGACCTAGTAGGGCCATGGTGGGGAGCAGATCTGTGTGACTCTGTAGACCCACGATACTCATCGGGAAGGAGTACCTCAGTATGATGGACAAAGTGGGAAGTGACTCTGTGTGACCTGACATGCAATGGTGGGGAGCAGCTTTGTGTGACCCAGCATACCCACGGTACTCATTAGGGATGAGTACCACAGTAGTCCAAGGATAATGGGATGTGGATCTATGTGACCTGGCATGCCCACGATGGGAAGTAGCTCTGTGTAACCCAACATACCCATGGAACTCATTATGGAGGAGTACCCCAGCAGCCTAAGGTGCTCGGTGATACGACTAATGGTCTTACTTTCCTACTCTAGATTATACCTGGTGTGAGATATCTTACTTAGTGATAATGATTCATTGTTTGCTTATGGATTGATTTGTAGCCTTTCATTGTTGGTTTGGTGTCCCTACTAAGTATTTTGTTACCCACCCCTGCACGGGCTTCGCCCGCATGTGTTGTGTCTAGTGCAGATGACTGCCACCTTGATGGAGGACTTGGTGGCCTAGGACCCAGTGGTGACAAGTGAGATCAGTCATCAGGGCATACTTAAACATCTTACAACAACTACTTTACACTTACCCATCAGGTGGGGTTTTCAACAGACCACTCTTCATAGACCCTCTATAATTTCATGTTTTTCATTTTGTTTTTTTGGGTTTGTATTCTAAATCATTTGAACTACAACATGTACTTTCACTCAGTGGTTGTTTAGTGGCATGTATGTTTTACCTTTCCAGTTTTTGCGATGTGGTTGTGTGTGTGTGTGTACTGGTATTTAGGGAAATGCCACCAATTTGCAAGTTGATTCCTTCGTCGCTAGTCTCCAACCCCTGGACATCAGGAGGTGGGCTTGGGGGAATGAAACGGGCCCCAATGGATGGGTCATGACATCAGTGATGATTTAGGTACAAAATGAGTAAGTTATATCTCAAAGTGGATAGTATAACTACATCCAGTACTATCACTTACGAGTTTCTAAAACTGGTATCTACAATAATATATTTTGTATTTGGAAAAAATTATTAATTATAACATGTATTTCTAATAATTTCATGATATTTTTACTTCTTGAAATATAGTACACCACTCTTAAATTTATTTTTAAAAGTAACAATAATAATTGATATAATTTTGTTCCAAATATGTAATATAAAGAAAAATATTAGTTTAAAATGGAAAATAAATAGTATTAAAACTAATTATAAATTATTTTTTATCAACATTTTTTTAATAAGAACCATTACCTTTGAATAGTTAATAGTTGGAGTACACAAAAATTTCAATAGTTATCTTTTTCATTGAAGAATTTTACCTTCATTATGTAAGAAAGACATGATTCATAATACCATTTGTAATGAATTTGTAATTTCTCAACAGTGGATACTATGGTTGATTATGTTACCTGAAATGTAATTACAATGAAATGTTTGTTAAATTATTGTAAAAATTATAATTTATTCTTATAGATAAAATAATTTACCTCTATATTATTATACATACATTACCTCTATACAGGTAGTATAATGTATAATGTTCATATTATTTTTGAAATAAGATAGTTTGTTTCAATTTGATCTTTCTGCATTGGAAGTCTCTACACTAAAATGTTGTTAGTCTTTTATAGGTGTTTTAATCTTAATATGAAATGATTACAGTGAATCTGGTAAAAAGGATATGTCTAACTATATAGTATTATAACAATAGGTTTATGACTTTAAAATATTATAAGTATTTATATAAATAATAGAATACATATATGATATGTTAAATAAAAACCTTAAAATATAAATAAAAATATTATATTGATAGAAAATAATTTATCAACATTAGAAATCTATACAACCTTTTTTTGAGCTAGTGTAGTATAAGAAATTTAACATTCTATAGAATATTTGTGGTATTGAATATTATGATAATAATAATTTCTTCTCATTTTCATTAACAATTTCAATTAGAACACTAGTATATAAAATTAATTACATAGTAATAGGTTATTTTATAGTAAGTGTTTTATATGATAACATAGTGAATATTTTTTTTCATAGAAAAGTTGGAGGACTAAAATTCTAGTTGATTTTGTTTCATCTAGAAGTTGTATACTAAGATAATAATCATATTCATCCCACATTGTAAAGATAAGATATTATACACAATATGAATTACATATGAAATTCAATGAATTATTAATCTTTATGAGTACTATAGTTTAGTTATTTTAATTATTCATAAATTATTACCTTCCATCACTCAAATTTATATATATCCTCCTTTTGGATTTTCTCCAAGATTGAAGTACATGATATTTACGAATCATGCTGAAATCATTTATGTCACATTGAAAAAAATAATTAAGAAACATTAAATATAAAATAGAATCTTTTAATCAAATATAAACTAAAAAAGGGCCCATAAATCTTTTTCATTACATAAATTCTTCTAATTAATTTTTTAATGTTTCAACTTAACTCTTTGGGTTATTATAGAACATACCACAACTTTTAATATTATTCATTAACCAAAAGTTATATCAATATGTAATAGGAATTTAAAACAACACTATATAATGATGAAATATTATATATATAATAAAAATGTAGCAAAATATTATTATTAGAATTGTTATCAATGATAATGGAATAAATATAAGGAAATAATCTAGAAATATCCAATATTTAATATATTTGAAAGGAAAAATAATTGAATACTAAAAGTTTCATACGTGCATATAAATGTCTTATGTGACTATTTTAGCTAAATAAAAGTATTAAATTATGACGGATTTATAAATTTATTCCATTATTTTCACTGATTTGAAAATATTTTTTTATCTAACATACACCTTCACATTGTAGTGATTTGTACTTTGAAATGATTTTTTTGGATTATAATTTTTTATTGAATCATTGTTTTCAATTGGCGTAAACATTAAGAGTTTCATTAAAATGGAAAAATAAACCTAAAAGTGATCATAAATTATACTCTCAAAACTAACTTTTCAAATATGTCAATATTTCTAGTAGTTAAGAGAATAATGAATTCTGTATTGGATATAACGGTATTGAAGAATCATGAGGAAATTATGATAAATTTATATTATTAGTTTCATCGGAAATATGTTCATCAATAAAAATTGTGTCATCTATAAATTTTTATGCTTTTGTCTAGAAAATTTATATAATATGAAAATAAATATTCAATATATCATCATCTTAATTAAATATTGTTTTTTCAATTTAGTAATTGAATTAACCATATAAATAGTGTTGTATGTGAATCGGATGAAAATATTATTATGCATAGATTTAATTCGAATCATACTATGAAATATATAAGTCAATGTAGCTCTAATTCAAATGTTTATAGAACATATTAAACTATAATGAAAAATTATTTATATCTACTCCAAGTTATGGAAAAAATTTTTGAAAACAATATTTGTTTCACAACTCTTAGTTATGTTATCACTATCATGTATCAAATTTTTTAACCGTTTTTGTTTGTAACTCTATAAACTGCTAAATAATGTTTAGGATTATAGAAAATATGTTGAAGATGTAAAATCCAAACAAATTATATATATTGGACATAACTTTTATTAATTTAAATTTAAATTTATATAGTTAAAGGATATGGTATTATTTGTAGCCTGAATGTCCACATTGATTCTAAGTGTGTCATATTAATCCTCTATATAAATTTCTTATACCATGAATTGGTCTATATAAGAATATTTTATAAAATTCAATGATATAAAATAGAGTTGAAAACCAAATACATTCCATTTAAATGTCCAAATTATTGATCAACATTTCTTAAAAAAATTTCTGAAACCCTTACTATTATGAAAACATTATGATATCTAATAATAGAGATGTTAAATCCATTCATAATTTCTAGTTTATATATATTTTATGGGGTGTAAATATAAAAACATTCTTTATAAACTAAATCTAAACTCAAATAAATTTTTTCTTCTCCAATAATCATAGATAGAATGTATTCCTCAACCTCTTACACATCTTGATCTATTGGTTCTAGAATAGACTATTCCTATATGTAATCTTGGAATTTGTAATTTTATGTTACATATGTGTGTGTTACCTAAAAAATGGAATCCAATGAATTATCAAAGTACTTATTATATATTCATTTGGAATTTCAATATCATCCTCACAAATGTTTGGCCTGCCAACTATCCCACACCCTATGTTAAGAACTAAAATTGTAAATGTTTTTACATATTAATAATGAGTATACGTGTTTAAAGAATATATTATATGGTTAATTTCCAATTTATAACATAAAAATTATTCAAAACATATTATTATATAATACCTGAAAATATGATGTCAGATATTGTAACACGTTTTATTATATGAAATACTTTTCAAAAATCAATACAAAGGATAATTGTTTTACCTCGAAAGGGAAATTTATCACAATTTATTTAATTAGGTGATAAAATATAACTCATGGTGTGATCAAAATCCTCAAATAAGTATTTTGGGACCATTAATCCTTCATCAATTTTTTTAAATTCTATGCAACTCACATCCTTGTAACATGTTTCATGTCGAATATTCATTAACAATAAATGGTATACAGAATGAATAATGTGTCATTCTCCCCATAGTAACAAATAAAATGAAATTCCACTTAATTAAAAGGAATTTAATATGTCCCATTCAGGATGTAGTATACACATTAATGAAAACTAGAAGAAGGTATTTCTATTTCCTCCATACTGATGAAAAAAAACTCCACCATTTGGTGTGAATGATTCTTTAGGAATAGTGGTGAATATATTTTTTTGATCATTATTAAATTTTTTATGCAAAATTAAAAATTCCCCTTGAAGAAGATCCTTATCATAATTTTTTGCAGCTAAAATAACCTTGTTCCCAATAAATGTAGTTTTTAACTTTGGAACAGATATTCGTGACTATTTTCTCAATGATCTTCCATTTATACGAACATTGTTTTCAATATCTAGTAGGGAATACTGTTGAAATTGAATATCAGTGAGTTTTAAATCTATTACAACTAGAAAATGATAGTTTATAGAAAAACATTATATTGAAATAAAAAATATTATATTGATAGTTTTATAAATGTATTCATAAAATATTTATTTATGAAATGTAAAAAATGTTTTTATAGAGAAAATTGGATATGTAAGTGCCAAAATATTTTAATAAATTGTGTAAAATGACTTGAAAAGTATTCATTTTTTGTGAATTATAGATATTTCATGTATTTTTTTATTATGTATTATATGTTTTCATAACCTATTTTTAAAACAAAGGAGTACTTATCCATAAATAAACAACATGAGTTTATAATATAATTTTTTACTTTTTCATCAAATAATATTTTTGAAGTGAAAAATATTAGACTAGAAATGGATACAAAAATATTGGATTATTACTAAATAATTTTCATGATTATTAAATAAGAATATATAAATTATATAACTTCAATTTGTAACATCCTTTTTCAATCATACAATATATATTCATTGATTAGTTTATAAATTTTACACCATAAATCATGAGGTTGAGAAACAGTGTTTTAGAATATAATGTGTGAAAATAATCTATCCAAGGAATTCCCGGTTTCCAACAAAGTTGACTTTGTAGCAGCTTATGTAATTCTATAAATCATCAATAAGTATACCTATGAAATAATAGTCCTCTCTACAATTATTCAATGTTTTATTATTTCTAATAAATATGTCATCATCTGAAGATGGTCCTACAACTTTTTTAATCAATATTTTATGATAATATAGTTCACCGACATTGGGGGTCCATAATGCTATCATAAAATATAGAATCCCCATTTTATAGGCTACCATTTATGGACATGTGAGTGGAAAAAACATTTATATGGAAATTTTACATATGTTGGATGGTGTGATTTAGGATAAGATTCATTGGACATAAACCATTAAGTGAGCATAGTCCGTGATATTTTTGTTTTTTATAGACAATCTTTAACATTTCATCCAACATTATATGTTACATAGTTCTCACTAGAAAGTGGAATTGTAATATTTCACTTTGAGGGAACAGATAATGGTTTTCATAATTATGTTTTTTCCAAATACTCACATGATGAAATATATTGACAATCATAAAAAATTTTAATTTTATAAAATTGAATTTGTTCATGTTCTCTAGTATTTTTATCTATAGAGTGCTCTTTTGACACGATCATGCCATTTTTTAGGTAATTGAACATATATTTTTTCAAACAATATTGACTAAAAACATAAATGTAGAGATGATCCTGATATATAATCATAATTGATGGATTATATTTTACAACAAGAAAATTATATAGTTAAACCAAATTATTTACTATAAATATGTTTTTATGTCATCTGATATAAATTACATACTAAACCTCATCCCTATGATAACTAGAAAAAAAATTAGGTGTATTTTTTGAACAATTTCTACTTTTAATCCTTAGAGAGTGTGGTTTATTATCCCTGCAATGTATATGAATCATGTATTTTTTTATAGCATAATATAACTGAGGAAAGAATATTTTATCTAGTATTTTTGTTAAAATAATTCTTTTATAATTATAAGAACATGAAATCATATAAAAATATTGATGGAATCCATGTATATAAACATGATTAAGACAAAACTATTGAAATTAAGTGTTGTGAACTACTAAAAAAGTATATATAAACAAATACATTAATGAAATTGATAATAAATAATGTTTCTTAAACCGAGGACATAATTTTTTTCCATTTTTTTAAAGCATACCAGATTTGTTCTTTAAAAAAATACTTACTTTAAAATTTTAATTATCTTTTCTACCTTCATATTTAATACTCTTTAGAGTGTATGTGTGTAGTCTTTTGAATGAATATCCTCATTTCAACAAATCTATTGAATCTCTATCCTTCACGGATTACATGTGAATATTATGAAAAAATATCGATATCCTTCCAAATTATAAATATCCATTACATATTGATAATTAAGAATCATGTGTATTTAAAAACTAGTATATGATTAAAGCATAATGATATGTCTTCCACAAAGTGATCCATCTCACTCACCTCTATGGTAAGCATCCTGTAACCCATTATAAGGATGAACATACAACTATTTTTTGTTAAACTGAATGAAGGATAAATGTAAGGATTCAACCATTGTATATGTATTGAATTAAAACCATCACAATATTTATCTGGAATGTAATATGGTAGATAACTAACTTTATCCAAATTTATAATGGTATATAGAGTATTACGTGACTATAACATTATGTAATAAATCATATTATGTATAGGTAAAACTATGGTACAAATTATTAGAATACCCATATTCACTAATTTCATATGTAATAGGGTTATACAAGGAAAGATATATTGGATGTAGTTAATCTATATGTATCAGTTCACCTATTTTTTAGTATAAGATAATGTATCTAGTGTTATTTAAATATTCATATTTAGCAAAAATTATATAGACGTTTCGGAAGTTGTTGGTATGTTGTAAGTAATTTTATTAGAATCAATCTTTATTATTTGTTTCATTTTAAATTATAGAGTAGTATTTTATGTTAGAAAATAAACTATAATACTATAATGTATGATTACTTCATTGCATATGTCAAACATAAATTTATGATTTTCGACTTTAACTAGGTTGATAGAAATGGTATGATGATTTTTTATATCTTTAAAGAATGAAAACATCAGAAAAGATATAAAAACTTAAATTATTCCGTACTATAATCATATCAATGCATGTCATTTTTTTAGTGCACCTCATAAATTGAATTATGTTATATGTATTTTTTTAAATTTCAAAAATAAAGAGATGTGAATATTTTTTGGTTGTCCATCACGTGGAAATAATATACCAAAAAGACGATTATTTTGACTGTTGATCCAATAAATATATGGAGAACCTACATAATTTATGGAGTTATCAATTATCCCACCCATTGATGTAAATGAAAAAAAATCATGTTATAAATGTAAATCACTTTATGTATATTCCTGCTATCGAGATTGATAGTTGGGAAATTACTAAATTATTGATAAAAAATTTCCATTCCTAGCACAAAAAATGCATTCTTCATACATCAATAATAATCTAGAATGACCAAAAGATAAATCAGTAAATAATATTAATTTATTGTGTAACACAGGTAGTTATGAATAACATGTGTTACATGTTACTGGAATTTGTGACACAAATTTTCTAATCAATATGGTGTCTTGGAAGTTGGTTACAATATTTTAAAAATTACATTTTGTTTTTTTAGTAATTTGATACTCAAAAGGGAGATTATATATTATTTAGTAGTTACCTAAATGTAGAATAATGAAATATCACTTCATATAGTCTTATTGCGGAATCAGATCCACCATAAAACAATGGAACCACTTTTGTTTATTATGGTTTAACATTATGTGACACCCCAAAATACTTATGTAAGAACATTGTATTCAATAGCATATATGACATGCGATATCAAGCACATAAGGTAACATAATACCCGTATACTTTATAATATGTTTACTATTTACAATATATTCCATGCATGAAACACTATGTTCACTTTTGTTACATGCAATAGAAACCTTTCTCGATATCTTGTGTTACACACAAGAGTTACCTTCTACAAAAGTTTGTGTTACATGCAAGATCAAGTTTCACCAAATAACAATGTATTAATAAAAAAGTTATCATTTAATATAATATGATATAACCAAGCCATTATGTTAGAGGTTATGAATATTATTAACTAACATATGGAAATATAAGGTTTATAATAATATAATATTAATTCATTGGTTAAAAATTAATTTGAAATGAATATAGGAACCAATTGAATATAAACAGAACGTTTTTATATAAAACCAATTTTATGCTCCCAAAGCAGTTTTATCCTAATAAATTAAAGTAATTAAAATTAGTTAATTATTATAATGAAATATATATGGTAAATATATTCAATAAAATATTTCTTATATTCATCCATTAGATTTGATATGCATAAGATCTGAACAAACCCTATTTTACACATAAAGACCTATATTTTTATAAAGTAAATATTACCACCTTTTAATGAAGAACCCATTATAAATTTGAATTTTGATAAATTTATAAATTTAATATTTAAAAATAAATTTTTTTCAGAAATAAATACATAATAATTAGGCTAGGGTGAATTTTTGAAATTTTTCTGAGACATTTCAATTTTTAACGAATAATTAAAAATAATGGATTTTAGTTCAAAACTGCTTTTTAATCAAATTTATTTATAAGGATAATGTCACGACCCATCCCCCGGGGTCCATGTCATGACTACCCCAAGCCCTCCTTCCATAGGCCATGGGTTGAAGACTAATAAAGAAAGGCGTATTCCCTAAAACCGGGATGGAATTGCATTTATAACTTGTAAACACACACAACCAAGCACACAGAAAGATACAAACACAAGTAAACTGTATAGTAAAAAGAGTGTGTATAGTAAGAAAAAGGGACCAGAATACAATCCCAACTAGAAGGTACAAGAAAACTAAAAAGTACAAGTAAACTGAAACCACTCCTGTAAACTCCCACCAAGGATCCTACCTGAAGGGTAGATACAGCTCTCGAACGGTCATCTCTGTGGTACACCTCATTAATGTCCACCTCCGAGCTACCTCCAGTCCTGATACTCTCGTCCACAGTCAGCACTATCCATCATCTGCACCAAACACAACAATGTGTGGGAATATCCCATGCAAGGGTGAGTATAATGATACTCAGTAGGGACCCCGAGACCCCCGAAGGTTTCTTGAATTCCAAAAAGGATAAACCACAATGCATGGAAACAACATTCAACCATAATTAGCTATACTCCCATACATATACCTAAGTTATTAAGTATACTCATCTCATTCATGAGGAAAAACAAGGCCCAACTCATTATCCCAAAGCTCAACTATTCCATGAAGGAAAGAATACCATGAAGGTAACACCATAAAGGTAAGTACCACAAAGGTAACGCCACACAGAAGAATACCAAAAAGGTATCACCACGAAGGTAAGTACCACAAAGGTATGCCACAAATAAGAATACCACAAAGGTATCACCACGAAGGTAAGTTCTACAAAGGGACACCAAATAGAAAAATACCACAAAGGTATCACCATGAAGGTAAGTACCACAAAGGTACGCCACATAGAAGAATACCACAAAGGTATCACCACGAAGGTAAGTTCCACAAAGGTATGCCACACAGAAGAATACCAAAAAGGTATTACCACGAAGGTAAGTACCACAAAGGTACGCCACACAGAAGAATGCCACAAAGGTATCACCATGAAGGTAAGTACTCAGCTCACACCAGGTATAACTAAGGTACGAAAGTAAAGATGATTATATGTAACTACTGAATCATATTTCTCTGTTAAGAGGCAGACCCACGTAGGATCCTAAATCATCTGACCCACAAAGGATCCTAGTATAGCAGGCCTACATAGGATCTGGATATAGCAGACCCACGTAGGATCCTAGAGTGGTCTCACGTGGATTCTTAGAGCAGATCCAAGTGAGACTCTTGAACACATACCCACATAGGATCCTAAATAATATACCCACATAGGATCCAAAATCACATATCCACATAGGATCTAAAAGCATAGACCCACATATGATCCTTTTCTCATGTTACAGCCAGCTACAGGGTTCCCGCACTAAGCTTTCTTGATTCCAGGAGGGTCCACTCCTCAATCCATAGGTCTATACTCCAACTGCAAAAAATTCCCATGAAGAAATATCCCAAAGTACCACCATGTTATAGGGGTATTAAAGCAATAGACTGTGCATCAATCGGACGCACGGTTAGTAAGTTCTTGGCCTTTTAGTCCCGAGGGCCTGGTTGGATTCATGTTCGATCCAACCCGGCCATACACCAACTTTATCCAAAACTCAATTGGGGTATACCAAAAGGACTGTCTCGATCCAAGGTTTCTGGCACCACTAACTGTTTGTCTAACGGACACCTGTAGCTCAAGATATGGCCGAAAGAACGAAAAGGGTTGAAGTTGGTCCTGGTCTGGACCGACTCGGCCCGACCCGGCCTGGGCCGACCTGAACCGGTTCATGTTGAACTGCCCTTGGGTCCGGCCCGACCAGGCCCGGAGGCACGGCGCGACCCGGCCCGTCGGCGGCCCGCTGGCGGCCCGCTCGGAATCCCGTGATGGGAGGCCCGTGGTGCGGCCCGCGGCTGGCCGGATGGCCAGCCTTTCCTCTGTGCGGTGCAGTCACACACCACGCCCTCTCCGGCAGCTGACAGCGAGCCAACCACCCTCCAGCATCGCCGCGGCCTTGCGCTATGACACTTGCACGCCGGGTGGCACAGACATGCACCGCCACCACCGTCCTGAAGCCGGTCGTGCGCCGGCCTCCGCCCCCTCTCCACCACGACCGATGGGCCGCAACCCTTCTCCAGTGGCATGGTTGCGCCGCTGCTGTCTTCATGGATGACTGAATTTCCGACCGCCATTCCCGAGCCCCACCGGTGGCGGTCGCCTGCACGGTCGCCAGCGACGTTCTTCGGGTCACCGGGCGTGCCCCGGTGGCTCGTTCTTCATTCTGTATACATCCGCACTAGTATCAGGACATCGCCATCATTTCAAGACCATCCAAATTCATAAAGGTCGCAGAGTGGTCGGGCCATGTTCGTTTGGCCCGAACCCTCCGCGTTAGAATAGTATAAAGCGACTTATTTATTCTTGAATCATGATGAAAAACAAGATTGTGGGATGGGGTATACAAATAACAAACCCTACAAGATACCCCACAACAACCTCCCACAAAGACGAAAGAATCATGGGTCAACCCATTAGTCGGTCAACCCGTGTTCTTCGTATAAATTCAAGAACGGGGAGGAGGAAAGTGAAAACTATCAAAAAAAATAACCCCTACCTTGAACTTCAAAGAATCGTCCGTGCTTTCCTGTGGACTGTGTTATTAGTTCCCGCGACCAGATCCCAAAGACGCCACTCACACGTCACCCATTGGTGGTTCGATGTCGTCTGTCACCTCCCGCTGGGTCGGCGTCGAATTCTAAGGGTCTGGCATCGCGGCATTCCTTCATCAATTCTTTTCTTGGTGAAGCTCTCTGATACCCCTTCCCTAGATCCATATTTATAGGAGAGGGGGTGGGTAAGTAACAACACATAGAGTTAATGGGAATCATTAATTAGGAAGCTTCCTAATTTTTCCCAACATTATTGTTACTCAGATTGGAGGGTCGATCCATTTATTGGCATGACACGTCACCGGTCCCACCTTACCGCTTGTCCGTTGGAGGAATAGAATAAAAATAAAATAATAAAGTTATTTTATTTATTCTATTAAAAGTTCCAAAAAATGACTTTTTCTTCGGACTTACTACGGTCTAAGTGAAGGTCTCTTTAAGTGAATATCGTCACCGTGAGTTCAACGGTGTGCTCAGATTTCAATTCCGAGCACTGGTTCAAAAGTTACAAAACGCCGCTTGTGCGTTTACTGAAAGTACCAGAAAAAAGTTCGGAAAATTATTAACAGTCACCCTCAATCCGGGCTGGTCAAGGTTAGGCTCTTCCCAAGTGAAGAACGCCCCAATGAACCCAACGGTACTTTCAGATTTCTAATCCGAGTTACCGTTTAAAAGTTATGGATTTTACAATAAAATAATTGTCACTTAATTATTTTATTTAGGACCAAAAACTAACTTTCACTGGTAGCCCGAACCAGCCAAAGTTAGTATATGCTTAAATAAATCATACCCTCACGAGTTTAGCGGTTGTATCGTATTTTCAATCTGAGTTACCATTTGTGAGTTATAAGCATTTGAAAAATAAAATAATTTATTTATTTATTTTATTTATGTTTATGCCATTTTTGGGTTTTCTCACAGGAAGCATGTGCCGGCCAAACTTAAGTCATGCCTAGGGTAAACCCGCCATTATGAATGCAATAGTGCCATCAGATTTCTGATCTGGGAAACAGTTTAAGTGTTATTATACTTTTTCAGGAAAACTGCTTACGCGTGCTAATTAAACTGTAACAAAACTTCGACGGATCATTCTGGGCATTCCGAGACTCAGAATCACGCGCCATTAGATTTCCTAGTCTCCTAATAATTCCATATAATTAAAAAAAATTATACAAAATTTTTGGGACATTATATTCTCCCCACCATAGAGCTTTATGTCCTCAAAGCCAAAACAAAGGCAAAACAACCAAAAGAGGGTAATCAGCATGAATCTGAGCCTCCTACTCCAATGTTCTATCCTGGAGGTTCCTGTGATACCAAAGTACGAGCACTATAGGTATTGAACACCCAAAAAGGACCCACTCCTATCGATCCTCAATCTCCACTGGAACCTCCGTAAATAACGCCCCATTGTCTAAGTCCAACTCGATGTGGTCGATGATGTGAGATGGGTCATGCACATATCCCCCTCAGCTGGGATACGTGGAAGACATCACACAACCTCTCCAAATGAGGTGGAAGATCCAAGCAGTATGCTACCTCACCTACCCTCCAAAGGATCAAAAAAGGACCGATAAACCTCAGTGATACTTGCCCCCTCGGCCAAATATTCACAGTTCCCGTCGAGGAGAGACTCGCAAGAATACGTGGTCCCCCTCCTGGAACTCCAAGGGTCTCTATATCCTGTCAGCATAATACTTCTTCCAAGATTGTGCTCTCTTCACTTCCAGATAAGTGAGACATCGTGATACCAACTCTGCCACTGCTTTCTTCATCTATATCCACCAGTACTGACGCCAGAGATCCTGGTACATCTTTACCACACCAGGATGTACTTCCAAATGGCATGTATGGAACTCCCTCAACACCTCCTCCCGAAGCATCACCGGTGTAAGAACCCAAGGTTTTATAAAACGGGTCAAAATCCCGACCCTGTTTGAATTTTTGACTGGTTTCTGGGGAAACAGGAGAAAGCGGGAAGTTTCTGGAGATTTCCAGACTACAAACTGTGTACTTTAAGTACACACCGTGTGTGTGTAGGCTAGTGACCGGCCATGTTCTCTCCGAGTACATGCCGTGTGATGACCGTGTAGTAGTTTCTTACTACTCGGTCTGTAGTTTTGAACACACTGTGTATACCCCCGACCGTGTGGTAGCCATACATGGCGTGTAGGCTGTTGGCCGGGTAAAAGCAGGGACAAGCCGTTTTCTCTTTGGACACGCCGTGTAGTCTAGCCGTGTATAAGGGAAACACATGGCGTGTGGGTGTGTCGGCGAGGAAAGGAAGAGGAACCACGTACACGCCATGTACCCCTAGGTACACGCCGTGTACTCATGTCGGCAGGTTCAGAAAGTAGGTCGTCAGATTCATCCATCTTAAGAACAATTAAATGACCTATACACGGTGTGTAGTCCTAAAGTACACGCTGTTTACTTTCTTTTTTCGCTTAAAATGGGCAGTATCCTTGTTTTGAGGCAGAACACACTTCCCTCCGCCCGGATACGCGAACCAGGCTGGCCGAATCTATTTCCTCCTTCAGATCGTTTGTCTGAGACCCGTTTTGAACTCCGATTAGTGAGTTGGGACCCCCTCGGTAAGGCCTCGATTCCACTTTGTCCGTTTTGTCTGATTTTAGTTCTAGAATAAGTTATAGGCGTTTAAACGGTATTTAATCTTTTGTAGATTTACCACATTTTAGATCGAATTGGCGGGTGTTACCGGAGGAGTAGCATCGTGCGAGTCTCAGGTAGGTGGTGCATACTTTATTATTTGTTTTCGTGGTTGTTTGGGTAACATGAAATTCAGTGCATTTTCGGGTATTTTGAGCGAGACTTGTTTTATCTGCCTTTTCATACTGAATTGCTTATGGGACCTCTTGGATGCCTTTGGGTATGCCCGGTTACCAGTTTGCATGAGCAGGCCGGGTGAGGGGCTGTGGCTCATCGGGGCATTTTGGCCAGGGTACGCCAAAATTGTTTCAATTGAATTATTAATGTGTTAACTGATTAGTTTAATTTATTAAGGCCTATTATAAATTGCTGGAGGCATTTAAAGACCTCAGTGCTGGTATGGGACAACACCTGGTCTAGTGCAATTCTACTGTTTAGTGGGTTTTTCCCATTTATGTTTTCTGTTTAAATATGTTATATATTTAATTTCTGAATTACATCTGCTGGACCCTTTTGGGTTGTGTTGGGCTTGTCCCGGTTACGCTTGAGTGATGCTGATCACAGGTTGGGGCTTTTCCCGGGTTACTTTGGGTGGTTTGACCATAGGATTGGGCATCATGGACGTCAGATTGAGGCAGTGCGACTGTCAGGTTGGGCATGACCCGGGTTTATTGGATGGCGAGGCCATCGGACTTGAGCGACATGGTCGCAGGGACACGAGGTATCAGATGTTTTGGTGTCTTAGGACTATTTTGGTGATTACCTCTCACTCGGGACTTTGAGTAGCGTGCACACAGAGATACTCTGTGATGAGGTGGTTTTGACCACTCATGTGGGTTGAGGCCCCCGTAGTTGCTGTTAGGTATTTGGTTGTGGGTGCTTTCCATATAAAGCCACGTGGGAGGTGAGGAGCCTTCAGGGAATGAGCGTGCCTTCGGGACGTCGGTACTTGAGACACGAGGTGTTATGAGGAACATGGTGTCAGGTTACTATTTTGGGCCTGCCTTTGGGACGTCGGTACTTGAGACACGAGGTGTCAGGAGGCACATGGTGTCGGGTTTCTATTTTGGGCGTGCCTTCAGGACGTTGGTACTTGAGACACGAGGTGTCAGGTGTCACGTGGTGCTGGGTTACACGACAGAGATTCCGGCGTTGGCCGACGCAGGTGATACTCCATGGTGGCTGTTGAGCACCAGTGGAGGTTGTGTTTACTTGTGCATAGTACTATTTACTGCTTTCCTTGTAATTCATGACTTCTTAAACACATATATTTTGTACGCACTGTTGGGTGGTTTCGTAATGAGATTTGTCTCACACCCAGCATGGGCCCTTCGGGATGCATGCAAACTTTATGGATTTAAGTGCAGGAAAGAGGCCAACTTTAGGAGCTGGGCTGCGTTAGTTGTTGCATGGAGATGGTATGGACCTTTAGGTCATGCCTAGATGGTTTTAATTTATTTTGTTTACTTTATTTTGTTTACTCTTCTATATCGGCATGCTTACTTATTGTAGCTTCTGTTGGTTAGCCATTGGCGCCCTCTTTATATTCAGTTGTGTATGACCTGTTATGGATTCATGTTTTACAGTTCAGTATTAGTTACATGTTATCAGCATGCTGTTGTGTTTATTTCCGCTGCTGTTGTTATATTTACTGCTTCTTCTATTTATCTATATTGATTACGCTTCCGCTCTTGGGGTCTGGTTCGAGTCTGCTGAGTCTTTCTTTCCGCTGCATCTTTACTGTTATACATGGACCAATACCCTTATTATGATTCCTCTGAGAGGGTATAGCCTCCCCACTATACCTATCAGACCCTCACTACTAGTCGGCAACCTTTGGTATTCAGGGGAGGTGCACCTAAGGTAGTGACACCCGACCCGTTCGGCACTGTTCGGGTGGCTGGCCGGGTCCGGGTCGTTATAAAGTGGTATAAGAGGAGTTCTTGATAGGGATTTAGTAGCAGCATTTGACTGGCTACTGATGAGTTTGAGGCTTCTCGTTCTTTCTGCTGGTTTTACTATTTGGGATATGGTAGACTGGAGATAGGTTGTTGTTATTGGAATTGGGTTTCTAGCTTGTGCTTGTGTGCCTACAACCCCAAGTACGAGGGATGGACCAAGTTGCCATGGGTGGGAATTGTTGTCTACTTTTTTCTTAGATTATAGTTTATATTATTTCCACCTCGGTGGCTCACTTGATGTGTGATGCTCTTGATTGTGATATGTGACCCTTGACCCGGTATGGCGAGGCTCGGTTGATTGGATTTTGATAGGCACATTTTTAGGGTATTTCAATTTCATAATTACATGTATGCCTTGTGAAGTGATAATTCCATGTGAATGAAATATCAATTTCCATGCTTTATATGCCTTGACATGTAATTTGGTGAAATTCCTGATAGAATTGCTCGTTGTTTCAATGTGTATTCCATGCTTTATTTTTTTTTTAAAATTGCATGTTGCAAGATTCTGGGTCTGACTCTTATGAGAGCAGGCATGTACTATGGTTGAGGCAGTGTAACTATCAGGATTGGGCGACTTGGTCGTCGGTTTGAGGCAACGTGAGTTGTCGGGACGGGCATGGCCTGAGGTACATTTGATACTTGGCTCTGTTAAGGGCGGGTAAGGAGGCCATGAGGTCGGGATGTCGTGGGGCATGGGTTGCGGTGAGGGGGAGTAAGGGTAGTTGTTATGCACTGCCTTTTACTGCTTTCCTTATCTGCATAGAATATATTGTTATATATATATATATATGGGCTGTCTGACCATTTATGGAATTCAGCGGGTTACTCCTTCATGACATGATGGAGCGTCAGGCAGGAGAGGACACAGTGCTGTAGGACTAGGGTAAGAATTCGGTACAGGCAGAGCACGAGCCGCAGGTATAGGCTCCGGGATAGGATCAGGTTCAGGATCCAGTACAGGTAGGATAACAGCCGGGTTTGGCATTGTTTGGGTCGTGGCTAGACGAGCAGCTCCGAGCGAGCCTGGTACGCATCTTGCAGGGGATTGACAGAGGTGCGCAGGGTACAGAGCCTTCAATGGAATATCTGACGCGAGAGTTCTAGTCGCAGCACCCACCACTTTTTCAGGATGAGGGTGGTCCGCAGGCGACTGATAACTGGATAGAGAGCATGCAGATGATCTTCGAGTAGCTTGAGACGCCTCCAGGGCGGAGGGTCAAGCTGGCGACGTACATGCTTAGAGGACTGGCGAAGCGTTGGTGGGACGTACAGGTACATGTTCTTAGGCATGAGGGACTGGCATGGAAGGACTTCGAGGACAGGTTCTTTGATCACTTTTATCCGGAGAAACTGAGGGTAGAGAGAGCTCGGGAGTTCTT
The DNA here is from genome assembly GCA_963277665.1 of Viscum album. NCBI lineage: Eukaryota > Viridiplantae > Streptophyta > Magnoliopsida > Santalales > Viscaceae > Viscum > Viscum album. The sequence continues at coordinate 37,845,821 of OY728152.1, forward strand.
GAGTCTTCGGCAGGGAGAGATGTCCATCATGGACTACGCATCTACCTTCATAGAGTTATCTCGTTTTGCACCTGGTATGGTGAGCGATGATGCAGCTAGTGTGAGGCGCTTTGAGGATGGCTTACAACATGCTATTCAGGTCCAGGTGAATATCTTCAAGCTGAGTTCTTTCTCCGAGGCGGTGAACCAAGAGCTTATAACTGAGGGCAACGAGAGGGAGATATCTCATTTGGTCAGGGCCACAACTACAGGTGATGGTTCAGACAGCAGGAAAAGAGGATGGGATGAGTTCCAGCAGGGCATTCAGGCCAGGGATTTAGCTAGACCACCTCGTGGGAGTTCTTCGGTGATTTTCTTCCAGTGCAAATAGCCGGGACATGTTCGGGCGCAGTGCGATAGGCCTCCGAAGTAGTTCCTGGCATGTGGACAGGATGTACATCTGTAGAGGTTTTGTAGGAAGCCTTCTCAGATAGCCGGCAGACAGGGAACAAACTACAATGTCTGGAGTTGGTTCAGGTTCGGTACCCGGAGAGGGTAGTCGAGGTTCAGCTGTGCATGGAGGTCGTGACAGAGATGGTGGGACCCAGCTGAGGGGTCAGTAGCTGGAGACTGGAGCAGCATCGGGAGGTCAGGCGTCAGGCGGCCGTGTTTCAGGCTAGATGCACACCGTGGAGCTGCCAGAGGCTGAGCAGGCCGGTGAGCCGATGACAGTTAGAGGTACACCGCGGTGTGGCCGTGATCTCCATGTTTCCTTTTTGGAATGACCTGTAGAGGCATGTTTGTTTTGAGTGCACATGGTGCACATGATCTTTATGGACTGACTAGATGCTAGTCAGTGGGATTGGCACCATATCGGGTTTGTGATATATATATATATATGTATGAGGTTCCGTGGGCATCGGGGCATCGTGGATTCAGGTTACTTGAGGTGCCATGGGCATCGGGGCATCATGGATGCAGGTTACTTGAGGTGCTAGGCACCAGGACCTCGTGAAGGCGGACACCGATGCGGTGCGGGATACGTTGGGTGTTGGGAGCGATGCGTGATCACCAATGAGGTGCAGGGGTGAAGATGCGTCATGGAAGGACTCTGCGTCCAGAAAATAGGTTAGTAAACCATGGTTTCTTTGAGCTTTGTCGGTTGAGACCATGTAGGCAATTCCTAAGGTGGGGAGCCCCTTGAGGGATTTAGCTAGAACCTTGAGATCGGGGTAGTCTGAGTTGTTTAACTAGGATGGGCGTGTTCGGTGCCATCTCCAGGTTTTGTTTGGTAGCTCGGGGATGAGCTACGTTAAGGTGGGGAGTTTGTAAGAACCCGAGGTTTTTTAAAATGGGTCAAAATCCCAACCCGGTTTGAATTTTTGACTGGTTTATGAGGAAACAGGAAAAAGCTGTAAGTTTCTGGAAATTTCCAGACTACACACCTTGTACTTTAAGTACACGCCGTGTGTGTGTAGGCGAGTGACTGACCATGTGCTCACCGAGTACACGCCGTGTGATGACCGTGTAGTAGTTTCTTACTACACAACATGTAGTTTTGAACACGTCGTGTAAACCCCCAACCGTGTGGTGGCCATACATGGCGTGTAGGCTGTTGGCCGAGTAGAACCAGGGACACACCATGTTCTCTTTGGACAAGCCGTGTAGTCTAACCGTGTATAAGGGAAACACATGGCATGTGGGTGAGTCGGCGAGGAAAGGAAGAGGAACCACGTACACGCCGTGTACTCATGTCAGTAGGTTCGGAAAGTAGGTTGGTGGAATTCAGCCGTCTTATGAATAGTTAAATGACCTATACACGGCGTGTAGTCATAAAGTACACGCCGTGTACTTTATTTTGTCACTTAAAATGGGCAGTAGCCTCGTTTTGAGGCAGAACACACTTCCCTCTGCCCGGATACGCAAACCAAGCCGACTGAATCTATTTCCTCCTCCTTATCGTCTGTCCGAGACCCATTTAGAACTCCGATTAGTGCGTTGGAACCCCCTCGGTAAGGCCTCGATTCCTCTTTGGCCATTTTGTCTAATTTTCATTCTAGAATAATTTATAGGAATTTGAACGGTATTGAATATTTTGTAGATTTACCGCGTTTTAGACCAAATTGGCGGGTGTTACCGGAGGAGTAGCATCGTGCGAGTATCAGGTAGGTGGTGCATACTTTATTTTGTGTTTTCGTGGTTGTTTGGGTAATGCGAACTTCAGTGCATTTTCAGGTATTTTGAGCAGGACCCGTTTTATCTTATTTTTCATACTGAATTGATTATGGGACCTCTGGGATGCCTTTGGGTATGCCCGGTTACCAGTTTGCGTGAGCGGGCCAGGTGAGGGGCCGTGGCTCATCGGGGCATTTTGGACGGGGTATGCCAAAATGGTTTCAATTGAATTATTAATGTGTTAAATGATTAGTTTAATTTATTAAGGCCTATTATAAATTGCTAGAGTCATTTAAAGACCTCAGTGCTCGTATGGGACAACACCTGGTCTAGTGCAATTCTACTATTTAGTGGGTTTTGCCCGTTTATGTTTTCTGTTTAAATATGTTATATATGCAATTAATGAATTGCATCCGCTGGACCCTTTTGGGTTGTGTTGGGCTTGGCCCGGTTACGCTTGAGTGATGCTGATCACAAGTTGGGGCTTTGCCCGGGTTACTTTGGGTGGTTTGACCACGAGATTGGGCGTCATGGACGTCAGATTGAGGTAGTGCGACTGTCAGGTTGGGCAGGGCCTAGGTTACTTGGATGGCGAGGCCATCGGACTTGAGCGACATGGTCGCAGGGACACGAGGTGTCCAATGTTTTGGTGGCTTAGGACTATTTTGGTGATTACTGCTGACCTGAGACTTTGAGTAGTGTGCACACAGAGATACTCTGTGATGAGGTGGTTTTGACCACTCGTGTGGGTAGAGGCCCCCGTAGTTGCAGTTAGGTATTTGGTTGGGGGTGCTTTCCATAGAAAGCTACATGGGAGGTGAGGAGACTTCAGGGAATGAGAGTGCCTTCGGGACGTCGGTACTTGAGACATGAGGTGTCAGGAGGCACATGGTGTCGGGTTACTATTTTGGGTGTGCCTTCGGAAGGTCGGTACTTGAGACACGAGGTGTCCAGAGGCACATTGTGCTGGGTTACTATTTTGGGCGTGCCTTCAGGAAGTCGGTACTTGAGACACGAGGTGTCAGGTGGCACGTGGTGCCGGGTTACACGACAGAGATTCCGACGTTGGCCGAAGTAGGTGATACTCCATGGTGGCCGTTGAGCACCAGTGGAGGTTGTGTTTACTTGTGCATAGTACTGTTTACTACTTTCCTTGTAATTAATGGCTACTTAAACACATATATTTTGTACGCACCGTTGGGTGTATCCTACTGAGATTTGTCTCACACCCTTCACGGGCCCTTCGGGACGCGTGCAGACTTTATGTATTTACATGCAGGAAAGAGGCCAGATTCAAGAGCTGGGCTGCATTAGTTGTTGCATGGAGATGGTATGGACCTTGAGGTCATGACTAGCTGGGTTTACTTTATTTTGTTTACTTTATTTTGTTTACTCTTCTGTATCGGCATGCTTATTTGTTGTAGCTGCTGTTGGTTAGCATCGGTCGCCCTCTTTTTATTCAGTTGTGTATGAACTATTATGGATGCATATTTTACTGTTCAGTAGTAGTTACATGTTATCAGCATGCTGTTGTGTTTATTTTCGCTATTGTTGTTATATTTACTTCTTTCTCTGTTTATCTATATTGATTACGCTTCCGCTTTGAGGGTCTGGTTCGAGTCTACTGAGTCTTTCTTTCTGATGCATCTTTACTGTTATACTTGGACCAATACCCTTATTATGATTCCTCCGAGAGGGTATAGCCTCCCCACTATACCTATCAGACCCTCGCTTCTAGTCGGAAGCCTTTGGCGTTCAGGGGAGGTGCGCCTAAGGTAGTGAAACCTGACTCATTCGGCACTGTTCGGGTGGCTGGCCGGGTCCGGGTCGTTACAACCGGTACCACGGTACATCCTCTGAAGAGGACGACATGATCCCTGCCTTTAGAAAATCCATCAGGCACCTGCCCGGAGGATATCTAATCACATTGAGCCTCGTAGTCAATGCCCCCAAGATATGCCTCCTAAATTCACCGAAGGATTTGGGGAGTGATAGCCATAGAATGGAGGTAATCTGCTCCATCTATATCCACGAAGGATATCTGTAGCGCGACTAGCAGCCCTGAGAGCTCACTCAGCAACTGCTGACCAAAACTCCTGCTGAGTGTGTCCTTTATCACATTGCCCTTCATAAGAGTAAATATTATCTCAAAGTCATAATCCTGGGGGAACTCTAGCCATCGTCACTGTCTCAACTTCTAAAAGATCTGCTGAAACTTCACTGTCCACAGGAAATGATCCTCTTTCTTCGTCAAAGATGAAAATGGTGCCGCTACCATGAAGAAGTCTGGTCCAAAACTCTGGTAGTACCCAGCCAAAGTAGAAGTCCCTCTCCCTCTGGGGAGGTAATCTAGGAAACATCTTTTGAATTGATTTTCACATACTCTTCCACTCCTGTTTGGAACTGAAAACTCAGAACTCCTTCTGCTATGATGGTAAGTCTAGATAACTCAAGAGTGATTGGCTGCACCCTCCTATGCATGAGTTTATCCTATGCTTCCCGGGTTTCCTTTTTCATCGACCAAGGAAAACCCCATTCCATCATTGTAGAGAAACGAAAACCTTTTTGCCTAATACATTCAATCTGAGTATGAACTATGGATTTCTAGTCCATACCCAAACTAACATCGTAAGTCCTTGACACTGCCACCCCAAGGTTCTAACCAAAACTGTCACCTCAAGTGTCATATCACACCATCAGCGTAAGTGTGATTATCGATTCTCCTCCCAAAGGTATCTCCAGAAGTGAGGGTCAAGTCAACGACTTAACCAAAATATCTAGGTCTTGAATAGGATTCATGGAAAGAAGGAATGATTGGTACCTATGTCTATTTATACGGAAACTAGTAGTAGACACAGACCGTACCTAGAATCATTCCTAGAGCCCTTGGTCCACACTCCTTGACCTCATGCAGCTACTCCCTTCCCCAGTCCTCCAGCTCCCTGAGCCTGGTGGGGTCCACAAAAAGGGGGGTGGTTGTAACATGTCGAAAAGTACAACACCTCATGCCGCTCTCCTAAATCTTCTTCCACATCTTCTACCCCACAAATTCATCTTTCCCTAACACTTCTTCTTCCCAAAACATTTTATACACCCAAGTCTCTGAGACTGGCACTAGTTTCCTGCTTTCCCACTGCTAACATTCACTGGCTGTATCCGCTCATCCAAATAACATTCAACCACAAAGATTCTCTTTTGCACCATAACATAAGTAGAAATACATATAGGAAAAGCGTTGGCTCAGATGCCCTTAAAAACACCTCACTCGGAAGTCTGATCCCTGAACACCGATCGTATCGTATTCATCGAGTACCAGGAATGGTCGGTACACCTCGATGAATACTCAGCTACCGACATGTTGTCCTGATGAAGCTGTAGAAGATCTAGGGAACAATCAGCCACCTACTCAAGCCAGTCCTTAGTCTCTTGTGAGTTAGGCTCGCCTTGGAACCTGAGGGGTATCTGATGTTGAAACATGTGTAAGGTACTAAGCCAACATGTATCCTCTACCGGTACCGCCAGTTGTAACTACTGACCAATGGGCAATGATATAGCTAGAACACTACCCGAAGGTACCATCTCGGGCAACGGTCCACGTACCGAAGCCTCATCACCATGCATACCATCCTCATGGTCACTCACTGGAAAAGACTAGTAGCTAAGATCACCATCTACTCTACTGGTGTCTCAAATAGGCGGAAAAATCTAGCAACCACCTCCAGCCAGTCCTCAACCGCGTGGGAATATGTCTCGCCTCGAAAGGCCTCTACTGCTGGAACTCGTGCAATGTGCTCAGTCAGCATGCACCCTCTGCTGGTGGAGCTGGTGGCAACAGTTTTCCAACAGGCATTGGTGCTGCTGGTACACCACCCGAGGGTTCCAATACCGAAAGGGGGGGCCCTGCACTGGAGCCTCATCGCTCAGTGGGCCGTCGTCATGTACTCTCTCGGGAATCATAGATGGTTGTCTACGCGGCGACATCCTAATAAGGAACAGGTGCACCATGGTCATAAAGTTATACCTGGTGATCTGACTCAAGAAACCAAAAGAAAGACTTTTCAAAACACACGCAATCAGTTTTTTCGTGCGCTGAGTCGGAAATCAGAACTTAGGGTCCTAGTGTATGGATATGTCAGCCGCCGCACCAACACTGGACTCCCTGAACTAAAAACCACACTCATAACACTTAACACTATTGAAACATATAAAAGATCAGAGTCCTATTTATTCAGTAGAACCAAACTCCTTTTATACCAATTTGTCACGACCCATCCCCCGGGGCCCATGCCGTGACTATCCCAAGCCCGCCTTCCATAGGCATGGGGCTGGCGACTAGCACCGAAAGGCGTATTCCCTAAAACCGGGAAGGCATTGCCTTTATAACCTGTAAACACACACAACCAAGTACACAAAAAGATAAGAACACAAGTAAACTGTATAGTAAAAATAGTGTTTACAATAAGAAAAAGGGGCCAGAATACAAGCCCAATTGGAAGGTACAAGAAAACTGAAAAGTACAAGTAAACTAAAACAGCTCCTACAAACTCCCACCAAGGATCCTACCTGAAGGGTAAGTACAAATCTCTAATGGTCGTCTCTATGGTATTCCTTTTATAATTTACACCTCTGAGCTACATCCAGTCTTGGTACTCTAGTCCCTAGTCTGCATTGTCCGTCGTCTGCACCAAACACAACAAGGTGTGGGCGTAGCCCATGCATGGGTGAATATAACGATACTCAGTAAGGACCCCAAGACCCCCGAAGGTCTCCTGAAATCCACAAAGGATAAACCACAAAGCATGGAAAACACAGTCAACCCTAGTTAGGTATATGCCCATACATATACCTAAGTTATTAAGTATACTCATCTCATTCAAGAAGAAACACAAGGCCCAACTCATTAGCTCAAAGCTCAACTATTCCACAAAGGAAAAAATACCATGAAGGTAACACCACAAAGGTAAGTACCACAAAGGTAACGCCACATAGAGGAATACCACAAAGGTATCACCATGAAGGTAAGTACTACAAAGGTATGCCACACAGATGAATACCAAAAAGGTATCACTATGAAGGTAAGTTCCACAAAGGGACGCCACACAGAAGAATACCAAAAAGGTATCACCATGAAGGTAAGTATCACAAATGTACGCCACACAGAAGAATACCAAAAAGTTATCACCATGAAGGTAAGTACCACAAAGGTACACCACACAGAAGAATACCACAAAGGTATCACCATGAAGGTAAGTACTCATATCACAACAGGTATAACTTAGGTACAGAAGTAAAGATGATTAAATGTAACTACTAAATCATCTTACTCTGTTAAGAGGAAGACCCACGTAGGAGCCTAAATCATCATACCCACAAATGATCCTAGTATAGCAGATCCATGTAGGATCCTGGTATAGCAGACCCACATAGGATCCTAGAGTGGTCTCACGTGGATTCCTAGAGTGGATCTAAGTGATACTATCGAACACAGACCCACATAGGATCCCAATTCATAGACCCACATAGGATCCAAAAGCATAGACCTACATAGGATCCAAAATCACAGACCCACATAGGATCCTTTTCTCATGTTACAACCAGCTACAGGGTTCCCGCACTAAGCTTGCTTGATTCTGGGAGGATCCTCTCCTCAAGCCATAGGTCGATACTCCAACTTCCACTAAGTCCCATAAAGAAGTATCCCAAATTACCTCCATGTGATAGGGGTATCAATGCAATATACAATGCGTCAATCGAACGCCCGGTCCATAAGTTATTGGCCTTTTAGTCCCAAGGGCCCAGTTGAATTCATGTCCGATCCAACCCGACCATAAGTCAAATTTATCTAAAACTCAAGTGGAGTATACCAAAAGGACCGTCTCGATCCAAGGTTTCTGAATCCGCAGACGGGTCATCTAACAGATGCACGTAGCTCATGATATGGCCGAAAGAACAAAAAGGGTCAAAGTTGGTCCAGGTCCGGTCTGACCTGGCCCAACCCATCCTGGGCCGACCCGAACCGGTATGGGTCAACCAAGACCACTGGGTACGGCCTAGACCACTGGGTCCAGCCTAGCTTGATGGGTTTTTCCTGGCCCGACTGTGCGGTCAGACTTGTTGTCACGGCCCAGCCCGCCGGCGGTCCACTTGGCGGCCCGCGGTGCGCGACACGCCGGGCAGCCCGCAGCTGTCCAGACGACCAGCCTTTCCTCCATGCGGTTCAGTCACGCCCCGTGCCTTCTATAGAAGGTGACAACAAGCCGACTGCCCCTCCACCATCGCTACAGCCTTGCGCCGTGGCACCTGCATGCCGGGCGGGGCAGACGCGTGTCGCCACCACCGTCACGTGGGCGATCGTGCGCTGGCCGCCGCCCTCTCTCCGCCGCTGCCAATGGGCCGAGGTCATTATTTGGCGGTGCGGTTGCACCGCCACTTTCTTCACGGCCGGCTGAAGTGCCCGCCGCCGTTCCCAAGCCCCACCAGTGGCGGTTGCCAGCACGATCACCGACGACGTTCTTCGGGTCATCGGGCGCGCCCCGGCGGCTCGTTCTTCATTACGCAGACATCCAAACTCGTCTTGAGACATCACCATCATTTCAAGACCATAAAAATTCACAAAGGTTTCGGAGTGGTCGGGTGGTGTTAGTTTGGACCGAACCCTCTGTGTTAGAACGATATCAAGTGGCTTGTTTATTATTTAATCATGAATAAAATCAAGAACGGGGTATGTGGTATACAAATAACGAACCCTACAAGATACCCTGCAACAACCTCCCACAAAGACGAAATAATCACGGGTTAAACCCTTAGTCGGTTGACCCGTGTTCTTCATATAAATTCAATAACGGGGAGGAGGAAAGTAAAAAATAATCAAACAAAATAACCCCCTACATTGAATGTCAGAGAATCGTCCGCACTTTCCGGTGGACTGTGTTCTTAGTTCCCGCGACCGGCTCCCAAAGATGCCACTCGCACGTTGCCCATTGGTGGTTTGATGTCGTCCGTCACCTCCCACTCGGTCGGCTTCATCTTCTAAGGGTCTAGAATCATAGCATTTCTTCAGCAATTCACTGCTTGGTGAAGCTCTCCGATACCCCTTCCCCAACTCCATATTTATAGGAGAGCGGGTGGGTAAGTAACGATTCATAGAGTTAATGGGGCTCATTAATTAGGAAGCTTCCTAATTTTCCCCAAAATTATTGTTACTCAGATTCGAGTGTCAATCCATTTATTGTCTTGATAAGTCGCCGATCCCACCTTATAGCTCATCAATTGGAGGAATAAAATAAAAATAAAATAATAAATTTATTTTATTTATTTTATTAAAAGTTCCAAATAGTAAATTTTTCTCCGGACCTACTGCGGTTGAAGTTAAGGTCTCCTTAAGCAAATATCGGCACTTCAAGTTCCACGGTGTCCTTAGATTTCAATTATGAGCATCGGTTCAAAAGTTACAAAACGCCACTTGCGCGTTTACAGAAAGTACCCAAAACAAAGTTCGTAAAATTATTAACAGTCACCCTCGACCCGCGCCGGTCGAGGTTAGGCTCTGCCCAAGTGAAACATGCCCCAAAAAACCCAACGATACTCCTGGATTTCCAATCCAAGTTACTGTTTAAATGTTATGGATTTTACAATAAAATAATTGTCACTCAATTATTTTATTTAAAGCAAAAAACTAACTTTAACTGGTGGCTCGCGCCGGCCAAAGTTAGTATCTTCTTAAAAAAAGCATACCCTCACGAGTTCAATGGTTGTCTCAGATTTTCAATATAAGTTACTTTTTGTGAGTTATAAGCATGTTAAAAATAAAATAATTTATTTAATTATTTTATTTATAATTATTCCATTTTTGGATTTTCTCACAGGAGGCATGTGCCAACCAAACTTAAGAGGCACCTAAGGTAAACCCGCCATTCTGAACACATTGGTGCCCTCAGATTTCTAATCTGGGCAACCATTTAAGAGTTATTGCACTTTTTCAGGAAAACTTCTTAATCATGTTAATTAAAGTGTAAAAGAACATCGACGGATCATTCTGGGCATTCTGGGCCTTGGAATCGCACACCGTCAGATTTCACGGTCTCGTAATAATTACATATAATTAAAAAAAATTGTATAGAATTTATAGGAAATTACAGATAAAATATTATTTTAATTGGTTTTAAGGTTTAATTAGATAATATTTTTATCAATTAATGCAATTTAAGTCATTTTAATAAATTTCAAATTTAAATTGACTATAAAACATAGCTATCATACATACATTTTTTACTTTAAAAGCCCACATTTTCGTTCCATCTAAAGGCTTAATTTTAATATAATTACAACCACTTATGTGATTATAATTTGAAAAAACTAGAATACATATTTGTAATCATCATAATTTATAATTTATTATAAGACCAACTTTGTTTTTGAACCAAAGTATTAGTGAATGTGATTAACATTAATTACAATTATTATGGTAAAACTAAGCTTAATAAAGGAATAGACATTTACCATAAAGGCCCAAATTACCTATCCACTTGTCCAACACCCATTTTATGTCCATAAATAGTCCATAAACCTCCCATTATTGAGTTTTTTTTGTTTTTTGTGACTTTTTTTAGGCAATAACACGTGCACACCTAACTTCTTTTCAAAAATACAAAGTGAGTCCTCTTCCTTTACAATAAAGGTCACCACCTCTACCCATTCCTCATACATCTCAAATTGATTAAGTTAGTCAAATACCTAACAAAATAGTCTACCATAATTACTCTACTAGACCTAGAAGCATCACTTTGGGAAGAAAAACTTCCAACAAATCCTTTTGGTTCAATCCAAAAGAATTTACCCGATTAAGAGGCAACACCTTCTCTCAAGCTTTTTAGTTTCATTTCCATTATATACTCCCTATAATATTATTATTATAATATTAAATAACAACACCAGTATCCTCAATATAATAAGATTTTTTATCTTATGGGTTAGACCTATACTTATATACACCCCCTTCTAATGGGTAACTAACATATTGTTTCTGTGTTCGGAGAACTACTGCCTCACGAAACGATGATTGTTCAAATTTTCCCTGCTGCCTCACATGGTGGCCATTATGATGGAAAATATATTTATATATGATATATATTTTATTTATAATGTTTTATTATTCAGTAATTTTTATTTATATCATACCTTTATGCTTTCCAAGTTGTATAAATATGATAATCTCAATTGAGGAAGTGTGGACTACCACCCCCTCAAAGAGACATGATTCGTTCACATGATACATAAAATGTATAAATGAATGGTCATAATTAAACATAAGTTACATACAAAAAATAAATAATATATTCATGAAATAATTATATTTCTGGAAATATAATATATATATTTATATAATCTCCTTTATTACATCTTCACACACTTTAAAAGAGATAACATCGTTCGTGGATATGTGGACTACCGACTCCTCGACATGATGTGATCCCTTTTACACCAAAAACTTATATATATATATATAAATAAGTATATATAATTAAATAATATGATATTTATTATATATTTATTATCATATAAATATTTTAGTTACTTACCTTCTTTTCACAACAATCATTTAAAAATGGGAATGTTTCTCATGTTTAAGTACGACCTACCGTTTCCATGATTGTAACATATTCTCATTTTATTAACCATATTTAATGATTTATTTTAAAATTATAATTTATGTAATAATATAATAACCATTTAATGTTTTTTTTATGTTATATAACTAACCCTATGACCATAGTCGACCAACAATAGTTGTTTTGATACATAAACCAAATTTCGTCAAAAACACCCAATGTAAACTTAATTGTTTAAGTAGTGTAAATAAAATGGAAATAAGTGAAATAAAAGTAATAATAAATATGAAAAATGTTATTAATACTGTATAAAATTAATATAAATTTATTATATAGGAATTTATAGGATGTTCAACCAAAAGGAAACTCAAGGTAAGGGGATTTCATCTCAATTTTAATTTCTGTGAGATATATGTTATGTTCACAACTCTTTACTTTTGTGTGGTATATATATGCACATGATTGTATTATATGTATCTTATAATTAAATTTAATTTTATTCACATATACATTTTATTATTCTTCTTTCATGGGGTTTATGATTAAAAAGTTACCAAATTGGTAAAATGTTTTGTCTCAATTTACCTTCTTTGAACCCATGTTTTACTATGTACCTAAACTATTTTTTGAGGTTCATATATTTCCATTTTACATGATATATCATGAATATAAATATTTTCAAGATATTATTTGCTTTATTTAATTCACATTACTTACATGTAGAGTATGATCCAAGTTACCAAGTTATAAGAATTTATTGAGACAATCTCAATTCTTTTTTTGAGATTGTTTATCATTTTGCTTCCTTAGATGGTATCTTATGATCCATATATCAAGAACACTAATTAGTTTTATTATCCTCTTTTATTTCATGATATAATCATGTATTGATACCATTTTTTTCTCTTTGGTACATTATATTGTTAAGAAAGTGTTTTTCAGAAAGCATGACTTTACCCTCTCTTCGGTCAGAAATATATTCAGACCCATGTTTTCTAGAAAGGGGTTAAAAGAATATTATTTAATTACCATATAGTATTTAAAATAAATTTTAACCCTTTTTTTATTTTACTAATCACTTCTAAGGAATCTTATTGTCTCTTTCCAAACAAGGCATTTTCTACCCTTGTATTGTACAACATGAATATTCTTTTTATCTCATATGACATGTATGAATTCATCCACCATCATTTATTTAAAGCCTCATCCTCAAGTTTAAATGGTTTATTTTTATAATATCTTTAAAATTAATTTTCAATGAAAATTATTTTCAGATTTTTTTTAATGAAAAGGATATTTTTCTCAAGAATATTTTTAGATGTTATTCTTTTATTTAATCAATGAAAACAACCCTATATTTTACACCAATTGGGATTTTTTTGTGTTGACACCATCCTTATTATTCCTATAGATGGTTTATTATTGATTTGGACAAGGATAGTATTCACATTATATTCCTTGATATCATTGTTAGTCACCTTGAAGTATTTAATTTCCTATGATTATTGAACATTTAATTTCTTGATATTATCCATTTAATTTTTTATGGATATTAATATTTCCTAAACAATATTCCATTTAGCAGTCGATGCCTAATTTGGAAGTAATTTGATTAATTAGGGAATTATTGATAAATCCATATTTCTCATTCAATAAGGTTATTTGATAAGTCATATTATTTATTTTATTATTCAATATGAATAATTCTTTGGACAGGTAGACATAGGTTGGGGACCGGTTAATTAAATCCCCTCGATGCATCGGTAGTCTCATGAGATTAAATAGTTGGTTATCTACCTTAGATGTGTTTTTATTATATAGCTAAATTGTCTTGTGAAAGGTCTTTATGGTACTGGTTCCATGTACCAAGTATACATGGAGTTTTATAATTAAGAATTTATTTTATAATAGTTTCAATTATTATTCATCCATGAGATTTTGTGTCAACATATCTATGGATACATTTAATTTTAGTTCATGGATTAAATGGAATGTGTTTATGTTTTTTAATTCAGCATATTTATTTTTAATTATCTAGTTATTTGAATTTATTATATTTAAAGTTATTACCTTTCCATATTTCTTATGTAATTCCATTTAGCTTGTTGATTGAATTCCATGCGTGTTCAGTTATTTACCTGAACATATTGACTATTCTCATTGATTCAATATTGCCTCTGCTATACTTTTCCCTTACTAAGCATTTGAGATCACCCTTATTATGTTTATTTCCCCAGGAATCCAAGAAGCGTACTATGAAAGATATGAAAGAATATACTAGATGGATTAGAGTTATCGTTGATGTTGTTTATTTATTTAGAATAAAAAATATATTTTGTAATTAGTGTATACATTTTTAATATAATTCTCATTGACGAATCTAGCATTCCAAGGATACTAAACTGATCGGTCCTTCAGCGATTGATTCCATGTAATCATGCCAATGTTATTGATAGCAGACACCAGCTTTAAGCTATCTAGGACTGGGTCAATATAGTTGGTATCAGAAGAAGTTTAGTAGCAACCTTGGGAACTAGATTTAGGAAAAATTAAGTTAGATAACATAACCCTAAGATTGGATTTTCGGTTATGTATTGATGAAAACCCTATAATTTCTTTAAAGTATATATTATGTGGGTATTCCTAGTAATTCATCCATTTTCGAATACTACAAGTGGATGTGGTTCTGGAACAGATGTACCTAGGAGTAACAACTCCAAAAATGCGTTCTAATCCTAATTAGTGGAAACTTGGTACATGACAACGATCCTTACCACACACCTGGTTTTACACTCCTAGTAGATATGATTTGGATAATCAACATTTTCATTACAAACCGTTATGAAAAATTTGAGAGGATTTTGACAATGATTAATCAAGGTTAAACCTAAGGTGTTTTAGATTTTAAAAATAAGGTATCATGATTTAGATAGATTATAGATAATTATATAGTTTTCTCACTATGGCTATTGTTGCTCACACTATTATTTATAGTTTTAGTCAATGGTTGGAACCCAATGGATTCAGGATAACATAAAATATGTAGGACATGGTGGTGAAAATGAGAAACCAAATGATTTTTTAATGGGAGTGAAGGATATAATGTTTATGTCAAATCAATTTTCCCAAAATATTATTAATAATATATACCGTTACCCACTCTTAAGCACACCAAAGAAGAGAAGGATGAAGGTTTCTAAGATCTCAATTGGTGTAGACCGTAAAGAAAAGAAGGATCAATTTTTGAAATGCAAGAAGTTTTGAAGGAGAAACCCAGGAATGTGTCTCAATGGATTGAGTAAATGATTTATGAGTGGAAAAGAAGTACATAAATCAAAGGATGATGAGGAAAAAGGGAGAGTATGATGGAAAGAAATGAAGCTCGTCATAATAATTCCATTTTAGTTCTTTTTCATAATTGTGGGGAACCAATACATTACCCAATTAAATGCCATCTCCTAGAGTATAAACTCTATAACGTGGAAGGATATATATGGAAATAAGTGGATAAATTATTTATATATTTATGTTTTATTGAAAACCTTAGTTAAAATTCTATTTAGTGATTAACCTAATTTCAAGGTTATTCATTATAGATATTTTGGAAATTATATTAATATGGTTTTAGAAAAGGAAAACCTATATTCTGAGTGAAAACTAATAAAATATATAAAGGTCGCAGTTCTTGAACCCATTACGAAAGGATGATAAGGGTTTCATTCCTACCACTGACCTACACAATGTCCTTGTTAATTTTTATTGTTATTAGTTAAACAATTTAATGAATAAATATTAATGATGAACTAGTAGTAACACTTTTTAGGATTAGAAATTAATCTATTAACCATATTCATATTGGTAGATATTTAAATAAAAATAGTAGGACATTTCACTATTTTATAGGCCTTATGATCCTTTAAATTTTTTTAGTGCTTCAGGGAAAAAAATTCATTAATAGTAATTATTATTTTTGGGACTAATGGGATGAATTAGATTTTGATTGAAGAAAAACTAAAATTTAGTATTGTTCATATTATATTGAAACCTATCATGTAAGAATATTTCATTATATTAATTGTCAGTAAAAGGATTACCCCAAATTAGTAAAATTGTTTAGAAATAAAATGTTTTCCTAATACCTATATTTTTGTTGTACCAATGGCCTTTTAAATCATCAAATATTTATGGATTTGTGGCCCTAAACGTTCCATTGATCATTAACTTGCTTTTGGTTGTTGAACTTATTAAATACCTACAAATATTAAAGCTTTTACTCCAAGTATGTATATCCTACTTAGAGACCTAGTTACATGGTAGTCCATGTGACCTTTTTTACTTTACATCCACTCTTTTATAGAGTATTACGTATGAACCCTTATCACGATGTGGGATTTGAAACATAGGAAGTATCAAAAAATATATCACCATGATATATTTTAAATTGAAAGGACACAATTTAAATAATGTGGAGATAATGTGACACCCCAAAAAATATAAGTAAGAACCTTGTATTCAATAGCCTATATGACACATGACAACAATTGTGTAAGGTAATATAATATCCGTATACATTATAATATGTTTACTATTTAAAATAGATTCCATGAATGAAACACCGAGTTATCTTGTGTTACATGAAAGATATACCTTTCTTGATTTCTTGTGTTACATGAAAAGGTGACCTTCCTCAAAAGTTTGTGTTACACACAAGACCGAGTTTCACCAAATAATAATGTATTATTATAATATTATTATTTAATATAATATGACATAACCTAGCCATTATGTTAGTGGTTATGAATATTATGAACTGAATTATGAAAATATATATTTTATAATAATATAGTAATAATTAATTGGTTAAAAAATAATTCAAAATGATATAGGAACTAGTTGAATACAAGCAGAATGTTTTTATATAAAACCATTTTTATGCTCATGAAGCTGTTTTATCCTAATAAATTAAAGTAATTATAATTATTTAATTATTATAATGAAATATATATGGTATATATATTCAATAAAATATTTTTTATATTCATCCATTAGGTTTGATATGCATAATAGAAGAACAAACCCTATTTTACACATAAAAACCTATATTTTTATAAGGGCAATTTTACCTCCTTTTAATGGAGAACCCATTTTAAATTTGAATTTTGATACATTTATAAATTAATATGTCAAAATTATCTTATTATATGAATTAGAAACATAATAATTAGGTTTGGGTGATTTTTTGATATTTTTATGAGACATTTCAATTTTTAACGAATAGTTAACAATACTGAATTTTAGTTCAAAACCACTTTTTAATTTAATTTATTTATATAGTTAAATTATATTTTTTATTTTATTTAAAGTTTATTTAGATAATATATTTATAAATTAATAAAATATATGTAATAAGAATCAATTTCACTTTTAAATTTACTAAAAAACATATCCAACTTTTGGATGTTTTTACTTTAAAACCCCACATTATCGTCCCGTACGCAAGATTGATTTTAATTTAATTACAGAGACTTCTATGATTGGAAGTAGAAATAATGGTTTCAATATTTGGAATAATAATAATTTATTATTTCTAATAAAACCAACTTTGTTTTTGACCAAATGGATTAGTGAAAGTGATTAACATTAATTATAATTATTAATGTAAAAATATGCTTAATAAAGGATGAAACATTTAACACAAGGGACCAAATGACCTAGAAACTTGTCCAAAACCAATTTTATGGATATAAATACTCCATGAATCTTAAATTATTTAGTTTTATTGGTTTTTATGAGTTTTTTAGTTAATAACATGTGCACATTTAACTTTTTTTTTAAAAATACCAAGTGTGTACTTTTCCTTTCCTATAAAAGGACACCCCTATACCCATTACTCACACATCTCAAACCTCTTATGTTAGGAAAATACCTACCCAAATAGTCTCCCATAATTCCTATCCTCAAAATATAAGAATCCATTTGATAATAAATCCTTTCAACAAATCCTTTTGGTTCAAACTAAAAGTAGTTACTTGATTAAGAAGTAACACCTTATCTCATGCTTTTTAGTTTCATTTCCATTCCACCACTACCAATACTATTATTATTTTATGATTACATAAAAACAATAGTATACTCAATATAATAGGATTATGTTATTCTATGTGTTAAAAATTCACTTACACACACATCTATCTAATGGGTAATGAACATACTGTTTCTGTGTATGACAAACTAGTACCTCACGAAACGATGATTATTCAATTTTTCAATACCGCCTCTCATGTTGGCAATTATGATAGAAAGACTATATATATATATATGATATATATGTTATTTATAATGTTTTATCCTTTTTTAATTTTTATTTATAAATTACCATTATACTTTCCATGTTGTGTAAATATGATAATCTCGTTTGAGGAAGTATGGACTACCACCCCTCAAATCGATGTGATTCGTTCGCATGATACATGGAGTGTATAAATTAATGGTCATAATTTAACATAATTTAAATAAAAAACATCAATAAAATATTCATGAAATAATTATATTTCTTAAAATATAATATATATATATATATATATATATCATCTCCTTTATTACCCCTTCACACACTTTAAAAGAGATAATGTCGTTCATGGACTTGTGGACTACCTCCTCCTCAACATGATGTGATTATCATTAAATCACATATTTATATACATAATTATATATTATTAAATAATATTATATTTATTATATAATGATCATTTTGGAAAGATTTTTTTTACTTACCTTCTTTCCACAATAATCATTTAAAAATGGGAATGTTACTCATGCGTACTTATGACCTACCGTCTCCATGATTGTCACATATTATAATTTTCAGTACAATATTTAATTATTTATTTTAAAATTATAATTGATGTAAAAATATGAAAATTAATTTAAGGTTATTATTCTAGAGATGTTATATAATGAACCCTATGACCATAGTTGACCAACAATAGTTGTTTTGACACATAAACCAAATTTGTTCAAAAACACCAGAGGTAAACATAATTGTTTATCTAGTGTAAACCACATGTTAATAAGTGGAATAAAAGTAATAATAAACATTTAAAATATTTTGAATAAAGTATTAAATTAACATAAATTTTTTATTCAATATATTAAAGTATGTTCATCAGAAAGGAAACACAATGTAAAGGGATTTAATCTCACTTGAAATTTCCATGAGATACATGTTTTGTTCACCACTCTTTACTTTTTTGTGGTGTATGTGATTCCATGATTGTATTCTATTTACCTTATAATTAAATTTAATGGTATTCACATATACATTTCATGATCCTTCTTTCATGGGTTT
The DNA here is from genome assembly GCA_963277665.1 of Viscum album. Taxonomy (NCBI): domain Eukaryota; kingdom Viridiplantae; phylum Streptophyta; class Magnoliopsida; order Santalales; family Viscaceae; genus Viscum; species Viscum album. The sequence goes on from OY728152.1 coordinate 37,864,931, forward strand.
TATGATTAAAAAGTTATCAAATCGGTAAAATGCTTTGTCTCAACTTGCCTTCATTGAACTCATTTTTATTATGTACCTAAAATATTTTTTGAGGTGAATATATTTACATTTTACATTATATATCATGAGACTAAATAATTTAAAGTTATTATATACTTCATGTAATTTACTATTCTTACATGGAGAGTATGATCCATGTTAATGAGTTATAAGTTTTTATTTGGATAATCTCATATCTTTTTTGAGATTGTTTATTTTTATGCATCCTTTGATGTTTTCATATGATCCATTTTCAATATCACTCATGAGTTTCCTTATCCTCTATTATTTCACAATATTATCATGTATTGGTACCATTATATAATCTTTGGTATATAATATTTTTAAGAAAGTGTTTTTTAAAAATCCCGACTATACCCTCGATTCAGTTGGAACTATATTCTAAACTAGGTTTTACGGAAAGGGTTTACAAGAATATTAGTCTATTACACTAAAATATTTAAAAGATTTTTTACCCTTTTTTTCTTTTACCAATCTCTTAGAAGGAATATTCTTGTCACTTTCCAAATGTGTCATTTTCTACACTTTTACTATAGGAAAGTAATATTCTTTTTACCTTGTATGACATGTACATATTCACCCACCATTATTTCTTTGAATACTCCTTATCAAGTTTCAAAGGTTTATTTTTAAAATATATTTAAAAATGGATTTTAAATAAAAATTATTTTCAGATGTTTTTTAAATAAAATGATATTTTCCACAAGAATATTTTTAAAAGTTATTATTTTATTTCATCAATGACAACAACCCTCTATTTTACCCCACATGGGATTTTTTATATTGATACCATCCTTATAATTTCTCTAGATGGTTTATTATTGATTTAGAGAAGGATAGTGTTCACATTCAATTCCTTGATTTCATTGATAGTCACCTTTATGTGTTCAATATCATATGATTATTGAACTTTTAATTTATTTTTATTATCCATTTAATTTTTCATGGATATTAATATTGAATAAACCATATAACATTTTACATATAGTTCCCACTATGTTAATAATTTGATTAATTGGGGAATTATTGATAAAGTTTTATATCTTATTCAATATAGTTATCTGATAAGGAATATTATTTATTTATTTATTCAATATTAAGAATGCTTTAGATAGGTGGACATGAGTTGGGGACCAGTTAATGAAATCCCATTGATGCATCAGTAGTCTCATGAGATTAAATAGTTCGATATCCACCTTAGATGGGTTTTTACCCTATAGATAAATCATCTTCTGAAAGGTCTTGATGGTACTAGTTCCATGTACCTACAAAACATGGTGTCCATTGATTAATAATTTCTTTCATAATAGTTTTAGTTATTATTCATCAATTAGATTTTGCGTCAACATATCTATGGATACATTTAATTTTAGTTCATGGATCAAATGGAATGTGTTTTAGTTTATTACCTTGAAAAATTTATTTTTCATTATCTAGTTATTTTAATTGATTGTATTTCTAGTTATTACCTTTCCATATTTATTATTTACTTATTTTTAGTTTATTGATTACATGGCATGTGTGTTCAGTTATTTACCTTTCCATATTGACTATTCTCATTGATTCATTATTTTATCCACTATACTTTTACCTTACTAAAAATTTGAACTCACCCTTATTATGTTTATTTTCCTAGGAATCCAAGAAGCATATTATGAAAGATATAAAGGAATATACTAAATGGATTAGAGTTATCATAGAATTTGTTTAATTTTTTAAAATAAAAAAATATATATTGTAATTAGTGTATCCATTTTTAATACAATTATCATTGATGAATTTAATTTTCCAAGACAACTAAACAGATCAGACCTTCAGGGCTTGATTCCTTATAATCATGCCAATGTAATTAATAGCAGGCATCAGCTTTAGGTTATCTAGATCTGGGTCACTATACATTATCTGATATATATATATATATATATATATCTATTTTTCTTTTTTGATTAGATTAACAACAATAGAGTCATGGACTCCCATAGTGTAAAAATTTCTTGTAGTAAGGGAAAACATTTTACCAACAATATAGTACAAACATAAATTTTCTATAGGAGTTGAATTTGAATTAAACATATAAATTATATGATTAACATAATTAATGGAGTGACTGGTAGGATTTGTAGTCATATTTTACAATAGACTTTGTTCTACGAGCTGTATCTTATTATGATCTAAAGATAATTATTAGTTTCACTCAGAATAGGCATACAAAAATTTGATTTTGAATAAACAAAATTAGTAGAGAAACTTGTAACACAAAATATATTTTATTTTTATAAATTAAAAAAATAAAATTGTGTCTAGATTCAATGTTGTAATATTTCAACATCACTAAATGTATAGATAATATAGAACTTTAAAAATAATAGTCTTTTCTTTCATCATCATCTTTAAATATTGTCTATTTTCCTTGTAGACAAAACTCTGATTATCATTTGTATATGACATTCATTTTAATGTTTCTTGTAGAATGTAGATAAATATTTTTCTACTAAAAAATAAATGGTCTGATAGTTAATGAACCAAACCTTTCTCCGATCGTATCTACACAAGAAAAATTATAATGAATCCACTATGTGGGATGATATGTATAATGAAAATGTTTCCATTAATTTGATACCAAATTAATAGTTTTAAAAAAATGCATCAAACAAATTAATGCAATGAATAAATCAATTTTAACTAGTTTGAAATATTTTATTCATTTAAACATTATATAATGGATATAGAATCACTAAAATAAATTAGAAATACCAGTTGAAACAATGAAAATGTTGATGATAATGAATTGAAATATAGAAAACATGCATCGATCAAATTAAATTTCATGATTAAGGTAAGAGTCAAATGTTTGTTGAAATAAAATAGAACATATTTAAAATAAAAAATCATTAATCTAAATAATCCAAACTGTGGAAACACTATTCAATAAAAATCAATTTACCCCTGGTGGGGATAGAAACTTGAGGTTCCAAACCTTAATGAGTGGCTAAAAAACATTGCAACAATGTAACATTAGTATAATAAAAGGTGAGGTAGGATTGTGAAGTTGAGTTTTCATTGATGAATCCTAAACTGTGGTATGAGTATAGAAATTGAGGTGGTGGATGGTCAAAAATGTTTCATAAATTAAATCCTCTTCACTTGTATAATATATGTTTCTATATATAAATTGATATGAAACCCATTTACTATGTGTTGGTAGTGTGGGAGACAATGATAGGGGAAACTGGGACCGGTTGAGTAAAGGGACACTATGATGAGGATGTCATGTAATGAATGGGAGATTAGGAGACATTGATAAGAGAAACATGTACCTATAGAGATGAGGGATGATGAGAAGTGGGTGTGACTTTGAGACATGTCTAGTACAAGACATGAAGAGGATGTGTTAAAGAAGAATGTGAGAGGGATATGAAGACAATGTGTTCATTGGGTGGGATTCAGTTTGTGGTGAAATTTCAATAGTGGAAATTGGAGGATGATAAGTACAAGGTGTGATAGTGCTATAGATAGATGTTGAGAAATTTACTGGACACAGGGGTGAAGATTAAATAAAAATTGAATAGAGTTTGCAGGGATTTGGAGGTAGGGAGTAAAGTAAGCCGTTCTATAGGGAATGTTGGATTAAAGGGATATTGAGTAGAAGTTGCGATGATGATATAAGAAGAACTGGAGAAATTGAGTGGTGGAAGGGGATAAAAATATATCAAAAGGGATTAGGGTTTCCAGGGAAGCTGGGGAAGGTAATGGAAATGTATTTTGCAGAATTGGAAGGATGAGGGGTCAATGGTACCATGGATGCCAAAATGTTGAGATTGAGTCATAGGACATATAAAGATTAATATATTTAATAGAGTAAACTTTATTAGAATACGATCTCACCCTTTATTATGTTTCCCTTCCCTAGGTTATGGAGAATTCATTTAAGTATTATATGTCAAAGTGTTTTTCTATTTTTGATGGATGTAATCAGAAATTATGTAGACCAGTTATGTACTAGTTGTTTACATTTCTACAATTCAAAAGTAATTAGACCTCTCTAATCCTAATGAATTTATTATTGTGTAACGTATTAAATGTGAATATTAAATTATTTAATATATATGAATGAAATTTATGTGTCACTATAGTAGGCATCATATGGAATGATTGATATCTTTTAGAAGATATATTGGGGAATAATTATTGTGAACCCGTAGGATTATCTTAATGATAAGATAAGATTATATGTTATGTTAAAGAAATGAGTTCATTTTATATAAGGAATTACATATGTATCTAGATAAAATATGTCTACATGGTTTTGGAACAAATTTGTATTTGGATAACAACCCTAAATAGATTTTTTAAAGTATATATTGACCATAATTATTCTCGATGGTGAATGTATCCGTACCATGCACTGCATTTGACATTCCCAGGGGAGATGTTTAGGTTAATTAATTTTTTAGGAGAGAATATAATGGATTTTAATAGATAATATAATCCCCTTAAAATTTAAAAAATAATAAAATCCCTCTTGTTGGTAAATTATAAGGGTTTTATTGGGAAAAATAATTTACAATTGAAAATAACTAAATTAATTTCTTACTGGGTTTCATATGCATATAATCGCAGTTAAGATATTGAAATAATAAATCAAATATTTTTATATTTTGATTCTAAGTTAGTATGAGATTATAATCCATATAAAGCCTTGAAAAAGATGAAATAAAAATATTAAATATAATATATTATGTGCATATTATTTTTTAAAAATAATTCAATAACACCATAATAATTCATCTTAGGAGAAATTTGACACAACCCTTATGTCTTGTATGAGGTTCTTAACCTAGGTGGGGTATTACATTTTTAGGTTTCGAATGTCAGTATGATTGTCTCACATGAATAACTTATTTAAAATTTTCTACTATATTATTTTTGGAAATAATTGAATATCTCCAAAAAAATGTGGTCTATGAGAAATACGACACCATCGTTAGGTTTAGAACATGGGGTTTTCCCTAGAGATGGTTTAAATATCATATGTTTTGGGTGTTTAGAACCATCACATGGGATAAAACCCTTTTTATATTTAATTACTTATTTATTAATTTTTTGTAATTAATAAATAATAAATATATATCAAACGATACACCGTATGAGAAATATGAGACCTCCATTGGGTCCAAAACATGGGGTGTATCCTAAGTGGGGAATAAAGTTTATGTGAAACGGCAGTTTTGTTAGGTTTCATGCTAAATTATTTGTTGAATATTTAATTATATCATTACATTAAATCAATTAATTTAAAAATCATTTTTATAGTGAGGTTCATCATCTTCAATGAAGGTTTCACCATGAATGCATGGGGTTGGAATCTAATTATTCATAAATTAATCAATTACACTTATTTTAATTAGAAACACCTTAATGAGTTAAAAATAAAACCTTCATAATCAATTTTTAGTTGAAATGGAACATAAAATGTGGTATTGATGCTAATTTTTTTGAAACATGGTATGGTTATATATGAGATGACCATCTTATGAATTTTATGGATTATTTCATGATCAGACTATCCAAAAACTCCATTATACACAACTATAGAAACATAATTGATCTGATTCACATCCCTTGTCTAATTTCATGCACTAAAGATACCCCATTTTTCTTCCTCTCCTATACATGGTGCCTCGATATACAAGGTTTGTTCTTTTTTATTTTTTAAATTCATTATTAATTATTTTCATGTCTTCTCAACCCATGAAGAAAATATTTTTAACTGAAATAAAAAAAACAAAATTCTAAAAAATATGCACGGATATTTCCATCAATTTTCAATAGATGATTGTGTGATATTATCAAACATAAATGTTAGTTATTCTTTTTATGTGTTTTTTTCATGTAAAATTATCAAAGGTGATTGCATTATTTTATCAATAGATAATTATTAATATTATTAATTGATAATTTATAGATCGTCAAAGGATAATTTATGGAATAAAAATTATCATAATATAAATGCATGGATTTATGAAAGGATAAATTATTAAATTTATCAAACAAAAATTGAAAAATTATCTAAAGGTAATTATTAAAATTATCAATTGATAATTGTGGGATTTTCAAAGGTTAATTATTAAAATTATGAAATGATTATTACGAGATTATCAATTCGTATTTATTTAAAATTATCAAATGAAAATTTTGCGATTATTAAAAAATAATTATAAATTATCAAATGATAATTATGATATTATTAGTGATAATTATAAAAATTATTAGTCGATAATTGATGGATTATCAAAGGATAATTTATAAAATAAAAATTTTCAAAGGATAATTTATTATCAAAATATAATTTTAAAAGGTTAATTTATGGTAATTATAAAAACATAATTATTAAAGGATAGTTTAAGGTAAACTATTAAAATATAATTATTAAATAATTATTTATGAGAAATTATCAAATGATAATTATAAAAGGTTAACTTGGAAATTATTTATGAGAGATAATGTTTCATCACATGTGATATTTTAATAATTTTTGAATAAAAAACTTGTTTTTGTTCTAGGAATACTTGATGAACCTCTAGTTTTTATGTTTCTATAATAAAACCACACAAATATTTTATTGACCAATTTATTCCATATTTTTATATCGAATACTTTTGATTCCGGAAGTTCCTTACCTTTATGGGCCCTCTTTATACATGTTTCCATTGTATGATTATCATATTGGAATATTTGATATCCATGATTTACTTGTGATTGGTTGTGGACACATGTGTATCCCATGACACCGTATGACATTGATCCATGAGAATTAATAAGATAGTTTGATTCCATGTTGATGTTTGATTCACATGTTTTATTATTTATGTTGCCTTATTTTTATCATTATATGTGCCTTGATATGATGCTAATGTTGTCTTGATATTTCTCTGGTATATGTTGTGTTTTTATTTTTTGTGCATGGTACCTACGTGATATGTGGACTTTTCAAGGATCATTATCCTATAGAGAGATAATTTTCAGACGTTGCATGTGACATGACGACAAGACCGAGATGGACAATGAGGCATGATGGAAAAGTTTTTCCTAACATGGGGGTATGATAATAAGGAGGGATTAGACTCGTATGTGATGACTATGGTGAATCCTGACCATGAGTGATCAGACCTACATGGAAACAATGGGGAATGATGGTCTATGTGATCTAACCTAAAGATATCACTAGGGAAAGATGCCCTTGTGTTTCTATATAGAGGCCTAGGGAATTTTTGTCTATTGGGAATCTTGAGGCTGGATATGATGTCTAGAGGTTTATATTATTATTCAAATGTTTTTTTTCATGGAGGTCAAGTAGGTACAACTGGGGGTTTGTGGCATCTTGGATAGAGTACAGATGCTCAGTTTTGGATTGAATGTTTTTGATTATTACACATTGATCATTATAATAGAATACACTTTTATACCTGAGAATATCAGGTAATGTCGACATTGGAGGATTCCTATATAGTCTTGTAATCACACCCTATTCCTGGAATTTCAATGCGCTTGTAGATTTCATGAGAGATAGAGAGATAAGCAACGTCCTTTATGGGGGATATATGAGTAGATGATAGAGGATCCAGTAGCAGACCAATATGAACTCTGTATGATCTATGGTTTATTTTTGTTATCTTATTTATTTCCACTGTACATGCTTTCCACATATGAGAATTTAATTTTTTGTATTACAAGTATGTCATATTTACATTTCTACATGTTCCCTCAGATTATTTATTATATTATTTATTATTAATTATTGATCCTATGACATTATATTGAGCGTATATTATACCTATTAATGGTCTTAGACCCTCATGGATAGTTGGAAGCCTCTTCTGTATGGGAATATTCACATGAGGTCATGTGTCATTCTTGATCATACCCAGATATTTAGGTCGGTATGTTACTAAATGGTATTAGTGGATTGATTTTTACTAACTTTATTTATTTTTATGGGTTATAATAGGATCTAGAGGAGATATGTCATTGGGAATCATACATGGTAACTATATTAATTCTAGGCCAACAGTACGTAGTATACCTTCGAGTTATCGTAAAGTAGAATTTATGTTTTTATGTTACTATTTATTGAACTCAATTTGAGGAATTCACATGATGTTGATATGTGATTTATGATATTTCATTTATATTCATGCATCTTACTAAGAAAATGGGATATCATTCTATATATATACCTATTTTTGTGCTACATAATATTTAAATAATTAAATTCCTTGACTTTTTCTATCTATTCGTGATTTTTTTTCTTTATGTGATATATTTTTTCCCTATTAGGTGATATATATTTATTTGAATTAATTAGTTAAGATATGAATTATTTTCTGTTTGTATATATATATATATATGAAAACTATGACTAATGATAAAGGACAAAGACAATGGTTAGTGTTGGGAGGGTTATACCTTGGGTTAATAGCAGAATCATAGTAAAACAATTTAGGACCCTATAGACTATTTAGGATCTCTTTATTTTCCAAATGTTCGTTATATTTTAGAAGATTCCTCATTAGAGATGTATAATGGTACAACTATTTGGGGAAGCCTAGGATGCTCTAGTTCCACCACTAGTGGTACAGAAGGATATATTCCAACATGCTACTTTACTGGAATAGGTTATTCAAGCTAAAGAGAATGTTCAACCGAGACTCATTCAGATAGTGCATGGCCAAGGAGGAGCCAGACAAAGGACGATGACCAATTATGCTTCATATTTCCAGCTATAAAACCCTATTGCATTCTATGACACTAGTTTCCCATAATATAAAAATGAGATGATAGACTATTTTGAGTTCATTTTTGAGATGGTGCCGACCCATGAGGAAGGGAGAGTAATTTTGGAAATCATTATGTTCTAAGGACCTTTCAAGAGATGGTGGACATCCATGAATTATGATGGGAGATAATAATTTTTTACATGGGTGACTTTTATGTAGTTATTCTCAAATATTAATCCTCTGAATTGATGAATTTTTACTATTATAAGAATTTCATGGTGCTACGACAGGGTTCTATGAGTTTCTCCACACAATATTCTCAGTTTACATAACTTATTCACATTATTCCATTATTTATCTAAATGAGGTACATAAATATTAGATGTTTTACATAGAATTATAGACAGATCTTAGACTTCTAGTCAGGGAATTTGACCTGATGACATACTATCAACTGCTTTATTAGTCTCTAAAAATTGAGAAGGGACTAGAGGAGGATAGGTAATCATGATTACATTCATCCCATGACAACACAATAGATAATATTTCTCTCACTACAAGAGTTACTATTTAAAGGTTACAGAATAAGTAATATGACTCATGTCTATACAATGGTAGAGAATTAGTGATGAGTAGAGGCTCACCGATGCCTACTACAGATGAGGTAGGTCTATAGTGTTACAACTGTGGGAAATGGGGGAATTAACTCACATAATTCCAAAACTAGAGAGGATTTTCCAATAATGTAGCAAGACATGACATCTGCATCACCTTTTCTCAAATGAATCACTATTGATGTCTCATGGGGGTTCAAGAAGAACTTAGATGAGCATCCGAGAGGGTCATGGTGTTAAGGAATTACATGCCTATACATTGGATCAAAACCCAATAGATTTTGATGAGTAACTTGTTTCTATATGAGGTATGATCGTGAAAATTTCTATTGATCTTCTTCATTGTTTATTACTATATTTTGATTTATATCTATGGGTTTTGTTTAGACTTTAATTACCGATAGAGTTATATTTCCCTATCTTAACATTCTTGAATATTTCGTTGAACAAGGATGTGAAACATTAGTATATGAGATAGTAGTATTTAGTGATTCCATTAGAGAGAGACCAAATATTTACTTCCTTATTACATGGTAAGAGGGGATGTCACGAATGACTTGGTGGTAGGGTTACCCAGGACCATGAGGAGTTTTGATACTATCTGGGTGATTTTCAATCACTTAAAGAAATCCTCTCACTTCTTACTAATCAGAGAGACTCACTTATTTGAAGATCTAATAAATATCTATGTTCGAGTGATCATACACCTTCATGGAATCCCATTGATAATTATTTTATATTGAGATAGATGTTTTACATTGTAGTTTTGTTAGGGATTACAAAAACACTAGAGACTCATATGAGTTTATGCCCAACATACCATCCTCAAACTGATGAATAGTATAATCAAACTATATTCATATTAGAGGATATGTTTCAATATTGCATACTAGACATTGGTGGATCATGGGATAGTCACCTATAATTTATTATTTTAATATTAAATAATTGTTAATATTCATTTATTCAAATGGAACCTTATGAGGATCTTTATAGGAGGTCACATTTCTCATTGCTTAGTTTGCATGAAGTGAGTGAGGTAACGGTGGTTGGATGCAACATGGGTCCTGAGAACTCCGAGAGAAAGAGATATATCATCTATTTATAAAGATTTTTATGACTAATCAGAGTGTTCATATATTTTATTCCATATATTGGAGAAGACATTTGGAGTTCATTGTGAGAGATTGGGTTTTTATGAGTGTGACTCCTCAGCTAGGGAACATAATTATAAGGAAATAAGGAAATATAAAACCTACTTTTATTGGACCCATTGATATCACTGAGAAGATAGGGGCTATTTTGTAATATATAGACCTAACTTCTCACTATAAAAGTATAAAATATATGATACATGTGTCAAAGATTTGGAGGTACATACTAGACCCTGAGAAGGATATATATTTTGAGTAAATTTGAGCTGGTAACTAATTCATCTTATTAGGAGAATCCAATGCAGATCATTGATCAAAGAAATACGGTGTTGTGGGAAGGATGATACAACTAGTACAAATTTGGTGGTAGCATGGATGGATCCAAGAGGAAACCTGGGAACATGAACCTAATGTTCGAGCTCAGTGACATGAGTTGTTCGAGAAAAATATCTATAAATACTCCTCAAGGATGAGAGGACGATACAGGGGGAGAATTGAAATATCCATTTTTTAAAACAATAACCACCCTCTTTTTGATAAATTATAAGTGTTTTATATTGAAAAAATGATTATTCAATGAAAATAAATTAGTAATAGTGTTAATGTTTTTTGTATGGGTAAAATCTCACTTTACACATTGAAATATTCAATAGAATATTTTTAGAGTCAGATACTGAGTTAGTGTGAGATTTTGAGGCATGTAAATCCTCAGTGCAGAAAAAATAAAAATATTTAATACACTATATTATGTGTGTGAGATTTTTATAAAATAATTGAATAATGAAAAAAATAGTGTATCATATGATAATATCGAGACCATTTTTAGGTTTGAGACATAGTGAGTACCCTATGTTGTGTATAACATTTCTATGTGTCAGAAATTTGGATGGTCAGCTCGTGAGAATAATTTTTTTAATATTTTTGTTATAATATTATTTTTAAAAAATATTCCATATGGTGCATCATATTAGAAATATGAGGACACATCTAGTTTTAGAACATGGGTTTTACACTAGATGGGGTAAAAATTTTATATGGGTCTAGTTTTTGGAAACATCGTACAAGATAAAAACCTTTTTGTATTTAATTATTTAATTATTATTTTTTAATTAATAAGTAATTACTATCTCCCAAATGATGCATCATATGAGAAATATGAGACCACCATTGGGCCTTGAACTCAAGGGTCACCCAAGGTAGGGCCTAAATTTTATGAGAAACTGGTGTTTGTTCATGTATCTTAATAAATTAAATTTTTAATATTTACTTATATTACAATATTAAATTAATTAATTAAAAAATTGTTCTTAAAGGGTGGGTAATATTTTTTATCAAATGTTTCACCGTGAATTCATGGAGGAAGAATCTCCTTCATTAATAATAAACTATTTTCACCCATTTTAATTATTAATGCCTTAATTAGTTGAATTAAAACCATATCTAATCAATTATCAGTTGAAACATTACATTAAAAGGAGTATTGATGTTGGATTTTTTGAAACATAAAAGGGTTCCATACGATCTGTCCGACTTCTAAATTTTGAGGATTTTTTCGACATCAGACTATCCTGAAACTCTATTTTACACGACTAGTGAAACTCAATTGATCTATTATGGGTCTCTTGTCTGACTTCAAGCACCAAATATACCCCATAATTTTGCTTCCTCTCCTTTGTGTGGATCCCATATATACAAAGTTTGTTCTTCTATTTTATTTTTTTATTCACTATTAATTATTTTCCTATATTCTCAAATCATTAAAAATTACATTTAATTGAAAAAATAGTAAAAACCTAGAAATTTATTTAGGGATATTTCCATCAATAATTAATAGATTATTGTGTGACATTATAAAAAAATTTGTGATTTATATTTTTAGTGGGTCTATTGATCCATTAATTTCTTTGAAATTAATTAGTACCACTAAAAAAATATTATATGTTCATCAGTGCATAGAGAAAGATAATGCCATATTTTTAGTTTATAATTTGGTATGTGAGGTAGTTCAATGGTTTAATCTATTAAATAATATTACAAAATTAGAATAAATTGAATCCATAGAGTGAGATGATTTTAAGATCCCATATTTAAATAATTATTTTCCCAATATTCATCTTATAATGACAGAGAAAAATAACATGAGATTACAAATAAGGATGATTAATACATTTGTATATATGATGAATTATAGATATTAATTAAGTGTTGTTATTAGTTTTTTATTATTGAATTGCAAATTATGATTGATCAAGTCATCATTGGATAAAAAATCATCGGAAGGGATTTCCCCTAAGATAGATATGATGATATAATGAAGTTGTTAATTATGTAATTAATGTTAAAATTGATATTTTATTCACCCATAAATAACATAGATATGACAATAAAATAAATATTTAATTCATATTATATTATAAAAAATAATCCAAGGATTTAACAAAAATAGAGTTCCTTTATGATTAACGTATGTTAATCATAATTGGGTACATTGACATAAGGGTACATGTAACTATATCAATTTTCAAAAATAAGGAAATCAATACATAGAATATCATTGTAATTGGATAAAGTTAGAAAATGAAGACAAGTGAAAAAACAATCTATAGTATACACCACTAACATACTAATTCTATAATTATGGGGAGTATGGACAATATGCTATCAAGTGATTGAAATAAAGGGTTAATGATAATGGTGTACATTCTAAACCTCATATGAAAATATAAAAAGGGAAATTTCATGTGATTATTATTATTGATGAGGTGTTGTAAAATGAAGCGGTGAAAGGAGTTGATGATGAAATAGAAAGAAAAAATCAACATGGTACAATGATCACATCTCACATCAGTGAATCTTTGAAAATTGAATATTGTGGGAATTGAATTCTTATAAACATAAAAATTTTCAACTTTTGGACATTTATGTGATTTTGGGAATTGATTCTGTTTCTTTTTGTAAATACCATATTAATTTATGTGGAAGGTAGTTCACATGTTATATTCTAATCAAACATAAGATCATCTATTCGTGTGTGGATAAAAGTGACAATACAATGTAAATTTCATTGTATACAAGGGTCCTTGTTTCTATTCAATGTTGGAATTTATATCAAATGGTTCAGGATATACTCAAAATCGATGATATACCTGTTATACTAGTTTTTATTGATGCATTTATAGAACGATATCATATTCTTCTTCCAAATCATGGAGATTATTATTCAATTTAAAACATACCCATTGTGATAACTATTTCAAATAATCTATCTATAATGATCTAAATTGATAAGTAAGAAAAAATAAGTAAATAAAATAGAATCTAGATAATGGTTTAATTCAGCCATGAATGTAACTATATCTCAAAACACTATATTATATTTGCTTCTTGGGGTAAAATTGCATTAGAACACACACACACACTTCACACACATAGGTCTGAAAGGAAGGTCATAGCCCCCTCAAGGAATAAAACAACTAAGAAGATGCTTTATTATGATATATATTTTTGGCCATAAGACCATGTGGGTATGAAGCCCATTACATGTACCATATGACAAACATTGGATGGATTAAAGGTCCTTATTGAATCATGAATGCATCACAACAAAAATTTCGTTCCTACACCAATGGCCCATTGATGGCCTGAAGTTCAAGTGGATCAAAATCCCATTCTAGATGAATAGTATTATCACTAAAATACCCCAATATATTACCTACTATAATTGTACATTTTCTCTATAGTTCCTAATATAGTAATATGAACTTACAAGAAGAAAATTTATTCCTCATGGATTAAAACCCTAGTCTGATGCATAATTATGGGGAGCCATTACCACTCGGTTAATCCCCCCCGACTTCATGGGTCAAAACCCTACTTTTTTAATAAGATTTATGGATCATTATGATACATAATTTATTATTTGGAATGAAAAATTATTATTATGAAGATTATATATAATCTAACATGCATTGATGATATTTTTGATCAATTACAAAGATATTGACATTTTACCATGATTGATAATTGATCTGGATAAAATTAATTGAGTGTAATATTTTATGACACACCCAAGAAAATATTCATTTGATGGGATAGAAACTATGAATTTATAGTGATTCTAATTATTTTTGTCTCATACTAAAATTGTCTTAATAGATTAATATTTATTGAATTTCATGATTTGTTTTAGGAGTATCTATATATGATATTCTAATATATTTTATGGGAAATAATAACATGATTATAAATTTAGGATTGTATAGAAGATCCTAAGGAAGGATATGTTATAAGAAAAAATCACCATATGTGAATTTTGTTTATATAATGATTCATTTTTGGGTCATATAATATCAAAATAGTGTAAAGCGAAGGATTTATTAAAGTAGAATGTTCTTAGACATTGGTATTAACCAATAACAACATTTTAAATACATATTTTTCATGGATTATCTTGATGTGTTTGATTCCTTGTTGGGTATTTTTCATGCTTATGTAATTCAATAAAAATTTTCAATATGAATAGAGTTATATCCCTTTATACTTGTGAGTGTGATAAAAATTTCAATTAAATAATTTTAATGATGATATGTGTTCCTATGTTCACACTACCCTATAATGCAGAAGTGTTTTTTATTTATTTTTGATCATTAATGAAAGTGATAGGATGTGTTCTCATTCATAAATTTATGGTAGTGTCTTATGATTCGTGATTTTTTAGGATTCACAAGAAAATTTTCATGACCTATGATGTGTATTTTTTTCGAACTTAGGATATTCTTTACTGGCAATGGAGTATGATTTGTGGTTGTTTTTAGTCTATATTGGCTTGATCAAGGATTTTGTAATGAATGTGGTCTTACAATTGAGGGTGAAAGAAGTATTGAAGGTTGCACAATTTCCTAGTGTTTTCCAAATTTTTGGGGCAAAAAATCAGGAGTTTATCATTTTGGAAAAGGGAGTGTTTCAGAAAATGAGGTGAACCGCGAACCACGTAGTGGGAAAAATTTGCAGATCATGAAATATGGTACGAAGAATGTCGAACCATGAACCATGTTGCAGGAATGGTTTGTGAAATGAAAAATGGTTCAAGGTGAAGACTTGTGGTTCACAGGAAGGCTTGCAATACACGAAAGGTGTGACAGTTTGCAGGATGGCATGTCCTTCACAAAAATAAGGTAGAGAGATTCACAAAAGAGTGAGGCTACCCTAATGGGATGAGTGGCGGTATATAGACTGTGTTGGAAAAAAATGGTTCGTAGGAGATGCATGGTATGCGGTAAAGGTAGTTTTGTATCAAATATTTTATAAATCTCAAATTAGTAAATTATCTGGATCTATTTGACTATATATGGAGAAATAATCCAATTTTTAAGTGATGTTTGAGATAATTTCATCAGAGTAATTAATCGCTCTGGGAATTCAGCTAAGTCCGAAAGAGGTTCGTCCGAAAGCAATTTTTTGAAGGGTTTTCTATAGTCCACAAAGGGATGAAATGTCCACACAGGGGAGTCTATACGTGGAGAAAGAACATGGTCTGTGGTGCTCTTGAAATACAAAAATAATGTGAAGTGGACTCAGAGAAAGGTAGTAAGAACAGGAAGGTGGTACATGAAACATGGTTTGAAAAGGAGAATTTTGCCAGCACTGAAGAAGCGATATGTGAGAGTAGAAGTGAAGGTAGTACACGGAGATGGATTATGAAGGTGGTACATGGTCAAGGTTTGTTGAGTCAGTACATGGAGGTGGTACAAAAAGGTGGTATATAGAGCAATACAGTACATGGAGGAAGAAGGCCAGTTCATGGAGGACAATTTCACAAAATGAATAGTACGCAAAAAATTAGATCATATCCACAGGGGAAACCATGAATTAAATAGAGAATATATCTATAGTTAAGGATATATGATTTAATTATAACCCATTGAAGTGAACATCATGTCAATAAATTGGGTTCAAATTATTCCCAATAGAGTGAACATTGGGGAGTTAAGGAAAGTGATCTGAGGGATGAAGTGTGCTATCTATAAAACTCTATAAAGGAAGTGTTCCTAGAATAGAGTGACTGTGGTAAACTTTTTTACTATAAAACTAGTGAAGATTAGTGGAATTTGGAAAGACTAAAAACCTGTCAATTTATGCTCCTTGGATATATCCCATCTTGGAAAACCAAGAAAAATTGACGTGTCATTGCTTTGCATGTGATTGTTTATTTTTTGCACTTTCTTATCAGACAGGTTTAACAAGTTCCTACCAACATGTGATCAAGATCCATTATTTTAAAATAAAATATTGACACCTTGATTCACCTTTCCCCTCTCAAGGTGTTCCAGGGTCCTTTAATTTTATCTATAGTAATCTTTGATTTAATGATATGGTTGAATTATAAAAATATGGGTTGATGTTTAATTATAAATTGATAAAAAAAATTAATTTATATATTAATAAATAAATAGTTTAATTTGTGAAAAAGAACATGGTTGTATTTGATCAATGATTATAACTAATCAATACACTACTACACTCTATGAAAGAACAACGTTGATAATTATTTATGTTGAAAATTTCATGTTAGATTACCTATGATGAAGATAAAAAAGACCAAATATCAATGGATTTTCAAATGATGGACCAAAAAATTAT
Source organism: Viscum album (assembly GCA_963277665.1). NCBI lineage: Eukaryota > Viridiplantae > Streptophyta > Magnoliopsida > Santalales > Viscaceae > Viscum > Viscum album. Next base: position 37,882,175 of record OY728152.1, read on the forward strand.
GATGAAAGGGTAAAAATTATATAATTCTAAAATGAGTATTTAACCATATATCTATGTAATGATTAAATAGGATTAAAAGGATAATGTGAAGATAAAAAATAATATTAGATATATTCTTGGGTTCAACAATGATTTTGAAGGAATGATAAGGTTAAGTATGAGAGTATGTGTCATATAAATATCAAAACTGGAGAAGGAATTATTATAAAAAGATAATAACTATTAATTCTCTATTCATACTATATTTATGTTGATTTATAGAGATTTAAATGAGAACATTTAGTGGGAAAACATGTAGATGAATATAATGAAGTATGTATCTTAGGGATTGGTATGCCAATATGTTAAATATATGATAATAGATGTCAAAGGGAATGTAATAACTATTTCACATAAAAAACTATAAATGGGAAAATGTCATTATTGAATTCATTTTTTTGTCTCCACAAAACATCTAAAGTCTATAATAGTATTTCTGATGAAGTATATGTTCTTTCAATTCTAACGATCATCATTATTATCAGAAAATAATACAATCTTAATAACCATTCATGTTTGTACATTAATTATGTTGTAATGTTACATGGGGTAATAAATTTTATTTTATACGATTACAACTTGAGATTAACCTCAATGTTCTATTAAATACATTAGAAAATTCTAAATACAGAGTCGAGTTTCAATATAAATTAATATCCTTAGATAGTTGTTTTATCTGAGAGGACCATAAAAACCCTAGAGGATATGTTATGATCCTATTCTCTGGATTTCAATTATTTTTAGTATAAAAAACTTCCTCTATTTATCTTTTCTTATAACAATAGAATTAACTGGAGTATTCAAATGAATCCATTTTGAATCCCTCTATGGAATGAAGTATAAAACTCAAATATACTAGGATGGTGTGGGAATGAAAACCAATAGGAATTGATATAGATGAGGAAATATAGAAGAAGTTTCAAGCTATTTTGCAACATATATTGGTGGCAAATAGTTGGTAGAATATTTATGCTGATAATGGCTAGTGACATCTAAAACATTATATTAGGGAAATGGTTTCCATATGGTTTGGTCCATTTAAGTAGGATATGCAATTTTTAAAGAAGGGAATTTTGAGATAATAATATATTATCTCCTTCAAAATTATGGATTAAGGAAGGACTATATATTATTTATTAGAACCCTCATATGGACTCTCTTAACTTCACTATGTGTTCCATGTATCTCTCCTGAGGATGTATGCACCAAATTTCTCTCATGTACAGATGTTACAGGTTATCCTACTAGTTTATGTTTTTTACTATTACGAACACAATTGAAAATTAATGGATCATAGAGATAATTATATATATATAATCACTAATAATGTGGTTAATTTAATTTGGAGGAATCATACATTTGTGTAAGTTGTATAAGAACATCGAGGATGTAATGGAGAAGATATATCCAAATTAATTTGGAATAGAGTTTTAAAATTTGGATATATAAAATCATTTTAAAAGTGTTATAATGTATAACATCAAGAGTATATATTTATTTCCATTAAAATAAAACATAAAGTATTTTATATCTTGCCTTATACCCAACCCATAGTCTATATGAACGGATATATAGTAAACCATCATCATATATTTGTGAAATTGGATTTTATGAATATTAACAACCACTTTATTTAAAATACGTATAATGGTATTAAAAAATATCTTTATTGATTAATTCAATATAAATATGTTCTCAATATTAAATAATATCATTTTATGATTCAGAAATATCTTTTCTTCAAACATGTTTTTAATAAAAAAAATTACATGAAAATTATAATTAATTTCTAATAAATTTGAAATCTTATTACTGTAAATGAATATCATTTTTATGATCAATATTTTAAAATTATCTAATGGTGATTTTATAGGATTTCTCAAAAATGATTTATTTTTAGAGAAAAGGGAAAATAACGATAATAAAAAAATTACCATCTCATTTCAAGTAAATTTTTTAAAATGTTATGAATATGATCATACGAAAAATTAAATATATATTAAATAAAAATAATCTAATTAAATACATTATAATAATCATTATACTTGAGTTTGGTATTAGTTATTTCTTGGGCATAAACACATTTTTTTTGAAAAACTATTTTTATGCACTCAATGCGTTTTTATTATAAATAATAAAATTAATACATATTAATTAAAAGAATTAATGAAATGTTGATATTATATTATAAATTTAAATTTTACCATTAATTTTTTTCCAAATACATGTAATGGATGTAATTTAAGGTTTACGCATTATTTTTTTAAACGTGTTTCATTGTAGTTTATGATTTTAATTAAAATTTAATTCTACCACATATAGTAATTGATATATTAAAATATATTCTATATTATAAAAAATCATAATTAAAATAACTGAATTTATTGAATAATATTTGGTTATACTAAATATTAATATATATTTTTTTATTCCATGTGTATGTTTATAAAGAGTTTACCCTAAGTTAATCCATGAGATATGGGTTGGATTTCCACCCAAACCAATCAAATTATTATTGAATGAATATAAATAAAACTTATCTTAATGTAACATTTAGTAAATGGAAATTTTAAGTGAATTTATCTTGAAAGTGACCTTGGATCATTGAAATCTTTTAGGAAATATCATGTGTGTCCTTACCCACACATATAAAAGGGAACCTCACATATTACATTATTCATACCATTTTAGAAATCTATCTTAGAAAATACATAATCAAAATACTTACTAGAATCCTTAACATAATCTTATATATTATACTATTATTCTATAGGAAATAATTAAATGGTTATAGGTTAATCCAAAATAGGTCTCACAATGGTGATTTATATATCTTAACCAAGAACATTCCCTTTTATTTCTACTTATACTTCCTATAAACAAGATGAATCCCTAAAAATTTATAAATACAATATCATCAATATTCATATTTTTTAATGTTATGAACTTTAATCCATTTATCACCTCTATTTATTCTAATTGTAGATGAAAGTATTGATAGTGTATATATGTGTACTATCACCTCGATGTAGGGATATGAGTCATTTTCCATGACAGTAATTCATGGTTTGTAATTTTGATATAATTAATATTTATATATTATATTTACATTATAATATTTATTAATTAATAATGAATTTATTTTAATATTTCTTTTTTTTCATCCATTGAATAATTGATCTATCACCCATCCATACGTACAAACAACCATATCTAAGTAGTGATGTAAAAAAAATTTCATCACTATTTTTTATGAATATTTATAAATATGTATATAAATAAATTTATAAATTATTTAAATAATAATTCAAATTATAGTGATTAAGGAAGCATGAATTGATTTCATTATATGATGTGTGGGTCTATAATTACATATCCGTCCAATATTTAATGTGATAATATTCACACAAATTAGGAGTGAACCCAGTTTATTAAAATAATTTCACCAATAAGACAGTCATAAGAGTGAACCATGACTAAAGAAATAATGGATTATGGAGGGAAAAAATGAACTATGAGAGTATTTGATTTTATAATTTACTAATGAAATTATTTTATATTATTATTTTCATACAAAATACCTATGTATTATCCTTATGATTTGTTTTTATGGATCATGATTGGGTATTTATGACGCTTCATTATTTTTTTCCTTCAGTACATTTTTTGATAAAACATTATACCTTATTTCATGAATAACTATCTATGATTAATTGGATATCATTATTGATAATTATGATCTTTTTATTATACCACTATTCTTATATTATACACACTTTTGATCATTTGTTAATATATCTTCTATTTACCCTTACTAAGAATCATTACTCACCCTTTCATATGTTTCCCTTCCCCAGGTTATGAATAATGTTTTTAAGTAAAATTTTTCTAATAAGGGTTTTAATTTAAAAAAAACATAAAAATATGATATTTATCATTTACATATTTATTATTTATGTAAAAATATATTCCATACATACTAAACCTATTAGTTCCTTAGACATATTTTAATATGAAATGTAATTAATATTCATATAAAATGATGTGATATTTATGCATTAATAGTATGAGTTTCTTAACATTAATAATGAAAATGTTAATAGATATTCCATCAATGTAATAAATAATTATATTAAATGATAAATAAAAAAAGGAAATTATGTCTAATAAAATTTATCATAAAAAATGTTTTCCAAAAAAATTAATGATTCTTAAGTGATCCCATTATTTTTAAAATCCATGGTTTAGTTAATTATATCATCAGTAAAAATAATAATAACATTTCAATGTAATACATGATCATTCAAGAACCTGTTTGAATAATTCAACATCACTATAGAGTAACAGAGCATGATATTAATATATTCTTTATTGACTTTAAAATCTTAAGGTGGATAACCTTTTTCATCAAAAAATATCCAAACTCCTGTTTCCTTTATTAAATTACTCATGTTATTATACACATATTTATGACATGTGATATGTTGTAAATTTTTCATTACATGGTTTTTATTACTTGAATATCCATAAAACTCTAATTTTCTATTATCAAGTGAATAAGTTATGTATGGTTATAGTTTTTTTGTCTGAACCTAAGATAGTTGGTTAATAAAAATTATATGATCCTTAATTCTATAATCCCTTTTTTTACATAGTAAGGTCAAGTATATTATTCCTAACTAGACTTATTTTTAAGAAAATGTCCATGATATATAGTTCTCCAACATTGACTGTATTAACATGATCATCATGTCAATTCTTAAATTTTACATAGTTATTGATTGACTTCAATTTACTATTGGCCAAGCCTAAAAAATGGGACTTAGTTATCCCAAATTCATCAAGAATATTAATACATGGAATAAAATTACCTTAATTTTTAAAAAATAATTTAAGGGATCCTATTATTTTTTTAATGTGTTAATAAAAAATATAGATCGCAATGGACCTACCAAAAGTTCTCAAATTCCAAATGTATCACCGTGACTCCAGTAACTTAGATCTTGTGTTTTCATTATTATATTTGTACAAGATACAATTCATCGAACCTTTAATTTTCAATCATTTTATAATTGTTAGTAAAATAGATATATACATGATTCACAAATTATATTTTCAACAAAAATAAAAATTAAAAAATCATTCATCCATGAAATAAATAAAAATATATTTCATTAGGTCCAAGGAAAAGGAAAGGAAATATTTAGTGAGATGATATTGTACAAAATTGTTACATACATTGATAAATATCATTAATAAAGAATGTATAACCAATAAAATAGAGTTGAAAATGAAAACACATATCACTCAATCGACAACAGTAGCTTAAAGAATATCTATGGCTAATATAAATATAAAAAATATCATGGATAGTTTTAAATAAATTCTTCATAATTTAAATGTATAAATCATGAATTTCAAAAAATTTAGATCAAGGACTCATCCATGTTATCATGAAAAATACCTTTAGGGCCTCAAATCCAAGACATAATTTCTTAATTTATTGGTAGGTGTAAAGAAAATATCCTTAATACATGTGAATCTATAATGCCCCAATAGACCTATAAATAGATTGAGGGAATATCTATAGCCATACCGAACTCATTATTTGACCATCTTATATATTCAAAATTGTTTTTATAATATCTAAAATTCATTCCAAAAATGACTAATAGGTAAAATATTATTGTTACAAATTCAAGAATAAAAAATAATTCTATTTCCCCAATAAATGACATAACATTCTAAATTATTTTACATTAAATGATACCTTATATAGGAGTTCTATATGACTGAGACATCATTAATGTAATATAAATGAAATTTAATTTCATCTCTATTATTGAAATATTAACACAATGGTTAAAAATAATGTCTAGTTAATTATAGATTGTGATAGAGTACATGATAACAAAAAGGTGAATGATCTAAAAATGTATAATACATTATTTTTATATGATGATATAAGAACATATATTAAAAAAAATGATGTTTTTGTATTATATACTAGATGATAAAATATAATGTATATATATATATGATAAAAATTATAAATAAGATCCTTGTAGCATCATGTATAAATTATGTAATCAATCACTTTTCAAAATAATATCAACTATTTTAATATTTTAATAATATATTATTTTGATTTCATTTTAGATAATATTTCATTACATATTGAGAGAAATAATTATATTGAAAATAAAAATGGGATATTTTAATGAAATCATTATATAATAGATTCATGTTGATAGTGGGTAAATATATTAATGTGGTATATATTGAAAAATATGATTATATTAAAATCATTGGTAAAAATTACCTCATTTGAAAAAAGATAGGATATATTACTTTTTACCATTAAATAAAAATTAAAACATGGGTGAAAATGAAATTATTAACACTTTGAATAATTTGAATAAAATTATTATAATAATTTTAATGAATATATTTACATGGGAAAAAATTATAAAAGGAACAATAAAACCTAATTTTAAAAGAAAATTCCTTAAATGAAACATACTTATTGATTATTGATCCAATAAGAAAATAAATGGACAACCCATTTAATTACTAATATAAAATCTAATAATAATAAAATTATTATTGGATCATTGTTATCATATTATATTCTGAAAGGATGTTTGAACATAAAATATCTAGAAATATAATTATATTGCAATAGTAATCCCTTACTGATTTTATGGACGTTGAATCAAAACCCATTAAAAAGGAAATGTTAATGAAAAACATTTAATACCATTAATAATGAGGGATTAATGATATAAAGTGTCAAATGGGGTATTATATACACCATGCAATTAAAATTAGGTTCATAATATAAATCATGTCTCGTTGAAGTAGAAATTAGATGGAAGTATCTTCACATTGGGTTCTCTCTTTAATGTATATATTTGATCCTCATGTATAAAAAATTAAAATTTGTTAAATAATTTTTAATAACATAATTCATCTTTATTCCAATTTTTACGGTCCTTTTTAAAATAAATTTTAACCCATTTGTTGAATATTTCTTGCATACAACCACCAATTAAGGTTGTTTGATTATTTTTGATAAAATTACATTAGTTTATTGTTTATTTTTAATGATTTTTTGAAATGGATCCATCATATTAAGAATATTAATAATTACATGGATATTATTTTTATTCATTATATATATTTTAGAGTAATCTCTGAATGGTGATAATAGTGAAATAAATTACATTGCTTCATGGAGGTGGTAGTCTATAAGAACCCATGACCGATCTTTCCATTTTCCTATAGATGGAAGGGTATGAAGGTAAAAGATATAACATAATTTAAGAAAAATAATGATTTCATATATATCATGTATAACAATTAATAAATTTTGATTATGCAGAATAATAATTAATCCATAGAAGAGGCATGTAATATAATTACCTCTTCATTTAGAGACCTCATTTGGATTTCAAATTAACCCTTCTTAGTAATGACTTTGGGTATTAATGGGAGTTCAATAATGAAATAAAGAATGATATGATTTTTTTGGGGGGGGGGGGTTTAATATGACAAACTAAATAGATTATACACTATAAATAATTGAGGAGAAGTGGTACCATTTTATAAGTGTTTGAAAAGACACACAATGAATTTCATAAAATATTTAAATATAATATAAATCATAATTATTCAATGCTCTTACAATATCATCAAATTAATATTAATTCATAGTTTTAATAATTATTTATTACATAAAATATATATTTATAATGTAAAATAAATCTTTTTAAATAATTATATCAATTTATAAAAACATTGAATATCATTTTGGGAAACTAAGTAATATTTTATGAAAACTTTTTTCACCTATTAGTTTATCATAATTTTTACATAGTGGAAATATGTTTTAAAATTATTTTTAGGTTATAAAACAATTTTTTTTAAAAATTATAATATTTTAAATATCATTATAATCAATAAAATTGATAATTATTTTCATACATATAAACTTTTTTCCAAAAAAATACTTTTCTTAACAACTCGGTTTACATGTTAAATGTGATGACGTTAAGATTAATTTCATAAAAATAGTGTTATAGAGATAATATAAATAATATATTTGAGATAATAATATTAAAATTATTCAATATTTATTATCCAACATTATGTTATAAATAGCTAATTTGAGTTAATGTGTAAAAATGTTATTCTCAATTAAAATAGATTTTTTTTATTTTTCATTTTTCCATTAAAATTTAAATTTTAGATTTTTAGAATTTTAATTAGATAAATTAATGTATATATTTGAAAGCACCATATGAAAATTTACAAATTATTATTTATTTTTACCATATTTAAAAAAGGGTTAATTTAAGTCAAAATATTTTGGATTTATGAAAATTATAATTTCTTTGATTTTATCCCAATATATAAATAACGTAGAAGATTTCAACACAATCATATTTATAATATATTATATATTTGTAGAAAATAAATCATTTTTATGTGAATGTTTAATTTTAAAACCCATTCCAATCATATTTATAATTAATGAAAAATTATACATTAATATTATCAAAATAATTTCTACCTCTACATTAAATCAAGTATTTTCATGATGAGTTTCACTTTTAACATGACATGGAAGAATAATTACTTGTATTAAATTCAATATAAAACAATTTATTTCTAAAAATTCATTATCAATCATAACATTATCATATATAAATTTAAGTTAAAAATAACATAACTTTTCAAAGACCATCTACACATTTAGGGGTTTTTATTTTAATATTAATGATTGATAACTATTCAAATATTATTTGATAAATTTTTTTTAAAGTTTTAGATAATATTGATAAAATTAGGTATTGAGTTTATTTTTATTTGTTTTCATTAAAATTAATTAGTAAGGATACAAATTAGTTACCATGTTAAATAGAAAAATTGGTAAAATGTATTTTACTACATGGGATAGGCATAAAAATGTAAAAACATGATTCCTATAACGAACCAAAATATTATAAATCTAAATTACATTCGTATAATTATTATATATATTATAATTCACATAAAATCACATAGAGGACCCAATATAAACATTATAAATTAAGAATTAATGGAATAAAAGGTATTTCAAGAAGTTAAGGAACCTATACCAATATAATATTAACTTGAACTTTGGATTATTAATGTGAATATTTAGAATAGTAATCCAACAAATAGAATATTAACTTCACCTATGAAATAATTAATAAAATTTAGGTATCTTATGAATAAAAAAATATATATTTATTTCATGGTATAAGTAAATAAACATTTAAGAAATGATATTTTAAATGGTGGTATTTTTTATAAGTTATAAAAATTTAATTATAATTTTATAATTAATATTATTATTTAAAATAAAATGTATTTTTATAAAATGTATTAATAAATTAGTATTTTTTTGAATTATTATTATAAGTTAATTTTATCAGACCTTAAGTAACTTTTCAATTTTTCATAAAAGTAGTTATAATTTTAAAGTAGGTATTTCTCTAATAAAAGATCATTTTAATTATAAAATTAAAATTATCATATATAGAGAATAATATTATTAAAATGGATTTCATTTTTAAAATCTTCACAAAAAAAATAGTCTAGGTGAAATTTTTTGGAATTTTCTAAAATATGAGATTTTTTTTGAATAATAAAATATTGTAATTAATCGTATATATACGTTGTAAGATAAATACACTATTAATTGGGTAATAGATGATGTAATCAAAATAATCTCATACCATCATTCATTATTTTAAATTATTTATTGAAATGGTTCATACTATTCATAGTCATGAGCCAAAATCAAAAATAGATGAATAAAATAATAAAAAACCACACCTCTCCTCCAATATAAATACCTCCCTCACCACCTCTTCTCCTCACATAATCCAAGCCAGGAAGATTGTAAAATTTCTTCCCATTCCTTTTTCTGAGCCTCTTTCTGATGTCATGGAGCCTTTAGTCTCAACAAAATACCAAAACAAATCTCCTTATGGAGGTTTTAAAAAAGAAAAACTCGATAGGTAAAATCCTATTTCTTTTCTTTTAAATTATATTAGTTTTCTTTTCTATTAATTTTATATCCTTATATACCATTATATAAGTGGAATGATAACTCCAGTATCAGTTTTATTTTTTTAATATAATAATCTATCAAGAAAACTCTTCTCCTCTCTATTTGATTCTAAAAATGGAGATGTTGTCTCTGAGGTGTTATTTTATCGCCTTCAAGGAAGAACATATTTCATTTTACATTACCACCTTCAAGGATGGTACTAAATCCATAATAACTGTTGAAACATATTATAAAATGTATTATATAACATTTTTTAGTTCTTTAACATACTTATATACATAAAATAAAATAATTAAACAAAATGAGTTCCCTATGATAGAAAACATGCCAAATTAATCTAAACAAATATCATCAACAATTTATCTAATGAATCATTATAATATCTAGAAAAAAATAATATATATGACCATTATAAATTCTATAATTTCATTAACAACATATAATATCTTTTTTTATAATAATCCACAGTCTTTCATATATGTACACCACTAAACTGATTTTGAAAACCAAGAAAATGAAAATTCCAAAAAGGATTAAATTGAATACTATAACTCATCAAAATTCCCATAAAATAACTTAATAAAATTAAAATTAATAAATACATGTTCAATAGTTTTTATATTTATTAATTAATGAATCTAATTTTATTATCAATTACATTAAAGTGAATAAATTATTCGGGCATAAGGTAAGGTGATTCTCAAACCCAATTCCTTTATTTGGGTTATTTTCTCTTAAATTGTATTAATATCCATAATATATTATTCATATTTAATTAAAAATTAAAATTAAAGGATATACCTATTTCCAATCATATTTTTTAATAAATTTAATGAAAAATTAAAATAAATCTTCTTTCTAAAAAACTCTTCTTTTTGCTTCTATTGAGAATGATTCTTCTCCACTCAAGATTTTGGATTTTTAGACCATTTTTGCTATTCCCTTTTTTGTTAAACCTAATGTTTATTAATTAATGTATGATATATAATGCTTATATGAAACCCATTTCTATTCCATGGGTTATTTTAGGGAAATTATTGTTATATGTTCTATGTGGCATGCATGATTATGTAAATGTTATTATGTGACCGGTGGACCCAGAAATATATAGCTCTTTAAAGCATTGAGTATTGTAAATTATCACATGGAATGTTTTGAAATATGTGTGAACATGATGCTATAATTGCTCACAATGATAATGATGTTATGATTATGAACATATGTTATGTGTGAACATGATGCTAGTTTTTTTACAACTATAAGTGGAAGTTGACCACTAAGATATGATGTTTCATTTTTACACATTTAATTATTCCATGAATTTATCTAATTATTCCTCTCATGATTATGATGATTATACATTGATTTTTTTATGTTGATGATCATTATTCTCACCCATGTTATATCGATTCATGTTATTATGAATCCTCTTACTGGGATTTTATCTTAGCCCTTTGTTTGATGTATATCCTTCAGTGACTATATTTACTAAGAATAGAAAAAGGGACACTAAGAACCTACAGAAGAAGTAATTATATAATGTTTATGATTTATTATGTAAATGTTTTGATTTTTCTGAATTTTCCCAAGATAATAAAAAATTTTATCCTTGATTTGTAACAATATTATATTGTTTATCGTTAAAATGATGTAATAATAATGTTTGAAAAGTCAGGTTTCTATAGTTGTTATCAGAGATTGGATAAGTTATTTTGGAAATTAGTATTATAGAACATTAGTGAAAATACTTAGTATGATAATAAGTATATGTAATCACCCATGAATCATTATTTTAGAAAAATTATAAACATTGGGATCTAAGAAGACAATCCTTTAGAGTTAATTTCAAAAAGGAATAAATTATTTATTCATTACTTGTTGAATTATGTTTTGTTCAAGATTTTTCTATTTTAAAATATGGTGGGAACCAAGGGAAATTAGAAGAAAAAACCATGTAAGTCAAAATGTAGTGAATGACCAAGCGACATCCCCAATTCCTAGTGAAGTGGAGTTCAAAATTTCATGGAGATTATTACCTAGATAATTATGGACATGAAAAATAACCTAAATAATTTTGTAAATATTCCTCCACTAAAGAGGTATAAACTATATATCAAGTATTTTATGCAACAATGACCACCAATGTTCAGTGGATCTTCTAAATCCACTCATCACAGAATAATGAATTAACTCAATAAAGATGATCTGTTCAGTGTTTCCCTATTCTAAGATAGATAAGGTGACTCTAACCGTTTATCATTAAGATAGGGGGGATAAATAGTGGTCATTTATTATGAATTCCAGTACATATAATGAAATTAATGAAATAGAGTTGTAAGACAATATAAAAATATTTCATAACAATTATATCCCTCAAACTCTTCATACAATGATGGAGAGATAATTATTAGAGCTGAATAAAAATATTGGTGAATCAATCATCATATGAATGACAAATTCATGGGTTTTGGACTATAAATATTTTAACAATGTCCTAGAATCTAGGGAGAATTAATCAATGGAAATTAACCTGAACCATATTTTCCTAAATTCCTTCTATTTATTTTCTAAAACAATTTGTCCCACCAACTTATAATCAGTTCTTCTAGATTGAAAATTGTACACATAAACATTTCCCAACCAATATAAATAATTATTCATATAATATTTCTATCATCCCTAACCAGTACCCTATCTCTTAAGGATTATTTACATCATGGAAATATGGTGTTTTCTAATGAAATATATTTTGGCCTTAAATTAAAACCTCATAATTTAGAGGTCCCACCTATCAAGATGCAATTGTTGATGTTACCACACCATAGTCTGTATCTATGATGGTGAAGAAAACATCTTCATTGGGATCTAGATCAAATTGATGGTTTCTATATTGATGTTCATCATTATCATGCTAATTAGGTATGGCTGGAAGTCATATATGGGGAATAATAATACACATCATCACACAATGAGACATAATAAAATGATATCCAATAATAAATTATAACATAATATAATATATTTCAACTACAATTATCGACTAATAGAAAAAAATATGTTTTTAAAACTCAAAATTTCAAAAGACACATTTCATGACCACTGTAACATCCCGGTTCTAGGTGCCGCCCAATGGTTCCCTGAAATCGGTTGGTCACATGACCTCAAGAGAATTTCCCCAAATGCTAGAGGCTGACGACTAGAAGAGATGTCCATGATGTGATAATGTGGAAACTATTACCTCATTGAATGAGTATACACAATACAAAGCAAATAGAAAATAATAGTGGAAGCAGTAATACCATACAATAAAAGTAAATAGTGTATGAATGATAGTAATATATCAACTAGAGCATATATATAGAATATGCATTTCACATGTGTCTAGAAAAATATCCAAACAAGTCACAATGATGGAAATACAATAATAAAACCAAATTATGGGAAAATAGTAAACTCCAACAGGATTTCAAGCCTCAGCTTGATCCCATGCTCTCCAGGTCCAACTACAATCAAGTACCTGATGAAGAAGGTTTCTTAACCTTATCTATAACTACCATCATATAATCTATTTGGGTCCAAAATCATGACCCAAATAGGGTGTGAGAATAATCCTAGCAGGAAACCACCAACAAATCAGTGCCTAACTGTTAGTGAATATATATAGCAGGTAATATGTAGAAATGAAGTAATAAATTAGGAAGTACTCAAAAGTAAATGATCCTATAGTTTTCAATTAAATTTATTTACATTTAGTATTCATACTTTGAATCATGTAATCTCGAGATATAGCCTAATATCTATATCCCCCTATGTAATAGTAACAAAACAGATGTCTCAGAAGACCATCTAAAAAATCAAGAAAGACTGAGTCCAAGCTTGTGTTTTGTCTTGGCACACTCATCATAATCATTCAGTCATTTATAAACAACCCTCTAGGAAATATCTCATGGTATAACCCCTTTTGTTTAACATAACATCAAATAATTTACAAATGAACACCTGAGAAGCTCTCATGGTCAATACCCCTGGGTTAACAAGGCTTCAATAACTTATAAACAACCTCCTAGGTAGCTCTCACGCTCAATACCCCTAGGCCAGCATAGAATAAAAAAATAATAAATGACCACCTGGGTAGCACTCACTGTCAATACCCCTAGGTCAATATCTACACCAAGGCTCTCATGGTCCTATGTAAATAAACATGGAAACCCCTATAGTTTTACGGGTCCAAGGCTCTCACAGTCCATTGGAAAAACAACGCGAATATCATATCAAAGTAACACATGTAACCAATAACTGATACATGGATAAATATTCAAAAAACATAACACATACATTTCATATAATCAACAACTACATACTAACAAAACAAGGCATAGAAAACAAGGTACACCTAATAGGCATTGAAGACCAAATGACCATAAACAGTCAATCAAGGGAAACACACCCATGGGGTGTCCTGTAAATAAGGTATCTAACCTTAAACCTAAGAAACAACCCTTTATCAATTAGATAAACCATAACAGGTGATAAATAGGGTCAAATTACAAATCAATCAATACCCCAAACATGGGTATGCAACAATTTTAGCACATATAACCCAAATACGAACAACTAAAGGCACAAACAACCTACCTTGATGTTGTATGATTAAAACTCTTGAGATTCGGCCCATGAATCAGACCTAAATAGTTTAGATCTATAGAAAGATAAAAAATTACCAACCTTGAATAACCCAAATGATATAAAGAATCATGAAGAGAGGCTCTAGGGGAATTGAGAACTCACCGGTGGGATTCCAATGCACCTAACGATGTCTCAATAGGAGGTCGTATGGAGAATCAGGAGGGGTTCAATGTTCTTAGACTGTTCCACGATGCTCCTGTTTGAACCATGGGTAGAAGAAAGTTTTTATGAAGATGAGATACAACCCCTCTCCGATTTATCAAATAAAAATAAAACTACATGGTGTGTTCATTAAATGTAAATGCTGTGTATTAGCCTTAACCAGCCCCCTCCTAAAGCAGTCTTCCGTGTCACCACATGACCATGTACTTGGCCGTTACATGGTCAGTAAATGACTGTACGCAGTACCCGGGTACACGACGTGTACTCATGAGTACATAACATGTACTTAGAAAATTCCCATTTCAACATTTTTCTACAAAAACAACCCAAAATAAAGATCCATACCTGAAATGATGATCCATTTTCTTAAAAAATACCCCCTTAAATCAATTCATCCCTGAATTTCCCTTCCAAGGGTGGTGAAGAAGAATTTTCGGACAACTCTGAACACTGTGATCATACGTCGGCCTCCCTTTCCCAAGTCTCGTCCTATGCTCGTCCATGATACCATAAAACCTATACTAGAGGAACATACCAACCATGTAGAACCTTCGTGCTATGATCCACAATCTGAATAAGGTTCTCCTCGAAGGATTTATCCACCTCCAACTCAACCTCCTTGGGTTGAAAAAAATGAGACAGGTCTAAAAAGTAATATAATAGATGAGAAACATGAAAGATGTCGTGCATATCTCGATACCTCTGAGGTAACTACAACTAATAGGAAACTCGATCAACTCTCTCCAAAACCTCAAATAGACTGACGTATCTCAGTGAAAGCTTCCCCTGTCTCTTAATCCTCCTATGTCCCAACCTCAGTGTGACATGTAATAATACCTAATCCCTAACCTCAAACTCCAGAGGTCATCTTCGTCAATCAACATAAGATTTATGGAAAGACTGTACAGTAGCCATCCTCTTCTGAATCAACTCCAACTGCTCAGTGGTCTCCTAGAAAAGATGAGGTCCCAACATAAATTCATCTCCTAGATCCAGCCAACATAGGGGTGATCAATATGGATTACCGTACAAAGCCTCATAATGTTCCATCTGAATTGTTTCCTGAAAATTATTATTACAGGAAAACTCCACTAGGGGTATGTGTCTCTTCCAAGAACCCCTGAAATCCAAGATGCATTCTTAAAGCATGTCCTCCAAAACCTTAATAATGTGCTCAAACTGGACATCTGTCTGGGGATGGTAAGTTGTACTCAGAAGTACTTGTGTACCCAAAGCCCTCTGTAGTCCCTACTAGACATGTGAAGTAAACCGAGTGTCCCTGTCTGAAACGATAGAGTACGGAACCCCATGAAGACGTACAATATCTTGTATGCAAAACCTTCTAAGATCATAAACACTGAAGATTTTATTAATCGATAGGAAGTGTGAAACCTTCGTGAGCCTGTTGATAACAACCCAAACTACATCATTCCCTCAAGGAGACCTCGGTAAACCTGTCACAAAATCCATCACTACATCATTCCACTTCCACTTGAGAATGGGTAAATACTATAAAATCCATGCCAACCGCTAATGCTCCACCTTCACCTTCTAGCAGGTGGAACATCTCATAACAAAACCAGCTACATCCTTCTTCATGCCCGACCACCAATACTAACGATATAGATCTCGATACATCTTGGTGACACCAGGGTGAACTACCCAAACTGAGGAATGAAAAGATCACAACAACCCCTCGCGTATGTCTGCTAACACCCATACACGTACATGAAAGTGCAAGACCTCATTGTCACCTACAGTCCACCCAAGAGTAGGGTCCTCACCTGACATGCTCTCCCATAGGACTAGGCCTTCAGAATCAGATAGCTGCCTCATTTGAACTCGATCCAGAAGAGTAGAAGTAATAGTTATAGAAGAAAGAAATGTCTTCCCCTATCGGTCGTGCACCTACAAATGTATCTCAAAGAATAGATCCATAAGCTTCCACTCACTACTGGCCTCCTAAAATACCTATATCTGAGCCCTCCAACTTAACGCATTAGACACTGCATTTCCTTTCCTAGGCTTGTAGGAAATATCAAAGTCAAAAGGCTAAAGGTACCCAACCCACATTCACTATCCAAAATTCATATCACATTGAGTAAAGATATACTTGAGGCTTTTATGGTTAGTGTACACCAAAAAATTCTCTCCCAAAATATAATATCCCCAACAGTGTAAATCATACACAACTTCAACTGACTCGAGATCATGTGTTGGGTAATTGCTCTCATGTGGAATCAACTGACGATACCCATACACATGACTCCTCCCCCCTCCGTAAGCACTGATCCTAGCCTGATACGTAACGCATCATAGTAAATGGTGTAACTTTTTCCCGGATTTGGAAAAATCAATATCAGTGCTGAAGTAAATCTCCCTTTCAGCTCTAGAAAGGATCAATCATAGAAATCTGTCCAAAAAAAATTCACACCCTTCTTAGTGAGGCCCGTCAATGGCACTGATAAGCATGAAAATTACTATATAAAATGCCTGTAGTAACCAGCCAACCCCAGAAAACTCTACTCCTCAAAGAAGTTCTTCGTTTTTTCCCAGGAAACTACCACTCTCACTTTCTCTAGGTCTACTGATACTCCTGTCTCTGAGATGACATGACCCATGAAGTGAATATAGTCCATCCAAAAGTGGAATTTTGAGAGCTTAGCATATAACTGATGCTCTCTCAGTGTACTAAATATGATCGCAAGATGGATGGCATAGTCATGTCGAGTGTGAGAGTACACCAAGATATCATCCACAAAGCCAACCACAAAAGAATCCAAGGATGGAACACTCGGTTCATCAGTTCTATGAAAAATAATGGTGTATTCTTGAGATTAAACAACATAATCAAATACTCATATAGACCATACCTACACCGAAAGGTTGTGAGAGGTATATGTGACGGTATAACGCGCAAATAATGATAACCAGATCTTAAGTCAATCTTCGAGAACACCTGGAATCCTCACATCTGCTCAAAGAGATCATCAATCCTCGGATAAGGATATCAGTTTTTGATCATCAACTGGGCCATCATTCGATAATCCACACAATGTTTGAGGGTACCATCCATCTTCTTTGAAAAAAGAACAAGAGAACCCCAAGGAGAAGTACTGGGTCGGATGAAACCCTTTTCCTACAACTCCTGCAACTGCTTCTTGAGCTCATGTAACTCGGGTGTAGCCATCTTATAAGGGGTAATGGATACTAGTGCCACTCCTAGAATAAGATAAATAGAGAAATATACCTCTCTATTTGGAGGTAAAACTAAATTTTTTTCTGGAAATACATCTCTAAAATAATCCACCACTGGAATAAAGTCCATCTGTGAAGTCCCCTATTCATCCATATATAAACTAGAAATTTGGGCTATAATTCTTCCCAACCAATGATGATCGAGTCTAGATCCTCCTTCCTGGAAATCCCATTCTCCCTTGTGTAGAAAAGACCCACCCTATGGTGATGTGAAATTCACCCTACAACGATAGCATTCAAAAAAGGACTAAAAGGAGACCAACCCGTCCATTTAGAGAATGACATTGAAGCCTATCATCTCTAAGACATAGAGATTCCACAAGAAGTGACACCCAAAAACATCAAGAGGGAACTCCTTGAACTGATGTACACTATCCATTCTAATCCCCAATGAAGTGTCTAGAATCATAACATCCTCAGAATTAAAGATATAGAGCCCAAGGCTCTCCACAACAGCAATAGATATAAAACTATGGGAAGTCCCTATATCAAAAAGAGCATAAGCTAAAACTGAGGCAACTAGAATTGTACCTCTAACTGTAGATGGTCCGAGATCTTGCTCCTACTGGGTCAGCTCCACTACAAAATTCAAACATGTACCACAACCCTGCGACCCTGCCTGACTACCCTAAGCCGATCCATCCTACTATCATTGAAAAATTTTCATCTGGATACCATGACCACGAGAACCCCCTTGGCCTAAATGACCTGAATAACTCTAGTTCCCTGATTGATGAGAAATTGGTGTCCATTCCCCTATAAAAGGAGTCATAACGGATCCCCTCACACCAACTACTAGTGATAAAAACTAGAAAAAACATTGCAGATGACCATCTTACTGCAAGATCAGAACTCAACTAGGTCTCTCGAGCACTGAGGTCTCATGTTCCCACTCTTCTCACACTGGTAGAACCTCACATGGATAATTGAAGATACATACCTGCTACTAGAATCATTGAATGAAGTCTCCCTTCAGCGCTTCCTACTATCAAATGATGGAGTACCAACACTGGATACTAAACCACCCTGGCTCACAACTCCCAACTCCCTCAGAATGCGCTCAGTAATCAGCACCTAGTTTACTATAGAATTCACGGAAGTCATCTTGAAAACATTTAACTACTATCAGATTTCATACCTGAGACCATCCTAAAAACACCTAGCTAGTGGTAACTCTTCACCTCCCAAAATAGGTGAGAAGAACTGAAGCTCTGTAAAGAAAGAATAATAGTCCATCACTGAAAGAGGTCCTTTCTCCAAATGCATGAAATCTTAGGATTGACCGACCCTCAATGTCTTGGGGTATAAGTAGTGATAGAAGGTCCTCTAAAACTCTTCCCAAGCCATATCCTGATGATTTCTCACCTGTTAGATAACATCCCACCATCTCTTGGTGGAATCACATAGCATGTACACCGTGATCTTCACCGTTCTCTTAGGAGGCGTCTCGAGATGGTCAAATATAGAAAGCATGGCCTTTAACCATGACACTACAACATGAGGTCCTCCATCCCCTAAAAAAGTGGGAGGATGTTGCTGCTGGAACACCCGCGTCAACTCTTCCATAGTCAGGGTAGGATGTGTTGCTCCTTGAAAAGTATGAATCATCCTCAGAAAGCCTTAACAGAACTGTGCATTAGCACCTACATCTAGTATAACAGCTGGTTCCAAGATGTGCATGATTGGAGGATCTGCTGGTAGTCCTTGATCTGTGAATTCCAGTGTCTGATCATCATCATGTGCCTGACGTACAACTGGAGGACATCTCGGTGGCATGAATCTGCAAGGTCAAGTGCACACCTCAGTTTAAGATCATCAAGGAATACAACCTAGAAGTGTAATAAAGGAACAAGAGAAAGAAAGCATTCAAGTTTTACAAAAAAGGGTTACATGGTGTGTAGAACCACTACAAAACATGATACCTTATACTTTTAAAATGGGTGTGTACCCCTACCAACCTAGTCATGTATCACCCCATACACACAATGTGTACTTGAATATTAACTCCTTCCCAAGTACTCTTACACGGCTAGAACTGCACAGTTCAGCCAGTGTAACACTACATGGAATATTCACCCTAGACAAGGTGTGTACCACATAAGTTCCATCCACCCATGTCATTAGTCAAACGGCTGGATACACGGTCGATTATCACAAAATGTGTACAAGATAGACACGGTGTGTACCACATGAATTTCATCCACCTGTGTCATTAGTCACATGGCCGAATACATGGTCTCTTACAGAAGGACGTGTACTCCCAGTACACGTCGTGTTCTACCAATATTTTATCAACCCCGTGTCTTTGCTCACATAATCAGTGACATGGCTAACAAATACACAGTGTGTACATATGGTACATGACATGTACTTAAGAAAAGTTGTTTCTTCAATAACATAAGAACACATGGCGTGTGTTCATAACATCACACACCGTGTTGTCTGGGTTTTTGGATAGTAAGCTTCTGAAACTTCTAAGAAACCCTTAAAAACTTAAAATTTTGTCCATGGCATGAAAAATTCCAAACCGTGATAGCCCATACTCCCCACGAATCAAAGTTTGGCATACTTATTCATATCATAACTTGATATAATTCAATTAAAGTTCCAACATGATCCACTAAATTCCGATCCCAGAGGGCCCATAACACTTCAGGGACCAAATATTGGCATCCAACCAAATGAAACCTTACATTTACCAATAACCTATCAAAATAGCAGGTATTTATATCACGACATCTATCATAACAACATGAATATCTAACACCACATCTATCACAACAACATGAAATCAATAGTGCACCCTAAATGGAATGAAAAGAATGCAAGATGTGTGATCTCTATAAAGTGCCTATATGATGCATGAGATGGAATACCCTCATCTCGTCAAGTTTCAATAGAAATAGAACCTCAATAATATCAACGATAACAACACAATACATGTGTATCACCCAATGGTGAATCAATTCAACTGTAATAATTAAAAAACTAGAAAAATTGCAATATTCAAGGTAACATGGATCTTTCCATGTACATAGGTTAGCTACTCCCAAGCATAGATTATTACCAAATACTTTTTCCTTACTATCCTGATCTATAGGATCCAAATAGTAAGGCAAGGTAGAAAATAACTCCTTTGATACCACTTTTCAACATCCTGGTTTCGGGTGCCACCCAAAGGTTCCCCAAAACCAGTTGTTTACATGAAATCAAGTGAATTTTCCCAAATAATAGAGGATGCTGACTAGCAGCGAGGCTCACTATGTGATAATGGGGAAAATATTCCCTCATTGGAAGAGTATACACAACAGAAAGAAAATAGTAAACAATAGTGGAAGTAGTAATACCATACAACAATAGTAAACAGGGGAAGACTGATAGTAATATAACAACTAGAGAATATATATAAATGATTCATGTCACATGTGTCTTGGAAAACAACCAAAGAATCCATAATGCAAGAAATACAATACTAAAACCAAAGTACGGAAAAGAAGTAACTCCAACAACATCACAAGGCTCAGATTGGTCCCATGATCTCTATCTCCAACTACAATCAAGTACCTGATGATGAAGGGAACTTTCCCTTATCTGTACCAGAAACCATATAATCAGTTTGAGTCTAAAAGAATGACCCAAATAGGGTGAGAGACGAATCCCAGTAGGCAACCATCAAAATATATATGCCTAACTATCAGTGAATATATATAGTAGGTAATATGCAGAAATGAAGTAATAAACTAGGAAGTACTCAAAAGTAAATGATCCTATAGTTTTCAATTATATTCATTTACATTTAGTATCCATCCTTTGAATCATGTAATCTCGAGATCTAGCCTAAGATCTATATCCCCATGTGTAATAGTAACAAAACAGATGTCTTATAAGACCATCTAAATAGTCAAGAAAAACCAAGTCCAAGCTTGTGCTTTGGATTGGCATACTCGTCACAATAATTAAATCATTGATAAACAACCCTTTAGGAAACATCTCATAGTCTAACACCTTTGTTTTAACATAACATCAAATCATTTACAAAAAACAACCTAGGTAGCTCTCACAGTCAGTACCCCTGGCTCAACTTGCCTTTAGTAACTTATAAAAGACCTCCTAGGTGGCTCTCATGGTCAATACCCCTAGGTAAGCATAGCATAAAAAATTCATAAATGACCTCCTGGGTATCTCTCATGGTCAATACCCCTAGATCAATATCTACAACAAGGCTCTCACGAACCTGTGTAAATAAACATGGAAACCCCTATAGATTTCCTAGTCTAAGGCTCTCACAGTCCATTATAAAAACAACGTACATATCATATCAAAGCATCACATGTAATCAATAACTTCTACAAGGCTAAATATTCAAAAAGCATACCACATGAATTTCATATATTTAGAAACTGCATCCTAACAAAATAAGGCATGGAAAACAAGGTAAACCTAATAGGTATTCAAGACCAAACAACCATAAATAGTAAATTAAGGGAAACACACCCATGGGGTGTCCCGTAAACAAGGTATCTAACCTTATGCCTAATAAACAACCCTTTATCAATTATATAAACCATAAAATGTGATAAAAAAGGTTAAATTCCAAATCAATAAATACCTCAAACATGGATATTTGGAACTTGTAGTATATATAATCCAAATATGAACAAAAAAAGGCACAAACCACCTACCTTGATGTCATAAGAGTAACAATATTGAACTTCGGCCCTTAAATTGGTCCTAAATGGCGTAGATCTACAAAAATATGAAAAAAACACAACCTTGAATAACCCAAACAAGAGAAGGAATCAGGAAGAAAGGCTCTATGGGAATTGATAACTCACTGGTGGGATTCAAATGCACCTGACAATGTCTCAATCGAAGGCTGGACGTAGAATCGGGAAGGGTTTGAAGTTCGTCAACCATTCCACGATGCTTCTATACGAACCACAAGTAGAAAAAAGTGTTTCTAAAGATGATACACGACCCCAATATGATTTATCAAATAAAGAGAAAAGTACACGGTGTGTTTATTAAATGTACATGCAGTGTATTAGCCTCAACCGGACCCCACCTTAAGCGGTCTCCCCGGTCACCACACGACCATATACTCAGCCATTACACAGCCAGTACGCGGCTCTACACAGTACTCAGGTACACGACATGTACTCATAAGTACATGAATTTTACTTAGAAAATTCTCATTTCATCATTTTTTCACAAAACAACCTGAAATAAAGATCCATAGCTGAAATGAAGATCCAGGTTCTTACAACCACCCATGGTATCAATATCCATGTGTTGATGAGATGTAGATAGGAACACACTCGATATATACCCCTTAAGTTCCCACATTTTCATCTCCTTTCTACTATGAAATTTGAAGATATATATAAAAAATAAATACAAATGAACCTATCCTCTAATAATAATTTTTCAAAAAATAATAACTGGAAACAAGATATCAAGAACATAAGTAAATAAAATCACGAGTTAAAGTTTTCCTGTGAACCCGATTGTCTAGATAAAAGAACATGGACATTGAAATGTATTTTTTTAGTATGATTTCTATAAAATAACATAAACCATAGTTATTTGTATAATAAAAAATTCTTCATGATAATTCAAGTAAACATTCTAAAAGAGAAAAATGTAATGAAAAGATATGTTCCAAACAACACAATCTAACCCATTTATAAAAAAACAAACTATCATCTCAACGTGAAATGTTGTCTCCTATTGATTCCCACACCCTACTAAAAAAAGCACTACTAACCAGGATTTCCTTTCCCATTCCTACGTATGAAAAAATGTAATCTACATTCACTAAAGTGTGTATGGAAGGTGTGAGATAAATAATCAACCAATGATCCCCCCAAATATCTAAAAATGTTGCATATATATTACATGACTTGAGATTCTAATCAGTTATAATTTTCATCTATTAATATCCATGATATAAAAAAATATAATTTTTTTGATATATTTTCAATGAAAAAAAACTATGAAGTAATTTTTATGTATAATTAAATACATTAATTTATTTTTTTAGTATACTATCGAGATATCGAATATTGATTTATGATTCTAATGAGTAATGTTATTTTATTGACTATTTTTCATTTTCTATAATAAATTAATTTTTAATAAATTTCACTTTTTCAACTTACAATATACATTGGATTATATGATTACATACATGTTCATATAGAGCATATATGATAAGGATGAAACAATACAAGAATAATGTACATTTACGGGACAAAATTGAATCAATATTATTATCTTAATACATAATAAAAATATTTTAAGGATGTTTCAGAATAATTTGATCCACATATCAATGAGGATAGTGAGAAAATATTTAAAAAGGTTAATGATTTGAATATTTATTTTGAGTAACTATTATAATGAATCATGTTATTTGTGGTAAGATTAAAATTTACATTGTCATTAAAATTACTTATCATAGGACATTATAAGTGATGGATATTTGTGATGTACTATGTATTGAATACTATTTATTAGGTAAAATTGTTAGTATAGAATATTGATTTTTCAAAAAAAATTATATTGTTAATTTAAAGTTATAAATGGTTTGTTTATGAATAATGGTACACTTTTACCCCATATATAATTGTTATTGTACCCTTCAACATATTAGTGCTCAAAATATATGTAGAAAGGTTTAAAATTAATTTTTTGAATTTTATGCTGTAGTTAATGTTCCTAAGGCATGTTATTATATCATTAGACACCATGTTTCAATGAAATACTTTAAGATAACAAGATTAGAATCTAATAGTTTTTATATATTGGTTCTGATTTTTCCATTTTCAATACATTCTATTATACTAGATAGTATTGGATTCTCAATAATAAGATTATGATATAATTTATGATTATTTTAAATAAGTTTATTTATCATGTTAATCTTTTAGTATTCCATGATAAATTTGTAAGAACATTTATATAGATTCATATTTTTTCAAATTATTATGAATTGTTTTTTTAGTGTAGGTGGTATCATAGATGGATTTATAGATGATTAGTAGAATAGGGAAAGATAATATTGATTTAATATCATCTAGGAGAAAGAATCATGTCATGAACTAGTGCATTTTTTCCTAATATATTAGGTATTTGAGTAGAGTTTTATGGTTTGACTTGGTTTTTCCATGGTATATGGGGATAAAATTTGAGTCCTAATATTATGGTATGGAATATTTTAGTATCCTAGTTCTTCATTAAGGTATAAACCCCACCGTTTTTTTTCAAATAGTATTTTTATATTCTAAATCTATTTTCCCAATGAGATAGAGAGATTTTAGAGAGAATTTGGGAGTGTTCATGGCCTAAAGAACATGTTTACAAATTAGTAGAATAAGGAAAAATTTTATTTAATGGTTAATCTAAATGTGTATATAAACCATGTAGAAATAAAATGTGAGGACCATGTTTTGATAAATTGTGAAAATGGGGCCATGAAACTGAATATGGTTTTCAATTTATTATTATTTCAGGGAAAAAATATTATCTACTATCATTCAATCACTTCATATAAACTATTCTTGGTGTGGGGTCTTTGATAGTATAGATACATAGTTGGTATATGGTTTTTCAAAATATATTTCCAAACCATGAACAATATTAAAAATTCTGGAAATTAAATTTTACCCCTTTATTTATAAAAACTCTTTCCTAATCTCATCTTATATTATTTTAATGTAGAAATACCTTTTTATATCTTCTTTATTCATTACCATGATTTAGGGGATCTCATCTATTAAAAGTCTGATTGTAGTTCTGTTTAAAATTTTCAAACACCATTGATAATTCTAAAACCCAATTACCTTATTTTATTAGATTTATTTTTTGATAGTGATTTTATTTATTTTAATGATTTTTGGGTAAAAATACCTCATGGAGCCATAAAAGTGTTTTTGGGTTATTATTTTCACTAAAAAATCTAGATGGACAAGTTTTAGTATGATTGGGGTTTCCAAAGAATATTTTTAATGTAACAAAGTATCCAAGTGTTTTCTAAATTCTTGGGTTCAAAATCAAGAGTTTGTTTTTTGGAAATGATGGTTTTCCTCAATCAATTTCACAAAATTCGAAGTGTGGTGTATGTGTGTTGTATAGAAGTGCAACTAATCTAAGTGGACCACAAATGATTTATGTGAACTGTGAACCGTGCTACACGGACCAAAAAGAAAAATCAGCTTAGGGGATGCTCATAGTTCATGGTAGGCTCATCATTCACATGAGGATCCTCATTTATGGAAATGTGGGGATGATTTAAGGAGACACAAAGGGTTTTTGTTTTCATATGAAATATGATGCTATAATGGATTAAGTGGTTATGCATACTGCATAGTAGTTTTTGGTGAAGGCTTTACCACATCATAGTTTTGGGTATTTTTTATTAAAAGATTTTAAAGACTGATATTACTATATAAATGAACCTAAACACATAATTAGGAATATGTAATTTCATTATAGAAGATAATTGATGAAAAAATTCATGGGATTTTGAAGCAATTCGCAAGGGAGGATTGAAAAAAGGAGAAGTGTTTAGCAGTAAAGCAATTAAGTGAAGTAGGAAGTATCTTGTGAGGGATAAATTCCATGAAGGAGGTATTTTTTTAAGACAGTTCATAGAACAGAGTTGCAGGGCACGATAGCTCATAATGAAAAAAGGATTTCATGGAGTTTCATCCATATACAATGTGAATTTAGTCTTGAACAAATGCTTAGTTCATGGTTTTTTTTGGAGGAAATTGTTGTATGAAAAGAATAACCAGTTCTCATGGTGAAGGTAGTTTTTTTATTTAAAGGAAATTTTCGAATCTAGGGAGGCTCATGAAGAACTCACACAATTTAGTGTAAGGTGGTTCACATAAAAGGTGGTCTATACTGTAAATGGTTCATAAATGAGGTTTCCAAAAATGGAAAAGACAATTAAAAAAAGGACTCTCTGCAAGGAAATTTATATGTGGATAAGTTAATTTCATCAATATGATGAAAAAAATAATTTATGGCACACTTACATGTGAAACTATTTTGAGGATCTCACTCAAGGATATACATGCCTGGTTACCTAGTGAAAAGTATCATTTTCATATATGAATTATAAAGTTGAATAAGAAGAATATTAAAGATCTATAAAATTCTAAAAATCATTCTCATGGAGTTTATTCATCGATAGATCCAGCTCAGTGAAAAGAATAATTGGCCTCTGTTGGACATCTTACCAAATCATGAGTTTATAGTTTCAATTCTTATAATAAAGAGAAGTCAAATCCAATTGTCTGGAAAGTGGAAGTGTTGAATCCAGTTATTATCAATGAAATTAATTAGAAACCCATAAGGTACATAAAATATCCATCAACCTACAATTGAAGATGCATTGATTACTGATAATAAAGGAATCTATATGTTCATAAACTATGTATGAAACCTTTTTGGAGTAGTGAGAAAAGGATGATAAAGAAGTTGTTCCATTCCACTGACAGTGATCCATCAAAGAAGATATTTAGAGTGTGACCCTTGGGAAGTAGTGAGTTTTCCATAAACTTTGTAATGGTAGTGATCCTGGGCATAAAAACGATATATATTGAACTATGTTTTGGTAGTGATCCTTAATGGTTTTTTACATCATAACATTGATGTTGCATGATCATTGGATATAGTCTAGTGAGGGTGAACCGTGTAAAAATATTTTTTCCATTTTCTTGATTTCCTACAATATATTCTATGCATCATCATAAGATAAATTTTCAATTGATAAGATAAATATAAAAACTAAAGATAAAATGAAGTGACCCTTATAACAAAGAGTTCAAGATCATATGGGGAATGAAAAATTTAAAAATGAATATACATACCATGATTAACCTCCCCCTAAAAGTATCTAATTACATTTTGGACATAATAATTAGTATCATATGAATGTTTGATGTTTCACAGTCAAGATTCATGAATCACTGAGAGGGGGAGGGGGTGAATCAGTGATACCTTCTTATTTTATATTTCCTTACTTTTAAAACAACATTTTCCTCCTGATAAAGATTCATTTTCTTAATGAACATAATTCAAACAAATATCCACTAGAACATAATAATTTACAAGGTTCACTACTCTTCATGTGTAGGTGCATCCTTGGTATGGTTTGTAAATAATCCAACACCACACGACCCACTAGAAAATAATCCTTTTGTATGCAATACAATGAGTAGGATATATCATCACACTCATGTATCCTATTGAAAACAATCCAATAGTGATTAGGTGTATTTGAGAAAAAAAATGATTCAATATAATGTTATGGTGCTTCATGGTTAGTTTTCATGAGTTTTATCTTTCAAAACAATTCACTCTTTCCTTCTTAGAAGATGGTAGGAACTTCCTTCAGTCCTCTGTGGACTGTCTTACATCCTCTGAGGACTACCTATATCCCACATGAACTAAGTTACACAATGTGGAATGAGTGATTATCGAAACACCTCTTCTTATGTGAACTGTCTCTACTCCACGGATGGAAAATTCCCTGTGTACTACTGAGGCATCACGGAGCACCCATGCTCTGTGGAAGACATCTCCTTTGTGAGACACCAATACCCTGCAAAACCTTTTACACTGTAGGCTATCAAGACTCACAAACTACTTTAAAAATCACTCTATAAAGAAAATTTCTATCTTAAATGATCCCCTGTGAACTAATTCCTCATATTTGGAAACTCTTCCATGTGAACTCTTTCTTTCGTGGAATCTTCCTTTGCGAAATCTTCATACATCACCAAATTCTAACTTGGAGTGAAGATTATTTCTAATGAAAATCACTCACACATAATAATGGTATTAGGATCCTTTATATAAGAAAATAGCATTTCAAATTTCCCTAATATGATTTCCCTAATGTTTCGATGTGTTATAGCCTTCACCATGTAGTAAACTCCTCCCATGAACCATTTTTTCTTCTGTGGTTTACATAGAACCTTTCTTCCATCATGGTGTCTAATTCTTCTGAAAAAATCACATCCTCTTAGCTGCGAATGATGATCCTTACCATGAACAAAAAATCTCCCACAAAATCTGACTTTCTAGTGAACCATTTTACGTATGTGGTCTACGTAACATGCTTCTCAGTCCGCATAACACCACTATGTAGAATCCTTCCTTTACTGATTTTCCATGACCATTCTATGAACCTCCAATGTGATACACAAACTATACTTTGTAGTCTTCAAACTATAATCACTTCTGTGAAAAATGCTCATTTTACAAAAAAATCTCCCAAATTTGAGGCCCAAAAAATATGGAAAATATAGAAAAACAACACCACTTTAATAACATTCTTCAGCAAAACATCAACCATACTGATTTGTGGTCATAAATACATTATGAATGAATCAAAAATATTCTACAAAACATCACATCATTCTTATACCAGTGGATGGATATCACCTTAAACCCCATCTATCATGATATTTTATCTTTGATCGATCACCTTTAGTATCTTCAGTTTTTTCGAGGAAAGTATTTTAACTTTCTTATCTTCCAGTAATATCTTTATTTCTAATAAAATATAAAAATTATAAGCATCAGATTTTCTCCCCCTTTTCTTCACAAGGATTTCACCAAAGGTTCTCAAAATAGTTTATGATATTTTTTTATAAAAATCAGAAAATAATCATCATATTTCCAATGATCTTTTATAAAATGATTTTATTTATCCTTTTTGACCAAAAAAGACAACACTCTTGAAAAAAAAATTCTTACTTCCAAAAGCATCTCCATTAAACTTGGTTAGAATAAAGGTTACCTTATTTGATTTTTTTCTATGACTTGGTTTACTGAAATATTGGAATTCATGTTTTATTTTGATATTATCTCATTATTCCATCGAAATGGGAAATGTATAATAAAGAAGAAAAATTAATGTGGCATTCATCATTCTGAGACTTCCCATGGAAATAGTGTTATTCAGTTTAAGGAAACAACAATGTACTGAAGAGTGTTTTCGATGAATCAGATAGTGAAAATATATAATCATTCAATTATTTTGTATAAAATAGTGAAGAACCTAATATTCATAGTGATTTTCAAACTATTAATAATGAAGAATCTCCAAGATGGATAATAGTAGAATTTATTGATTAAACTAAGGAATTGGATACAAAATTAGAGGATGAAATTAAATCTAATGACATTTTTTTCCAAGTGTAATAAAATGAAGTTGGTAAGTTAAGATGATTAAATGAAGGGATTGATTAAGTGGCCACATATGTAATAGATAAGAATAATTCCCAAAATTATGAACTAAAAAAACTAAAAGATAATGAAATGGGAAAGAATATATATTCAGATAAAATTCAAAATTTAAAATCCATAAATTATGATCACAATAAAACCCTTTTTGAATTAGTTTTGGATAATCATAGGCTATAATATGAGAATTCATAGTGTAATGATTCTATTCCTCCGATGAATTGAAAAATAAAGGTTATATATGAAATGATGGACAATCTATCCTAAAAATATGAATACGAGTTGACATGAGGGAATAATCTCAAGATAGAAATTAATTATCTACTTGAATCATTATATAAGTAGTTTCAACAATTGGGAGAATATATAGAATCAGTCAAGAAATAAGTGAAGTAATATAATCCCAAAGGAATAAATTAATTTAATGATTCTTTGCACTTACTATTTGATTATCCTTTGGGATGTGACAATGAAATGATAACAAAATATTATAATTTAGAAGGAAAACATGAAATGATCGTCTCATCCCAAA
Organism: Viscum album; assembly: GCA_963277665.1. Lineage (NCBI taxonomy): Eukaryota > Viridiplantae > Streptophyta > Magnoliopsida > Santalales > Viscaceae > Viscum > Viscum album. The sequence continues at coordinate 37,913,221 of OY728152.1, forward strand.
TCCATGTAGTTTTGGAAAATCTGGTATTGGATATTATGAAACCTCTCCCAGGAATGAGAGGAAGATTTCCATTAACATTTCCACAAATAGTAAAAATCCTACAGATACTAGAAATCGACCTTAAAATGGTTTTATAGAATATAATGAAAACTTGTTGTATTTTTGTGGAGTTCATGGTCATATTTTACTTTTTTGTTTTTATGTATTGGAATATATTTCATATTGTGAAGATATAAATATTTCAAAATATGTGAATATGGAGGAGCTTCTTGAAATTTATGAATGGAAAGTCTTTCAGAAGTATGTATCCATAAAATTCTATTATTATGAATGAAAGGGACACAACAAGAGTATTTTTCAAGAAGAACATGAGCTCACTATCAGATGAAGAACTCTAGATGCATCAACATCTCTACTGAAAAATAATGAACTGAGGTATGTATTTAATGTAAGATGTTTTATATGTGATAATCATGGTCATTTGTAATCAAATATCAATAAAAAATAATGAATGGAAGGAAAAGGAACCCATAATGAGAAACTCAACTATAACAGTGTATGATGAAAAAACATATATCTGAAGACAACATGTTAAGTTGAAAAATCAGTTTACAAAATCAGGGGAATCCCAAGGATTTCAATGAAAGGCTTATCAATCACCTCCTTTGTTATAGTCACAAAATATCTCTTAGATAGAACGTAAACAAACCTGAAAGAAAAATAGAGGAGATTCTACAGTTTTGATTTATAAGAATGTAAATTTAGTAGAAGACTCAAACCCATCATGAAAGGGTTATGTGATTCATATAACTGATAAAATAAAAATGATAATGAATTATTTTAAAATATTATATATCATGAAACATGTAATTAATTGATGGAATGTGAAATATACCCCCAATGGAGAAAGAATAAAGAGAATATGACTAGTGGAAAGATTCTACTCAAACAATGAGTCATGAAAAATGTTATATTGGTGGAACATCATAGAATATAATTTATACTAATGGGTTTAAACACCAAATTAGAAAAAATTTCAAGCCTATAGAATCTAAATTTTATAATAATAACCAACATGTTTGTAATTCATGTTTATTCATATGTGAAGAAAAGTTTATGTTAGTTGGGTAGATTGAATAATCACAAAGATATTAAAGTTATTTGAAAAAAGTCATCTAAGGGTTGATCTATCAGGATCGACCACAATCCTCTTCTTGAGGATTCTAGAGATACAACTCTACCTATATGTTATTTTTTTCATATTGTCTTTGAGTTCTATAGGAATAAGGGGGAGATACAATACAAAGGGTGTGCGTGTGTTGAAAGGGCATGGGTGTATAAGTTCAATAGTGATACATTAAATGTTTTTTATTACACAAAAATATATTTTTCAAATCTATATATAGATGTTACATACTATGGAAAAGGGATATTATACGATGAAGAGCCTCATGTGAAACTAAAGAACTATCAAAACAATACTTGAATGACCCATTTGTTCCAAGTCACATTGAGTGTCCATACATTTCTATCATACCTCAGTTCGAGTGTTATTTGTCTATGGAGAGAATAACTATTAGGGGATAAGCTGTAAAATTCATGAACTTAATGATTATATATTTTGTTCTTACAATGTTTTATTTGCTAATTGCTTTTAATATATCAAAAAATAGAGTTTTTATGGAGACATTATGATAATAAATTTAAATGATATAGCCTCAAGTGAAAAAATATTCCTCTAACTAATTGATGAAATTCATGCTTCTAGAATCCATGGAAGTGTGTGAGTTACATGGAATGAATTGTAATTTAATTTATTAAACCCTTGTTTCCTACAAATAGCCCAAAATCAATAGTCTTAGAGGATCTATTAATGAATCAATGTAATGTGGTAATTTCATTCACTAAAGATATTTCTATAGCGTGAATCTATACAAAAGAATCCAAATATGAACCAGAAATGTGATATAAGAATCAATGATTCAATATGAAGATGATAAATGGATAAATTGATGAAATTTCATATTGTTGAAAAGTCCTGGTAGTGTACGGATTTCAACATATAACATCTCATGGAATAATAATAATTTAACAGAAAATGGGGAGAGTAATTTTATATTATCTATATTTTAGGAGATAAATGAATAATGTGTTCCCCTATTGATTTTTAGATTATTTAAATTCTAATAAATATTGATCATTAACAGGGGTACATTTTTAAATGAAGTATGCCAGTATTTAATTCTATTCAAATCTGGGAGATTGAATTGGATTCTATGACTCGTATTCATTGGGATAATTCATGTACTATACATCATAGAAAAAAAATAGACCATCTATCAAGAAAAAATTGAAATAAGGTATCAATTCATAAAGATTAATGTGGGTCATGAGATTTAGAATTTGTAGAATGAGCTTAAAAAACTACATGTTGAAAAAGTTATGACGAATTCCATTCCCATTGATGTGTTTAGAAGCATTAACTGGCTCTTGGAGTTCAGTAGATTCCCCAGTTAAAGATATTCTTAATGTGGGACCTCATCTCCCAGAGGTATGATTTTTTATCCTTATGTGTTAATCTATGTTCTTAACCCTGTTGTAGAATATAATGAATTTTAATTTAGGTTTATTGAAAAAGGGTGAGGAATTGTGGATATATAAGGGGATAAAATGTATTAATTAAGACAAGGGGATACGATGATTGGGGAGCATCAAATAATGGGGAGTTTTAAATCTAACAGTTGTAACGGTGATCGATCAAAGGTTATATATCATGAAAAATAGTGTTTATGATGAATGATGTTGATTGGGTTTTTAATTAAGTTATTCACTTATTATTATTGTATGATACTCTTGTTTCTCAGGTCGAGCATAGCTCATGCGTTCATAGAGTGTATGTTGAGTAAATCATGGATCTCTATTAGAATCACAAGAAGTGAGTATTGGTAGAATATATAAGAATCATTAATGTTGTGTCAAAACATAATGAGTTTTTAGTAGACCCAAAGGGGGATATTGTTTGGAAAAAATCTCTCAAGTTTCCATATCACTATTTTTAGGGTGATTGTGTTCATTGATAAATTTAGATGATCACATTTCCGTTTGTTTTTTTTGCCTAAAAAATGTGTGTTTTTTTATGAAAAGGGAAGGATTTTCTCAAATGATATCTCAAACCATGATGTGTGGGGTATGGGAGAAACATATAAGTGCTCTTGTGCTATGATTATCACAAATATTGAATGCGGACCATGAAGTATTCTAAATGAACCACATCGAAAAATTTGTTTGTGGGAGACACATCATTCATGGTAAGCTCATCATTCATAGGAGGCTCTCTATTTTCATAATTGAGGTAGTTATTTAAGAAACTGCAAAGAGATTTTGTTTTTGGAAGATATCTGCCACCACAAAGGATTAAGGTTCAATGTTTACTACACAGTTTTCTATAGTGAAGGCTATAGCGCATCCGTGTTTTGGTTATTTGGGATTAGTAGGTTTTGTGGGATTTATTTTTCTATATAAAGGAACCTAATAAAATCATTAGGAAGGGATAATGTCAATATATAAGTTCATAACAGGAATAATTCAGGTAATTTAAAAGTAGTTCATAGGGGAGGATTCCATGGAGGAGAAGTGTTTCATGAGGAAGAAATTTTGTGAAGGATGAAGTAGTTCACAAGGGATAAATCACATGAAGGAGATAGTTTGTGAAGACAATTCGCAAAAGGGGGTTATGGGGAAATGTATCCTGCAATGGAAAAATGAGTTCATGGAGGGTCACCCTTCTATGAAGTGATGGTAGTCTACAAATAATTCTTTGTTCATAGAGGATGTTTTTTGGGGCACTGTTGTCTACAAAGGAGAACTAGTTTATAAAGATAATGATGTTTATGAGGTTAAGGTAGTTTGTGATGTGAAGGTCATTTGAGAAACTAGGGTGTCTTGAAAATAACACACATTATGCAGTGAAATGCGGTTCATCATGATTTTAGATTGTGAAATAGGTGGTTCATGAAGGATGTTTTCGCAATGGGAAATGGATGCTACCTAAAGGACTCTCCACATGGAAACCAGTACAAGGAGAAGTGAATTTCATCTATAAGGTGATAATAGTAATTCAAGGAACACTTACATGTAAAACTTTTTTGAGTATCTCACGTAAGTAGATATTTGATAGGATTAACAAGTTAAAATTATCGTTGTTATATATGAATTCTAAAGTATAATAAGTTAAATATAGTAAATCTACACCATTTAAAAAACCATGCTAAAGGAGTTTATTCACTACTAAATTATTTTCAATGAAAAGATAAATTAGTATTTGTTTGAGATCCTTCAAAATCATGAGTTTGTAATTTATATTTCTATAGAAAAGTGAAGTCCATTCCAGGTGACTAGAAAGTGGATGTGATGCATCTGGGTATTTTTAATTAATTGAAAGAGCATCCCAGAAAGTACTTCAATAGTGAATATACCAAAAATTTATGATGAGTTAATTATTGATAATAAAGGGACTTACATGTCTATGAAATTTGTGTTGATCCTTTCTCAAGAAATGAGAAATGGAAGAGGAAGAAGGTGATCCCTTCCACCTGAAGTGATCCCTCAAAGGATAGATTTAGGGAGTGACCCTTGGGATATAGTGATATGTTCATAAACATTGTAAAGGAAGTGAGGATGTGAAAAGAATTGATCTATCCATAACCATGTATTTTCATAAGACTTAATGTATTCTTTATATCATAACATTTCCATTGTATTCTACTATAGCTTAGCCCAATGAGGGTGAAAAAATAAAAAATATATCTATCTAAATTCTTTCTTTCCTTATTTATTTTTATAAATCATAATAAGAATTTTTTTAAAGGATAATATAAATATATACACTAAATTGAAAATGAAGTGACCATTATAATGAAGAGTTCAATATACAATAAGGTATGAAGAATTTCTAAAATAATATTCCTACCCAGATTCACCCCCTCCCTCAGGGTATCTAGGCCCCTTTTGGACCTATCAAATCTATTATACCATATTTGTAGGTATTTTTATTTCATTATTTCTCTCATTCATGTCAATAAACATGGTTGATACCTGATGATAAATATTCAATAAGTCCTAGTTTTGTGCTCTAGTACATTTCCATAACTGTCTCAATGTTTGAATCATGTGTCATTATGTTTTACAATATAAATTAGGTGAAATTATCCAAAATTTTTAATGTATGTCAGTTAGTCAACTAAACCTTCAAATAGATCCTCCATGATACACCTTAACACCATTTGTTTTGGAAACATCAACCCAAACTACATAGTTGGGAGTGTTTGAATAAATACCACTACAAAAATTCATTTCATTTAATCAAAACACACCTTAGGTGTGTTTTTCTTATGGCCTATAAAATGAATGGATAAATTGAATGAAATAATTTTTTTAATAAAATGGATAAATCATATGTCCTTATGATCAGTTACATATTTTATACATGTAAATTAGTAAAGTCCTTGATCATAATGTTATTGGTGTGTCATACCATGATTTAGACATGAATTACATACCAGGACTGCCTTGATAAAATTCACTAGATTCCAATTTATTAATTTTTTTCCAAGTGGTAAAACCAACATGGATTCATTAAATATATTAATTTCACAAATTACTCATCTTGGGAATTAAAATTCACCTAAAACACATGAAAATTAAAATTTCTAGGATGTGATCCGAGGATTTGGATTGATATCCTCAAACATATAATGACTCATATTTTCTATTTGTATTGTAGTAATTTCTATCCTATGATTTCAGTAGACTTTATCCTCAATAACATTTGGAAACCCTTAGGTGCAGAATTCTATGACTTTACCCCTTATATTATATAAAAAATAGTCCATCCTCTCACTTAGTCACTGTTAGGGGGATATACACCTAAAATTCATAGATTTCATGGGTTTTTATGGATCCCCTATGGTTCTTATTCTTGTAACTCCTTGGATACATTCCTCATGTCCCAGAACAAATTAGAAGGTTGTATTCTTATAGACGTATGACACAGGCAGATATAGGTGAGATTGACTAGTTAATCCTTATGGATCCATTATGTTATGTGGTTAATTTTAATTTAATGATTTATATTTGTTATACTTAAGATATATTATATTTTTTCTCAAACTCATTATTTTAATTAGACATCATTTTTGGTGGCCTTTTATTTTTTACTGACACACTTTTGTGAAATAGTTTGGTACCCAAGAAGATTTCATTGATTCATGTTTGGATAATGTGGTGAATTTATCTATGGAAGCTTGATATATTATAGGGTTTGGAGAAGGGGACATGTAAATAATTCCTTCTGGGAAATATAACTAGTCACATTACATTAAATTGGACCTAGGAAGTTAAAATTATTATCCATGGGGATTTTTTTATCTCACTACATATTTGGGTTTATCATATTTTATAATTCTATCATGGATTATTGTTTGAGGAGTTGTTTTTTGTTGTTAATTATTTGTTCCTATGATTTTTGACAATTAATATGGGATGGCTGTGTCATGGTTGATTTTGTTGCATCATGGTTTCTTTCATTGGTTGATTGAGTTTAGGGGAGAAGATTTTTTTTATTCGATTCTTGAGTTTTTTATTGTGGAATTTTAGTGGTAACTATTTCACTGGTATTACCATTTTATATTGATTTAAATGGGTGTATTATAATAAATTTGTAGATATAATATAATTAATTCTAGATGGCCAAATAATTGACGACTATAGAATCCCGACCCTATTCTAAATGCGATAATATTTTTTCTATTTTTTAAGAAAATAAGTTTCTTTTCGAGTAATCTTTATTATATTCACTTTTAACAAAAACCCATTCCAATTTTGGATAATATATGATTATCTCCATTCATGTAATTGTGGTCTTCAACCAATGGATTCAACTTAATAATTTAGTCATGATCATACAATTTATTTCCATCTCTACCTTCTATTTTATTCCTCTTTATTCATTTTCATTTCATATATCTCAAATGTTCATTATAGGTTTCATCAATTTATTTTCTCTTTTTTGAGTTAAAATTAATGATGGATATTGATGTGTTATAAGGTGATGAGGATTTATCTTGTGATGTTGGGTTTTTGGTCATTTTTCCTTATGATAGTCATAATGGAATTTGAAAAGTACTATATGATAATGGTATTTGAAAGCAATATTCACATATTTTAGTTATGTGTGGTATTATCAATCCTTTTTTTTCTTCTTGTAATGAGTTTGAACTAAAATAATTATTATAATAAAACCAAAAACTAAAATTGAAATGTTGAAATTATATCCCATTTTATTTATATTTTTTAAAGGATCTTGTTATTTTTTGATCATAATTATATGATGATCATGTCTTTAGGATTTTTTTATTTATGATAGTATTTTCAGATTTCTATTGAAATCTTATAAATTATTTTTATGTGATCAAACATTGTACTAATTGGTTAATAACTTCATAATGGGAATGGAATGATTATTGGAATCATGAAAATTATATTTTATATTACTTTTAAAAAAATATAATAATATGAAATGAAACATGAATAATCTAGGATGATTGAATTATATTTCAAATGGTGATTGGTGATAATAATTAATTTTATATAGTTCTCCTAGTATGGTTAATTTTACTTGGTATAAAATGATTTTTAAATAACAATTTTTGTATTTTATGTGGTCATTCTGGAAAAGATTTGATTGTGTTATAGAAGTGGATGGTTTGATGTGAAGGTCGTTAGCATGGTAGTTCAAGAAGAAATATGACAGTTTTCTGTTGGATGTGTTGTAGTTTCATATAAGTATGTAATGATGTTAGAATAATTGAAATAATTAAATGTTTAATTAATTATTTCTTGGGTTTAAAAGGATTATGAAATAAATGAAATAATAAATGATTTCGGTGGAAATGAAGTGTGGTAATAAATAATATGAGTAAAAATATAACTAACCCTATAATGTGATATGTGGTAATTATATGAATAATAAATTGATATAAATGATATGATGTTGACATTGTAATGTTAAAGTGTAATGGGTAGAATATAATGTGTAAGTTGAATTTAAAATTACATTATAGATAATGAAAAATGAAATGTAGTGATTATGCTTATTTATATAGCACAATTTTGGTGATGTTATATTAGTGATGGTTTTTGTTTATAATGAAATTAATGTGTGGTTTAGAGTAAGTTAGTTTCGATGGAATATTAATTGGTAGTATTTATAGTAGTGTTGTCACATTAGAGACATAACCATTTGGTTGATATTATTTATATTCATATATATATATATTCATTATGTTTTTTATTATTTATTACATGCCACCATCCATGATATATAACCTTACTAATTTATATAATAGTCCATGGGTTAATTGTGTCTCTATAATATCTATGATGGAGGTGATAAAAAGGGAATAATACTTCCCCTTATAATCTCTCTATATTTTTAATGTTGTGTAGGCTATGATGTCTTCGGGATATATAATATATTGATTTGGTTATGATGTAGGTTTATATTATAGGTGTTCATGATAAATAATCATACTAATTTATTTGTAATTTCATGACATTATATTGCTATGTTAATGTGTTCTTTTTTTCATTGATCATTAGTTGGGATCAATAAAAGACAACCCAACAAATAAAAATACATGGTTTCATTATTTTTTCATAAGAATTACTATTTTTATTCATCATTTTCATGACTGATTTGGGTGAGGACCCCAATGAGTATTCAAGTATTCTATAACTTATATGATATATATTTTTATTCAGATTTTCAAGAGTGTGTTATTGATTGGGTTGGACATCACTAGCTCTAGATGTGGAGTTGGCTAGTATTCATGGTATCACTACCATAATAATTATTTATTTTGGGTCTTAATATAGAGAGAATATTATATATGGAATTACATAAACTATTATATTAATTTTATTTATTATTATATATAATTGATGAGGGTATTCATATAATTTTATAACAATTTATTTGAGTAATGAAACCAATATGTTTGTCATATACCCTCAGTGCTACTCAATAACAAAGGGTCCACTAGTAGTAGGATTTATGGTATATATTCTTCTTCCCAACTAACCATAGAGATGGTTCGTAATAGATAGGTCATTATAGAGTATATACTATGCATTGCTTAAGATTAATAATATAGTATGGAATTTGAAACTGGTAAGGACTACATTAGGTTCATATGGAATCAATATTACTATAATTTTATATGTGATATAGGCATGAGAGGCTATCAAGGACAAGAATATTTGGGAACCTATGATTAATTGTAAGTATTACATACTTATGAATCATACTAACGTTTGGTAATATATATAATGAGGTAGAGACCTACGTGTGGTAACTATATCAATCTTTTTTCTGCCTTTTCGTGAGTTAATAAATATTTGAGAATTAATCTGTATTTATTTTTATGATCTATAATAAATTATGGATTCCATGATTATTTATTTTTAATACATAGTTGTTAGAATCAAATAATATATTATTTTATAATATGATATATATTTATTCTTATTTTTATTTATATATTTTTGTGATAGTTTTTTTATAATTATGTTCTTATGCTTTTAAAATGGTTATATTTTTTAATGAAATATGAAAGTATTGTTAAATTTTGAAAACTATGGGAAATTTATTAATCTTTTAATGTGAAAAATTAATGAGAATTTAAATATTGATGCTCTTGTAACAAAAAAAATATTTAATGAAATTTTTTTGAGCTCTTTAATTTGTGTATTAACCCTATTATGTTTGTCACGACCCGTCCTCGGTGCCCGTGCTGTGACTACCCCAAGCCCGCCTTCTATAGGCCAAGGGCTGGCGACTAGCACCAAAGGCGTAAATCCTGATAACTGGGAAGACATTGCCTTAAAAAAAAGTAAACAAAACACCACAGAGTACAAGAAGAAGTAAAACACTAAGTACAAAGAGAAGTGCTGAAAGGAAAAAGGGCCAGAATACAAACCCAAATGAAAGTACAACTACAACTGAACAAAGTACAACAGAAAAAGACAACAGCTGGAAGAACGGAAGTGGCTCCTGGGTCGTCCTCCTCGGATCCTACCTGAAGGGTAGTTACAGATGGCACAACTCCTGGATCGTCCACCACAGATCCTACCTGAAGGGTAGGTATAGATAGCCTCCACAACACTCTCACCTGTCAACCTCCTCTGAGTGTCGTCTCGCCGTGAAGTCCACCTCCATTACTGAATTTTCGTGTAGTCCACCTCCGGGTACTAACTCGTTGTGTAGTCCACCTCCGGGTACCGTCCATACCTCGAACACTCGGCCTCCATCAGCACTGCCTGTCGTCTGCAACCAACACAATGAGGTGCGGGCATAGCCCGTGCAGGGGTGAGTATAACGATACTCAGTAGGGACCCCGAGACCCTCAAGGTCTCACTGAAACCAACATGGATAACCACAAAGAAGATCTCAACAGATAACCTCTACTTAGGTATATACCCATGCATATACCTAAGTTATCAAGTAACCCATCTCAATCATGAGGAAAACACCAAGATCATGAAATCAACAGATAACCACTACCCAGGTATATGCCCATACATATACCTAAGTTATCATGTGACCCATCTCAATCATGAGGTAAACAAAAAGGTCAAAAGTCTTAGCTCAAACCAGGATTTTCATTATTGAAACCGTAATTGCTGAAGAGCCCTGTCTCTGGAGTGTATAGTGGTCCTGTCACGACTCCGAGGTACTGCTCACTAACCTAAGACTGCTGCGGTATTCCTCCTGTCGAGTACCGAGGGCCAGCCACCCAAACACACTAGTGCTTCTTGCCGGGGTATGCTACCCAAACACAGTAGTGCACACCCCCTAGTAGCCTGCAGAGGAACTCTCCAGAGGAGTACTGCGGGTCTGCACTGTCACACAGGTAGTGATCCGTCCGCCATGGGTCTGCACCCAAACAAAGTAGTGCTCCATCCACTGGGCTAGTTGACTCACTCCATGTCGAGTCGGTCAAGTAGTCGTCCGGTCTCAGTCGGCTACATGGTCTCCGTACTCCGTACGCTCGTCTCTGGGAGGGTCCGCTCCATGATCTATAGGTCGATAATACAATTAACTCAAAGTCCTATGAAGAAGTATCTTAACGACCACCTCGTCATAGGGGTCTCAACGCAACAGACAGTGCGTCAATCGGACACCCGGTCTGTGAGTTACTAGCCTTTTCGTCCCCAGGGCCCGGTTTGTTTCGTGTGCGAACCAATCCGGTCGTATCTCAACTGTACCCTAAACTCTCATAGGGTATACTCATAGGGACCGTTTCTCAACGTGATCACCAACGCCGCTGACGGTTCGTCAAACAGACGTCTGGTCTGAAAGATATCAGCTTTTCCGTTCCAAGGGCCCAGTTGGATTTCGGGTATAATCCAACCCGGATAGTATCCAGCAGCAACCAAAACTCAGGCGAAGTATGCAAAATGTTCCGTCTCATCAAGAGGAATTCTACGAGACAGACGGCGCGTCAATCGGACGCCCGGTCTGTGAGTTATTGGCTTTTTCGTTCGAGGGGCCCGGTTGGTTTCGTGAGTGAACCAACCCGACCGCACTCCGACGACATCCAAACCTCGAGCGGAGTAAGCCAAAAGATCTGTCTCACTTAGAGGAATCCATCAAAGTCGATGACACATCAATCGGACATCCGGAGCTCAAGATATGAGCGTTTCCGCTCCGAGGGCCCGGTTGGTTTCGTGTACGAACCAACCCGGCTGAACCCAAAGTATTCATAAACCTTGAGTGCGATATAGGGAAACTACCGTCTCGATCCAAGGATCTCATCGCCGCTGACGGTGCGTCGATCGGAGGTCTACAACTCAAGATATGGGTGAAAGACCGAAAGTGATCCAAAAATGGGGGTTTCGGGCTCGGTCCGTCCCAGCCGAGACCCCCTGGGTCGGCCCGAACAGGATCGACCCGACCCGGCTCGGCTGCCGGCCTGGCGGTCCGGTGCGCGGCGCCAGTTGGCTCGGCCGAATGTCTGATTCGTTCGGTGTAGCGGGGGGGGGGGGGGGGGGGGCGCTGCCCCCTGCGATTTGTAACCGCGCCCCCCCCCCCTTAATGGGGGCCGCTTGATGGCCGACCGGGGGTTTGAACCCCCGGCTGTTCACCTGTCCGGCCGGCCCGCCCCGGCCGGCCGGTTTTTGCCACCACGGGACCGGCGTCGGCCGGGCCCCTCCCTGCTCCGACACCGGCGGCCCGGAACCGGCCGCCGGTCTCCTTGCTCCGCCGCGGCCCGGAACCGGCCGCGACCTTGATTCGTCTGGTGCGGCGCGACGGCACCGCACCCCTCCGCCGCGGCCCCGCTCCAGCCGTGATGTTTTTTCGGTTCTCCGGTGCGGCACGATGGTGTCGCGTCCTTGATTGATTTCACGGCGCGGCGCGACGGCGCCACGCATTCCTTGCCGCACGATCCCGTGTGGTGCGACGACACCACACCATTTCTTTCCAACCACATTAGAAACAACATCAATAATGGAGGAGGGTCGGCCATGTTTGTGCGTTCCGACCCCCTCTCATTAGTTGTTAGTAATTGTTCGTATTTTCACGAAGAACGACAAGATAGTATTCACGAATGAAATAAATAAATAAACTCCCTACAGTTTTCCCGCAAACAAGAATTCCCAACCCGCAACATATTCTTCGCGGATCAACTTGATGTTTAGTTGATCTGCGTTCATTGATTTATAAGGAAGTAACATGGGGTTCATTAATATTCACAAACAATTCCCTACCTCTATGTTGCTTTAATGGAGGTTCGTCGAATGGGGATTCGTCACGGAAAGAGACTTCGCGAAAGAAGACGTCGTCGGCGTCGCGGTAAGAGGCGTCGCAGAAGGAGATGTCGACCTCCGAGTAATCCGGCGTTCTTCATGTTCTTCGTGTTCTTCAACGAAGAAGATGAAGAAACTCAAGTCTCGCTTAGCTTTTCTCCCAAAACTCTCAAGCAACAAGCATCCAACCCAAAATAAAATAAGGCCCTTACTTATTTTATTAACACAACGTAATGTTTGAAATTCAAGAGTTTGAAATTCAAACACTCACATTAAACACACTTCATTAATATCATAAGTTATCAAAAACTTATGTTATCAAATTTAATTATGAGTTGAGGGAGTTAAGGAATATGAAGGGGTGGGTATCGTGTGGTCCCCACCACTCTCATAACCTTCCATGGGAAGTTGGGTAGTTACCCAACTTCCACCCAAAGCTTAAATCCACTAAGAGAAAAATAAAAATTTTAGTTAAATTTTTATTCTATCTTCCACAATTTTTACCAACCTCTCTCGTGGAAACGAAACTCCGGAAAAGGTGTTTCTAAGAAATTACCGGCGCTGCGGTTTCATCGGTGCCCTCAGAATTCGATTCCAAGCACCGGTTCAAAAGTTAGAAATTCCCGCTCGTTCGTTTACTGAACGTACCCGAGCTAAACTTCGAAAATTAATTTCGGGCACACCGGGCCTCGGAATCAGGCACCATCAGAAACTGCGTTCTTGTAAAATTTCAAAGAAAATTTAAAAAAAATTCCCTTTAATTTTATGGGTCTTTACATTACTCCCACCTCAGGGCTTTACGTCCTCGTAAATATTTAACACGAACTAGGGTCACAAAAGCGGTACAGAGCACGCATCTGAGCCTTCCGCTCCCATGTGCTCACCTGGAGTTTCCCATACTTCCAAAGAAAGTGCACCCGAGGAATCGATCATCCTCGTAGGATCTCCTCCTATCGATCCTCAATCCCCACTGGAACCTCCATGAAAGACACCCCATCGACATCGTCCAGCTCCCCATGGTCGATGATATGTGAAGGTCTACGCACGTATCTCCTCAGTTGAGATACGTGGAAGTCATCATTCACCTGGTGCAACTGAGGTGGATGGGTCAAGCGGTAAACCACCACGCCTACCCAGCTGAGGACCTAAGAAGGTCCGATTAACCTCAGAGATAACTTGCCGCCTTGGCCACATCTCCGTAAACCTCTTCGATGTGAGGCCCGTATAAGGACGTGATCGTCATCCTCGAACTCTAGAGGTCTCCAATTCTTGTAAGAACTTAAACTCAAAACGACTGCTGCCACGAGGGTAAGGTTGACCAACTCAAGAGTGATCGGTCCCACCCTCCTGTGCATGAGTTTATCCTGTGATGCCTGGGGTTTCCTTTTCGCCGACCAAGGAAAACCCATCCCAACGTTTGCCTAATACCGTCAATTTGAGTATGAACAATTATTTCCCATTCCATACTCAAACTAACATCGTAAGGCCTCGACGCTGCCACCAAGAGATTCCAACCGAACTCTCGCCTCGTGGGTCAGACCACACTATCGGCGTAAGTGTGATTATCGAGTCTCCTCCCAAGGCATCTCCAGACGTGAGGGTCAAGTCTACTGCTTACCGGAAACTCTAGGTATGGGAAAATATTCGTGAAAGAAAGAAAATATTCATATCGACGTTTGTTACTACGGTAGCTAGTAGTTGATACAGATTGTCCCTTGAATCATTTTTAGAGCCATTGGGTCACACTCCTTGACCGCATGCAGCCGTACTCTTCCTCCGCCCTCCAGCTCCCTGAGCCTGGCGGGGACAACTAAGGTGGGTAGTTGTAGCATGTTAAAAATGTACACCACCTCATGCTGCTCTCCTAGCTCTGCCTCCACGTCCACTGCTTCGCAGACTCATCTCTCCTTAAATCTTCCTCTTCTTGAAACATTTAACACGCTCGAGTCTCTAAGACTGGCGTCAGTTTCCTGTTTCTTACTGCACTGTGCAGTCTTCATCCGTTCCTGGACGATCTGCACCTTCATTTCCTACGATCTGAAAGAGCTACTAAAATTTCTCCTTTACTGAAAAGAGAAACTCGGTCTCATCCCCTGGATGAACCACGCCCATTTCCTAATACAGTCAATCCTGACATGAATGATGTATTCATGCCATGGATGACGTCGTAAGACATCGACATAACTACCAAGAGATCTAATTGTCACTCTCGCCTCCAAGGGTCGAGTCACACTGTCGGCATCAGTGTGAGGTCACTGGGTCTCCTCCAGTAGAAATATCAAAATTGAGGGTCAAGTCAACAGTTTTAACCGGGACCACTCAGTATCAACCAAATAAAGGGACAGGAAAGCAAACATCACAAAGATAAGTGTCTTTTTTTATTGCAGCTCATAGTATAAAGACACAGATACAATAGAAATATGGAACTAGAAGTACAAGGGACGTATCCACTAGTTCTGCTCCTGTCCACCTGCTCCCGGAGCTCTACTACCTTGTCCACTGCTCGGCTGTTGCTCCAACACTCTTCGCTACTTCTTCCTCGGTGGCTCCTCCAATGCATGTGGATCGACTGTGTGGGGGGTCGGACAATCACATGCTAGGTGACCCTTCCTGACAAATTCATAACACTTCCTGCTCCTCGTACGGCTGGCTCTGACCCCACACCGGGTGCCCCGCACCACCGGTCCTAAAACCCGAGATCACCCAACTGCTGGTCTGGTCCTCCTGGACCTCTGCATCATCTGTCTACTGCCCACAGATGACTCGGCTACTGATCGAAAAACACACGGCAAAGGCAGTATCTCCTGAACATGCTCGGGGTGTAGAGATACTACCACAAACTCCACCCTAAAGATGGTCTCTAAGTCTTCCCTTGTGAAGGTCATCCCGTCGCAAAACTGGAACAAGTGGCTCCACCACCTTCCTGCTGCTGCCTGAAGAAGGCTGGCAGCAAAGATCACCATGAAGTTTGTAGGCTCCCCCACTAGCCTGAAGACTCTCACCACTGGCTCCAGCCAATCCTCAGCTGCCTGCGGGTCCGTCTCTCCCAGGAACCTGGGTGTCCTCTGGCGCTGGAACTCGTGCACCGCACTCAAGTGGTGTTCATTGCCTACTTCTAGGGCTAGTGGCATCGGTGGCCCAACGTACGGTAGTACCGCTAGTGCCTCCGCTGGTTCCTCGACTGCAAGAGGACCCTGTACCGAAGCCACATCGCTTGATAGGCTGTCAGTACACACATCCCTCTAGGCTCTAGCTGGTCGTCCGTGAAAAGGCATCCTGAAAGAAACAACGTGACACAGTCAAATGATTATACCTGGTGAGCTAACCTGGTTTGAGATATTTTAAGAAAAAACCTTTGAAAACACACACACAATTAGTGTTTTTGTGCACAAAGTCGGAAATGAGTTGACAGGGTCCTGGTATATGGATACGTCGGCCGCCCGCACCAACACTGGACTCCCTGAACTGAAGACCACACTCGGTACCCTTAACACTATTGCTTCACAGAAAGAAAATATCAGAGTAATAAGTTATGCGGTAGAACCGACTCCTATGAAACCAATTTGTCACGACCCGTCCTCGGGGCCCGTGCTGTGACTACCCCAAGCCTGCCTTCCATAGGCCAGGGGCTGGCGACTAGCACCAAAGGCGTAAATCCTGATAACTGGGAAGGCATTGCCTTTAAGAAAAGTAAACAAAACACCACAGAGTATAAGTGGAAGTAAAACACTAAGTACAAAGAGAAGTGCTGAAAGGAAAAAGGGCCAGAATACAAACCCAAATGAAACTACAACTACAACTGAACAAATTACAACAGAAAAAGACAACAGCTGGAAGAACTGAAGCGACTCCTGGGTCTTCCTCCTCAGATCCTACCTGAAGGGTAGGTACAGATAGCCTCCACAATGCTCACGCCCGTCAACCTCCTCTGAGTGTCATCTCGTTGTGAAGTCCACCTCCGTTACTAACTCGTCGTGTAGTCCACCTCCGGGTACTGACTCGTCGCGTAGTCCACCTCCGG
Organism: Viscum album; assembly: GCA_963277665.1. Classification (NCBI taxonomy): domain Eukaryota; kingdom Viridiplantae; phylum Streptophyta; class Magnoliopsida; order Santalales; family Viscaceae; genus Viscum; species Viscum album. Next base: position 37,930,109 of record OY728152.1, read on the forward strand.
GTACCATCCTGTCCTCGAACACTCGGCCCCTATCAGCACGGCCCGTCGTCTGCAACCAACACAACGAGGTGCGGGCATATCTCATGCAGGGGTGAGTATAACGATACTCAGTAGAGACCCCGAGACCCTCAAGGTCTCACTAAAACAAACATGGATAACCACAAAGAAGATCTCAATAGATAACCTCTACTTATGTATATGCCCATGCATATACCTAAGTTATCAAGTAACCCATCTCAATCATGAGGAAAACACCAAGATCATGAAATCAATGGATAACCACTACCCAGGTATATGCCCATACATATACCTAAGTTATCAAGTGACCCATCTCAATCATGAGGTAAACAAAAAGGTCAAAAGTCTTAGCTCAAACTAGGATTTTCATTATCGAAATCGTAACTGCTGAAGAGCCCCATCTCTGGAGTGTACAGTGGTCCTGTCACGACTCCGAGGTACTGCTCACTAACCTAAGACTGCTAAGATACTTCTCCTGTCGAGTACCGTAGGCCAGCCACCCAAACATAGTAGTGCTTCCCACCGGGGTATGCCACCGAAACACAGTAGTGCACACCCCCTAGTAGCCTGCAGAGGTACTCTCCGGACGATTACTGCGGGTCTGCACTGTCACACAGGTAGTGCTCCGTCCTCCATGGGTCTGCACCGAAACAAAGTAGTGCTCTGTCCACTGTGCTAGTCGACTCACTCCAAGTCGAGTCGGTCAAGCAGTCGTCAGGTCTCAGTCGGCTACACGGTCTCCGTACCCCATACGCTCGTCTCCGGGAGGGTCCGCTCCATGAGCTATAGTTCGATACTCCAAGTATCTCAAAGTCCCACGAAGAAGTATCTCAAGTACCGCCACGCCATAGGGGTATCAACGCAACAGACGGCGCGTCAATCAGACGCCCGGTCTGTGAGTTACTAGCCTTTTCATCCCCGGGGCCCGGTTGGTTTCATGTGCGAACCAATCCAACCGTATCTCAACTGTACCCCGAACTCTCATAGGGTATACTCATAGGTACCGTTTCTCAACATGATCACCAACGCCGCTGACGGTTCGTCAAACGGACGTCTGGTCTGAAAGATATCAGCTTTTCCGTTCCAAGGGCCTGGTTGGATTTCGGCTATAATCCAACCCGGCCACTATCCAACAGTAACCCAAACTTAGGAGAATTATGCCAAAAGTTCCTTCTCATCAAGAGGAATTCTACGATAAAGATGACGCATCAATCGGACGCCCGGTCTGTGAGGTATTGGCTTTTTCGTTCCAGGGGCCTGGTTGGTTTCATGAGAGAACCAACCTGACCACACTCCGACGGCATCCAAACCTCGAGCGGAGTAAGCGAAAAGATCTTTCTCACTTAGAGGAATCCATCAAAGTTGGCGGCACGTCAATCGGACGTTCGAAGCTCAAGATATGGGCGTTCCCGCTCCGAGAGCCCGGTTGGTTTCGTGTACGAACCAACCCGGCAAAACTCAAAGTTTTTCGAAACCTTGAGTGCGATATACCGAAAAGACAGTCTCGATCCAAGGATCGCATTTCCACTGACGGTGCATCGATCGGAGGTCTACAACTCACGATATGGGTGAAAGACCGAAAGTGATCCGAAAACGGGGTTTCGGGCCCGGTTCGTCCCGGCCGGGACCCCCCGGGTCGGCCCGGCGGGGCGCGGCGCCAGCTGGCTCGGCCGAACGGGCGAGCCATTCGGTGTAGCGGGGGGGGGGGGGGGGGGGGCGCTGCCCCCCGCGATTTGTAACCGCCCCCCCCCCCCCCTTAATGGGGGCTGCTTGCTGGCCGACCGGGGGTTTGAACACTCGGCTATTCACTTGTCCGGCCGGCCCGCCCCGGCCGGCCGGTTTCTGCCACCACGGGACCGGCGTCGGCCGGTCCCCTCCCTGCTCCGACACCGGCATCCCAGAACCGGCCGCCGGTCTCCTTGCTCCGCCGCGGCCCAGAACCGGCCGCGACCTTGATTCGTCCGGTGCGGCACGACGGCGCCGCACCCCTCCGCCGCGGCCCCGCTCTGGCCGCGGTGTTTTTGCGGTTCTCCGGCGTAGCGCGACGGTGTCGCCTCCTTGATCTATTTCACGGCGCGGCGCGATGGCGCCGCGCATTCCTTGCCGCATGATCCCGCGTGGTGCGATGACACCATGCCATTTCTTTCCAACCACATTAGAAACAACATCAATAATGGAGGAGGGTCGGTCGTGTTTGTGCGGTCCGGCCCCCTCTCGTTAGTTGTTAGCAATTGTTCGTATTTTCACGAAGAATGACAAGATAGTATTCACGAATGAAATAAATAAATAAACTCCCTACAGTTTTCCCGCAAACAAGAATTCCCAACACGCAACATATTCTTCGCGGATCAACTTGATGTTTAGTTGATCCGCGTTCTTTGATTTAGAAGGAAGTAACATGGGGTTCATTAATATTCACAAACAATTCCCTACCTCGACGTTGCTTGAACGGAGGTTCGTCGAACGAGGATTCGTCGCAGAAAGAGACTTCGCGAAAGAAGACGTCGCTGGCGTCGCGGTAAGAGGCGTCGCGGAAGGAGACGTCGACCTCCGAGGAATCCGGCGTTTTTCGCGTTCTTCGTGTTCTTCGATGAAGAAGATGAAGAAACTCAATTTTCCCTTAGCATTTCTCCCAAAGATCTCAAGCAACAAGAATCCAACCCAAAATAAAATAAGTCCCTTACTTATTTTATTAACACAACTTATGGTTTGAAATTCAAGAGTTTGAAATTCAAACACTCACATTCAACACACTTCATTAATATCATAAGTTATCAAAAACTTAAGTTATCAAATTTAATTGTGAGTTGAGGGAGTTAAGGAATGTGAAGGGGTGGGGTTCGTGTGGGCCCCACCACTCTCATATCCTTCCATGGGAAGTTGGGTAGTTACTCAAATTCCACCCAAAGCATAAATCCACTAAGAGAAAAATAAAAATTATAGTTAAATTTTTATTCTATCTTCCACAATTTTTATCAACCTCTCTCGTGGAAACAAAACTACAGAAAAGGTGTTTCTAAGAAATTACCGGTGCTGTGGTTTCATTGGTGCCCTCGGAATTCGATTCCGAGCACTGGTTCAAAATTTAGAAATTCCCGCTCGTTTGTTCACTGAACGTACCCGAGCTAAACTTCGGAAATTAATTCTGGGCACACCGTGCCTCAGAATCAGGCGCCGTCAGAAACTGCGTTCATGTAAAATTCCAAAGAAAATTTAGAAAAAAATTTCCTTAACTTTTACGGGTATTTACAATGTTATCAATAATAGCTAATATATTAAAATAAATAAGTATTATTAAGTGATTAATTATTTTATCTACATTATTTATGATTTTTATGTCCTCAAATGCATTAATATAAATTTCCTGAATTAAAAGTCGATGATATAAAAAATCACTAAATAACGAGATTAATAAAATTGTGTTGGATTTATTAAATTTATGTTTCATTAATTGAATATTATTTTTTTGAAATTTCATGATATATGTTTTATTAGAAAAAAATATATTGATAAGTTTAAATATGATACTATTATTTTTGGGTTTGAAAATTTTAATGGATTATTATATTTTTTTGACCACTTGGGGAACTATGTCACAACTCATAAAATGTATATTATTATTCCTTGATTGATTATATAATAATGATGGCATGTTGTAAATTACAATTTAATTTTTTTTTTTGAAAAGATATTCACCATGTTTGAATATTGATAATCTGTATTAGAGAAAAATTTAATTTATAATATTGATGTTAAAATTACTTGTATAGGGGTTTTACTTAATATTTCATAGAATGTTTTCAAATTTAAATGTAATTGAACAACATTTTAAGAAATATGTTTACATAAATTATGCAACAACCAATTTTTTTATATTTTATAATTATATTCTATGATAAAATATGATCTGAATGCTTAATATGATAAGTAATTAGTTACTATCATAGAAAATATTTGTACATATAAATTTTATTTTTTCAATTGGTTTTGTTCAATGCATGACATAATAAAATTTTCCCTTTATGTGAATGGATTTTTTCATTTGTTATATTATTTTTTGATAATGTTTACATGTATTTTTGAATAATAAATATGTTTGTTTATTTCATTTCAAAAATTTATCATAAGGGTGAAAATTTTTTTATAACTGCATTATTTTTTATTTTATAAGGGGAATTAAATTTATGGTTTAATAGAGAGTATTATTAGAGAATTATATTAATTAAACGAATTAAATATTTTATTTTAAATGGATTTGTAAAAGTAATGATTAAATGAATACCATATGGTAGATTTAAATTATAATTTTTATTTATATGTTATATTTTTTATACAATTTTTAATTAATATATTCTAAGGGATTTTGAAATATGATCAAATGGATTAACATAAAATTCATAAAAAAATTATTAATTAATATCATGTGAGTTATTGATTTAGTGGAAGCTATTTTTTAGTGTTATAATGATTTAAATTACCATTATTGTTTTATAGGTAACATTATTTTTTAGAATTTAAGAACGAGATGTAATGATTGGTTGATTGTGTTAACTAGTTTTTTTTTCGGATTATCATATTGGAGTAATGATACATAATTTTTTAGAGGCATGATGACATAGTTTTAAAGGGATTATTGTGGTTGATCATGTAATATTTTTTGGTTTGTAGGTGTGGTTGTGTAGAATATAACGCAGTTCCTATTATGTGCCATGATTCATTATTGTTAATATGTTTAATAATTATTTCAATTAATCTTACTAATTTGGATGTTTTGTTTGATGATTTTTCACTAGATAATAATCATGATTTTGGGAATGATAAAAGAATTAAGGAATAATAGGATAATGTTCTATTTCTTCATCAACAATGAGTCTAATAATTCTTCAATGGAGTTTTAGTTCTCAATATTATTGATTTTAAAGAAGAGGAAAGAGTTACCTTCGAATTGATGAAGTCTCTAGAACAATTTTTAGATTCCATAGAAGTGGTCCACGTTGAATATGTTGACTGTATATAATGGTAGATGAAAAATTGACATGAAGATGAGATATCATGGTATTAAATTCTTAAAATTTTTAAGGGAGGCTTTATTTCTTGACATATTGTATTTAAATGTATAAAAGATATTATATGGTTTAAATAATGAAAATATAATTTTTAATCCTAGAATTCAGTTATTGAGAATTATTTGTTAATTTAAAAATATCTTATTTGATGAAGATAATATATAATGGATTTTCCACATTGACAAATACGAATAAACAACATATTGTGTGTTTTTTTTATGTTTACTCATTTTTTCAAGATCATGATGAGAAAATAGAAAGTGGTTATTTATTCCATTTTGGGTGTTTATGTGGAATATTCATGTTATCATTATTATGGTAGTTGGGATTTTATAGTGGTTTTTTATCTATAGTTTGAGTATGTATTTGAGAATTGGGATTTAGGAGTTTTATTTTTATTATGATGGTTGAGTAGATATAATTCCATTGGAATATAATATTGTATCAATAATATGAGTGTTTTATGATCTTTATTGTTCCATGGTTATAGGTGTGTGTTTTTTTGTTTGCTAGTGTGCTCATAACTAGGTATTTGGTCATATATGTTGTAGTATGGCTAGTAATTACAAATCTAAAGTGATATTATAAGTTAGTGGTCTTAGTTCTATCGTTAAACTCAATTTTTTAAATAATCATTTGTGTTTTAGTTTTTCTCTACATGGAATATTTTTACTCTATTTTTCATAAATTTTCATGTGGAATAAAATTTTAATTTTTCTATTAGAATGGGTGATTATATTTTTTTAGTTTATTTTTATTATTAAAATTGTTGAAAAACTGTTTTTTATACTTGCATAAATTTTCTAGGATTTTGGAAAGGGTACAAATGTTATTGAAATGTGAAGATGATTTTTTGATAAATATGTGAAAGGTAATTAAATTGAATCTTCATGAAAAAAATATTTTCATCATCTTATAATGAGAGAAATTTTTGGAAATAGGGATTGTACTATTATTTATATAAATTGATAACATCATTCTTTTTTACATATGTGATTGAGTCACTATAGTTTCCTAAATATTTTTTTCAAGGTATCTTTAATGGTTTTTAGATTAAGAACATGTATTTAAAGATAAGTGAATTTTTAGAGATTTGTTATTACGTATAGAGTGTTTGGTTAATATTTATTGAGTAATTACTATTTAATAAAGGTTTTCCCTAAGTTTGAAAACGATTTTATGGAATGTTCCATTTTTCTTAATGAGATTTTTTAGGTGATATTATTCATTTTTTTCACTAATATTTTCTTCATTGTGTGTGTTTTTATATAATATATAGTTTCAATATTTTGTTAGAGATGTCATTATTGGATTTCATGATTTATGTGATTACATTGTTTTGTTTATTTGATTAATGTGTATGAAATTTTTATAAGAGGTACCTAATTTTTAGACTTCATATATCCTTGATTACTACTTCTATTTTTGATATATTGGTGGTGTTAGTGATGAATTTATATGGGAATAGTATAATTGGTATATGGGAAATAGTTTAAAATTACATTAGGATCATGAGTAACTTTATGACCAGGAGAATTTCCCCAGGATCTATTGGTTAGGGATCACATGTTATTACATTCTGAATCGATTACATTGTTTTATGTGGGGTTTTCCTATAAAACCTCATTTTAGGGAATAGAGAATGTGTGGTTTGATTTTTTTGTTTCTCTTGATGGATAAATATTTCTCCTTACAAAGTGGTGTATGTGATTTATTTCTCACACTTTTTTTCATGTCATGGAGGATCTATCAATGAGGTAATGGGGTGTCCATGTCATTACATGTTGTTCCATGCTGGGGATTTTTTATGGTGTATATGAACATGTTTAGTGGATATGTAAAAGTATTTCATGATGATTTGTTGGTGTTAAAATGTTGATGTGACAAAGAAACCATTCCAAAAGGATCATCCATGTATATATATATAGATTTAAATGGTTTTTACCACCATTAATATTATAGGATATCATGCCATGTCTTCCAAATTATTTCATAACCATCTACCATTGCTACTTGACCATATTAATTTATTTATTAATATTTATGTCTATAAAATTATAATATAATTGTTATTTTAATTTTTAATTTTACTTTTTATTACATCTCTCTAAAAAAATCTATGCATCTAGTGGTTGTAATTGGTTATCATTATTCATATCTTGGTTGAATTATATCATTGATATCATGTGAATGGTTCCTTCTTCTTTTGAGTTTATCCTAACTTATTTTATAATATAATTTTACTCATTCAATATTTTTTACTATATTGTTCTTTCTTGTATCATCATCACTAGAGCTACAGATTTTGTTTTCAGGTTTTAGATTGCAGTATTTATAGATATTTAACTAGTATAGCTTCAAATAATTCCACTAGGGATCTTAGTGTTTTTGAAATCATTAAATCCCATCCATCTATGGTTTATTTTGAAGATATTTTTTGAGGTAATGGATTCAATGACACATTTATAATTTATATGACAAATTTTTGATCATCATTCCATCAAATTACTTAAGTATTTAATTTAGAATTGATAAAACTAACAAAAAAATAATAATATAAGGAAATTAAATTTGGTAATGTATATTTTATATGGGTTACATGACTTACATAATGTTTTTTATTTGTTGTTTAATATATTTTAATGATGGACATGTGGTAATGATTTTTTTAGAAAAACTTATACTAATTATATTTAGGATTTTAAAATTACTACTAATATTCTACAACATGTATATAATGACAATACCTTATGGGTAGTAAAGAAATGATGAATTGGTAATATGAATTTAATATTTTACGTAAATTGGGAATGGATCATTTAATGATTAATGAATCCGGAATAAATAAGAATTTTTATATTCTTTTTGTTGATATTATTTATAATATTCTTATAATCATTTGAGTAGTTATAGTATGTCTGGTTGCCTATTAAAAAGAATATGGTTGTTATATATATTTTTGGGGTATCTTGTAATGGTTGATGTTGAATAATGTGGGTACTATTTTGTATATGTTGGGATTAATGTTCTAGTTGTTAGCATGGTTTTTGATGTAGTATTGTGAATGGTTGATGCATGACATTTTATTATTTCATGGAAATTAATAATTTTGTGGTATAAATAAAATAACGATCTGATAAGTTTATAATGGGATATGTTTTGTTAGGATATCGGTTTACAATAAAAAATATACTCTTTTTGACTAAATTATGTGTCATAATGGAGAATATGAATTATAAAGAAGATGAACATGTTATGTGGGATATTGATAATGTTTGATTAATAAATGTATATAAATATTAATAATTGAATAAGTCCATGTCAAGGTATTGTACCTAGAAATTAATTTTTAAAATAAAAATAAATTTATTTGAATTATTAAGATATAGGAAATAAAAATATGGTTCTTAATTATGTTTCAGTATTGATTTAATAATACCATTGTGATAATTTTTTTTAGTAATGTTAGAAATATCTTCCCCAAGTTTGTGTTGATAGATTATTGATAGAATTTGGATATAGTAGTTTTCTAATATATGAGACTTAAACCATAGGTTTTTCATATGACAATTAATATATATTTATTACATTTTTACACACCACCAACTATGTTGTACAACATCATGAACACCCAAATGAGGTAATGGGTTATATTTTTTCTCATAATATTTAGGATGGATGTGATATTTATGAAAAAATACCCCCCATTCCCTTTATCATTTAAAGATGATGCATATTTTTTAATGTGTATAGGTGGTTATATAAGGTTTTGTGGTCGTCATATCGGTGTGAGATTAATAAGTAAATTGTGTGAAGAGGGTATGATGTTAATTTCCTTCATGTTGATTTCTATATTGTCAAGTTTTAATGTGGTGATACTAGTTTTATGGGGTAGTTGGTTTTTCTATAATGATTATGGTTATTATATATCTACATAGAATTTATCTATATGGATGTGAAAGGGAATATAATATCATGATATTGTTTGTTGGGGTGTGTGGTTGATGAATTCATTGAGGGAAGTGTCTGAGGGTTATTTTATCAAGATATATCTTTTGGATATTTTATTACAATATTTTTTTTCTGTTTTGGTTATGAAATCAATGGTGAGGATGTATACTATTATACTTGGTTTATATAATTAGTTGGTTTTTTTATTTATCCACTATGAAATTTGTATGATTCCCCCACATTAGCATGATAGTTACTAAGGAGGATTTACTGATTTTAAATATAATCTTACTGTTACTTTCAATATAAATATTAAAAATTTCTAGGATAGATTTTGTGATAATGTAGAACATTACAAGATCATATCATGGAGTTGGATGATGTTGAGAGGGTTACTAAAATATTTTTTCTGGGTATTTATTTCATTATATTGTCTATATATAGCATTATATTGAAAATTTTATTTTTTCTTATAGAGAACAATAAGAAATTTAGTGGATTCGCCTTATGTTATTGGTATTTATAATGGTAATGTATCACATATGTGTTGTTTATACTCTTTGATGAAGTCACTAACTCATTTTATACTTGAGGTTGGATTTGTATGTAACACTCTACTTTGATTCTAACAATGAATGAGTTTATCTAGGGGCCTGTCATGAAAATTAATTAAGAATAAAGCATATTTCCTACCTACTTATACAGAAATTATTATACACATGACCATTAAGTGAGTTATATAGGGTCAAATTTGATGTCCACATTATTTCATATGGACATACCTAATTAATTATTGTTTGAAAATATTGAATGGATATAAAAAATAAATATGACAGCATGTTTGAATCATTTAGAATATCTTAAAATTAATAGTCAAATTTTATAGTGATTATCTCAAACTTATCAATAATTTTCATATTCCAATATCTAAACTTATTGTAAGGGAATATAGTTAAGGTAAAATGGGAAAAAATTCACTACATAATATAAAAATTTAAATTAAATTAATTCAATATTTTATTAATAACAAAAAATAGGTTCAATAGTATACATATAAGTATACTACATAACTCATGAAAAATATTCTCAATAAATCTAGATGTAGGATTACACCACCAACATAAGAAACAATTTCATTATATTTTCTTATAAACCATATTTGAAAATTTAAATGTTGGAAAAGATTAAATTTCTAAATGCATGAGGATTTTTTATTGAGGTACAATAATATAATTTATTTATTACACTATTTATATGATTAATTGTTTTATAATCAAATATAAATAATAGTAAGATCATAGTGTACTACAAATTTTGGGTGTGACTCTTTTGGTAGACAAAATGTAAAATTATTTTTATTAATATATAAATTTAAAGTATTAAAATAATTATATATTTTAGAATGTAAATAAATCTATAAATAAGATTATGTGATGTTTACCATTTTAGTGTCTAATTATAACAAATTGTATAATAATAATAATGGAGTTTAAATTATTGATTTGGGATTCTTGTGTGTAACATTATTATGTAGTGTATAAAAAGTAACCTTTCATTTTATGCCTCATTTTCATAAAAAGTTATTAATTTTCATAATCTTGTAAATCTTAATTGATCAATTTTTTTATATAAAAATAAAATATATTAAGGGAAGAATGATATTCAAAATTAGTGTCATTGATATTTTAGTACATCACCAAAAAATTATTTCATATATGATATAAAATAAAATAAAATAAATGGGAATTATAATTAAATTTATATTTTAAATACTCAAAATCAATTTTAGATAAAAATATATAAAATGATAAATAAAAAAATATTAAAGGGAAAAATGAATACACATAAATGAAAAACAAATAATGAATAATCAGTTTTCATTGAACATGAAAGTAATTTTATATTGTATTTATTCACTTAATTTTACTAATATATATAATATCATCATTAAATAATTACTATTCTTAAAATTAAATTGTATGGATCTTTTATTTTTTTATTTAGTATCATTTTTCATCACATATAAAATAATTTAGAATTTATTATAGTAAATAATGTTTATGATGATGTAATTCAATATAATATATGAAGTATAATTTTTTTTATTCTAATGTGAACAAGAAAATTAATATTGGTGTGAAAATATTTTTTAAAACATAATATATTTAATATTATATTTAATTATTTTTTATATGTTACATCTAATTTAATATTTTTATGAATTTATTATTTATAAAAAAAATTATTTTTTATTTCATAGGTGAATGTAGACATCTCATTATGATAAGCCATGAAATGCCATTATTTTATACAATTTTTTTAAAGATTTTATTAAATATTCAAAATTACTTTTATTGATTAATTATATGTACTAAAAATCATTAACTTGATAAAAATATTTTTTTAACATAGAATGGAAAATAAAAACCAACTAGGAAATTGAGGTTGAATAAAAAATATTTACAAATTATTTTATTGGTTGATTAAGTATAAAAAAAATTATTAACTATGAAAAAATATTACTTAAAAGGGAATGAAAAAATACCGACATATTATAGTCAATAAAAATAAATTTATTGGTTACGCATGCGATAAGGCTATGGAAAATTTCACCAACAAAAATTTCAATAGGTATTTTGTAGATATCATGATAATAGATTATACATGGGATTAATATGAGGAATGTTATGATGTTAATATTTTTATTTATTCCATTATAATTAATTCATATAACAACATACATTACTATATTTTTTGTATACTAATTTTCTGATATATTTAAATATCATAAAGTATCTAAATAATGTTGTTGGATATGTATTATGATTTTATAGTTTTTAATAGGGTCATGACGTATAATGAGTGTGGGAAAAAAATAATTTTATGATGTTCCCAATTTAATTAGACTCAGCATCCAATAAAATATTTCTTAATTTTTTCCCATTAATCATGAAAATAGAGTAATGTGTCCTTTTTTTATTCACAATATGAGTAATATATATATATATATATTAAATGTTTTTAATATTTTTTCTGAACACCAATCCAAAAAAATAAATAAATAATATAAGAATATTTTATAAAGCAACATAAAATGATTTTACTATATTTAAATCATTACAATTTTTTAGTATTTGAAACATTATGACAATTTTATTAATGTATTAATGTAAAATAAAATATATTATTATCATTTTTCTTTGATATTATAATTCCAAATTTTAGTGGTCAGTCACATAGAGTGTTATCATACCCATATATAGATTATTTATCAAGGTGTAAAACTATATAGTGTGTTAAATTGTTTATGAACTTGTTCAGGTGATCAATGATCTATACATATGATATCTGGCTATTATCATTTGATTAATAGTCACATTTTTTTATAGATGATAACATTCATAAAAGGGAAATAATATTTTATTGAGAAAGTGATACAAGATTACACAAGTCTATAGAGAGGAATTTGACTTTGATCCTAGTAAAGAAGTGGAACGTGATCATCATAAACCTGACCAGACCACACAAAGTCATTGCCACTAGCACCTTTGTTTGAAATATTATCTATAAGATAGTTATCCTACCATTATACATGCATGAAAATGTTTTCAATGGATGAGAGAAAATCTATGTAATTGTTCTATATATTAGTCAACATCTCTGAATGATGAACATAACCTTCCCTAATGAATTGAACAATGAAGGTGGAATCACATTCCATCCATAGATTATTCTATCCTCATTGTTTGGCTCGCTCAGATTCAATGACGACCAAAAACATTTAATCATTATGTGATATGTCTACACCAAAAAAAGAAATAAAGACATCTTAAAAAATCCCCACAATGATCCCTAAAGATATCCCAAAAACCTTATGGGCCCATACTACCCATTGGTGACCCAGAAGTGTTAAAAATAATACAACCAACAAAAGGAAACCTCCTGAAGAATTCAATTGTTCCAAATATAGTATGAAAATTTCCTTTCATACCATTAATTTTAAGGAAAGAATGATCATGAAAATATTTATTAAAAAATCCCATTACAGAGGTGTTGGATTCTCTAACATCCACCAATAATTTAAAAATGGCTGAATTAATCACTAATGGGTCATGATCGTTAATATAATTTTTATGACCCATATATAAAATGTATAATTTTTTTTGAAATTTACACCTTAAAGAGGTTTGGAATATGGGGAAATATTTATATGTATAAGAATCTTTTAATAAAATAACTAACATAGATATTATGAAGAATATGAACATAAAAGAAGTGTGATATTGCCTTATATAATGTCGAGGCCATGAAATAACTTAGGAAATAATGATCCATATATTCTCTATATTGATGACACAGAGGACATGAATAGAAAAGTGAAATGTGACAATTTTTTAAGTATGATTCAGTTGGTAATATCTTATGATCCATCTTCTACACAGGAATAAACATGGAAGGTATTATGAAATTCATGTTCAACCTAAAAATCCACTGATGATCAACTATAGGAAAAATGGAATGGATGTAAAAGACTTTAGAAGTGAGTACACCATTTAATTTAGGTTTCAACTCCTAGAAATAATCACTCAAGGACAATATATATCTACAAACATCATTTTATATATTATCTAGAATACCATCCAAATTATTCATATGACCGTTGATTAAAATTTCCATACACATATTAGTTTCATCATCTATGATAGAGCCATGTAGAGGAACCCACATAAATTTAGAAATCAAAAAATTGAGAGATGATTCTATGGATAAACACCATTTAGAATGATAATAAATTGTAGAAAAAATATATTTAAATGAATTATAGAAAGAGAAACCAATAAAATTAAAATTCCAAGATTTCTACTTGATCATAAATCTACCATAAAGAAATCCAAGTGCCTCTGAATTTCCATTTACAAGCCTCCACATAAAAAAATATTTTAATGATTTATTAATTAAATGAAATCTTATTATTCCATTCCACCTCATAACATAGGTCATACATCAATACTTCTAAGAGACAATTTCTAACCTTCTTTATATGATACATTAACTCTATATAATATTCTTGACTGATACATTGATACTTTTTATGATATCACCAGTCCATTCATAGAACATTAATGTGTAAATAAATTTTTAAATAACGGTAGATTTCAAAAAAAAAACTCAACCATCCAAAGATATATATTTACCATTCACAATGCATATTTTCCTTCTAATATGAAAAATAATTCCAGAAAAATAACAGTCATTATTTATTCCATGGAACATAGTTACATGAAGTTAAGTAAACGTTAGAACTACATATATAACTACCAAATAACTAATGGAGTCAATTTTCATAGAAGGTGGAATTAACTTACCAAAGAAGATAAAAAACTTTCTACAAATAACCACCTAGCCAGAGATGCCATCATAATGTAAGAGGGATTTCAGGACAATTTTAATATTCCCCTTGTTGCCTTTATTTAAAAGAATTATTTTATCCACATAGAGAAGGTGGTTAGGGGAAGAGAGCCCCCTAGAAACACAAATGGATTTATGTTTCCCATTAGAATCCATAATTGAAATGAGTCTTCTATGATAATCCTCTAAAATATAAAAGATATTTTTAGATAGGGGGTTACCTTTTGTAACCCCCCTTACGAAAGCAACATAACATTCTAGAGATCCATTAATAAGTACATAATCATGGGAAGACACCATAATGAGTTTAACCCAGATAATAATATCATCAACAAAAATAAAATTAACAGGAACCTTACAAATTAAATTTCAATCAATAAAATCAATGGTTTTTTTGATATCAAGTTCTAGATAAATGTTACCTCCCTTGATTGGATTCCTGAGACGT